>CM060677.1:24050400-25286500 GCA_030686995.1 Artemisia argyi | reverse complement strand
GGGAAACCCCAAATATGTTATTAAGAAACAAAATTGATCATGATTCTCCACAATATTTGATGAATATGTATATTCGTATTTGTTAGAGTCAAATGCTTGTATCGAGTCATAATGATGTTTTGCAGGATTTTCCAGGAAATAGGACATAAGTTTTCCAGAAATTTTCTGGAAACTTGACGTAAGAATTTCTGCAGATCACTTCTGATTGCGTCAGGAATTAATTCCTGACGGCGTTATGTGTAAAAATCTGGAAATTTTGCTAGTTTTTTTTTTCTAACGGAGTCTTAAAGTTTTTGTTAATTTTTTAGTTTTATAAACTCCAGGAAATCTGCAAACATTCATTCCACAAGCATTATATCTTACATTGCTTTCTAGGATTTGTTAGCATATATAGATTGCCGCCGATTTTACGCGAGGTTGCCTTGTTTATTTTCTCAGGTTTAACAGGTTATGTATGACAAGAAGATGATTTATATTCTGGAAGGGAAGCTTTGATTGTTCATTTTCTGGGAGGAAGATCTAACCTTATTACCACACTATCCACACCGAGCGAATCAGGGGAGTATTTGATTTCATTCGTTTACCTATTTTACTTTTACATTCTTTAATTGAATATTGGGGACAATGTTCATCCTAAGTGTAAGGGGAGGGTAAATGATGATACCTTATAGGATACACTTTCACTTGAGTTTGTTTGTTTGATGGTAGGTGTGTAATAAAACTATGAGAAATACTTGTTAGTGTAATTCTAGCACCAAATTTAAATTTTTTTACAACATTTAGGAGTGAAACTTTAGCCATAGCAAGCGTCTCATGGATGGGAGATTGTATGACTAGCACAAAACCGTACTATTCAGAAACATTTTCCACCCAAATATGTGAGGTTCACCTTTAGATTTGATAGGAAAAACATTTACTATTAGTGCTTATGAGTGTACCGGTAGCATTTAGATTCTAGAACTTGCGTTAGTGATGCATCCCGAGACCGCTAGTGAGACAACATTCGTGTAGTAGGATTTACTACATGATAAGAGGCATTAGGATCACCCTTGTGTTAAACCCGTATCATAATTACTTGACCATTTAAGTCATATTACTTGGCTAGTAAAGTCAATTAATTTTTTCCCACACCTTAGCGTTGTACTCATTTTTAGTACACGAAACCCCTAGTACACCCTTCCGAGCCTATCTTTTCGTTTCTAACTTTAAGCATCTTACTTAAAGGAAGAATTTGTTACACCTCACTTAAATGTACAACCAAATCACCTTAGCCTTCCGTGTATACACTCATCTTTAGTGCATTATTGTTACATGTTTAAACCCTTAGTTAATTATCTAATTGATTACATGGTTGCTAAGTCGAGTCATATCCTTGTACATATTGTTTTGGGACGATTGGGACTCATGGGTAAAGTACTTGTGTTATGGAGTAATGGGGAAGAACATCATTTTATTACCCCCATATTAAAAGTACTCCAAGTGTTTTGATTATCTTGATTCGAGTCATTAGATTAGTTTATTGTAAAGTATGTGAAAATTCAAGTGTAAGGGGAATGTTCATTCCCTATGATGTATTATTTTGGATGGTAGGGTAAAAGTGTATGCAAAAAAAATAAAAAATAAATAAATAAATAAATCGAAAATATTAAGAAAAAGAAAAAAAATATATATAGAAAAAAAAGAGAAAAGAGAAAAAACATACGGACTACCATCCCTTTTCATTCTTTGTTTATTTTAAGTTTTTGTTATTTTTCATTTATTAGTTTAAGTCGAGTCTAGTCTTGGCTTAGCAACGCCATATTGTACATGTAATTAACCAAGATTATTAGCTCGCCACCAGTAAAGATTGCCTATATCCAACAAAACCGCGTATTCCATATCCCTACACCTAACGTTATAACCCTTTGAAAGACCTCTTTGATAGTTTATCCTAGGTGCTTACGCCATGTGGTGGAGGTTTGATCCTTTCCCAAGCCTATGGTAATCTATTTTGCTATGACATGTAGTGAGAGATGTTTTCCATTTCCATATTGTGATATATACTTTATTACACCCGAGAGATGTGAGTATCTAAACACTATTTGTGAGGTGCTAGTGTATGACCACCGTGCATGTCTTTAGTCTTTAGTGGAATGATTATTTGTTGTAATTACTTTTATATTAGTGTTAAATGACCCCTAACTTGTATTTTGATTAGAATAAAAGCGCATTTGCTTGACGACAAGCAAATCTCAAGTGAAAGGGTATATGATGAGGCGAAAAATGATCCGTTTTTAGGGGGTCTTTTAAGCCCGGAATTGAATTTATTTGATCAAATATTGCCCTAAATCGTTCATTTTGTGATTTTAGGTACTTTTGGAGTGAATTCTGGAAAATGAAGCATTTTAAACATTTTTGGAGCATAAAAGTGAAGAAAACGGCAAAGTCTTAATTTTCCTTGCTGGGAACAGTACTTGACGGCGTCACCAATTTCTTAATGACGGCGTCAAGAGGAAAACAAGAGGTGAAGGGGTAGAGACCATGACGATCCAGAATGTTTTTACACCAGGGCCTGGCGGCGTCACCTTAGGCCGTCATGGCCCCATTACTCTTGACGGCCCAGAGAAGATTTACTCTTGACGGTGTCAGATCTGGATCTAGGCAATCCGATTTTATTATGAGCGGCGGGTTGACGGCGTCATAATTTTTTTCTTGACCCCGTCACCTTGGAAATTCTATATATACTTTTGTAATTTTCATTCATTAAGGGAGGACAATTTTAGGGACGACTTGAATAAACCCTAGCACGATTTTAACAGTATTTTCAATGGTTTTCACCCCTTGAAATCTTTCATGTTCAATTAAGATAAGTATCCTTTCAATTCATTCAATATGTCTATGTGTTGTTTGAATATATCTTACGCTTGTCTTGATTTTAACATGCTAGGCTAGATTGATTATAGGTTGATTGCTTGTTTATAGTTGTAATGGATGAATGATTTCGATGTTAGGCTTAAGAAAACTGGCAGACTTCCATAGTGTAACTTGCTTGAACATCTTAAGAAGCATGAACCAATGCGTACTAGGTTTTTATGGTTGTATTTAATGGATGAGCGAATTCTAGTGATCCCATGTTAGGAGCTTCTTGCAGGCTCGACATAGGAGTGAAGTAGGAGCTTATAGAGTTGGGGAAGTACGTACGCCACCCCACGATTGGTATTAAGGAATATAACCCGTCATCCACACAACTGTAACAAACTATCAACCTGTAAAAGATATCTAGGGAGTAATGAAATCTAAGTAAACAAAATTTTCCCATTTATTGTTCACACCACTAATTTAATTAGTTTATTTACATTTTTGTTATTTTATTTTGATTGCATCTTTAGTTACTGGGTTAGTTGATTAGCAACTAATTCCGCCCACTCTTCCAAAACCCAAGATTTTACTCGCTTTTCATAAAATATAAAAATACAAAAAGAATCATCTCTCACCTCTAGACCTAGTTTTTAGGCTTTCTAATCCTAGCGACACTATTCCGGAGTTGAACGATCAATCCCCCGGTACTTGTCACTATACTATACTATACTACAATGATCAGGTACACTGCCTGTTGGGGGTTGTAAGCTTCTCGAGATCCCTCGAGAGGTAAAGCCTGGTGCAATTCCCACGCATCAGATGTTCATATTGATATATTGTTTATAGGGAGAGCTAAATGTGACATCCTTCTTAACAACTTATGTAAATCGTTCAATAGCAAGTTAGTGGCCGGCAGAGATCAACCAATCATTGGTTGTTTGGAGTACATCAGGGAGTATATTATGAAGAGAAGTGTTAGTGTGCAGCATGTAATAGATAGATGTGAAGGTCCCTTAACCCCAACAGCAACTAAAATTTTAGAAAACATCAAGGGAGAAGCAAATGAGTATAATGTTTTATGGGGTGGGGGGATACATACCAGTGCAAGGGAGCTTGGGGTGACCAATGTGTTATGAATATGCCAAAAAGGGAATGCACATGTAGGAGATGGGAACTCACTAGTATTCCATGCAAGCATGTTGTTGTGGCTATCAATGACATGGCTAAACACAACAAGGAGTTAATTGACAACCAGGTTGCGATCCCAGAGGATTATGTGTCCCCATGTTATTGGTTAACCACATGGAAGGAGATGTATCAACACAAGATTGAAGGAATTGCTAGTCCACCATTTTGTCCCAAATGCCCTATTCCTAGCAACCTAAAGCCATCTCACCACCATGTTCCAATTGAAAGACCACGGAAGAAGAGAAGAGTTTCAAAGGATGAGATTGCTGAACAAGTTATGAAAAAATCAATGGTGAAAAATGGGAAGTTGTCAAAGAGGGGCAATACTATCAAATGTGGTGCATGTGGTGGGTAGGGTCACAATAAGAGAGCTTGTACGGGACGAAGAGTCAACCAAGGGAGAACAAGAAGGGAAGGAGTACCAGATGAGGTACTAGAAAGATCTACTCAGCCAGTGGAATCTTCTGCAATAGAGGTGGGAGCAGGGCCAAGCCAGCCAGTTGGAACACAAGCAAGTGAGGTAGCAGGAGGGCCAAGTCTTCAAGTTGGAACACAAGCAAGTCATGTATCACAATCTACAGGGAATGGTGGAGGTCAAAGGAAGAATAGGATCAAGAGAAAAGCCAAAATCGCCAAGTGAGTCAACACAATTATGATGGTGCAATAACCTTGGGTTGGTTATTTGTTCCTGTGTTTTAACACAATGAGTGTATGGATTGTGTAACTGAGTTTCTGTCTTCTAGACAATAATTTGTACATGATTTGTTTTTTAGACTTGATTAATTAGGAATGGTATTTGTTTTCATTTTGGTTTACCATCATTATTTGTTGCATAATGCTGTGCACAATTTTTGGTTTGCCATCATCATATACTTATGTATATTGAATGACCCAACATGCCCACTATTTAAGTATACCGAATGACCCAAACTTGTTTTGACTTTTGTAAGTTAAAGTTGATAAGGAACCAGAAACCAAGTTTACTGCATATTGATTCTGCAAGTAAAATGAACATTATTGACTACATTTGTCTTCTTATAATAACAACAACCAAAACAACCATGATCCCACTTTAGTGCAAAAATCAAACACCTTTTATTAACATGAAGGTCAATACAAACCAGGGATGACCTTAAACCTTGTGATGATACAACCCAGAAAGATGTCAATACACCTACATACCAACCTAAAGCAACTTAAAGACAATGAAAAAAAAGACCCAACTAAAAATAAGAAACTTGTTGAGCTTCTTCAACTGTTGATCCTTCTCCCTCATCAACCTCAACTCTAACTCTCCTTCAAGTTCATTTATCGCCCTCAACAGGCCAGGAATCACAGTGACTGCTCGGCAACACATTGGAGGATCCGTCCATCCAATAAACCCACATGAAGGACAACAGTAGAATCATCGTCCTGGGTTCCTGTTTGTCCAGCTTGTTTTGATTGTTGCTTGTTTCCCACAGTCACAAATCAAGACCATATTTTTTCCGGATATTGGACAATGTGAAATAATGTGATGCAACGGTCATATTTAATTGGGAGGTGATTTGCACACTCCCAAGATTGATTGGCACACTCAAATTTTAAATCTTTTGACATTTATACCCTTACAGTATGAAATGAGTAAAAATGATGTAAGGATATATATGTCAAAATACTCAATATTTGAGTGTGCCAATCAATCTTGAGAGTGTGCAAATCACCTCCCTATTTAATTACTGGATAGTGTAAAGTGTGTAAAAAGGCAAACTTTTGATTGCAAATTTAGTCCTTCAATCTACAGTGTAACTACACGTACACTTAGTACCCAGGAAACCATGAAATGACAATACTACCCTTAGTGACATGGCACTTAACGGGAAAACTAACGAAAAATGCCTCTCGGTGGTTTTTTTGCAAATTTGCGTAACGTTAGTGGCTTTTTTGCATGCCTTTTTGTCTCGGTCTCATATTTGCGATTTCGTGATAGTTTAGTGACCATTTTTACATTTTACCCTTTCTTGTTTAAGGAGGAAATCCTGATAGAGAGCTCAGAGTTACCTGTTACACTAATACTAGATGGCAGACTGACAAAGACGACATGAAGTCGCAAACAGGGTATGTTTTCGTTCTAAATAGAGGCGTTATAGTCTGGAAGCGTTCTAAACAGAGGCGTTGTAGTCTGCAATGGAAGCAATTTGGATAAGGAAGTTTATTGATGAGCTTGGAGTAGTCCCCACAAATAAAGAACCTATGGAGGTGAAGTGCGACAAAACTTGCGCAATAATTCTCGCCAACGAGCCTAGAGCTCATAAAGACGCTAAACATATAAAAGGAAAGTTCACTATCTCCGAGAGGTTATTGAAGATAATGAAATTAGACTTACCAAAGTTCACACAAATGACAATGTAGCTGATCCGTTCTCTAAGGCATTGCCTTTGAACAAGTATATTGAACATGCTAGTAGTATTGGACTTCGTTCAGTTAAAAGTCTCATGTAAATATGTTTTATTATTAGTATTTGGATAGTGGGATATTTCAAACAGTTATTATTTTTTATGAATAAATATATGTGGTATTAGAGTTTTCATTCATATATAAAATGTGTCCTATATTTGCATGTTTAATCCTTGAGTAAAAATTTGTCTATTGTCAGTCAATAATATGAGAATATTACTAAATTAAGACAAATGTGAGTGTCTGGTAATATATCACTTGTGTGATTGATAATAAAGGATGTGCCCGTTAAACTCATATGTTATCTACGTGTTGTAGATATTGTACTTCCCCAACCTACTATTTATTACTTTATGGATCGGCGTATTTAAGTGATATCACGCAAGTGGTTATTCTTATTCATCCTAGACTTGAGATGTAAGCAGATTTCATGTGTTGATATTTCTACTTGACTATAATTAAACGTTGTCCTGAACAAGGTATGTAGTTATAAAGGCTATTCTCAGAAGTTATGTGAAGCACCTGAATGACATCTGCAGTCAAAATAGAATTTGTTTCTCAACTTGTCTTCTAGAGTATGATACTACTAGGCCCCTCAATGAATTAATCAGATGTTTGCATGGCCCTGCCTAAAGTATAAATCAAGATGATGCTTGATTACGTTTGTATAATCTTGATTAATTTCTAAAATGAGAAACAAAATAATTAAACAAATGGAATGACTTTTGATCAATAACCATAGTTTAACAAGTATCTGAAACAAAGGGATGTATATTTATAAACCATTTAACTGGGTTGCTTTTCGAAAACACACTCGGGTATTTTTTTTTAGAGCAATGGCGTGTTGCTAGACGCTAAACATTGTTAGTATGAGTTATTGGATTATGACTTATCGCAAGTGGGAGCTATTGGTTTTGCTCAAAATTCCAATCAATAATTTGTACGACTAGGAATACGTGAGCCTATTGAGGGCATACACGTATATACAGAGGAATATATTTTAGTTAATATAAGTAACATATTAAATGTTATGTATTAATTATATTATGTCATGAATATTTAAACGATCGTTAATTATTATCATTAGACGGTATAACTAACATACACTTAACTAATAAGTACGGGAATTATTAGTATGACGACCAAAAGTGGTGGATGTTTGTTTTGGACCGGTCAACTAAGGAGGTGAAGGAGGGGAGGAGAGTGTTGTTTTTGTCAAAGTTAAGGAGGTGTTAGAATCTAACTTGGAGACCAAGTTACAAAGCTATATAATGAACCCTTGTGGTTCATTATTCACTAATCCTTGCTCTCTTAACCTAAAGCAAAAACCGAACACCCTCTTAGTTCCCATTGCCGATCAGTTTTTGTCCTAACCCATGGGATAAATCGACCAAGTTCCAAAAACACATAAACCACGTGTTTCATTATGTTCTTCATGAAGGTGTACTAGCATACGCATATTCTATGTGGCGTGTATTCTATGCGAAGATAAAGATAACCTACTTTGGTTATTCAAGTGTTTTGATCCAAGGTGATTCAAGATTCAAGAATTCGTTAATTGTCTTAGTAATTTAATGAAATAAAGGTTAATAATTTTATATCATTTATTTGTTTATTCATACACATCAAGCTTGATCTATCCACTGCATATTCTTGGTGATTAATAGTTAATCTTGCTTGTCAAATCCCAACACTATTTGCGCATAAAACCTATCAATAAAGATACTTGCAAGTGTATTTCATCCCAAAAAGGAACCATAAGCAGAACTAGACTCTAACCCCAAATCTGATCAAAACCAAGGTTGGTTTTCTCATTCTTCCTTACTCCCTGCTAGTACGTCAGATTCCACACATTATTTTTAATCATCGGATCATAGGTAAAAGATGTTGGATGCAAACGTAATTAATAAGCAAACTCATGATAAATGTGGTATATATATATATATATATATATATATATATATATATATATATATATATATATAAAGAATGAGTTCCCCTATTGAATGTGAGCATTAATGTTACAATCCAAGAAACTCAAATATGTAGTTTTAAGCTAAGAAATGAGCTTATTTAATTTGAAGCCTTTTAAAAGCTTTTAAGGATACATAAATAAACAATGCTAATAACAAAGCTTTCAATGTATACGTGTCGAGTTTACAAATCATTCGGCAGTTTCTCCTAATCATTTAATGTATACGCGTCCTCTTCACTTTCCAGTTTGAATCCTCATTTAATTTTGAAGATTCAAAAATACATACACATTAACACATTACACATATCAGTTTCTTGCCAAAACCATTCCACTCTCTAACACCCATTCAAAAACACATACACAAACTCAAGTATTCAATCGCACGTTTCGAAAGGTTCACAACTGTTCTTGATTTTGCCAGTAATTTATATGCTATCCACACCGTATATTTTGTAACTATCACATTTATTCAAGTTTTTTTTAGGGTTTCGTTTAAAATCCAGTAGCAAAGCTATTTTGATGTGTTGTTTTAATTTGGCTTTGATTAGTTTCAATTCAACTGTGATAAACCCTAGAAAAATATTGGGATCACATGAATAAATTAGTTTTTATAATTTGATTGTTTTGTAGATTCAATTATAATCTTCATCTTCCTCACGAGTTAATTGTAACTAATGATATTGTACTTTTTTATAATGACAGGTTTCGTTAGCCAATCATCTATTGTCTCATAAGTTCAATCTATGACGAGGGTAAGCTTTCAATTTCTTACTTGATTTTCTTTTCCCAATTTCGTATATCATATTTTCTTTGTTATTTGTTATTATTTATGTTGTGCTTTTTATGCTTTTTTACTACGAGTACTATTTAATTTTCTGTATATAGTTTTTTTGATACCTAGCTTATATAGTGTCACTGCTTCTTGTTTCTGCTTTCTTTTATATTGAATGAAACAGTAAAGTTTGACAAATTGACCTAAAAAGTCAACTACATTATGTGATTGCACGAGACAAATATAGAGATATCCCTTTTGCAAACCTGCTAGATCCTCTCTTCCTTTTCCTGAAATTAGTTCTGATGGAAAAGTGTATGTACCAAAAGCATATGAGCGTGGTGGGCTGTTAAATTTCAGTACTTGCGCCGAATAGCTTCTTTATGAGGCTGGAGATCCAAGTGCATATATTACCCCTGATGTGGAGAGTTTCATTTCAACATTCATGTTCTTACTCAATTAATTAAAAAAAAATAGGATTTTTGGAAGCATTGATAGATTTGCAGGATGTTTCATTTCATTCATTATCACTGAATAAAGTTGTTTGTGTTGTATCAAAAACAGCTTCGGAATCTGTACCTGATAATCTTTTAGCATTAGCTTCAAAGTTATTTAGCAATGGATTTATCAAACACAATACATGAAGATAATTTATCCTTTTTAGAAATTCTTTTTTCATTTCGTTTTTTCTTACAGGATGCTGGATGGAAAAGATGTGGAAGCTTATGGATTATGGTAACGTTGGATTGCAGTTACTTTCATCATGTCTACCACTCGCCTGTCATTGGTTGGTGACTGCGGTAGGTTGTTTATGGATGGTGGTAAGGTTGGATTGCATTTAAAATTCGCGCTTTGCACACGAATTGTAATGGTAACCTTCTTTTTGTTTATAATAGAAACTGCTAGGTTCGTTCTTTGGTTATTTAGCTGAGTGCAAATGTAGTCATTTTAAATTAATTTAGTTTATCTAGAACATAATCTCTTAACCTCTGGTAGAACCGGAAGGAGCGTCTCTACCTTAGGTAGGGGTAAGGCAGTCTACGTCTCAACCTCTCCCATATATCGTGGAAGACGGTATTGGAAGTTACTTTAGAACATAATCTCTTAAGACACATAATACATATGTGGCTTTAAGGTAGACGTGATTGCCATTAAATTTGAGTTTAATTTGTTGGAAATGTTTAGCGAAATTGCCATTAAATTTGAGTTTAATCTCTAATTAAAGTGGTAGTCATAAAGCTTGGCATTATAGACTTCTATCACCTAAAAAGCCAATGTTAGCATGCAAACTTAAAAACGTAAGTAAAACTTAATGATCTAATTGAATGTGAAGGGATTGGTTCAGTTAGAACCTTTGAAGTTCCATTCATTCATTGTCATTAAGTTGTGATTTAAAAAGTTTACTTGGGCCTTTATAAAAGGTGCTATAGGCTAGAAGGTGGTTAGATTTGTTATTGGACAAAGGAGAAAAGTGGATCTGTTACAAGCAGACACAAGATGCTGGTTGGTTGACCAATATTGTTGGCGGGCATTTGGAGTGTGATGAAAGAACACAACAAATGAACCTCAGCCAACGACTATGATCAGGTTATTTTTAACAACTTCGGTTCATTGGATATTTTCGGTTTTGTATTGTACGTTGTAGTTTTAATTCTTGAGGTTCAATTTATAGACTGCGTCTCAAACATCCGTGTTGGCTGAAAAGGCTGATAGTGTGTTATAAAAAACTGGATGGAAATTGCTTTTTAAAATGCATAAGTAACTATTCTTATGTTACATATTTGATTCTCTCAGTATACCCTTTATAAGGCAAATGATATAAGAGAGTAATGCCTTAAAAATACACATTGGGCAATTTGATCCTTAAAGTAAAGCATCATCCGAATCATCCTTTTTATTAATTAATTTATGTGTCAAAATTTCCTGTAGTTGTTTGGAATATGCTTTCCATATTAACTTTGTGTGCTGGAAATGGTCATTCAGATTGAATTGCTGAAATGGAAAATATTAGCAACTTTGTATCTTCTAATCTTTTGGAATTTTACCAGGTTTTGTTGGCTTATTGCTGAAATTGAAGATTTTGTACATCCCTAGCAATGACTTCATCTCCTTTCCTGACAATACTTTTCACCGTATGTTTAGGTCCAAGAATCATGTTATATTGTTGCTTACCATTATGGAAAATATTGTCTACAGGTACTTTTCCCTTTGCTTACCATTATGATATATTGTTGCTTGGATTCATGGTATTTCCTTTTAGTACACATTTATTTTCAGTTTCTCTCTTTAGTGTATGATAATAATATAATGGTTTTCATTGTTTGAAACTAGACTTTGATTTGTGGTCTGGCTGTAGTCCCTCCATCAAACGGTGTCCTCCCACAATCACTCATGCACTCCAGGAGTCTTGCAATACTCAAGCGACAGTTGATCCGGAAGAAGATGGTAAAGTGTGCTAAAGAAGGTATCAAGTTGGATGCATGCAGATCAGAAATATATATGGGAGGATGCATGCATGCTGCTTTTGCTGAGATGGATCATCATACGAAAGTATGTGTAATTTTTAAAACCAATGTGTTACATATGACTATAGCCTACCAGATTAGAAAATATATTAATTATGGGATAATGTATAAGGAGGACATGCATTACTCAATTGTATTCATCAAACTCTTTGCGATATTATTTATTCTTTGATTTAATTAGGGGATAATGTATAATGAGGACATGCATTACACCATTCTATTCATCACACTCTTTGCACTATTATTTATTCTTTGATTACGCACAACTTTTGCTGAAAAAAAGATTACAAACAAATGAGAATGTTTAAACTATCACAAATAAGTAGTTGAATACTAAATAACCAATGAATTAATTCATTGTAGTATTGTAACATCTTACTTTTGGTCTACAAACTAACACGGACATTTATATATAATTTGGTAAAAAGTTAATACATAAAGCATAAATGCAACAAAGAAACATTTTAAAATTAAGAGTGGTGTTTCAAATAGCATGTTATGCGTTACGATGATGAAACTCACTCATATACTTGATACATATTTATTTAAACAATTTAATTTACAAACGGTTAGTTAAATGAACTTCATTTATTCAGTCGAGTATTCCCGATCAAAAGTAGAATAATAACTCAATAAACATAACCTTTGCTCAACCGACGATTCTTTTAGGTGAACAAAGCCCGTGCATTGCACGGGTCATGCTGTCTCGTGCTTCTAATAACTGACATTTATGATTGAGATCCTCTAAAGTTGTATTCTGCATGACATGTCATGTTGAGTTTATTGTGAGAGGCAAAGATACATTGGATACAACTAGGGATGGCAATGGGCAAGAAGAAACCCATAACCCATGAGTACCCGCACGTAAATGAGTGAGTAACCTTGTCAATTTTTACCTATGGGTGGGTTGTGGGTGAAAATTGTACCTATCTGTGGTTGGTGGGTGGGTGACAGATAATGTATAGCCGTCATGGGTAAACCCATGACACCCATTTAAAATACCCACAAGTATACCTCTCAAAATACCTGCGGGTGTACCCGTAAACCCACTTATGTTAAACTAAAATTTATTATAGTGCTTAAATATTTTTAAGGTTGTCAATATATATATAATAATACCCAACTATCTTGAAAACAAAGTAAATATTTGTAAGATTGTTCGTAAGTTGTTGAAGAAGTAGGATGCTAAGAAGGCCAAGTGAGTGTAATCTTGTGTTTTGTTAACGTAATTTTAAACTATTTTGTTTTATCTCTTGAAATGAACTAATAGACTACGATTTGGTATAATGTTTAATTTTATAGTTTCACACATGGGTATTTGGGAATTGATACGGTGTCTTATTACACAGTTTCATAATTAGTTTCCATATCACGGTTTTATGCTTTTGTTGCATTTCACTAACCTATGGGCAACATATACCCGCGGGCATGGGTGTGAGCATGGGTAGAAAATTGTACCCACTGACGGATGACGGGTTAGAGGTACCCATGCCCATTACCCACTAACGCCATCCCTAGTCCTAGATACAACGTTCTCTATTAAGGTAGACAAAATTACGCCCTAGCATACAATTAATGAAATTTTGTCATGCGAATCTGATATACTGTTTTGGAACTTGATATTTATTTTGAAATAACTTAATGTAAAAAGGTCGACATCTATTTTGGATTAACAAAGTATAACAATTTCGGTTAGATGCTAATCCAAATTGCTTGGTAAATGATAGAGCTCCAACAATAGCCACTGTCCCAGCTTTTGATACTACCACAGAAGGCCCATCCTCTTCTTCCTCTGCTGGTAATTTTATTCCAGCAAATAGGATGCAAGGTCTTGAAGTTTCTGATTTAAGTGAATTGTGTGAGCTATTGGCCCACATGCGGCTCACTGATACACCTGATGTATGGGAATACACCACAGATGCTCAAGAGTATTCTTAGTCAAAGGAATGAGATCACATATCACTAACTCATCTCTTCCTCAATCTATGCATCTGTGTCACTTCTAACCAAGCTCTTAAAGGTATCTGATGTGGTGGTGCAACCACCATATGGTTCCTTTGGAAGTTCAGGAACAACGTTGTCTTCTCCTCCAAGTGACTACGAAAAGAGCTTATTTTCAATGACATTAAGCTCTACTCATTTGTTTGGATCTCAAATAGACTTAAGAAATTGGATGGTTTGGTATGATAATCCATGTAATGCTCTTTCATCCACCTTGTAATTTGTTTCTAGCTTCTTGCTAGTTCTAATAAAAATTGCCGTTAGAAAAAAAATAACAATTTAGATAAAGAGATGCTAAATAAGGTAACCTATTATATAAGCAATTATTTCGTTGATTATTTTAAATAACAATTACAAACAAAATATACATGAATTGATACGTACAAATATTAGAACTACATCCTTAAAAACCTTAAGGTCACAACCCAACTTTTCCTTCTTTATTTGTCGACCTCTTCTTTTAATATGTGCACGAATGAAGAATCTTTCATTGCTGCTAATTAATATGGTTGTCATTCTCAATTTTCATTGCTCTAACTGTGGAAACCAGATGTGATGAATGAATCCGTCGCCTAAGAGTTGGGAACACGAGTGCCAACATAACCAGACCCCATTACTAAGAAGGCCATAGCTTGTAGATACAGGTATATGTAATACCGATACTGCCCAAATGCAAAATCCAAGCTAGCACATATGAAGAGGAAAACCCCCACGCTTAGCTCTAGAAAAAGAAGTCTGTAGGGAGTATATAAATCATTCTTTAGTTACGTTATTCTAAAGTATGCATTATTGATTATTCTATTTAAAAAAAAAAAAAAAAAAAAAAAAAAAAAAAAAAAAAAAAAAAGGGTCTAAGGAACTTAGATTTGACATAGTGTCATACTAACCCCTAAGTTTATACATAAGGTATGTATCATATTTCTAGTGCTTATTGCATATTAAAAGGTTTTTTTTTTTTTTTTTTTTTTTTTTTTTTTTTTTTTTTAGGTGTTGGGAATGTTAAGTGCTTATTGAAACATTTGCATAACTTTTGATGAAATGACACTTTAAAATAAGCACTAGAGCAATAAGCAATAGCTAAATATATACAGTCACAAAAATAAGCACATAATAAGCTAAACTATCTGTTTCTTGAGGCCTATTTTTTAAAGTGCTGGAGTTTTTTAGAAAAGTGTACCTCTCGCCGATTTTGAAGCGATGTTTTATAAGTGGTTTTGATGCTCCTTTTGAAGCATTCCCAAGCTTTTCAGTGACAACCCACTCATTCACTCTACCAGTTTCGAAAAGTCCAATGAAAGTAGCTTTTGTCCGGTGGAGAGACATTACATTCTCAAACAGAATCCAAATCACCACTAAATAGAAGGACCTACGAAATGAACATGTAAGTTTAGGTCGGGACAAACATCATTTTTTATCAAAAAGAAAAAAACTTAGGAATACAAACCTCGGAGTTCCAACTGCATTTAGAAGGGTGATGATGATCGGGATAAGAACCACACCCCACTTAGGAATGGCGACTTCAGGTACCATCATAGCCATTGGAAGAACAACACAATAGAGCATGAACGTAACTATATGTGCTACAATCTTTCTTACGAAAAAGAAACTGTAGATCACATATAGCTTCTTCCATAGAGTCACTTTCTGTATAACAAAGTAGAAAAACCACAACATTATTCATCAATCGTATGAAATCTTAACACGTCATCGAATAAGAATGATTGTTATGATCATATATACCTTGTTTCTTATGATCTCCAAAACCATTTTCCTGAAAAGGTTTGCTGGACCACAAGACCAACGATGTTGTTGGTAACGATAGGCTTTAAAAGTGCTTGGCAATTCATTTTTTACCTGTATTTTGAAAAAGAAAATTTAAAATGGGAAACGGCCAGAATTAACACAAATGTAAACCGTATTACTCGAGTAGACCAAACATATTACGTGCATACCATCTAATCTATCTTATCTACTCTTAAAATAGAATATAGTTCACCTTTATAGAACCAAGGTACAAGAACTTCCATCCTTTAAGAGTAGCTCGGACTGCCAAATCCATGTCTTCAACCGTTGTGCGGTCTTGCCATCCTCCAGCCCCATCAAGTGCAGCCATTCGCCAAACTCCGGCAGTCCCTAATGCAGTTTTATATTTAATTATCTTCAAACAAAATAATATGATTACTCGTAAAATAAACTTTGTACAACACGCACCAACATATATAGCACTTTAAAACATTAAAAACCATTCGATTCTTATATTCTTTTAGTTATTGAAAGCAATAGAAAAACAACTGATTGTTAAGATCAATTTTGATTACCATTAAATCCAAAAAAGGCATATGTTGAAGAACCCGATTCTTGCTCAACTTTGAAATGGTAGTCAAGTGACATCTCTTGCATTCTTGTCATTAAGCATTCATTTGAGTTCACTGCAACGTAATACCATTATAAAACGTATCAGGTCTTATCAAATCTTTGTATCATATCGCCATATTCTAATTCACAATATATAGTTTTACTTGTATGATGTCATATGAAACAGAATAATTCATGTCTAAGAAGTAAGCTAGCCCTTCTACAATTCTAGCCTCATGGTTAATATAGCAGATTTCATCTATACAAAAGATACAAGTCATGAAGGTTGGTTTCCATAATGGAAATCATTACTTGACAATTATTAAGAGAAATAGAATGGTACAGAAACCCACATCCCTTAATTTCCCATGGGGCTCAGACAAAGAAGGGGCCGGGGGACTGTCAAATCTAGACCACAATCAATCAAAACCAGAACAGGACAGAATTGTACACCCAAACATTGCACCAATTAAATTATAAAAAGGATGAAACTCAAGCATACAGACCCCATGCAAGAGCCCGCTACTGATTCTGAATAATTTTTAGACCCATGCACCAATTATTATATGCCCATAAAAAAGTCAAATCTTTTATTTGTGTGCAATGTCCAAGAGTACATGCAACTCCTTTGCTTGAACCAACCCTAAATAATTAATTTTCTAGGGCTTGATGTTTCAAGACTTGTGTAAAGTCCTCCTACTATTACGCCTCCCATGGCTCATTTTATATCTTACAAATCCACCACTCTACCACAACACTTCCTTATTATGCATGCAAAATGGTTATTTATGGTGATTTTACCTCTACTTGTGTCCCAAGACACTGTTTCTTTCTACTCTTAAACTTACATTATATTTACAGGACAACACATGTGGCATGTGGCTTTAGTGGAGACATAACTGATAACAATCCTTAAACGTGGGGCTATCTACCAACTTTAACCCCACTGCACATGTTCTAAAGGCTAAAACAGAAACGTTTTTCACAAACCATATTGGGAGTGCTATGTTTCACTATTTCTCATGGACAATATTATGACTTATAATAGATTATTATGACAATTATAAATTAAATGAATGAATAAGTGAGCACGTTTAAATATAAAGTCGTATGAAACATTTACATTTTGTGCTATGTGCTAAAGAAACATGCATCATCTCATGCATTTGTAGTTGAACTATAGGAAAAACAATAAAACATAGTAGATTTAAAAGAATATTTACCAAATTTCCATCGAGCTTGAACGAGGCCAAGTTCAGAGTTATGATGAAGATAGGGGATAGTTTGCATAAGAAAATCAGGTTCGGGTTGGAAATCAGCATCAAATATTGCTACATACTCGCACTCGTTGGCATATAGATGCTTTAAACCTTCTTTAAGAGCTCCGGCTTTGTACCCCTTTCGATTGTCCCTAACTTGGTAGTGTATGTTTTTACCTTTACTTGCCCATTTTTGACACTCCACTTGTACCAGTCCCTGATCCACGTTTAGAAAAGGTCAGTATCAAAATTTGATACTGTAGTAAATTGCACGTAAACTTGCATATCATACAAGGTAAAAATGTATTATGCATAAATTATTGTTTGTAAGGTTGTGTACTTCTAAGGTTTGTTTTGGTCACATATATGTTGAAGGTCTTAGGGTCATTTTAATTAGTTGGAAGGGTCATTTAAAATCGTTGGAATAATCGTTTACAATTATGTTGGTAAAGGTCGTTCGTTGATGTTGTTTTAGGGTCATGTTTGGTTGGAATTAATTATTAATTAGTCATTATAATTACCTGACTAGCTAGTTGCCGTAAAAAAATAAAAAATAAATAAATAAAGGAGATACTTTCATCAATATGTAAATTCATCGTCAAATTAAGGATCCAAATATGCCAATTCAATGGAGTTTTTAAATGAAATATAAAAGTATTCCACATCAGGAATAAAAACAGGACAAATTAACACCATTTTGGTGGTGGTATGGTGGATATATACTCTGATCTGACATCCTACAAAATACAAATCTCACAATATTTAAATGTTAAATGTCATATCAATCTTGATGCGCACACATGTTTTCTGTTTATATACGTTAGTAGCATCAGTAACATGGTATCCAAAATGTCATATAAATCCAGATGCGCACACAGTTGTTTGGTAAAATGAATATTTGACTTTTAACTCATCAAAATGTACATTTTCACTCAGTGACACTTTTACCTCATCTATCATTCTTTCTTGCTCACTCAATATTTATTTCAATATATAAAAGCACCCCGGCCCCTCATGCGTGAGAGGGGGCTCCGTAACGCATATGGCGCATGACAGCCAAGCCTCACTCGTGACTAAATCTCCCACTTACGAGCAGTCTAATAGACATATCATATATTTAGAACTTAAAGTAATTAACCATTCATGATATGGATATATACTACAAAAAGAGATGTGTATACCGCATATATGCATCAACGAGTTTGTACTATAATTATGACATGCCAATTAAGACGTGCAATCACGTTTTTATTTGTGTATATCAACTCCCTAACCTTGCAAGCACGTAAATTTGATGATAAGAAAAGACATCTTGGATAATAAGTTGTTTGTAGGATCAATGTGTTCACTAACCTTGACTATTGGATCAGTGGAATCATCAAGAACTTGAATCACAATACGATCGGCCGGCCATGAAAGCTCACATGCAGCTCCAATTGAAAGCTCATAAACCTGTTTAAAAGATAAATCAACAACCAAAACTAACCGATAAGAAAAACGAGACAACTAATAATACATGTACAATGTTGAAAACAAAGTAACAAACCTCTTTTTCATTGAACATTGGTACTTGAATAAGAACAAGAGGATAAGCAGAGCTACCCAACTCAATATCATCTTTGAATGATTCAAATTTGTAACGTGTTTCGGCTGTTTTCCTAAATAGTTTAATGCACCCGGTCACTAAACCCATGTAAACCCTCTCTATGAATAACATTATGGACATCACCAAACAAATGGTTAGCAAAGTAGTCAACAACGGCACCACTAATGGTGCTTTTAGTAGTGTCCAAATCTCTTTAATTTGCCCCACAATGTCGTTGCTAGTACCCGTAAACGATTCCACAAGGTACTCCAGTTTTGAAAAGTACTCCAGTTTTGAAAAGTACTCCATTTTCCGTTGTTATCTTGTTTAAAGAATAATGCAATGTTTCTGTTTGGATTTTAATCCTTAAGAAAGAGAGACAAAAATATGGAGTTTACAGCATTGTGTTTAGAGCAGAAAGTACAAGGTGGATGGGGTGAGTAAAAGGTTGAGAGGGGATGGGTTTATAAAGGTTGAAATATTTAATTAAATTCTTCTTCCCAGTAGATCTGGTTTCCAACATGTGCACAATTAAAAATATATAGTTACAGTAAAGACTTTAGTTAACATTGAAAACATGTTTATTGAATTGCGCTGTCAGGCGAGAGCCAGAAAGTTATAGACGAATGGACAAATTTTGATAACTTTTAAAAATCACGCTAAAAATTGGTTGTTAGATGCAAATAATAAAAATAACAAAATATTTTAAATTTTTATACTACAATTTTTTTCGCTTGCCCCCCCCCCCCCCCCCCCCCCCCCCCCCCCCCTCATATCTCTGCCTGTGATTGTGCACAGAATGATATACAACCTAAATTATTGTTATGTTGGTATTAAGTACGAGCAAAGATATACACCTAGAATTATTAGTGAATCAACATGACCGGATGATAAAACATATAGAGTTTGCTTATCATCTGAACGGCATATCTTCACGGACAGATTCACTTTAGAGTAGGGTATGGCTCGGGTAACGAAGGGCAATATTTGTCAAAAAGTGTGGTAATTTGAATAGGTGATTGTCTAAATTTTAGTAGTTACGAAAAAATTAATAATAATAAAATTGTCAAAGACTTTCCCAAATAAATTGTGAACACTCTCATGAAAATTCTAGGTTCATCCTTGTTATCTATATGAAAATGATGAACTGAAATAGTTTGATGTTTTTTAATACAAATTATAAGGAAGTGTTTCGTTTGAAGTTAGGAATAGCTATGAGTATTGATTTGAAAGTAGGAAATGGGTATGATTAGTTGATACTGTTATTTGGTATACAAATGAAAGAAAGGGTATGAAAGGTTATCTATGCGTTATTCTATATGCAACTTTCTCCAAACAAAAAATGTTGATCGAATTACCCAACAACCAAAATCAAGCAACATTAAATGTACGTTTGAAGTAGAATGGAGAGTAAGTATTATGGTTGGTGTTAACTTTAATTTTTATTATTACATTTAAATGACTAATGAAGATGAAGTAGTTGCTTATCATGTGTAAGGATATACACTACATCATGAAAGTGTGGATGAAAGAAAAGTCATGTTGTGGTGAAAAAGGGTGTAAACACATGTTTCATGGGTTACCACTTTAAACATCTTTGATTATTTCCAAAATCTCATATTATTCTGAACAGTCTCTAAGTGATAAAAAGGTATGCATTGTTTATATTATTTTATGTACGTTTCTGTTTCTTTCTAATCATTAGAAAAGTATACAAGGTAACCACACATATTAGCTACTGCAAGAAATAGAAATATGAACCCACTACTAACGCCAAAAGAAAAATAAAAAACATCACAAGCTATACCCTCCGAAACGACATTCGCACATAAAGTTGAAAAAACCATGCATAGAGCAATAGCTTTATGCCCCCATTCTTTTCAAGGCCCAAAATAATGGTACTGACGAGACACATAAAATGCTCACCCTTGATAGTAGGGCAACACTAATTGGTCCTCATGATTATGCTCCAGATTTGGCTCAATGAACCACCTAGGAGAGTTTCTCCTCACATTATACTGCAACATGACTGTATTCCAAAAAAACCCTCCACTCAGGTCAACTGACCAATGTATCTCCACAGATAGCTAGTACTCAAAGAATCAAGGCAAGATATTGTTATTTAGGTCTATAAGCCATTCTTCAATAAATTGAAAACTTTTATAAAAACACCTAAAAAAAATATAAAGGACAATTACATACATCCCCGATTAAACTTTACTAGTTACATATTTCCCCAACCACATTTTAAAATAACAAATATACCCAATCTTGTCTATATAATTCTCATATGTACCCATATTATTTAGTTTTTTAAAACCAACTTAAAACGTGACCATTCTACCCTTTTTCTATTCATCTCCGATAAAACTCCAATCAATAAATACTGTCAGTTTATCAAATGTGATTAAAAGCGATAGAACATTTATACAAAACAAAATACTCGTAACATATTAATACCTGACGTTGGTCAAATAACCCAAATAATATTGTGTTCATCTTTTACGACCACATATTCATCTACAAATATTTTATGTTTTTAACGACCTCATTTAACTATATTTATATTTTATTCACCATTTCACACTGAACTGGATGATATGAACGACAACTTCTCACGTGAATGCATTTTCAATTTTTCGTATTGAATAAGTCTCGTGCAACTAAGGCCTAAAGCCATACAAAAATGCAGGTGTCACTCAAAAACTAGTAGATTGACAAGCTTACGGGTCATTCGATTGATTAATGAGTATAAAGAGGAATGACAGTAGATTCAGGGAATATAAAATCAGAAAAAGATTGAAAGGGTATAACTTTCTTAATACTATAACATTATATGAAAATAGGTAAATTTGTAATTTAAAAAATTGGTTGGGGAAAAATATGTAATTTGTAGCCAAAATTTAAAAGCAAATTCTAGATAAGTTCTTAAAGTCCAAGAAGATGATTCATTAAAAAGCAAGTTCTCAAATAAACAAAATGATATACGCCAGATGATCAAAATGATCCCTAAAACTAGCATTTTGAATATGTTTAACAAATTGAATGATGCAACTCACATAAGTACACAGGTTTTAAGTCCTTCGGCTTACTATTGAAAATAAATTTGAACTCTTTAGTAAATATGAGCCAGTATAAAAGCAACCTACACTGGTTAGGCATTTCAATGTCCTTTTATAATAGGTCTCAATTCAAACTTCAATAACCACGTCTCGGGGTGGCTAAGAAAATGATAAGAAATGGTCATGCATGAAGTAATCACGGTTATGCCGAATATATATCTAAGTCAATGACTCGCACTTCTCGAATAACCCGAATAAAGAAAACCCTGTTTGTTTGATCCAATACAAAATTGTGGTAAAATTAACAGTCCAGTAATTGATCCCATAAATATTTGTCATGTCTAACTAGTAATGAGTTCTATAATTATAGTCTTTAGTGTAGGGATAAGCACGGTACCGGTACCGTACCGGACCCGTACCGAATTATTGGTACCGAATTTTCCCGAGTATAAATTAGTGGTACCGGTACCGTACCGAACGGGATTCGGATACCGGTACCGGTATTGGTACCGGTACCGGGGAAATCGGGTTTTTCCCCTTTTTTGGGGAATTTCCCGATTTGGTACCGGTCCCGTACCGAATTAGTGGTCCCGATTTTTTTTTCTCCTTATTTCGTAGTACTGGTACCGTACCATATATCGAGAACGGTACTATTTCAGTACGGTTTCGATTCGGTTCCGGGATTCGGTTCGAAATGCTCATCCCTACATAATGATATGGTAAGAGATAAAATAAATACATAAATATTCGTGAGAAGCTTTACAAAGGTTTGAGAAAATAAAATTACTTCTCGAAAAAATTTGAAACTTTTCCCCAATATTGAAGATGATAGTGCATAAAAAAGTTTTGATACAAGTTTTCTAATTTTGATGTTTTATACGTTTTTTCTAAAAAAAAAATAATAAAAAAAAAAACCCTGAAATTTTGATGCTCAAAACGCGATTTAAAAGATTTTAATTCGCAAACATTTTTCTCAATTTTTTTCAATAAAACTATACAATTTTAGAAAAACGTTTTTCACAACTTTTTTATCTATCAAGTTCCCATATCTTGTGGAATTTTTGAGAACTGAACTTTTGATTTTTTTAATTTTTTTATACTTTTTTACAAATATTTGTCTTTTTATTTAATCATATGATATACTAAAAGAGTACCAACGAGATTTATAGCGGCAAATAGTTATAGTGATATTTTGGTTAAGTGTTTTGTGTAACTATAGATGTTTATCGCTATAAAATCTCATTCCTAAGCATGTGTACTCCTCTAGTTATTTTTGAAACCTCAAATATGCATACACCTCTTTAATATATTTTGTGCATAACCCGTTGATATGTTCGTAAAGTAAAAGTAAACTGATCAACTATTATCTAAGGAAAATAGGAATATTTTTTATTTATTAATATTTTTCATTTCAATAAAATAAATTTATAAATATTTTTTCATCACACAGATACATAAGAAGCTATATGAAGAAACTAAATTTTTTATATTTCTTAACCCATGATTTTATGATTCACAAATTGACTTTAGATGTAATTTATTGCTTATATGTGAGTTTTCATTCGAAAATAGTGGAAGACAGGCCTTTCATTGCCATGAATGTATTACCAAATTTACCAGACCTTCCGTGCAATTTCGAACCCATTCAACATTTCACATATTTATCTCACCTTTAACTATTTTCAATTTTCAACATTTCACATTTAATCATTTTCATTTTATATAAATGTAGTATAGATACTTCATTTTAGAATATTCAAACTCACTTGCATTAATTGCAAAGTCCTAAACCTCCTTTCTGAAATCCATTTTATAAAATTAAATTTGTCAATAATTATCCATTGTAACAATGAGTTACATATTAGGAATTATATTAAACAATAAACATGCATGGTAAGTTTAACAATGTGACAAGAAAACTCTATGATCTAAACAGTTTGTCAATTAACAGCATTAGTTTACAAAATAACGTATGAAGTTATATCAAGACATCAAATAAAAGGATTTTGCTACATCCACATAAAATCCCCATAAAAAACTCCCACTCGCTGACGTGTCAGCGGGTGATTGGCGGGTGATTGGTTTATTGTAGGATCCACATTCACTAAAAACCAATCACCCGCTGACACGTCAGCGAGTGAGAGTTTTTTGTGAAGATTTTATGTGGATGTAGCATACCCCAAATAAAAAGCCTATATATTGAAGCATTTGCTTGTAAGTTGTAATGTTCATCTTTTGAGATTATATAAAAGAGGGTCTTGATAAAACAATTTTTGTATATGCCTCTTTATTTTCCAATCTTTTAATCATAAGCTACTTGATCATTTGGCTTGACATTCACCGTTCACACTCATTTAAAACCACGTTTATCATTCGGCTTCTCAAAAAGTTGATCCACCCTTGCCACACACGCATGCATCCAATACAAATAATTGTATTTGTATATATAAAAACAAAATGGGCCATTCACATTTGGTTCTTTGGGGGGTAGGTAGGAAGGCCTGAAATTCTCTTGTATAGTGCAATATAATCTGGTATATAATCTAGTCCACTTATGATTTTGGCCCACTTGATCTTTTAGGAAACATACCACGATGTATATTTCTAGAAAAAAAAAAGTAAAAAACTCATGATATTTAAGCGACACTCGTGATTCACACTTGTCTTTAGCATAAACTATTTTTGTTTTATGCATGAGCTATCAGCTATGTTCTACCCCAATGGTAGCGATATTTAATTATTTTCTCATGTAAAAGTAAAACCACGTTTATCGTTAGGCTTCTCAAAAGTGTTGATCCACCCTTGCCACACACACATGCATCAAATACCAATAATACGGAGTAGTAAATGACCCGTATATATAAAAACAATGGGCCATTCACATTTGGGATATTGGGGGTAGGTAGGCAGGCTTAAATTTCTCTTGGATAATACATATAATCCCTAGTCCACTTAAGATTTTGGCCAACCTGATCTTTTAGGAAAATCCTTATGTTCGCCCACCACCATGTATATTTCGGAGATAACTTATTATTAGTATTTATTTAAGCTTGTCTTGTCTTTAGCATAAAATATCTTTGTTTTTTGCATGTCCTATCAGCTATGTTCTGGCATCGGGTGGTAGCGATGTTTAATTATTTTCTCATTCTTTTTATGTGAGAGTATATGAAAAATAAAATGTGATTCTTGTGCTGCTAGACGTTACAATCGCTTGAGTAAAAACAAATAAGTGGACGTAAGTTTTGGTTCCTTTTTGGTTAAAGATTTTATTCTTGTTGTTTTGTTAGTCGACATACTGTTTAAGCATTAGAGCCTTTATTAGTTACATAAGTCTAGCCCATTATCTAGAATAATTTTATTGTAACCATTTATCGTTTTGGAATTAATAATACAGGGCAAGCAATTCATTAATTAAACATGGTAATCAGACTCATCTAAGTTTTCTCCTAATTTATCTCTACTAATCTTTCTAAAATTCCTCTGCCTCACGTTTGTGTTTGAAGTATTACTTTGTTGGTCCCGTAAAATGCTACTCGTTATTATGAAGGCTTTGGTTTAATATAAATTTGGCTAAGTTGATTACTATATATTCAATTTTGGTCCCGTAAAAAGGCTAAAGTATCATGAATTGTTAACAAGCCTCCTATTCGTTTAAGGGTTGGTAAAAGTGATTCACAACATCCATTTGGCTACACAAACATTGGTTGAATATGCTCTCTGCATTATACAAACCCAATATTGGGTGAGTATGGTACTAATAACAGGCCCAACTTGGCCCTTTATGGCTTGCTAGGTTAGCCCAATTGAACAATTTACTATTTATTTCCAGCGGGCCTTATTATCCAAATAGTTGCAGCAAGCTCAGTCCTTGTATCCGCAGGCCCTACAGTCAAGTCCAGTCATCTTGGCCCAGCATCATCCGTTTGTTTGAGATCCTCTCATGTTTTATTTGATTGATGATTCGGAGTAATGCTTATATTAGCTACTTATTTAAAGAATATACTTTTTTTTTCTTTCCATTAAGAAGGAAAAAAAATATAATTTGGATTCACTCAATAAGTGTAAAAGAAAGACTTTAGAGCGCTGGATGTGGTAACACATGAACAAACGTTATGCCGATATGACATCTGCGTTACTACATCGGACCCAACCCAATTTCAACGCCATTGGGGCTTGCGTTGGAACGAATTTCTTTTTCTTTTTTCTTTTTATTTTCAATTTATATGTGTGCATGTGCTGAAAAAAAAATCGTTCACTTCTTTGTTGGTCAGCTACCCAACCGAATTTTCAAATTGGTTGTGTGTGTGGTTTTTTTATTTGTTTTTGTGAGGTATGTGTTTGTTGTGGTTGCGGTCGTCTTATTACTTGTTTACGGCTAGTGTGTAGTATTTGAAAGAGAAAGATGATGTGACGCTGATATGGCAGGAGCGACACACATTAGCATTAGTCTTAGAGCATCTCCAATCCATTCAATCATTTTAAGTATAATGCAATGCCATTTATGCATACTATAATTTTACATTAGTCCTTCACACCCCATTGAACCTTTTTCACTTTTTATCTTAACTACTTATAAAGGAGATTTGGTCAAACTCAGTCAAGGTGAAAAACTGAACTTTTAATAATACCGAAATTGCCCTTGACTATCTATTACTCCCTTGCCTAAAACCGAACCTCACTATCTCACTATCTCATCTCACTAAAAACACAGCCACATCTCTCTCTCTCACTAAAACACATATGCTCTCATCCTCACCACCACAGAAACACCGCCACCACCAGACCCCTCCACTACCGTATGCACCTCATCGAACCCAAGTTAACCACCACCCCCACCACGAAATCCCACCACCAACAAAACACAACCACCACGACGCCACTCCACCATCCGCTGCCGCCGCCTCCACGAAAGGATATCTTTCAAGTTTTTTTTTTATAGATATACGCATTTTATTAGTTGATATATCAATTTTATTTGTAGATCTATACGCCTTCCGTTTCCGTTACGAAATCGTCAACAGTGAAGTCTGTGAAAGCGAGACAGATTATTGACAGCAGGGGTAATCCGACTGTTGAAGTTGACTTGGTGACTGGTGGGGGTGAAGTTTATAGATCTGCGGTGCCCAGTGGGGCGAGTACGGGGATTTATGAGGCGTTGGAGTTGCGAGATGGGGATAAGAGTGTTTATGGTGGGAAAGGTGTTTTGAATGCGGTTCGGAATATTAATCAGACTTTGGGCCCTAAGATTGTTGGTGTTGATGTTAGGTAACAAATAAATATTTGTTTTGCGTTATTTTTATTTCATTTAATATCAATTTTATTTGTATATTAAATTTGTTGGAATTTTTTTTCGTAACAGCCTCTTTTCACCGTCGTTGTTTAATCGGAAAAAGTTGCCTCCACCGTCGCTGTTGCCGGAAAAAAGTTGCTACAGTTGGAAATGAGTGAGTATTTTTATAAAGGTTTATTGGTTGCTTTGGTCATGAAGTTTATTTTGTATTGTTAAATGTTTTGAACGGTTTGTTTATATATATTTTTTGTAGATCCGGGGTTTCTAAAGTTTTGTCCTCCGCCAGTCGCCGGAAACATTTTTTGCCGCAATATTTACAGCAGCTTTCGCCGGAAAATATATACTTCTATTTTTAAGATTGTTGGTAGTTTTTGAGAAAATATTATTTAAGGTTTGTATAAATTTATTATATAGCATATATGTAATTATGTAATATGTTTGTGTGTATAATTTTCTTTGTGTCGTTGATCTATCATTTTATTTTGTGTGTATATATCTTTTTGTGCAGATCTAAAAGTAGTGTTTATTTGTATTTTTTGCGTAAATTATTAAAGCTTAAATTTTGTTATAGTGTAAATTAGTTATAAAGTTTATTTTGTAAATCTATAAAAAAATTCGAATTTTTTTGAAATAAAATTTTATTTTTTGAAATAAAATTTACAAAAAATTTTGAACTTTTTGAGAGTTGAAATATTTTGTGCTTTTAAACTTTTCAATTTGAAATATATTGAGATAATTTTGAAAATTAAAACCGAGCCTAACATTGGTTTGGAAAATTTTGAATTGCATTGGGAACAATTTTCCAAAAAAGGTACCCCCCATATGGCTTTTTCAGTATTTTGGTTCTCGAGGCTCCTAACTAAAATTTTGAATATTGTGTTGTTTGCTGACATGCTATAACCCAAACTTTTATCAAAATATTCTTGACATGTCAAAATAAGTAGTATTCAAAAGTTAAATAAACCATTCAAAGTTTACGTGTCTAAACATTGATGAAAGTAGATTAATTGCTATTACCTAAAAAGTCAGATATGAATAAATATTATGATGATATTTTTAAAAGCATAATAATTCAATGCACATGCAAATACTGTTGTCTGTCCATACAAACAAACAAGAATAGTACATGACAAGAAAAAAAACATTGGGTAAAACAGCGGATTAAAAAATGATGCCAACATATATTTTGTAATAGATAGATGGGATTTAATTTAGAAGAATATTTAAATTAAAAGTTTTTGATTGTATTAATTTATATAACAATACGACGAAAAATAAGATGAAAACATTACCAATCCAAGTTCTATTAAAAAATGATGCCAACATATATTTTGTAATAGAACAATAACAACACATAACACGGAGTCCGTCTTAATTGCAACATGTTGCTGTACAACCATTAGATTGTTGTTGAACCACAAATAAAGAAAATGAGAGATTGTTGTTGAACCACAAATAAAGAAAATAAGTTAAATGTTAATATGTTTTAAATGTCGTTATAACGTTTTGTCTAAACAATTGTATGCTCATATACAAATACTCCCTCCGTATCAAAATAATATTCCATATTTATTTTTCGTGATATATCTAGATAATGTTCATTTTCATTTTTAAGTAAAAATTTACAATTTAGTGAAGAAATATTTTATTTGAGCGGCTGAAAATTAAATTGGCCCAACTTTTATTAAACTATGCGATTTTTTTTTCTCCTGACAATAATTTTGAGACCGAAGGAGTAATTGTTACCTTTAAATCGAACTCGCTCAAATTGATGCACTTGTAATTTGATGAAACTATATACTGCTACCGCTAGATGCGGGTACTCGGCTAGATGCCACTACCGCTATAAGCGGATATTCGGCTAGAAACCGCTGCCGTTAGGGATGGCAAAAGCACCCGAAACTGATGGGGAAAACCGAAACCCGAACCGGTTGGATCGGGTTCGGGGGCGGGTTCGCGGGTTTGGATACGGGTTCGGGTAGGAAAATATATCTTTTTTCGATTACGGGTTTTTAGTAATACCCGCCCATTTACCCGTATCCGTACCCGTACCCGTACCCGTTTACCCGAATTTTATACCCATTTATTGCCTCTTTATTCTTCACATTTTAATAATAGCCTAGGTAATTACAAACAAATTAATACCCACTTACCCACGCCGGACTCTTCACTTCCCACACACATTAATTCTTTATCTTCAAACTTTACAAATACTTATGGGTAATTCTAGATTTGGCCGCTTCAATTTAACACAGGTAATTAATTAATGAAGGAGATACAAAGGTAATTAATTACATTTTTATATATAGTAACATACATATATACATTAACATATATAGAGAAACTTGTTCAAAAGATTTTGAAGCATATGATCAAACAGTTGAATATGACACCGACGATAGTGATGAGGTAAATATATATTATGTTCACAATTCGCCATTTGCAATTTGCAGGTAAATATATGTTATTATTAGTTTGATTGGTGTTTTTTTTTTTGTATAATATATTGTAGGATACCCGCCGTTGCAACGCGGGCGAACCACTCATTCAAACTATAAAAGTACTATGATTAAGCTATGATTAGACAATATATTACAACTTTTTTTTATTATTGTTTTAGTTTATTTTGATATTTTCATGTTCATGTTAAACATTACACGAAACACTTATCACAATATCACAACTATAAATGTTTTTATATGTTGTTTGATAGATGTTAAGAATTTTTCTTAGACTTTAGTTATCGTGTAGTACAACCATTTGCAATTACATTATGATATGTTCACGTTCTATTTTGAACGCTACACAAAACACTCACCACAATATCACAAATCGTTAATTATCTGCCGCTAGGAACAATATCACAAATCGTTAATTATCTGCCGCTAGGAACCGTTGCTATGCACGGGTATTCGTCTAGTATTATATAATAAGAGAAGGAAAATGATTAAGAGACCTAATTTGTGTGTCTAAATATATGTGGCATGATTATGATGATTTCTAAAAAAGTAGGTTCCTTAACTACAACCATCAGGATACTGCCACATAAGCTTAATCATGAATTTAAGCATAACTTTTAGGTTTCCCAATCACTACTCATAAAAAGAAATATGAAAATTTTCTTTAGAAAACATGGGTATGAACCACATTTGAAGTTTAAATATGGTCTTATTTTACACCTACTATACTCGTAATGGAATTAAATGATGAGTTATCATGTAAACCAATGCCCGCCGGTTCAACTGATTGGATCGATGCCCGGCCATAAAAAGGGGTTTCGGGTTTCTAAAACCGAGTTAACCGGTTAGACCCGCCGGGTTTTAAGTAACCCGGTCGGGTTTGGTTTTTCTCAAAATTTTTTTATAAAAACTTGGTTGACCCAGGTTGAGCGGCGGTCGAACCGGTTGACCTGGTAAAAAAAAATGAAAAACTGGATTGACCCTACATCTCTCTTTTACTTAGGTCAAAAATTGAATTCGGGTTATTCGGGTCAACCCGAGTAACCCGAATACTAAATAGGGTCGGGTATCGGGTTGAAATTGTTTGGCTAACTCGGGTTAGGGTCGACCCGTTTGACTCGAGTAAGGATTTTTTTTTTTTTTTTTTGATATATTATTTTATAGATTATCCATATAAATTAGAACAAATATGCAAATTTATGAGTATTTTACTCATATTCGGGTTGACTCAAATTGACCTAAACCCGACTAACTCGAGTTTAAATAAAGTTGAATCCAGATATATTATTTTTATCGTTGACCCGATTCAAATTGACTCGTACCCGACCCGACTAAGACCTCCACTTGTAATAATAGAGGCCACTACCGACTATTTAGTTCTCCATCATTTGCGGACTATGAGTCTATGACACTAGAGGACCCTACATCTCCTTTCCCAAACCTTTTCCCGACCCCACACCAACAGCCACACACACTCTGCATGTCCTGTACCACCACAACCGCCATGACCCCACCTTTCAACCTGGACTACAAATCAATCAAAGACGACGCATGGTACACATCCGGCGTCATCCTCGAAGACAGCAACCGTCGTCTTCGCGTCAAGCTCCAGGACTTTCTCGACTCCAAATTCGACGAGGTTTTCACCGCTAATGACTTTCAAAAACCTGATGACGTCAGCAAGTTTGATAGGCGTTTTAGGCCTGTGTCAGTTCCGGTTGAGGATAATGAGTGTGCGAAAGTGACGGAGAATATGACGGTTTGTGCTAGTTATCACGGAGATGATGGCTCGTTGCGGTATTTTGACGCTATTGTTGATACTGTATGTTTTTTTTTATATTTTTATCATCACTAATTAGGGCTTATTTTGTATGACCAAGGATCAAATGAGAAAGAAAACTTAAAATGAGAAGGATGAGAAATGATTATAACTACATATTTGAGATGCATCGACTTGAATTAGATGTATCCCTTGTCTTTTAGATGCACCATAATATATTTTCTAGCAAAAAATTAGATGCATATACATATATTAGATGCATTTCATCAAGTTAGACGAATCCTATACATTTTTTGTCCTCTGCGGGTCAAATTTGTTGTTAGTACTACTTTGCATCGTTTTCACTTCAAAATCACTTTCGAAACTAATTGGGATGCATCTAAATCAAGTCGATGCATCTCAAACGTGTGGTTATAATTATTTCTCATCCTTCTCATTTTAAGTTTTCTTCTCATTTTAATTATTTCTCATCCTTACCCTATTTTGTATAAGTTTGTGTATATTTGTTTGAACATATTTTGTAAATGTTGCCTTTATGTTACTTGAGTATAAGAAACAAGCTCGAAATGTATAGCTCTAGCTGTGTTTCGAATCTTATGGAATATGTATCCAGTGAGAATAAAACTTAAAATGACAAGGATGAGAAATAATTATAACCACACATTTGAGTTGTTGAATTAGATGCATCTCAATTACTTTCGAAAGTGATTTTGAAGTGAGAACGATGCAAAGTAGGACGCGCAGATGACGAAAAATACATAGTATTCGTCTAACTTGATGAAATGCATCCAATTTTGAGCTACAAAATATATTACGAATGCATCAGAAAGACTAGGGATGCATCTCTAATGTGTGCTTATAGTTATTTCTCGTCCTTCTCATTTTAAGTTTTCTTCTCATTTGATCTTAAGTCTTACTATTAAGGCTAAGTTTTGCCGTCATTTTGTGTAAATTTGGTCTGATTCTATAAATGTTTGAGTTTATGTTATTTGTAGAGGCTGTAAACAAGTCTAGTTATTGAGGTGATGATGGTTCGCTATATTTGGATATGATAGGTTTATTGTTATATTGAATTGAATGTTGTCATAATAAATGTTAGTGTTATGTTATTGTAGACCTAACTAGGGCCGCAAAGAGGTCGCACTTTTATACAACTTCTTGGGCTCGGCAGCTACATTTACTGTTGTGTTTTGAATATACTTCTGCTTAATTGAGTGATTGATTGATGTTGTTGTTGTTGTTGTTGTTGTTGTTGTGTGTTTTAATTTGATTGGATAAGTTTGTGTGTATTTAGTTTGGATATTTTAATTATGTTATTGTGGACATAACTAGGGCGGCAAATGAGTCGAGTTTTTGTCAACTTGAGTATAAGAAAGGAGCTCGAAATATCTAACGAGTTGACCTCAAGCTAACAAACGTTTAACTCGAGCTGTGTTTTGAGTCTTATGTAATATGTATTACTGTTAGGGCTCAATTTGGAGTGATTTGTGTGATTTTGATATAATCGTTTTTTGCATAAATTGTACCGTAATTGACTGTTGTCAGTTTTGATTTGATCGGATAGTTGAATTTAATTTCATAACAGTATTCTTCTGATAGTGTTTTTGAATGTTAGTGTAATAGATGTTTGGGTATGTTATTGTAGACCTAACTAGGGGCGCAAACGAGTCAAGGACGAGCTTGGAATATATTACTAGCTGAGCTTGTTCTTAGTTCTTACATGTGTTTAACTCAAATTTTTGTCCTGTTTTGATAGAGTTTTTCTTGAAGATTAATTATGATGAGATGTTGTGATTAATTGTGTTGATTGATTGTTTGCTGTTTATTTAAATTTCTTTGGAATTAAAAATTGGATGATTGAAATGGTTATATTATAGAAGCATATAGGCAGCTTAAGGGGATAGTGTCTGGATTTGCTTAATTTTTAAAAGAAACTTATTAATTAAAAGGAATATGTAATGTAAAGATATAACAAGACAAGCTATAAAGGTTGATAGGTTAAATATGTGGGTTTAAAGGTCACTTTGATTTTATATCACATAATCACTTTGAAATAAGTAGCTCCAAACTTGCTAAATAAGCAGATAAGTATATTAACCAAACACTTCAAACTGCTTATCTGCTAAAAAAATAAAGCAGTTCGAAACAAACTCATAAATAAGCAGAAACAATAAGCAATCCTAAACACGCTCATAATTCAGCACAAAAAATAAGCAATCCCAAACACGCTCATAGTTAGAGTTATAAAATGTTATTATAGAGAAATGTTAGGTTTATCTTATTGTAGACCTAACAACTTCTTGCTTTCTGGTTCATAGTTATATGGGATTGTATTGTAGCTTGGTAGATCATGAATAGTTATTTTAGTTTAATATAATGAAATTTCAACATTGGTATTCTAAATTAATAAAATAGGTTATAGAACTAATAAGTGTGTTATTTGCAGTAGTTTATTTTGAGAATCTTGTATGACGTGTGCTGGCGAATTTTTTTTAAATATATGTTATTTGCTCCTCTTTATAGCTCATAATTTTCTGCTCTTTAATTTAATAGGTGCATTACAAAGAGCATACCCCTGAAAAATGCATATGCAACTATGTGCTACACTGGCAGCATGGTCCTGAAGTGGGCAATCTAACTGCAGCAACACTGGAAGATATATACCTCATCAGGCCTGGCCCTATTGATCCTACATTTGACAAGTTCATAAAGTTTGTGAAGGAAAAACTTAAAGGAGGCTCGTCTGAATTTACTCTGATCCCTAAGATGCCTTTTTTGTCTCCACGAACAAGTTCTAATGAAACGATGAGTAAATCACATAAATCACAGGCATGTTTTTCAGTTTCTGGCTTTCTTAGTTTTTAATATCTGGCAGTTGTTCGTAAATAGTTTACTCCTTGATATGCAGGGGTTTGGAACTGCAGGACACAGTTCTCATGTCAGATCCGTTGAAGGTTTTGTACTTTCCTAAAATTGTTTTTACAAGTTAAGTTTGAAATTTATATTATTTTAGATCTCATTTTATTTGCTTTTCATGGATAGGGAGTGAAAGATTCGGCACCCTATTTAGTGATGATGACAGAGATATGGGAGGTGTCAAGCAAACCGGGAGTCATCATTACATAATATTGGAGAATTTGGAAAGAGATTTATGTCCGGTGTTAATGACGGCGTTCATACATGAACAAACCACAATAACAGCACAGGCATACGTTTTTCCATGCTTATCAATAGAAATTTACGCGAGAGGAGCAATTGTGGCAGATAGCATACCAAATCTCACGAAGATATGTAAATTTATAAGCAATCCAAATCACTTTATCATATCTTGCTCTGGAAGGTAAGCATTGTTGCTGTACACAATAGTTTGTGAGTCGATATCTTTAAATAGTACTCCGTAATTGTGTTATCTTGCCAATTGCCTTTAATTGTTTTCATGAACCTTTGCTTTTTTAAGCTTACAGATTTGCTAGCCGTAATCATTGTATCATAACTGGACGCCTTTCCCTTGGGTACCGCCTCTTACAGAGAAATAAATTTGGAAATTTGGAACATCTACTAATATAGTAATATGGTAAAGATATCTGAGAAGCTAAACATTCATTTCGGAGACATAATGTCTTACAAATGTAGCTCAAGTAAAAATCAAATATGATCTAATTAGGAATCAGTTATTAGATAACATCATAACAAGGAAACATTCCCCTAACATGTGAAGGAATTTAGAGAACAGGAAATTGTTTATATTCATAATGAATTGAAAACTAAGTCTTGCAAATGTATTATTAAAAAAATCAGATCCCCAAATTAGTTAGGAAGTTATTTATAGCCTAAATATTAACTAATTAATTTATATGAGGAAATTTACTATCAGGTTCTACATGATTTACATTCTTACATAGTAACAGTACCAGTTAGTATCACTTGATAACATTTTCATCTGACAAACAATGTAAATTGTTGATATGTTTTCCTGTATGCTAAGATGCAAATGTCGTAATACTTTAGGTTTATTAATTACAAGCAGTTTATTGAAGTATTTTATTCATGCAGGCCTTGGGTAATAGCTGAAGACATACTTAGGACTGGATCTTTCAACACAAACCTGCGGGAATTGCAGCCAAAGTCTGAGGTAAAAAGGATTTTCTCATGTTACTGTTACTTGAAGTGAAACATAGCATGCATATGGGCCCGCATGAAATTTGTACTTCCATCAAATCCAGTCCCATATTTTCAAAGATTTCTTGTGGTACACATTCTAAGTTTTACCCACATCAGTGATCCAATGTATATACACAAAGTGGTCTAAGGTCCAAATTACAGTTTAATTTTACCCTGGTGGGCATGTGGTCCTTGATCAGTCCCAATTCCTTATTAAAGGCTGGTTAAAGCAGAGCAGGTTCACGAGAGGCTCAGTTATGGACTGACTAGGCCCGTTTATATGATGGCCCCCACATAATTTCAATTAAATATGCGGTTACGGTCATAACTGCTATGATCTTATTTAGTTTTTAAATATTTTGTGTTCTTAACTTATTATAAATTGCCAATGACATCTTTGCCCCTCTCAACACTACTAAATGGTTAGTTTGAGGTTTTGAAGTTTTTTTATGAGTCATAAGAAGATTTTAATATCTTTTGAATTATTAATGTTTTTTTCCATCGCTGATTGTCGTGATTTCATATCATCAATGGGCAGTGATGCTTCAAAATGATTGAAATATTTTTCTTGACGCATTTGAGGGTGTCAAAGAACCAACGTTGCTAGCGGAATTGCTTGACGCTTTACATGGCTGTTGGGAGGGGCAACATAGACAACTGGCATTTTGAAATCAGTCAAAATACAAATAACAGGAAAAAAAAACATCGAGTGGAAAAATCAAATATAGTCATTTATGACCGTTACCACCTAATCGGGTTGGGAAACTAGTTCTTCGAACTGAACTTGTGCTGGATTAAGGACCACCGGGCCGAACCTATGAAAGTAACCAGACCTTCTGCACTAGGCTTCTGGACCAGTCTTTGAACGACAATTGCATCAACCATTTCAAACACAACATTTACAGTCTTCTAAATTTTTCTTTATTGATCTTTGACTTGTACTCCCAATCCCAGAACTACAATACGAGTGAGCTGAAGGTTGTCCATTTAGGATCAGAAGAGTACGCGAAAGCCAAGAAACTAAAAGATCAATATATTGAATATCGCAATCATCTAAATGGACTTGTGAGGAGCTTAGACAAGGGGGAGAAAAAGATTCTACAACCATGCAGTGTAAATTAGGTTCTGCAAGCTTTACATATGCAGTTTCTAATGCAGGTAAAGGATATTAGATTAATCGTATGTGCTGTTTCATGGGCAAATTGCATAAGATAGCAATGTACTTACATAGTTACATTTTTGTCCCACTTTGGTATAAAAAATTTGAAAGTATGTTGTTTTGTTCCATTTTGGTCCATAATAAGTAAAGGTAACCTTGTGTAATCAAATAAAAATAACCCAAAAAACATCCTTTAATCCATTACAAATCAGAAAACATGCTTTTAATTCCCAAATCAGAACGAAATTGTAAGTAAGTTGCTAATTTTAACCCAAATTTCTGCTTATTTATTAGAAGTCGAGCAAAATAAAATTTGAGGTCAAATGCAATTTTTTTTTTTTTTTTTTTTCATGGATAGAACTGAAGAGGACAGTATTTGTTTCAGGTTTGTAGAGGTGGAATAGTTTTGTGACTTTGTCCTAACTTTGTGAAGATAGGACTTGATATAGCAGTTGGTACACAAGCCAGCTGGATGCAGTTCAGGTATATTTTAACAAGATTTTCTGGTCATATTGGCTTTGATCCCTCTCGACAATGATGAAACCCATAGTAGAGATAATATTTTTGTCATTGTCGCTCTAGATTTGGTGTTTCCAGCCTTCGAATATGACTTATTTGTTTATTACTTGAATAGCACAGCTGTGCTAATAGTTGTACCTTGTGTTAATATATTGTATATAAAATGCTAAGGAAGTTCATAATTGCATTACTATAAACTTCAGCTAAAGTATTATGTCTGCATTTTACTATTCTCTTGGTTCCTTTCAATGTGATTGATTATAGCAGTTGGTAGTAGAAAAAATAGATTAAAGCCATGCGCGTGAGTCGTGATGCTGCAGCAGCCACGGACCATTCCGGGCGCTGTTACATTTGACAGTAAATGTTATTTGTTCTGTTGACTCCCCCTAGAACCGCGTTCTATTGCTTGGTTGCTGAAAAAGGTTCTTATGCTTTTCCTATTAGCAAATCATTGTATATGCTTTTTTGTTTTTCTTCTTTTCACTTTATGAGACCTGGTTCATGTGAATTGTGTAGCGCGTCTTCTTTTGATATTGTCAAATATACTCTTATTTGGGAAAGCGTGTGTGGCCGAACCTTGGACTCATTCTAATAATTGCACCTTTTAACTTTTTTTCTAAGTTTTTCTCACATAATTGCAGCTTTTAACTTTTTTTTCCCCCTTCTTCTTCTTCTTCTTCTTCTTCTTCTTCTTCTCATCCCTATGGTTTGCACATAATTGCACCTTTCAACTTTTTTTCTAAGTTTTTCTCACAAAGCATCCCAATTGTTGACAAATCTTGCATTTGTCGCCCTTTTGAGTAACAGGCCGTTACTTTATCTCGTTAAGTCCCCTCATGTGGTAAAAACATGAGGGTAAAATGGTCTTTTCACTTGTCACCTATCAATATCATACATATAGTTAAATATGAAGCAGTTATTTCTCCCTTAATATATTATTTTAACCCTATAAACACATTCATAAAGAAATCCTTAGAATTCAAGGATTAAATCCAAAACTTAAATACACAACCCAAATACATATATCATTTTCCACCAATAATTTATTTAACCCATTAACCACAAAATTCAAAAATCCTTATAATTCAACAATTAAACTTAACTCTTATTCTAGATCTACATCATAGTTAAACTAAAACCCACAAATACAAGAAAAGAAACCCTGTTATCAAAAATGTGTTTGCAACGGTGATAGCGGTTGTGGCTGTAGTGACGAGGTGATGGTGGTTATAAGGAGGTGGATGTGGTTGTGACGAGGTGGTTATGGAGGTGAAATTGGGAGAGAAATTTCTAAAGTGAACCATATAGCGAGCATATTACCAAAGTCGACATTTGAAAAATGTTTCACGAAATCAGACATGGCGAGCAAAATGGTTTGCTAGCCACTCCTTCAGATAGTTTGCTCTCCATGCCCTTTTGCTTGCCATATATCTACGTAGCATGATTTTTTTTTTTTTTTTTTTTTTTTTTTTTTTTTTTTTTTTTTTTTTTTTTATTATCATTGTGTTTGCTCGCCATATCTAGACATAGCAAGCAGAATAGTTTGCTTGCCATATGGTTTGCTCGCTATACCAAACATTACATCTTTCATTTCATCTAATAATCCAAACCAACTTTAGCATTAGCAAATACCACATAGTAACAAATGGAATCATTAATGTGTAAAGAATAGTAGTAGTAAGGAAATAAAGAAAGCCCCCACAAACTTCAACTACAATGTGCCTAACACAGGGATTACTTGGAGTAGTATTAAATACATAGGGCGAGCGAAAAAGGGGGCGAGCAAAACATGGAACGCTCTCCCTATATCGTTTTTCGTAATGTGAATTTATAGTGTCGGTATTGGTAATTTAGTTTGTTAAAGGTAGCTTTTGATAATTGATTTTGAAATTGGTTTGTGTATATTTTTTGAGATAAGGATGGAGATGATGTGTGTGTATGTTGAGGTGGTGGGTAAATATCAAAGAAGATACAATACGATGTTTTTTATTTTTATTTAGACAGAAAATTCAAGTTTTGAGGTTGAAGATGAAGTGAGATGCGAAAAGACCATTTTACCCTCACTTTTTTTAATCACATGAGGAGTCTTAACGAGACAAAGTAATGGCCGTTAGCCAAAAGGATGAAAAATGCAAGATTTGTCAACAAATTTCGGATGGCTTGTGAAAAGAAACTTGAAAAAAAGTCGAAAGATGCAATTGTGTGTAAACCAAATTTGAAAAAAACACTCATACATAATCTCTTCAAAGCTCAAAAAATAAATATCTATTCTATTATTTGACAAGATATAAAGAAAAGTAAAGCAGTTATTCTTGTAAATTTATTTGTAGGCATGGTCCCTCCAACTATTATATAACAAGCTCATCATCAACATAAACTAATATCAACTCTATTTCTTGTTCAGCATCATGGCAAATTCTTTGCATGTGATCATGCTTATAGTGATATATGTTCTTAAAACTACATTGGAATCGAGTCATGTGATGAGTGTCTTATGTTATTACAGTTCAAAAAAACCATGTCCTTAAATGATACAGCATCCTTCAATTCTCATGCTTACCCAAAGGTTGCCTCATGGTCAAAGGGTATGAATGATTGTTGTTTATGGGACAAGGTTGAATGCAGTTCAGGTCATGTAACTGGACTCGACTTGAGCAGCAGCTATCTCTATGGCCCTATATTTTCCAACAACAGTCTTTTTGATGTCGTTCACCTTCGTAGGCTAAACCTTGCTGATAATAATTTCTCTTTCTCTCAAGTTCCGTCTGGAATAGGACGTCTCTCACTGTTGGAAAATCTGAATCTTTCGTATTCGTCTTTTAGTGGTCATGTCCCAAAAGAAATATCGTATCTCACCCAGTTGGTGTCTTTGGATCTAAGTGGAAACCAACTAAAGCTGCAAAGTCCTGGCTTCAGAAATCTTGTTCAAAATTCAAGTAAGACTCTGAAAGAACTCTTTCTCTCAGACGTCAACATAAGTTCTGAAATACCTGATATCTTGGCCAATGCCTCTTCGTTAACATCACTGGTTCTGCGAGATTGCGGGCTTACTGGTTATTTCCCATTAGGTATATTTGACCTTCCAACGCTGCAACATTTGGACGTGCAAGATAACTATCAGCTTGGCGGTTATTTTCCCGAGTTTCATGGTAACATGAGTCAACTTAAGGATCTGATTATTGGCAGAACAAAATTTCAAGGTGAGGTGCCTTCTTCAATTGGTAACCTCATACATTTAAACCAGTTGGATTTACGTTTTTGCTCTTTCGAAGGGCCTCTTCCAATATCTGTGAGCAACCTTACACTGCTTACAGTTCTAAATCTAGGTTTTAATAATTTTTCAGGACGCATTCCTTCTTTGGAAAGCCTAGCAAAACTAACTCATTTAGATCTTGATGACGTATAGTCTATATTCGGGCCACGAACCCAAATGATAAACATCACTAACGCCCAAGCCCGCTGCGAGTGGACTATTGTAACAATGATTTGGGCCAGTACGCTAACGGTTTGGGCTCACGAAAGCCTAAACCCAAAGTTATTTATAGTTATGATATGGATATCTCTTATTTAAGGGATATATATCCAAATCGGATATATGCCGAAAAGTAAGGCGCACGTATACAATGAGGATTCCGTGCCTATATAAACAAAACCATAACTCTCGTTAAAGGTACGACTCACAACCCTAATTCATATACATAACCCTAAAACCGATTACTTACTCTCACGCCGGAGGATAATCCTGAGAGACAATCCCACGATAAGCCTAACGGTGTTTGTTTGCTTTCTTAGTGCGCAGGTTTCAAGCATTAAGGTCTAATTGGTACGAGAGCAGGAACCCAAACAAGGAACGCTCAACTTTTGTATCAATAAGTGGCGCCATCCGTGGGACCCTACACTAAGAACTAGAATGACGAAGCACAAAAATTCAAACCAGCGGACTCCGCAGTTGGAAAAAACACACGGTGACTCCCAAAAGAGGAAGAACCAAGATTCAATCCCTAGACAGGCCTCTTGAACAACCAGTGCGCCTGGACACCAAGAAACGGGCTCAACTCTAATCCTCCCAACTATAGAGTTGCCCGTAAATACTACTCAGACCACCACGGTGGTCCCAAACACTGAGGAACTTCAGCGCACCCTCTTCAATACTCCCCACCAAACGGCACCCATAGTGGACAACACTATGCCGCCTGGCGCACCCAACCGAGATAGGGCGCCTAATGTTGATGCAAAAATTCTTGCGCTGGAAGAGGATGCGCCTGATTTAACGTTAAGTAATTTTGTATCCCAAAATTACGAAACCCTAACTGCCCTCATGCAAGAAGAAGCAAGGAGAAGGTCAAGTATGAGCCTGCAAGCCCGTCTCAACTTTGGTCCTGAACGCGAAACTTTCCCACCACGCTACCAGAGGGGGGGACGCGAAAATAATGAAAGACGTACCAATGTCCACGATAGACTGGGTACAACATCTGACTCGCAGTACTCAGAAGAATATGAAGATGATGGAATACGCACCAATGTCCACTCTAGACTTGGTAACCGCAGAATACAAGACAGACTTGGGCGACAACGCTCACCGAGCGACAGCTCTTCAAGGTCTGATAGCAGAAGGATCCAGGATAGACTGGGAAGACGGGCGCTTCCAAGGGAAAGTCCTCCAAGCTCAGATTCTGAAGAAAAACGGCGCAAACGTCGTAAAAGAGACAACTATTCCTCGAGTGATTCCTCGGACAACGAGGACAAAGAAACAGGACATTGGAAGTCTAGAGGAAGACGTCGTGAGGAGGAAGATGAAGACATATCTCTTCCTTGGCGCCGCCAAAATATTGATGCGTTCACACGGCGCATTAGTGACTACTCGGATGATAAGAAGAGGCGCATGCCCGCCAATGTGAAAACATATGATGGAACAGGTGACCCTGACGATCACCTAAAATTTTTCAAATCTGCTGCTACCATCGCAAATTGGCCACAACCTGTGTGGTGTCATATGTTTAACTCTACCTTAGTAGGGAATGCGCGGACCTGGTTTAGTAAGCTTCCACGAAGAAGCATAAACGGGTTCGAAGAATTGCGAAAAGCATTCCGCTTAAACTTTACTCAGAGAAAGAAGTGCGCAAAGAACCTGTTGAATTGGCCAGAGTAAAACAGCGCCAAGGGGAATCAACAAGCGCTTACGTGGAGCGCTTTAAAGACGAATGCATACACGTCAAGGCGTGTCCTGAAGTGCTAAAAATCTCGGGGTTCATGAATGGGATAAATAACCCAGAACTCATCAAGAAATTAAATGATAAGGTCCCCCAAACCTTTGATGAGTTAATGAAGCGCACAAGGTCCTTCATCCAAAGAGAAGCAGCAGCCGCAGATAGTAAAAAAGGCTACTCAAATTATAGGCAACAAGAACAGCCTAGGAGACAATCCAATGACCAAGGTAGCAATCGCAACAAGGGTTATCGCGGCCAGGGAAGTGGGCGGGAAAATGACAAATACACCCCCTCACGAAAACACCAAGGGAGATATTCGCAACAAAGGGCCCAAACTTCCCGAAGCCCCCACCAATGCGCACCCAGATGACCAGCGTGTGGGGAATGGATACTGCGAATACCATGGACAAAAGGGCCACACTACCAACGAGTGCGTCCAACTACGACAATTGATCGACAAGCTGGTAACGGAAGGTAGAATGGATCACCTCGTTAAAAATATAAAAGAAGGAAAAGATAAACCAAAGAATGGAGGCAAGAAAGAGATAGCCAAAGACAAGGCTGACACAATCTACATGATACAATCATGGCAGCGAAAAACTAGGCAAAAAATCAGCCAAAAGTTCTCTAAGAATGAAATTTCCTTCCCAACTCTCGCTGCGGACAACGCAGTAATGGAGCCACTCACCATTGAAATACATACAGGGGGTCACGATATCCACCGTATGTATGTAGACGGAGGGGCATCCGCAGATATCATGTACGAACATTGCTTCAAAAGGCTGCGACCAGAGATACAAAGTCAGCTGATCCCAGCCACGACATCGCTGACAGGATTCACAGGAGAGAAGATATGGCCCATGGGGCAATTACGCCTACTCGTTGTCATAGGTAATGAGCAGCACTCTACGACAGCTTGGATGAACTTCATGGTAATCAAGTCCCCTTCGCCATACAACGGCATCATCGGGAGACCTGGAATATCATCCATGCGCATCGTACCATCCACAACGCATGGGATGCTCAAATTCCCAGTAGAAGGAGGCATTGTCACCCTCTACAATGCCACTGTGTGGCCCAAAGAGTGTAACACAGTAGCCAATGAAGTGGAAAATATCCCAGAACAACGGCAGCCAAAATACCAAACTTAAAAGTTGCCATCCACCCAGATTACCCATATCGGCAAATATCAATTGGAGGGTCACTGTCTGACAAAGGCAGAGCAGCTATGTGCGCACTCCTGCAAAATAACCTAAACATCTTTGCATGGGAACCAAAACACATGACTGGAGTGCCACGCTTCATTACGGAACACAAGCTACAAATCCGACAAGGATATCCTCCAATACGATAGAAAAAGCGCGGCCAGGCTCCAGATCGCGCAAAAGCCATCTTGGAAGAAGTACACAAACTTGTAGACGCAGGTATTATGCGCGAAGTCTACTATCACGACTGGCTCTCTAATCCAGTAATGGTAAAGAAGAGTGATGGCAACTGGAGAATGTGCGTGGACTTCACTGACCTCAATAAAGCATGTCTACAGGACTGCTACCCGCTGCCAGAAATAGACTGGAAGGTAGAATCTCTGTGTGGATATCCCTTTAAGTGCTTCCTAGACGCATACAAAGGATACCATCAAATTATGATGGCTGAAGAAGATGAAGAGAAAACAGCCTTCCACACAAGTCAAGGGGTCTTTTGCTATACAAAAATGCCATTTGGTCTAAAGAACGCGGGAACAACATACCAGCGATTGGTGGACACGGCATTTGAGAAGCAAGTAGGTCGCAACCTGGAAGTTTACGTTGATGACCTTGTTATAAAGAGTCACACAGAGGAAGAATTGGTGCGCGACATTGAGGAGACGTTCAAAACATTGGGAAAAATAAAGATGAAGTTAAATCCCAATAAGTGCACTTTTGGCGCAACAGAAGGCATGTTCCTTGGGTATTTAATAGAACCTGATGGCATTAAGCCTTGCCCAGAAAAGACAAAAGCGGTCATTGATCTCCCTTCTCCGCGCACATTGAAAGAAGTCCAGTCATTAAATGGAAAGCTAGCTGGACTAAACCGATTTTTGTCCAAATCAGCGGACAAGCCACTCCCTCTTTTTAAAACACTCACGAAGTGTACAAAAAAGGGAGACTTTCGTTGGACTGAGGAGGCGGAGGAAGCCTTCCAACAACTCAAACAGCATCTTGCATCATTTCCCAAACTTGTCGCACCACGACCAGGAGAAGAGTTGATCATGTACTTATCTGCAACCCATGGAGCAGTTAGCGCAGTACTATTGACAAATAGGAACTCCGTTCAAACGCCCATATACTTTGTAAGCAAGGCACTGAAAAAGACAGAGACTAACTACACCGCTATGGAAAAGCTGGTTCTAGCTCTAGTATTCGCAGCTAAAAGACTGCGCAGATACTTTCAGGCGCACCCAATAGCTGTAATCACGGACCAGCCCATCAAACAAGTTATCTCTAAACCTGACGCATCAGGACGACTACAAAAATGAAGTGTGTTGTTGACTGAGTATAACATCTTGTATAGACCACGCACTGCAATCAAGGGGCAGATAGTAGCCAACTTTATTGTTGAGAAGCCAGATACCGATACTCCATCTCCAGCAAGCAAGACAGAATTACAAGAACCATGGGTTCTATTCACAGACGGATCCTCATGCGTGGATGGGTCAGGCGCGGGCCTTATCCTCACTAATCCAGAAGGAGTAGAATTCACCTACGCACTGCGTTTCGAATTCACAGCCACAAACAATGAGGCAGAATACGAAGCCCTACTTGCTAGATTGCGTATTGCAATTCAAATAGGTGTACGCAACCTAGAGGCAAATGTAGATTCTGGGCTAGTAGCCAACCACGTGCTAGGAGAATATGAAGCCAAGGATGAACACATGGAGCAACCTCTCTGACTTGCTTGCTAAGTTTCATACCGTCTCATATCTGGACCTAAGTGGCAACAATCTTAGTAGTGAGATCCCATCATCTATTGGGAATCTAACACAGCTTAGAGAAATTTACCTTAGCAGTAATGACATGGTCGGTCAAATACCATCCTCAATTGTGAATCTAACACACCTTACAACCTTGGATCTTTGGTCTAATAAGTTCACAGGCCGCCTTCCCTCTTTAGAAAGCCTTCTAAACCTCAAATATTTGTCCCTCGGCTCCAATAGTTTTGATAGATGGGAGATCCCTGATTGGCTTGGCAAGCTAACTAAGATTATTCATTTAAATCTTCTTGCTGCCAATATGTACGGTGAGATTCCATCATCATTGTTTAACTTGACCAAACTTGAAGTGTTATACCTTCCCAAAAATCAGCTAAATGGCCCAATTTCAAGCTCATTTTCGAATCTTAAAAGTCTTGCGGCTATTTCTTTGTTGGATTACAATTTTAGTGGCACGATCGAGGTTGATATTTTTCTTTCTCTCAAGAAACTCAAATATCTCAGCCTAGGTGGAAACAAAATCACACTTTCAGCCCTCAGCAATCACCCATATAAACATCTACCACAGTTTACATTCTTGAACTTGGAGTCCTGTAACTTGAGGGCATTTCCGCAGTTTCTTCAATTTCAACATCATATGATCTTTTTGGTCCTTGACAACAATAAAATTGACGGCCTAATACCTAAATGGATGTGGAATATCAGTAAGGAAACAATATTTATTATTTCGCTTACTCAAAATCTCCTAACCGGTTTTGAGCAACACTCACCAGTTGCTCATTTGGTGAATTTAGACACATTAGACCTGCGTCACAACATGCTGCGTGGATCAATCCCAGTGCCACCACCAACCATCGAGTACTTTTTGGTCTCGAACAATATGTTGACCGATGAAATTCCACCATCGATATGTGATTTACGATCTCTCCAGCTTCTTGATTTGTCATTTAACAACATTACTGGCCCTATTCCTCCATGCTTCGGGAAATTAAGTAATTCTTTATCAGAGTTGAATATTAGAAGAAATAATTTACAAGGAACTATTCCAAACACATTCACCAACGAATGCAAGCTTCGGATGATCAACTTTAGTGAAAATAAATTGAAGGGTCAGGTACCTAGATCATTGAAAAACTGTGCCTCACTCATAATGGTAGACCTTGGAAATAACAATATGAAGGACACGTTTCCCTTTATGTTGGGAGCACTTTCAGCGCTAGAGATTCTCATTCTCAAGGGAAACAAATTTCATGGTGTGGTAAGGTTCTCAAGTAAAAGAATCAACAATAACTTCCCAAGATTACGTATCATCAATTTATCATGCAATTCATTTTCTGGCTATTTGCCACAACAATACTTCAGAAACTGGTCAGCAATGAAGGTGTCACAAGCAACTGTAGAATATATGAACATGGGTTTTGAACTCACTGATGTGTTTGAGAACTCGGAATTAATGTACGGGTCGGCCAAGAATTATTCATACTCGATGAATATAATTAGGAAAGGTGTAAGGACGGAGTATGAGAAGATTCCAAACATCTTCATAGCAGTCGATCTCTCGAGTAACAAGTTTGGAGGGATAATTCTAGAGTCCATCAAAGACCTTAAAGCTCTTCAGTTGCTCAACCTTTCCAATAATAAGTTTTCTGGTATCATCCCACCATCCATAGGGAACCTGAGACAGCTTGAGTCATTAGATCTCTCAAATAACAAGCTATCTGGAAAGATTCCTCAAGAGTTGGCGCAACTGAATTTTCTCTCCGTCTTAGATGTCTCCTACAACAATCTCACAGGACCTGTACCACGAGGCACACAGTTTGACACATTTCAGAACAATTCTTACAGGGGAAATTCAGCACTGTGTGGGTACCCTTTATCTGCGAGATATGATGAGTCAGAAGTACCAGACGCTCTGGACGTGTCATCAGACCAAAACACCGAGTCTGATCACTTCCCAGGTGGAGTTGATTGGTTTGTTATACTCAGTGGACTTGTTAGTGGACAAGTGATTGGCCTGGTTTTCGCAAACCAGCTAATGACAAGATGCTACATCTGGTTTCTTATAAGATTCAGAAAGCGCAGAAGGCGGCAGGAATAACAGTGAGGAAAGACATGGAAATATATATCTAATATCTTTATCAAGACTAATAAACCAAAGACATCCCATTATGGAATATAGTTGTTCTTGTCATGTTTACGTAGGTCGTTTGCCTAAATAAATAAATATCAAATATGAAGTTGGTCCATTTCATATCCAAAATGTTTTTTTTTTTTTTTTTTTTTTTTTTTTTTTTGGGGAGGGGGAGTCTAAGTCGATTGTCTGAAACTGCTATCGACGCAAACAAGGAGGTTTAACTAATTAAACAGCCGGATCAGATCTATAATTTTTTCACAATAAGTTTGAGATATCATTTGTAAGTAGAGTAAATTACATGGATGGTCCCTGTGGTTTGTAAAAAATTTCACCCACCGTCCCTCAAACTTAAAAGTTGCATATATGGGCCTGTCGCTGCCAAAGAATAACATGAATGGTCCCTCAGACTAACTGTCGTTAGTTTTTTCCGATAGTCCATTTGCACCGTTAGTCCTTTAACGACCGTTTGCAACAAACATTTGCACCGTTAGTCCTTTCATATGTGTGTGTTTTTATTCGTTTTTGTCCGCTTTTATACGTTTTCGCTCATTTTCTTACGTTTTCATCCATTTTTCTTACGTGTTTGTCTGTTTTTCTTACATTTTTTCCGTTTTCATACGTTTTCACCCAGTTTCTTACAATTTCATCCGTTTTTTCTTACATTTTCTCTGTTTTTTTCCGTTTTCATACGTTTTTTCCTAAATATTTTTAAATTTGGTTTTCTTATAATTTTCTTTTATTTTTTTATAATTTTTTTTCCCTATATATCTTTAAAATTTATAAGAAAAAAAATTATAATAAAACCAAATTATTAGGAAAAAAATTATAAGAAAACAAGAATTTATAAACCAAATTATTAGAAAAACGTATGTAAAAGGAAAAAACGTAAGAAAAACAGACATAAACGTAAGAAAAACGGATAAAAACGTAAGAAAATAGGCGAAAACGTATAAAAACGCACGAAAACGTATAAAAATAGACAAAAATGTATGAAAAATGGAAAAACATATGAAAACTGAAAAAACGTAAGAAAAACGGACAAAAACGTAAGAAAAACTGATGAAAATATACTATTGAATTCCAGAAGCGTGGCCTTCCACATTGCCACACATTATTGTGGATAGATTCTAGGGACAGAATACAAGAAGCAGAACACGTAGACCGTTTTATAACAGCAGAGATACCTGATATGTTATCTGATCCTCAAGGTTACAGAGTTGTTGCCGAAATGATGATGCATGGTCCGTGTGGAAACGCTAAGCCAGGAGCACCATGTATGAAGGAAGGTTTTTGTACAAAGAAATTTCCAAAAAAATACAACGATAACACGTACTTCGATAGTAATGGTCACATACACTATCGAAGAAGAAAGACGTCAGCTTATGTCCAAAAAGGCGATTTCAAGTTGGATAACTCCTATGTCGTACCTTATAACCATTTACTTTGTCTCATATTCCATGCTCACATAAATGTTGAATATTGTGGCTGGAGTATGTTGATAAAGTATCTCTTCAAATATATCTTGAAAGGTACAGATCGAGTTGTTGCAAAAATCAGTAAGCCGATTGGTGATCCAAGAACATCGACAGCGGCTCCAAAAATACAAGTAGTTGAAATTCAAAATTTCATTTATGGAAGATTTATCTGTCCACATGAAGCATGCTGGAAAATATTCAAATTCCCTATCCATCATAGGGAACCGGCGGTACAGATTCTCGCTGTTCATCTTAAAGACATGCAGACCTTAACTTTTCGTGATAAAGAACCGTTAGGCAGTGTTGTCTCAGATGATGGAAGAAAGCTCACAACACTTACAGAATGGTTCACATATAATACGATGTATGAAGATGGCAGACATTTAACATATCTAGATTTCCCTTTGGAATATGTTTGGCATGAAGATTCAAAGAGATGGAGTCGTAGAAAATTGAAGACCAAATATTCAATCGGCCGTCTCGCTTATGTTCACCCAGCTGCAGGCGAACTCTTTTACTTTCGGATGCTGCTCAGCCACCAGAAAGGATGTAAATCGTTCATTGACGTGCGTACTGTCAACAAACAAGTATTTCCTACGAATAGTGCAGCATGTGAAGCTCTAAACCTACTTGATGATGATCGAGAATGGGACATAGCATTAGAAGAAGCAGCCTTAGAGCTACGTACACTTTTTTGCTCAGATCCTGCTATATTGTGAAGTTGCTAATCCAGTGTCTCTTTGGGAAAAGCATTGGCAGATTATGGGAGATGATATACCAGCTAGAGCCTCCGAAATGTCGCATGTCAGAAACTTGCATATCAATGATCCAGAAAAGAAAGGGTACATTTTGTATGAAATAGAAATGATGGTGAACAACTGTTCGAGATCAATAAAAGAGTTTGGTCTACCACTGCCTCCACCAGAGTTGCTACAAGATCTTGAAAATAGGCTTTTGATGGAAGAAAAAAACTATAATCGTGAAGAACTAAAAGAAGAGGCAGCTGTTTGTGTGAGTAAACTAAATCCTGAACAAAGAGCTGTTTATGACCTAATAATTACCGCATCTGACCAGAAACAACAACAGTTGGTGTTTCTATACGGTCATGGCGGGACAGGGAAGACTTTCCTTTGGAAAACAATAATCAACAAATTGCGTTCGCAAGGGAAAATTGTACTTGCTGTTGCATCTTCAGGCATCGCGTCTTTGTTATTACCGTCTGGAAGAACAGCTCATTCAAGATTTAAACTGCCTCTTGAATTAACTGATGAATCGATGTGCAGCATAAAAAAAAAACGCTGATGTCTAAACTCTTAATAGAGACAGAACTGATAGTCTGGGATGAAGCTCCCATGAACGACCGGCGTTGCTTTGAGACATTAGACAGAACTCTAAAAGATATACTTAACGAGCCAGAAAAAATATTCGGTGGAAAAACAGTAATGTTAGGTGGGGATTTCAGGCAAACACTTCCAGTTAAAAAGAAAGGCTCGAGATCACAAATAATTGGGGCATCGATTGTTCATTCATATCTCTGGAAACATTTCAAAGTATACAGGCTTAAGCAAAATATGGGAGTCTCACGACCTAACCTGGCTGAACATGAAAGGCAAAAGATACATGATTTCTCTTCTTGGTTACTTGCCATAGGTGACAGCAGCATTGGAGATCCTGATGAACTACAACCAAACGATGCCACCTGGGTCACAATTCCTACTGAATATCAAATCCCTGAAAGTGAAGACAGATTACAAGCACTCATTGATTTTATATATGATAAAGATACACTTAAAAATCCAACAGCAAGTGTCTTGCAAGAAAAAACAATTGTTTGCCCCAAAAACGAAACTGCCGACATAATAAATGAGAAAGTTTTGTCAGACCTGGCAGGCAATATTACAACATACATGAGCTCAGATGAAGCAATACCAGTTGGAAGAGATGGCGCTGCTACTGAGATGTTATACCCACCAGAATATTTAAACACTTTCAGCTTCCCAACACTACCACCTCACAGACTTCAGCTAAAGATTGGAGCGCCAATCATGCAACTGTGAAATGTTAACCTAGGAGGTGCTCTCTGCAATGAAACATGAATGATAGTGAAAGATCTAATGTCAAAACTCATTGTTGCAGAAATTATTACAGGCACAAGAATTGGAGAAAAGATCTACATTCCAAGAATGCCTTTGACTCACAAAGATCCAAACTATCCATTTATTTTTAAGAGGAAACAATTTCCGGTCAAGCTTTGTTACGCAATGGCGATCAATAAAAGCCAAGGCCAATCTTTAAAAACAATTGGGATATACCTCCCACAACCAGTTTTCGGTCATGGCCAATTGTATGTTGCCTTATCAAGAGCAACATCACCTGATGGTTTAAAAATACTTATGACCCCTCACCCTGACCACCCACCAAACACAACAAAAACATAGTCCACAAAGATTTTTTGAACAAAATTAAACAGACAGAGGTCCATATTATTTATTCATATATATGTGCATTCATTTTACACTTTGTTACAACCTTTTATGATTTTGAAATACTTCAAACTCCTGTTCCTACTAACTTCATTTTTTAATTATACTTTATCATATTTCTTATGACATAAAAACTAATTCATCTTTAATATTCATATGTGCAGGATGATGATATCTAATATCAGAGACCTACGACCAAAAGACAGAGACAAAATCATAGAAGCAAAAATATATCGCTCATGGATACATCGAGACCACTGAGATATTACAGATAAAGGTTTCCGGTCAATCCTATTAGATAAACAGGTATATTACATCTACCAGAAAATCAAAGTAAATTATATATATGCAATTTAGTATAACATAATAGTGCATTGCAACCAGGGTGATGCGATACAGGCAAATATGGAAGCAAGTGAAATCAACCGCTTTACCCCTATTCTCATACCTGGAAAAACGTACCGGATCTCAGGCTTCACATGCACTGATACAGACAACTGCAGCAAACTTTACAGAACAAAACATCACTTTCGTTCACAAGATTTACAAAGTTTGAACCTATACCAGACAATGAATTCCCGGCTCATTTTTTCGACTTCATCTCTTATAACCAGCTGCCTGACAGAGTTGTCGATCCAAATGATACAACAAGAACAACAAATCCTGTCCTGACAGGTAATGAAAACCTTACTTTAGATTAGATATGTATAAAAAAAAGCTTACTTTAGATTAGATATGTATACAAAAACACTTAACAACAATATATTATTATACAATTCAACAGACTATATCGGTTTTTACATGCACTCTGGAGATAAAGAAAAAGTAGGCAACCCGATGCGAACCCAGGCCTTTCAACGAAAAATAGACATTCAGAACCTAAAGTAAGTGCACTAATTCTAATTATTTAATAATTTTTTTAAAAACAAAATATTTAACAACATCATAAACCTTTTATTTTTTTTCTTAAAACAGTGGCAATTCCATTCAGCTAACGTTATGGGGTCATCTCGCCGAGTCATTTAACAAAGAAGGAATTGATGCATTAGAAAAACCAATAGTCATAGCCGTCTCATCATACAGAGTTACACGTTACTATAATAACCTACAACTTTCAGCAACGCCAGCTACTTATTACTATATTGATCCAAAAATACCAGAACTCGAGGAATACAAGCAAGAGTAACATACAACCTCCGCATTTTATCAATTAAAATTTTTACATCTACTATACTAATTACCATGTGTATATCTAACAGGTACAGAAATCTGTTTAACCTAAACCCACCCTTACAAGTTATCAGGCAACCGTTTAAAGACAAAGAAAAAGAAAAAATGCGCAATAGGTTTCCACTTGCCGTGCTCATCCGACAAACTCCCAAAACTTACACGGTTAGTTACAATTTTTATAGCTATCTACTTTTTCTTTTGCACATAAACATTATTATTAGTAATATAAACACTTACAAAATTTACAGGGAGTCCGGTTTACCTCTGAAGCAACAATAACAGGCCTGAAGACATCCCATGGATGGTACTACAAATCTTGCTCTTGCAACTGCTGCACCCTAAAAACTGACAGAAATGAAGATATTTATGAGTGCAGAGTTCATGGACCATTAACAACTCCGATCAACAGGTAAAAATGTATCTATTAAAACTATTTAAAAATAAATTAATTCACCTAAAAAAAGTAACCCATGTATGCAGATACAATTTCAAGGCTTATATAACAGACAACACAGAAACAGTTATGGTAACATTCTTCACACCAAAAGCAAACGATATCGTTGGTACAGACTGTGAGTCATTGGTCAAATCGCTTAACAACCTAGACCCAAAAGATTTTCCAGACAAAATAAATTCAATCATCGGCCAAAAATACATTTTCCAATTCCACTACAACACGAGCAACAAGCAAGGTCCACCAGATTTCATTTTTAATGAGATTTTGGACACATCAGAAACAGCAAACACCCTTGAAGCACACACATCAGGTAAGCATGAAATTATAAACCCAAAATAGAGTACATTTTATATCAAAACAGATTTACTATATTTGTAACAGGATCACACATAGAAGAAAAAATGGCTGAACCCATTCAGTTTATGCAAAGTAGCAGCTCACTCACCATATCAGACAAATATCTTTTAGGTAAACAAATAAAATTAAATACTTACGATAAATACTTAGGTAACTATGGTTTTTACATAACCCGAATATGACAAACCTATCTTTTACATATTAGATGTTCCAACTGCATCAAACCCATCTGAGCACAATCAGAAGAAGAAACAAATGACACACAAAAATCACTAGTACCACTTATAGGTATGCACAATTAAATTAGATAAAAAAATTTATTCTTTAAAATATAGAATCATCCATAACCATTTATACCGATTTCCATTATATGTGACAGGTCATACAACACCACCACCGACCCCTGGAACCCATCAACCATCCTCAAAGACAGCTAGAGAACAAATGACCCAACAAAAAACTGCTAAACGAGAACTTTTCCAGCAAAGGACGGATGATATGAAGAAAAAGAAAACCAACTAAGGTCTACGCTTTTGGTGACACTCAAATGACGCAAGCAAAAACTACAGGTCTACGCTTTTGGTCATACATATGATGTAATTACAAACAGCTAAGGACACTACTAATGTAAATATATGAATAATGTCACAATATGAGTGTGACAACTGTTTATGCATCTTTTGTAATATGGCTGCGAAAATGCCATTCGCACAAACCAGAACCCAAAACACTTATCTAATGTAATAATATTTTGTACTATGATTGAAACGTACTCATGCACAAAGCTAACATAGGTGTTTTATTCATAGAAAACAACAGTTACACCCATTACAAGACAGTCTTCATAAACAAAAGACCATCACGACATAACACAAACGACACAACCTACATGCACTTCTAACAACACACATACTGACAAAGACAGCTAAAACTCATAAACTTAGTCATGGACCTCCATGACCATCACATGGCGATGTTTCTCTGGCCTTGCATCACGTGCAGCATCTAATACGGCAATCAAAGCCTGCAGAATCAGTCCATTTGTAGCCTGTGCCTCAACCAGACATTCTAACCCATCAACAGCACCTGCATCAACTCGCTGATATACTGTCCTTCTTCGATAAGCTCTGCAAACTTTGTCATCTTAGCACGCAAGTCATCACACTTTTCACTAATTTTCGTAATGAAACCCTTATTTTCCGCTGCTTCTTGAACAAAAAGGTATTTGTAACAATCTTTCAGCTCACGAGACCCACATAACTCTTTCAGTTGCTCAAAGTTTGGTGTTAAAGCCATTTTTATGACACTTTTTTTACACTGAATTTATAGGATACAAGTGACAATGATAAACGTATAAGCACTCCTTATATAGACAAAAATAGAACTAGAAACAGTATCACTAACTAAACTGATACAGTAGTTGTTTGGGCTACATTTCCTATGCACCTAACTAAAAAAAATAAGAAAAATAAAAAATATATGATAACTACAAAAAACACAGATGGCACACAACTGAGAAGCAAAACAACTGCTATAGAACAAATCTATCCCAACCACAAAAAAAGAATATGCAACAGTTAACATGGACTACATTGTCAGGATCACATGTTCTTATACCTCTTTAGATTAATCACTTCACAAAATAATCTTATACCAGTAACCACATAACATTGTTTCACCTTACATTTACATAGACAGTTATATGCAAACACAATTAGGGTCATTCAGATGAATATCAAACCAATATAACAATAGCTATGAGACTTCAATATATACACAAACCATACTTTTATTCATATTAACAAAGCCATTCAACATAATCCAGCTATACTGGAACTTGCTTAAACCAAAATTACATGGCATTCACTGACTACAACCAACTAACACACCCACATGCATACCTAACCCTTCTACCATACAAAAGACTAACAAACAAACAAACTTATTTCGATTTCCTAATTTTCTTAAAAAGTTTGCACTTCTCACCAACACGGACAACAACATCATAACTCATTTGCATCAAACGACCAATCTCAACAAAATCATCTTGCTCTGCATCTTTCAGATCTGCCAAACATTCATCCAAAACAGGATCCCTCATAAATTTCTTCAATTCCAGCATAATTGCATGTCTTTCTTCAATCCTAGCATGCACCTCTTGAATCATATCATTATACATCTTCGAATCATCCTTGTAAGCCTGCTTCTCTCTACAAAACACTTCATCAACAATCTTATGAATCCGTCTATCACCAATTTGACGAGCAATCTTCAAGCACTTCGGAAACTTAGGCGCCATCGAGACTAAACAACCAGACAGATTTTGCTCTAATAAAGTGATTGCAATAAAAATAAACCCTAACCCCAACTGTATTTATCTTATCACGATTTTCCCCAATTTCCTTTGCCCTAAAGACAAAAACAAACGCTTAAAAGCCCAACCCAAATAACTAATGCAGCCAACAAAGAGAAGTTCAGGGCCAACTAATACAAACAATTTTTTTTTTTTTTTTTTTTTTTTTTTTTTTTTACAAAACTAAACATGTTTACACAGTAATTATCATAATAATAATAAAAACAAATAGCCACAATAAAACATTTAATTTTACTTAATCAAAAATAACATAAACCTATTTTATACAATTTACATTAACATATATAATGTTCAAATATATAAACTCTCATTCCAATTTCTTTCATCAATTTTTTCGTTCACTAATTATATCAGCACACTACATGACTACCAAAAAAAACAAACAATAATGTTCTCGCAAAACAAATCCTCGGCAACGCGCGGGTAACCACGCTCGTAACAGACTAAAGATGATAAACCGAACACATAGTTTAGGAATGACTCAGAAACATATGCATATACAATATACTAAACATCATTATTCAGGGAACCATATCCAATATGGTTTTAATCATCTCAAGGTTGTCTAGTATAGTGGTAATATAGTTTGAGTTTGAAGGTCCGAGACACAGGTTCATACTTCGATGAATGAACATGAGATGACTAAGGAAAAGCCTAGATTCGACCACAGAAATAGAAATACTGGTTAAGTTACGAATATCAAAGACAAAAAGGACCTCTCTCCATTTTTATATCAATGGAAATTGAATTACGCACGTTTTTTATTGCACACTCTACTCTGTGCATTATATAGTAGTATATTTACGTGTGTTATAACCGCAAGATAAAGAGCGTGTAATCACCTCCCTTATACGATTCTGTTTATATGAAAAAAGAAATTGCAATTTTTTTTATTTTTATTTTTTTTAGTTATTGTTCAAAAAACTTTTTATTTATTTATTAAAACTAAGAACGTTAATGTCTTAATGACGACGTCTATAATACCTTATTTTTTTACAATTTCTCGTTAGTGTTTTGGTCAACGAAACTAAAGTTTTATATCAGTCGTATTCGTATGTGAGATCATGCTTTAATATTCTCATGACTTTTATAATATTTGTATCACCTAATCACCTATGCCTACTATGTTCATTTATTCGTAGGTTTGCTATGTTTTAAAACAACAAGATCATCGTAAAATAACGTCAATGTCATATCATTTCTACATTTCGCGGATCTAATAAAAATTCAAATAATCAAACACACGAATTAATTCCAATTTAATCCTACATTATATGTGTAATTCATTTTTTGCAAATATTATTGAATGTCAATATAACCATGATGCTTCAGACAATTATAATGGTTGTCTTCGTATCATATTTTGTAATGACCAATGTTGTTGTTGGAATAAGATTTGTAATTGATAGAGAAGAATGTTTGTCGCATAATATCGAATATGAAGGAGATACTGTTCATGTTTCTTTCGTTGTAATCAAGGCTGAATCGCCTTGGCATTTCTCTGAAGACGGCGTTGATCTTGTGGTATGGTAATTGGTTTTCATTCTTTGTTGGTTCGTGTTCGTTGTGTCCTTTTAATCATGTACATTGCGTTTGAGTTTGTTGTCATATGATGATATGCCAAGGTCTGCCTGCATGTTGTGTGGTTTTTAGCTATGATGTTTTATATTTTATTATGAATAAGCATTACTTTTTTTTTTTTTTTTTTTAGAAAGGCGAATAAGCATTACTTTTAACATTCACAATTGATCATCAATGATTGCTTTTATATTAAATATAACAACAATTGTGTCTCCAGCAATTTTGAAGTCTTAATCAAGAAATCTGTGAACCAAATTGACACAAAATTATACCTTATAGCCTACGGGTAAAGTGGACAATATCACTAATCGGGTTTTTACATTTTGCCTCACTTTAGTCATTAGGTTAGTATGAATAACAAAAATAATTCAAAATCATGGAGATCCAAACAAGGATAGTTTTGACATTTCGTGTTAAACTTGTATCAGATTAGAGACCCGACAGGAGACTTGGTTTATTATATGACAGCGCTAGTGAAAAGCACGAGTTTATATCTCAGAAAAAAGGGCTATATAACTTTTGCTTCACAAATAAGTCTCCGTATCATGAGACCGTTGACTTTGATGTTCAAGCTGGCCATTTCGCATACTACGATCAGCATGCAAAAGATGGTATGCCAAAACACAAACACCATGTTCAATTCGTTTTGTTAAAAAAATATATGCATAATGTGGACCTAGTTTATAATTATTGGTTTCATCTAACAGAGCATATCAAGCCATTGTTTGATCAAATAGCAAAACTGGAAGAAGCTCTTTACAACATTCAGTTTGAACAGCATTGGTTACAAGCTGAGAATGATCGCCAGGCAGTTGGTATATATTTCACTGTGTTTTAAGAAAACATACATATTTTGACTTTTGAGATTTATATATTAACAGTTGGCACATCTTTCTTTTTTCCGTGTGCAGTAAATGAAAAAATGGGAAAGAGAGCGGTCCACAAGGCGCTGATTGAATCAGCAGCACTGATTGGGGCTAGCATCCTCCAGGTTTATCTTCTGCAACGTTTGTTTGAGCGAAAGCTTGGGTCTTCAAGAGTGTAAGAAGATGAATATATAGAATACCATTACCCAATAATGACTCTATATAAGTGCCATTCAGAAAAAACCGAGTTGGTACTTGTACTTTTATGTTATGTGCGCCAAATGCAAGTGTTCTAATGGGTTTTTGCACATTTTTATGAGCTATAGCAGATTAGCCATTGTACTTCATTGCCATTTCTGGCCAAGTAAAAAAATTACTCAATATTTCTTTTTAAGTTTTGACAACTAAGAGTCAAGAAGTTTACATTTATATACCTTGGCCGACAAGCAAGCATACATTGGTAACAAGGAATGCAGAGTGGATAATCTTGTTTTGCAGATTATACATTTGGATAACTTGAGCAAGACTCTCAAGTCTCGGTAAATGAGGCCCTTTATACAAGGACTAGAGCAATGATGAACCAACGGCTACATGGGTTCTTTAAATCCCATTCTACTAACCATTTAGCAATTTTCTATCAACTTAACTTCATGGTCTTTTCTTATGTATTAGTCAAAGAACTATATATCATATTGGGGAATTCACAACGGAATCATACGCAAAAACAAAAGAATTCAGAGATCTGCATAACTGCGTAGACCATAATCACATCACAAAATATGATAATGGTATGTAAGGTTCAGAATGGGTACCGTAAAACCCAAAATAACAGCTTAAATAAAAACAAAAGGAAAAGGACACCAAAAACTCATCACTCACAAGACAGCAAAAAATCACAGCAACAGGAAATCCAGTAAGACCCTTCACAGCTTCGCTCAAGCTCCAGCCCTTTGGAAATATAAAAACACTCCAGGAGTGTGCTTTCAATTGTCTTTATCAAATGCAACAAAACCATTTTTTCTTCTGCAAAAGACAGTTTTGTTTTTGTAAGTTTATATTGACAAGAAGCCATTTAAATGAACTAGAACGGTACCCGCGCAATGCGGCGGCGGGTACCCTGTGACAATTTATTCGGTTAGTTGTCTGCAGGTTCTATATAGGTTATAAATTGTCTGCAGGTTGCCATAATTAGTAAGAAAATGTCTGAATTTTTAAGCCTTTCTAATTATAGAATGTCCTAAATGCATTATATAGTAGTATAGATAAATAAAACCATTACAATAATCAAGCATTTTCAAGTGAAAATCAACAAAAGACTCAAATTCTATTTGTAAACCAACCTTTTTAGAATAAAACCAACAAAGTTTCAAGACAGTTGATTTAAGGTAATATGACCCGCTAACCTTGGCAAATCAAAAATCTGAAAACATAAACGTGTGGGTAGTTTGACCATGTTGACTTTTTATAACATGGTGTATTGTCTAAAGCAAACACTTCGCTTCGAAAATTAGCTAACATAAAAAATGATTCACATTTTGATGATTCTTTATGGAAAAGTTTGTATATAGAAAAGTTTGATACTCGCACTTTTTAATGCAATTTTCCCTCTTTACAATCAATATTGGATGGTTCTTTTCTTATGCAGTAGAGCATAATAACTGAAGCAATTGCTATTATATTGTATATAAGAACCAATCAAATCCTTGAATGACAGCTGACAAATGCAAGAATATTTATTCATACCACACAAACATAAAGATAGTATAACTTACAGATCGAGGCTTCTCAAAAGTAGCTGTTTCACGCTTATTATAAGTGGAGTCATTTTTAGATGGAGATTGCGATCCACCCGTCTTTTTCTCATTCCTGGCCTTGTTAAATATCACAGTGAAACTCTCAGCTGATGCAGGGTCATTCACATCCCAATCACCAAACTTCGGCAACGGTGGTCCCTTGTCCTGCAAAAGTAGTAAATGCTTGTTATTAGCTACTTATAAGATATGGATCACGCGTGTATCACCTCACATTTTGGAAACAACAAAAAAAAAACTGTTGATTGTATCTGGGCATAGCTATGATTATCTGACTCAATAGGAGTCAAATATTTACGTTAAAAGTAGACTTAATTACCTGATTCGTTAAGGGTCATTTCAAAATCCTTAAGGGGCCGTTTAGTTGGTGAAAAATTTTCCGGTTTTTCCGTTTCTAAATTCATAGAGAATGAAAAAAGTGAGGAGTAGAATGGGTTTTTCAAACCTTTAGTTAAAATTTAGAGAATGAGAATTTCACATTTTTTGAAAATTGTTTGGAAAAAAGTTTAACTAAACGAATTTTCAATTTTTCTCTTTTCATATGAAAAATAGGAAATTTTCCACCAACTAAACGGCCCCTAAACAATCCAAAATGTGGAACAGACATTAAGTAGATGTTTGTTTTAGCTTCTTTTTGGGCTTATAAGTTTTGAAATTAAAACTTGGAAATAGAAAATAAGCCAAAAAAAAAAAAAAAACTTAATCACAAATTGAAGCAGCATAACCTTAAGTTATCTAATTATCATATCAAATAATAACATTCAAAACACGAGGCCAAACACCCCCTTAGTACATAATGACAATCATCATAGGAATAAATAAAAAGAAAATTAATATAATGATCAACTTAAACAAATGAGGTAAAGAAACATACCGCCATGATTTTAGCAGAAAGATGAAGAAGATATAAGAAACAATTGAATTGAATTCAAGTATAAATAAATTGGGTTTTATAGTAGACTGATTTTGTGGAATTTGAAACACCCTAAAATAAATTTGATGATGATTTGGGGGAAGATGTACAGCTGGACCTTTGCTTGCAGTTGCTGGTCATCCTTCAATGTAACAGGTGTTTTTTTAATGCTTTTTCCTTTTTCATTTTCCTTTTTTTTTAAAACAACTTTCAAAATAGCCGATTTTGGTTTTTAGATTTACTTTGCTAGACATAAGTTACATTTTGTGTGATACTTATTTTCTTTTTATCGTCAAGAGATTTTTGTTTTATTAAACAAGTGAGTACAACTTTTCAAAAAAAAAAAAAGTGAACCCACTTGTCTAATAAGGCAAAAATCTCTTGTCAGTCGAGCAAAAATAAAAAATGGTTGCACTAAATATCATTTCGGCCTAATAAAAAACATCTTACCTAACTTTAGACACATGTACGAGCACAAGACTAAATTTGAAAACTCGTTTTTTTTACTTTTTAAGTGAACAAAAACCAAAAATTAGCTACTTCTGAAAATATCTATTTTTTAAATGCTTGTCCAAAAATTTGAAAAATAAAATTAAACATTATGATTAAACCACAGCGAATGTACATATTTAGGGTGGCTGGATAAAGGATCAAAAATGTTTACCTATATGTTTCGGTTAGGCTGTATATATCTTAGTGAAAAACTCGTTCTTTTCTTGTACACTTCAATAGGAAAAAGTGAAAAACCTTACTCATCTATGTTTACCCTATAGATTAAGCAATTAGTAGAATTGTTGTCACGTAAAATAGTGCAATCAAACAGATGATTTTTCTTGTTTTCCGGCAATATTCAGAGGTTGACCATGATTTTCGGTTTTATAATATTAAGAGAAAGATAAAAGAAAAATGTTCCATCCACGTAAATTATACAAAATAAATTTCATATATACATGTGTCAAGTGTAGTGATTTAATCATATTGTATTATAATCTCTTTTTCTTTTTTTTTTTCTTTTTTTTTTTTACCTTTTACATTTAGTTGACATGTCATTGAGTGAATAATATTTTTGTAAACTCTTTATAGATGTAGTATTGCTCAAAGATAAAATTGTTCTTTTAAGCATGCACATATTGATAAATAAATTTATAAAAAGAATATAAAAGTAAAAATTAAAACTCAAATGAGACAGCTCATTGATTTCTATAAATTTTACTGTAACACAATGTGAAATACCCAAATTTCTCATGCCTCCCATTCAAAGGAGGAGTTGAGAAAAATAAAATAAAATAAAATAAAAATAAAATAAAACGAGAAAGATAAAAATTAATTTGAGTAAATTACATGGATGGTTCTTGACGGTTCTTGACTTCTTGTAGTATGCTCAAAATAACACACACGATCTCTATCAGTTTTTTATTATATAGGTAACATATAGGTAATTCTCGATTTTCAAACTAGTTGCATCGATAGTCCCTATTCAAGAAAATAGGGATTATCCTTGTAATAAAAATAGGGATTACTCATGATATAAAAAACTGTAGATCTCATTTTCTTAAATTATGGACCATATATACAACTAGTTTGAAAGAGAGGGATCATCCATGTAATAACAAACGAATAGGGATTGCGAGTGTTATTATAGATACGTGCGTAATACTGCAATTTACTGCATTAATTATAATCACACATTAAAGATGCATCTCTATTTATTTAAATATCTTAAATGCAAAATCACTTTGCATTAACGTTTGTGATTCTTCCCATTGAATTCGTTTGTAACAATATCAAAAGCATATAACTGGATCTAACACATGACAGGTAGATTAAGGACCAACTTGCTACACATATGATGACTAAATGAAAATGCAAAAGCCCAAACAATCACTCCAAACATGGGTAGCAAGCTGTACAAGCCTACATGAGGAAAAATATATGCCAACTATTTGGTTGAGTTTCATTAACACACTTTCAAGAAAATGAAATTAAACACTACAATACGTAGAACTTCATCCATAAAACGATAAACCATGTGACTCTTTTTGTTTAAACTTCTTATAGACTAACAAACCAAACATTTCAACACACGGTTTTAGCGTATATTGAGAATTACAAGAGTGATTGTGATCAAATCCTAAGGATTTAAATACTAAACACAAATTTGCTTATTATAGGGAATAAAACATAACAATGAAAATGCAAACAATAAAGGCAGCCACAACATTTTGAACTTCATCTACTTACAGAAGTTCCACAACGAAAGCTGATGCACCTCCTCCTCCATTACACACACCTGCTGCTCCGTATTTGCCACCTTTCTGCTTCAAAACCTGCATAATCACAACAGCTATAGTTAACCACGCACTTGCATTCTGTACCCTCTTACTTTGCATTAGTTACGTTATTACCCTTTGACTCTCTTTCACATATGTAAAACTTACCCCCAAAAGAGTGACCAAGATGCGGGCACCACTGCAACCTAGAGGATGTCCCAATGACACGCCACCACCATGCACATTAAGCTTTGACTGCAAAGTAGATACAAAAAAGATTATTACAAAATGGTAAAACACTGAAGCTTTACGAATGGATATTGGATTAATGATTTTATGCTATTAGGATGTCTGGATATGAGTTTTGATTATCAGATTATTGTGACTTGAAATAGCGATAATCAGTTTCTAATTCTACAATGGTCAAACAATTAGTCTTGGAGAATTGATTTCATTCCAAATGCAACATAATTGACTATCCAAAGGTTAAAGGTAAATTACTTCTTTACCCTTTCTTTTTATCAAAGTTGAGACTTTAATTCTCATTCAGAACTTCAAACAGCAAAAGCATGTCAGGACACTATCTTCTACAACCATTCTATTAAGAGTGATTATCAAACTTTGATTACTTAATAACGCATAATGACTTTCACAATGCACTTCCAAACACCCCTGTAGTTAAGGTCAAGGGACTATATCCAACCCCGAGTATGTGTGAGTAAGAGAGGTTTAAAGTCGAAAACTCACTGAATCCAAACCAAGCAATTTCTGGTTTGCTAGAGCTACGACCTGCAATTACCACACAATAGTATTAAAATTCCAAGAATGCCACATGCAAGATGTCATCTACAGTTTTAACATATTAAGCAAGATTGCTTACAGCAAATGCTTCATTGATTTCATAGAAATCTATTTGAGAAGCTTCCAATCCGGCTCTTGAAATAGCCTTTGGTATGGCAAGGGCTGGGGTAGTTGTAAATAACTCAGGTGCCTGCAATGTATATCAATCTAATAAGTGTTCATTCAACCAAACATGAAATCTGATTAAATCTAATTAAGCATATTGATTTTGCATTTTATTTCATTTTAGATGCATCATTTGATTACCTGTTCAGCATCAGCATATCCAGAAACCTTTGCAATCACATGTAACCCAAGCTTAAGCGCCTTCTCCCCACTTACCAAGACAAGTGCAGCAGCACCATCACTGTGGAAATTGGAAATATTTTAAGTTGAATGGTAGCAGAAAGTTGGTAATTAATAACTGGAATTTGAAACATATGCAAAGTTTCAGGTCCATCCAGTTTATACTCGCATATAAAACATTCTGTACTTTTCCTTCTAGTACTCTAGTAGGACTAGACACACTGCTTTTTAAATAAAATATAATGTGTTAACTAGCCCCGTTTATAATATATATATATATATATATATATATATATATATATATATATATATTAAAAAAAAAAAAAAAAAAAAAAAAAAAAAAAACAGTAAACAAAATTGATTCAAAGATTGATAGAAAATTCGTTACTTTATGCCAGATGAATTGCCAGCGGTAACACTGCCACCGTCGTCCTTGAAAGCTGGCCGCAGCTTCCTTAACTTTGCAGCATCAAACTGGAAAAGTTAAGAGTTGTTAAGGCATAAGGTTATGGGACAACCAACAAACTAAAGGAAAATCACATGTATAGTTTAGCATATATGGCATCGTTACAACTGGTCACCTTTCCCAAATCATCATCTTTGTCAACAATTGTTGATGGTCTTCCTCTTGGGCCAGGAACTTCAACCTATAAAATTCAAGATAATGATTAATCATTAGCAAAAGGGCCCAATAGTTTGACCATCCAGTAGCACTAGTAATCTTACAGGGGCAATTTCCCATGCAAAGGCACCACTATCTCGGGCAGCTATACCACGCTCAAAGCTCTGAATGGCATAATCATCCTACATGCATCATTCAGATATACCATACAATAATTAATATAATTAGATCAACATAAGGATTATACTGTAGGAATAGGTTTATCTAGTTCTTATTTAGAAGAAAGAAGCTCCAAATACATTTAATGTACCTGTTGTTCTCTTGTAAAACCATGTGTATCAGCACATATTTCAGCAGCGTTTCCCATCTTAAAATCATTGAAAACATCCCACAACCCGTCTTTCATGATTCCATCAACAAGAGTGTCATGTCCAAATTTAGACCCCTTCCTGCAGTCGAAACAGTTATAGCAGAATCTCTCAACCAAAAATATTTACAAAAATTGGTACAATTGTATAGTATTCATGCTATTAGCTGTATCCTTTATTCCTTTTATTTATGGACTTGCCACCGGACTACATCAAACAACTTCGGGTATTATCAATAAGGGTAAAAATGTAAAATTTACATCCACCAAACAGAATTACACAAAAAGGGCATAACTGATACATCCCAAGAACATAACAAAGGACACCTAAGTTTGAGGATAAGCACTATGATAGCTCCATAAAACAGATCTTATCCTACTTTTTAAACCTGTAACTGTGAGACCATATGACTTGCAGTTATCTGTTAACCTAAACACAAGGCTTTCTTTAAAATTTAAAACGAGAACTATTCTTAGATACTTAAATAGATAACGGCACATTTGAAAAGTTGAATTTCTTCTAAGCAGAAGATGAAAAGATATTAACCTTGCTTCTGCAATATATTTGGGGACGTTAGACATGCTTTCCATACCACCAGCCACGACTATATCATTTTGACCCAATTGGATACTCTGTGCTGCCAACATAGTTGCTGAAATACCAAGCAAAATAAGTTATACACACACAGCACCTCAATCTTAGAAAACGATAAATGAAATCGCCAGAAATGGATGACACCCTTCAAAAGAATGTCAGCATACCTTTCATCCCCGAAGCACAAACTTTGTTAACAGATGTAGAGACCACTGTATTGGGAATTCCTGCACCTAACGCTGCTTGTCGGGCAGGACCCTGTCCCAAATTTGCACCAAGAACATTTCCAAAATAAACTTCTTCTACGAGTGATGGGTCAACATTTGCCCTCTTTAGTGCACCTAATATTTTTACATAAACGAGAGTTAGGCAAAAAAAAAAAAAAAAAGTTAATAATAATGCTATTCCAAATAAAATTATATAAACCAAAGAATAATCCCATGCTCCAAATTTGAATACTTACATTCAATTGCTATGGACCCAAGTTTGGTTGCGGGTAACGATGAAAGAGAACCGAGAAATCCACCAAGTGGCGTACGTGCAACACCAACAATACATACATCTGTTCATACAAAACCAAGAAAGGCGTGCGTTAAGTTAAGAGAAACCATATAGGACTGCTTGACAATATTAATTTCAAAGCTATCACTTTTGCAAGTATACTTAAAAAGTTAAAATACGAGTATGGTTTCCGTTACTAGTATATACGCAACATCTTTTATTAATAAAAAAATTGCTATAAAATTCAAAACACGTATTAGTTTTATAACTCAATGAATGACAAATTTCAGTTTATTTCTGAATCAACATAAGTTGTGCAAATGAAACATGGTTTGATTCGATGTCGAATATGCATACAACTTTAGTCTTTACATACTAATACATAAAAAAAAAAAACATGCTCTAAACATATACAGCTAGAACACACATGTTGGTATTGATCTTATATCGCATAATTTACCTCTAGGTTTGATGTTGTCAGAACCATCTGCTACAGTTGCTGGGGCCATATATCTGCTTACGTTATAAAAGCAATTTAGATAAATAAAACAGTTAGGTAGTTGAGACAGCGGATCAGTAAGATCCAAGTGAACAAAATCGTAAACTATGTTACACTAGATCCATATTTATTTAAAAAAAAATAACACTAGGGGCGTGAAAATCCATAGTAATTACTCCGAATATTACTAAGAAAAAGAAGACACAAATGTAGGCACCTTTATAAAGAAGGGTAATGGTAATGGTAATGCTAATGGTATTTGGCAGCAGGTAAGGTAGTGTGTGTTTAGAGTGTGTGATAGGAGTATATAAATAAGAGCAGCTTCGGGGATATCGGAAACAAAGAATGAGCGGTTATTTATTTATTTATTTATATGAATTGAATGTACAAGACAGGTAGGTGGTGAAGCTGAGGTGGGGGTGGGACTGCCCGCACACGATTCTGCCTAAACTCAATGGCTATTATTCTGTTACCGTCGGATATTCTTGACTTTGAGGTTTTTTTCATTTTTTTTTTTTTTAAAGTAAACTAGCTGGGATAACTCGCGCATTGCGGCGGACGTGTTTTGTGTTTTGTATTTTATGGATTGTACGGTGTAATTAATAATTTTGTTATTTGAAGTATGCATATATTTACTTTGAAGCATAATTTGTTTATGTTTACGGATTTTTTTTTTTTTGCGTTGCGGTTGAAATTTTTTGGGTTGTTTGTTTTTTCGGTTTTTTTATTTTATTTTATTTTATTTTATTTTTTATTTTTTTGTATTTTAAAAGAAACAAATTTGTATAAGAAATTTTTTGTAAGTGTATTATTTTTTGTGTTTTTTTATTTTTATTTTTTTGAAAAAACAAATTTTCATAAGGAAGTTTATGAAAAAAAAAAAAAAAAAAAAAAAAATCTGTAACGAGCACTGTAGCAGCTACAGTGCTGCTACAGTAACAGTTCTGCCTTTTAGTATATATAGCAATGATTTGCGCACTCATTTTTTTTATTAGGACACTCCATTATATGCATTACATATTTGTATAATATGTAAAAAAAAAAAAAAAAAAAAAAAAAAAATCTGTAGCGAGCACTGTAGCAAGCAATGTAGCAACTACAGTAAACGGTTCTGCCTTTTAGTATATATAGCAATGATTTGCGCACTCATTTTTTTTTATTAGGACACTCCATTATATGCATTACATATTTGTAATACTTATAGTATGCTTTAACTGTTTATACAATTGAGTGTACCAATCAAACCATGAGTGTCCCAATCACCTCCATTTCTTTAAAAATTGTATTCAGTTTCGGGTATCCATGGCCAAAAGAACTTGCATTTTTATAAAAATAAATTTGTTTGGTGAATTAATTATTAATATAAAATATTTTTAGCTTTTGCGTGATAATTTATTATATTTTAAAGTGTATTTATATAATTTGAGTAGCTATAACTCTACAAGCCCTCATAAGCCCTTTGTAATGGGATTGAGCTTATGTAAGCTTTTGGTTTATACAAGCTTTCATAAGCATGTATGACAAACAAAGATTATTTTACAAGTTAGGTTATTTTAAAAACTTAAACCCTATAAAGTAGGGGTGTTCATCGGTTCAGTTTTCAGTTTCATGTGTTGTACGGTTCGGATTAATCGGTTTGAAATTTTTAAAAGTAAAGACCAGAACCAAACCAAACCAATTATAAAACGGATAAAATCAAACCATACACCAATTTAGAATTCGGTTAAAACCAAGAAAACCAAATTCAAGTAAACTTCTAAAAGTCACAAATAAAAACCTAAAAGTTCAAACAAAATTACCAAATCAAAATGTCTCACAAAGGGTATGTTTGGCAAAACTAGCTGTAAGCTGTATGCTGTAAGCTGTAAACTGTAAGCTGTAAGCTGTTAACATGAGCTACAAGCTGTATCTTTTTTTAAATAAAAGTGTTTGGTAAGTTAGCTGTTAAATGTAGTTATAAGATGTAAAATGACATAAAAGGACATATTTATAATTGTAAATAAATGTTTGGAGGGTAAATCAATAATTTAAAGTTTTAACAGCTCCAAAATATTTAAAAAGCTTCATGGATCAGCTTTTTATTTAGGAGCTATTTGATTGAAATAAAAGTTTGAAGTTAATGTAACTAAACGAAGCTACTTATTTTAGAAGAGATTATTTTTATAAAAAAAGCTAACAGCTCCTCAAAAAGCTCCTGCCAAACAGGAAAGTGTTTAAGTAAATCAACAAAACAAAAAAAGTTTAAGAAACTAAAAGGTTTCATAACTTAACGAAAATAAATGAAAGCAAAATAAGATAAAATGTTCTTTGACAAAGGTCTACAGAGTCTTATGATTGAATATTTCATCTTCAAGCATCGTTGATTTAATGAGTGGTTAGTTTATAAGATATTTTAAATTTTTATAATTTTTTGTTTGAAAGATATACATATAAAATCTGTATATATATAATTTAAACTTTTTGTGTGGATAGATATATATATTTGGTTTTTTCGGTTTGGTTTGGTTATGTATTTGTCAAACTCAAAACCAAACCAATCACCAATTAAATATTTCATTTTGGTTTTAAACCAAACCATACACCAATTAAAATTTTCGGTCCGATTTTATTCGGTTTCGGTCTGGTTTATATTTCGGTTTGTTCGGTGTCAAACCAAATACTGAACGCCCCTACTTATAAGTCTCGCGCGACAGTCTCTTTTGAGAGTTTATAATAAGCTTATATAACTACGTAAGTTGGTTTTTTTTTTTTTTTTTTTTTTTTTTTTTTTTTTTTTGTGAAATGGCAACATTTTATTGAGGGGAAAAAAGATGCTAAATACGTAAGTTTCAAAATAAACTAGAAAACTGATGTTATGAAATATAGATCGAAATCAATTAAACTCATAAATCCATAACTTAAACACCCCTTGTTAAGGTATACATCTTCACCTTTTCTTAATTTTTCATTTATATATCTTCACTTTACAATAAATATTCATGTTGCTATTCTACATAAAATCCAAAAGATATTTCGCTTAAATTATGATCGATAAATTATTTCTAGAATCCAACATTACAAAAAAAAAAAAAAAAAAAAAAAAAAAAAAAAAAAAAAAAAAAAAAAAAAAGTTTGACATCTTAAACTAGAAACAAAAATTACCTTAGATATACACTTTTTGGGATTTGCCATACAATAAACATATGAATTACTCACATTAGTAATTCTTTTTTACTTAATGTTAATCGAATTTTCCACAAAGTTATATTCTTCGAGGAGATCCAAAAAGTTGTCTTGTATGTATCAGTCAACTTCAGACACCTTTAAACAAATTCGAGACATATCAGATGCCTCGTCTTGACTTTTTTTTTTTTTTTTTTTTTTTTTGGTCATAAATTCTTTTCGATAATAAATAAATTTCTTTTGTTGAATCCATATTATGTGACTGACTTCTCACCAACAAAAGTTGTCGATGAAAAACAACATATGCATTAAGTGCCAATATTAGGCATCAATGAGACCGCGGTATTTTCATATATATTCAAACCCCACGTCTTACATTCAAATTCCACAGGCAACAACTATGGGTCCAAACTTTGGGCACCTATTTACCACAACGCCAACATTCTTGTGGGTCTGGGAAATGAAGGACTTCTGCTAAGAAGGTCATTGGTTTGAACTTACTTCCCGGCTCGCATGTAACACATTGTTTGTGGTGTGATCCTTGAAGAAGTCGCATCAGTTCCAAAAGGAACACTGGGTTATGGTTACCCCCGTCAAACCAACTTTTCGTAAACAATGGTTTTTTTTTATATCCAACGCGTAAATGCTATAGCAAAACATTAATTGATAAATAAATAGTCAACACAAGTGATAATTGACACTTTGACAGAGCCAGTTTTTTGCTAGTTACATGAACCAACAGCATGAGAATATAAGCTGAGGAATGAAACTACATATATATACTGCATTCACTTTCAATTGACCAGCTTTAATTTCCTTTCTATACAGTTGTGTATACAAAATAATAGATATAAAAAATGCTATTTAGGGACTTTAACTTGAGAGCCTACACAACGTTTCTATATTTATATCATCTTTTCGAATTTATCAAGCTTCTTCACCCTTTGCATGGACCTAATAAGCAAAGCTATGAAAATACCTGCATTCATGGAATTTGTTAATGTTCATTGGATATTTCATAATTTGCAATAAATTAAGACAATGCACATATAATTGAAGTTACTCACCTGCGCCAACAAAGGAACCGTTTGCTATAAGTTGGCTGCCAGCTTGTGTGCTAAATGTGACACCAATGTTTACAAGGGTACCCCCGATTATTGTATACATTGTTGCCATTTGCAATATTGTTGCCTTCTTAGCTGCTCGTTCAGACTGATTGCATTTGAGAAAATCAAATGAATACGTAATGAAGAAAAATTGAAAATGTTCAAAAATAATGCAAAAAGGATAGAAATGTAAAATACCTCAAGAACTCTGACACGAAGTTTAACGTCTCCTATTTCTAGTTGTTTCACAAACTCTTCAATTCGCTGAACTCTGTAAGGCATCGACATGGTATTTGATCTTGCCTGAAATTTCATTACATAATCTTTTAGCATAACACTATAACCGCAATACTATATTTCTGATATATACATAGTGTATCTTTATTTTCAGAACCATGTTAAGTGCGGGAATTGCGAGAACTCCAATTTTGCATTAGAAAACATGCATGTTCATAAAACATGTATGTTTTCTTACATACATCTTAATACGCATACCTGCGTAACATACATGTTCATATAATACCTTGTTAAGTGCAACATATCAATGAAAATGGTTTTATATGACCATGTATGTTACGCAGGTATATGTATTAAGGTGTATGTAAGAAAACATACATGTTTTATATGAACATGCATGTTTTCTAATGCAAAATTGGAGTTCTCGCAGTTCCCGCACTTAACAGGGTTCTGAAAATAAAGCCCCCTATATACATATGGGTTGAAGTCACGTTACATCATCAGCTTGTTTACGCATTTCTGCAACAAGTTGTGTTCCACTTGGCCGCTGTTCTTTGAGATCTAACAGTTCCTGTAAGGGATTCAGATGATATAAAAATTTGGCCTCAAAGGGACTTGAGATAAGCTTTATTTTGCTGAAAATCATATAAAGAAATCTAACCTGTGCGTAAGGTGCAGCAATCTTAACAAATGAAAAATCTGGGTCAAGTGAGTAGCCAATTCCTGAAAGGAGACATATTTACAAGCACTGATATTGGTTATTGTATATTCTATGTACGGTGCTTAACCAGATACATTATATGTGCTCGTAAGAGTGTAGAGGGAAAGCGGAGGGGGGAGAAGGAGAAAGGTCACCTTCAAGAGTGGAAAATGCCCTAATTACAAACGTGAAGGTGGATGGGAACCGAAAAGGCTGATCCGTTGCTATAGAAAATAAATCCTGCAGGCAAATCATGACATTATCAGGAACCATATTTTTACTAGAAACACTTTCCTATTAGAGAAGAGTAGCCTTGAGTTGACCGAACATCACTATTATCATGTAATCAGGATAGATGGAAATTATGAAATAAAAAGTGATTTTGAGAGTATCAACTGCATACCTCGCCTATGGCAGCCAAAGTTGTCTGCTGATCTGGTGATTGACTCAGCAAATTGTCCAAAAAGAACTGAACCGATCGCCTAACCTATGATTGAAACTTACAGTCAGGCATGAAGAAAAAGAACAGATGTGCCCAACTAGGACAATGACCAACTAAATGCACTGGTTTAGTCTAAGACAATGAATTTTAAATGAAGTTACTACTTTACATACCGGTGACATGTCTCCAGTAGGTTGAAGGGCTTCAAGACTTATCAAACTGTTCATAACCTGTATGACAGAAAATACTAAATTCAGCTATTCCAAATACATGCATCACATTTCAGAGGTAACCAATCTGGGGTTTTTTTTATTTGCTGTTCAAAAAAATTAAATAAAACAAAATTAGACCTTTTTTGCATCTTTTTCATAAACTGCATAAAAAAGATCCATCAATCTTTCTCTGGTGAAGGACTTAATCTCCCCCATCATGCCAAAATCATAGTAGATTAGTGATTCATCCACGTCAATAGCAAGATTTCCGGGATGAGGATCAGCATGAAAGAAACCTGTTTTCAGGATCTGTGTAGTATAGACAATTGAATGGAAATCCAGTCAGAAAGAAAAAGATAAACAGTATGCAACTTTTTCAGTCAACAAAATGTATCAAATGATGAATAAAGAGAGCCGTTGTAAACCTGAATCAAGTATGATTCAATGGCGCGTGAAGAGATCCGGGATCGACTGTAACTCCTAGCTTTTATAGCATCTATATTGTTGATCTTAATGCCTGTTCCACATGAATTTCAAACACAAAAATACTTTTAACCATGGTAACTGTTTGGCACTTCGGTGCATAATCTTGAAGAATAACAGAGTTCAAATTGTAACCTGGAACATACTCCAAAGTCAGCACCTTTGTTGCAGTATAATCCCAGAATACTTGCTGCAAGATAATAGTGACTATTCTGTTAGATTTTAACACACATGGAAAGCATAATAGGAAGTCCAGACCAGATCATAGAAAATAAGACAAGGACTCCAGAAGAAAACATACAGGCACTCGGACCCACTTTATATTACGGAAGTCCCGACGAAATCTATCAGCATTTTTCCCTTCATTTATATAATCAATCTCCTGGTACAAGATCCTGCGAAAAGAATGCAAGAAAATATCGATCAACTTAGGCACACCAAGACAGGATGCTTCTTTTTATTCGCATTTCACACGGTTTACCAAACAAAATGCTAATTTTGCTATTGTAACATACGCTATAATGCAACTAATAAAAGATCATTGATCAAAGCCGTTCAAAAAAAAAGATCATTGATCAATGTTGGGTACTTACTTTGCACATTCATCATAGATTCCCATCCAGTCCCTTGTTGGGCCACCAAGAGTTTCACTTCTTTGAAAATACTCTGCGACTAGCTTTAGATTCCCTGGATGAAAAGAGTGTACGATACTATGATTGAGCCACGATATAAATCACAAAACGGTAGGTAAATATGTAAAATATGCACTCACGTAAATCGATGTCAAAAAGTTTCTTCAGACCAGGTCTTTGAACCTTAACAACTACTTTCTCTCCATTATGTAAGATTGCACGATGTACCTAAAGGAAAAAAGCATCATGGGTCAAAACCAATGTCTCTATTACTGAGTTTAACAACTTCAAAAGCGATTAGAGATATAGGATTCACCTGACCAAGACTAGCAGCTGCAATTGGTCGTTCTTCAAACTCCTTAAAGATTATATTAACTGGAGCACCCAATTCTTTTTCAATGAAACCCTTCGCCTTTTCTGGTGAGAATGCCGGTACTCTATCCTGAACCGTATGAATCCATGATCAACAAAAAAACATCAGAATCAACATAACACAAATACCAAAAGAGACATTCTAGAAGCTATACGCAGAGAAGTGAAGGGTAGACCTGTAATTTGGCGAGCTCGTCAACAAATTCACGCGGAAATAGATCTGATCTTGTTGAAGATAACTGCCCAAGTTTAATAAAAGTTGGACCAAGTTGAAGGACACGCTCTCTTAACCATGCAGCCGTTTTTCTTCTTCTGCCTTTCTAAATATCCACACATAAGTCGGTCAACTAGAATACTAGATAACATCTAAAGACGGTAAAAGTAATGTATTTTATAGGTATTCTTGTTCAAACCTGTTTGTCTTCCGTGAAGCCTCCAGGATACGCCCACTTAGCATTGTCAAATAAAACACGAACACGTAAAGAAAGAACAAAAGACCACACATCTATTGATCTTTGTACCGAATTATAATTCTCATTCGCCCAACTGAAACTTTCATCAGACGGCAAGACCCTCAATTCCTCAGAAGGCGGAAAGCCTGTGGATTCTCTAACTTTTACAGACTTAACTAGCGGCGGTGTGGTTGCTCTCCTAACAAGACTTGTTCCATTAACAACTTTTGTCAACCCATTCACTATTCCTGCCGCTTGTTTGTTATTTACCACGCCACTGGTGGAAACCATTGTGATCGGTTGACCTTTGTTACCTAATTTCACGGGTTGTCCATTAGCACCCAAATTCACTGGTTTACCATTAGCACCCAGTTTTACAGGTTGGCCATTTGTAGGACGACCGTTGCTGCCATATTTCATGGGTGATTCCGTCTGCTGCATCTCAACATGAAACTTGGGGAACCTTTGACTTTTAGGTAAAGTGCCTTCATGTTTGTCAAGCTTCTGAATAGAAACTGATCTTGAGAAGCTGAGACTGTCTGTTGTTCTTCCTTGGTTCAAGAATTGCACATCACGGCAATAGCAGCTGTTGGAAGCTAGTATTGCCGCCATTTAAGGAAAAACAAACCTGAAGATTTACAGAATTTGTGAGCCAAAACATAAAGGTCTAAAACAATCACACACGCAATAAACACTTGAAATGGAAGTAATGCACCAACATTTGAAACATATGGGCCATGAAAAACTAAAATATGAACTTCAGTCAAATCCAAAATCGGAAGAGTTTACACTTGTCTTATAAATTTCTTATGAAAGAGATCACCTAACGGTACAGTTTAGCTTTTCATCACTAAACATAACTACTAAATTAACCAACAATTGTCCTAACCTATAGTCTAAATAGTTTAAGGACAATTCTGGCCGATTCTTAAACCTCGATCACAACCACCTGGCCTAAACAGCTCAACTGATCTATACAAAGCTGCAATGCAGTTGGTTGATTCGACATACCGCATATACCTATTTCTATATTACTGATGCAGTTGGTTTATTCATACTGTATTACTAGTTTACTCCTATTCACAGCATCCCCAATTATACCTAACTATTTTGGGGTGGCCAGAGAAGGGTCGGAAACATTCAAAGAGATACCTCAGTTAGGCCGCGTACAGTTGGTTTATTACAAGGCACTAGATGAATCTATCAAACTCAAAATTATGACTAACATAAATCTAAAGACAATATAGATAAAATTTAATAACTGAACATGCTACATACAAGTCATAATTCAAATCCAGAACATAGAATAATAACTGAAATTGAAATGATAGAAGCTTACAGAATGAATAAAAAAATATATATATTGTAAAACAGATTCAGTTGTGAATGAGAATTGAGGTATATTTAAAAGATAGTGAATTAAGGAAGTGTGAAGCAAGTAACGTGCACAATTGTTATTTTCTGTTTTAAGTATACAAGTCTTTTGATAGTACAAACAAAAGTGTGTGGGGGTGTTTGTTTAACAACCAGTGTTGTATATATTTATTTTATTTATTTATTGACAAGTGAGTAGTGAGTGTTTGTTATTGATTGATTGGTGGGAACTGAAGTTGTTCTGTTTTGTTGCTTGAGTGATCGGCCTATCTTTTCATTACGTGGCTTTCTTTATTCCCATAGGTATATTGTCTATTGTTGTTGTGTTGAAGCTACAAATACTTTGTTTGGACTTTTCTTTATCTTTTACTCCCTCCGTCCCTTATTAAATGTCCATGTTTGACTTTTTAAGTCTTTATTTATCAACTTTGACCTTGAATATTTTTACTTGTGTTATATAGTATTTGATAAAAATTATACGCAATGAAAATACATTTAAAACTTAATTTATTCATATATTTTGTATCAAATATTATATTACACAAACAAAATTATTTAAGGTCAAAGTTGAGAAAGAAAGACTTTGAAAATTCAAACGGGACATTTAATAAGGGACGGAGGGAGTATTACGGACTTGTGTTTAGTATTTTCGAATCGTTCATCAGAGCATGTATAATATATTACTAGCAATGTGATGTTATGTGATGTGATGTTCGTGTGACTATATTTTCTGGTAATATGATGTTATGTGATCATATTTTTTTTAACGATTAATTTACAAATAACAATAATTTTAGGGTTATATCAGTTGGAAAACCTCTTGCATCTTAACCTAGAGGTCAATGGTGCGATCCTCACTCCCTACAAAAGGCCGGAGGTCATAGAACTGGAAGCAGTCTCTCTATCTTAGGTAGGGGTAGGCAGAGTAAGGCGACCGACATTTATATTTTTATTTTTATTTCAAAAAAATCCATCTTTTTTACACTATAGATATCCTCTACATTTTCATTTTTAATATACACTATTCATATGAACCAAATATCAAAATTAGCCCAAAATCAACTACACCATACAAATAATATACGGCTCAATTAGTAATTAGTCTAAAACCATTTTAAGCCTAAACAAATTTTAATTATCAATATCTATTAAGGCCCATGATAAAATTACCAAACAATTTGTGATATCATTTGGCCAGCCCAATTAACAACCAAACCGTTATATAATCCAAATGTTAAGACTTATAAATACGCTTACAAAACCTAAATTACATCATTCCTGCCCTAATTTCACTCACAAAAATACGCAACCATGATTTGCAGCCACACAAACATCACGTACTCTTCCTTTCTTTCTTATCTTGATAACCGAACATAACCAACACTCTATGTTTACAAGAAAATCAGATCAAACGAAAACTCTCTCTAAGGTTTTATGTTGTGTTGGCCGTGATGGTGCTTTTAAGATGGGGTTAGAATTGAGGTATATGTAGATGTTGGGTTTTATTGTTGCTGTATACTTTCTGTTCGTGGACCATAGATAGAATAAGTTTGATGTTTGTTTTGGCTTGATTGATGATTGTTCTTTTCTTCTTTTGTTTCATCTTCGTTTTTGTTTTGATATGTAACGGTACATTTTTTTCTTCTTTTATGGAATGCATTAATTGGTCGAGGGGGTGACTGGTTTGTGAATTTTGGAGCCGTTCGACCTTCATCGATCTTGTGGTTGTAGTGGCGGCGACTCGGTCAGCGCAGGGGTGACAGGTCCAGTCGACCGACAACTGTGCCCAGCCTAATGGCTTTATTTTTAAGTACTTGGCTTAGTAGCTTGATTAGCTTGTACATTATGGTTAAATGATTGTATATTTTGGTGAATGGGTGAATTAATTAGTGTATTAATTATATGTGTGATACGTGGGAATCACACCAGACTTTACCTCTCGAGGGATCTCGAGAAGCTTACAACCCCCACCAGACAGTGTACCTGATCGTTGTAGTATAGTATAGTGACAAGTACCAAGGGATTGATTGTTCAACTCAGGAATAGTGTCGCTAGGATTAGAAAAGCTAAAAACTAGGTCTAGAGGTGAGAGATAATTCTTTTTGTATTTTTATATTTTTATAAAAGCAAATAAAATCTCGGTTTTTGGAAGAGTGGGCGGAATTAGTTGCTAATCAACTAACCCAATAACTAAGATACAATCAAAATAAAATAACAAAAATGAAAATAAATCTAATTAAACTAGTGGTGTGAACAATAATAGGGAGAGTTGTGTTTACTTAGGTTTCATTACTCCCTAGATATCTTTTACAGGTTGATAGTTTGTTACAATTGCATGGATGACGGGTTATATTCCTTAATACCAGTCGTAGAGCCGTGTACAATATTCCCTAACTCTATAAGATCCTACTGCACTCCTATGTCGAGCCGTTAGAAGCTCCTAACATGGGATCATTAGAATTCTCCTACGCATTAAATACAACCAAAAATCATAGTACACCTCTGATCATGTTTCTTAAGACGTTCAAGCATGTCACCAATGGAAGTCTGCCAGTTTTCTTAAGCCTAACATCGAATACAATCATCCGTAACAACTATAAACAAACAATCAACCCATAATTAACATCTAGGTTTCACTACATCTAAGCAAACACACAAGAGATCTAGCCTAGCATGTTGAATTCAAGACAAGTGTAAGATATATTCAAGCAACATATAGACATATTGATTGAATTGAAAGAGTACTTATCTCAAATTGACATGAAAGGTTTCAAAGGGTAAAAACCCTTGAAAAAGCAGTAATATTCGTGCTAGGGTTTCTCCAAAGTTACACCCTACTTGTCCCTCTTCCTAATGAATGAAAATTGCAAAACTATATATAGATTTTACAGGGTGACGGCGTCAAGAAGGAATTTCTGACGCCGTCAACTCGCCGCCCATAATGAGATCGGATTGCCTAGATCCAGATTTGACGTCGTCATGTGCACTTCTACTCTGGGTCGTCACATGTATTTGGACCATGACGACCTATGGTGACGCCGTCATGCCCATAGTGTAAAACTCTTCTGGATCGTCACGGACTTTATCCACTTCCATCTCTTGTATTACTCTTGACGCCGTCATTAAGGAGCATGTGACGCCGTCAGGTACTGTTCCCAGCAAGGAAAATTAAGACTTTGTCGTTTTCCTCACTTTTATGCTTCAAAAACGTCCAAAATGCTTTCTTTTTCAGAATTCACTCCAAAAGTACCTAAAATGAAAAAAAAAAAAAAAAAAAAAAAAAAAAAAAAAGGATTTAGGGCAATATTTGATCATATAAATTCGAATCCAGGCTAAAATGACCTCCTAAAAACGGTTCATTTTTCGCCTCATCAATGTGTTGAATAGATTGTTGACCTTAAAATCATTGTGATTTACATACTTGTGTTTTGTGTTTTATGACTTGTATTTACTTAAAAGCTATTGTACATTGTGCTTAAATAGTTGTAATTTTTTGTGAAGGGGCGTTTTTAATAGCATTAATGTTGTTTGGTAGAATTTTGGTCTTAAAATGACACAACGCTATTTTTTGTTATACAATATGCTTACTTTGTTGTAATTCTGAAATTTAGGTGCATTAAAATGTTGTAAACCATGCATTATTTCTTGTAAATCTGAAAATTTTGGAGAGTGAGTGCTTCATGCATTATATGTAGTGTGTGTGTATATATATATATATATATATATATATATATATATATATATATATATATATATATATATATATTTACTTTCGAAAAGAGTAAACTTTAGAATACATCTTTTAGGTTGTCATATTTCGCAGTTTACCTCAATGTCAGATAAGTTGAGCCATATACATTCATTCGTCAATAAACGTTGGACAATATACATCTTTAGGGATGAACGAGCAAACTTTTTTCCGTTATCTGCTAACATGAGTATAACATGAAAAGTATTTTCATTTTTTGCTTGTAACAAGGATGTATTTTGCAGTTTTATTATTATTATTATTATTATTATTATTATTATTATTATTATTATTATTATTATTATTATTATTATAATAATTATTATTATAATAATAATAATAATAATAATAATAATAATAATAATAATAAATTGGAAAATACATCCTTGTTACGAGTAAAAAAAACAAATGCTCTTCATGCTAGATCCACATTAGCATATAACGGAAAAACGTTTGCATCGTTCGTCCTCATGTATGTATATTGTCCAACATTTATTGGCGGAGGGATGTATATAGCTCAACTTATCGGACAAGGATGTAAACTATGAAATCTGGCAAACGACATAGATGTATTTTGAAGTTAATTTTCAAAAATATATTATATACAAACCATATTCTTTATACTTTCAAAAATGTCTCAAGTGATGCCAAAAACAAAACAACATCGACAACAAACCGTTCCAACATCCAATTCCAGTTTTCGATACGGTCACTCACCACCAATTAACTTTCAACCCGCTAGTTTTGTTTAAGGCACAACATCAACAACAACAAAATTATGAAAACAATCCGTTCGTACCTCAATTTAACCCACAAATTTATCAACAACAACAACCACCAAATATATATCGTCCAAAAATGTATTCCTCGTCTTCACCACCAATGTACCGTAATTCAACGTCTCCACCTTCATATCATACTCAACATATTTACCCGCTTTCATCTTTTAATGTTGATGATATAAATGATTTTCAACCTTTTCAAGGTTATGATCCTTATTCTCTGACTCAAACTTCACGACCATTGCATGAAGTTGAATATGATTCTCCCATCACAGAGGTCCTTCCCTTAAAAAAGGCATAAAAAACCCATCTAAAAAGACGACTTAAAAAGACGTGCATCCCTCCTGTAAAGCTCCATGGACCGCGACCGAATAAATAGCATTATGTAAAGCTTGGGTGAACACATCTGAAGACAACGTCAATGGGAATGAGAAGAAAAAAAAAACATGGGTTTTTTACGTAAGTACTAGCATACCTTGAGAAAGAAATGGTCGTAACCGGAATTCTTACTTACGATTTGGTTAACTGTAGATCAGTAGATGGAAAGTTTTCATCCTAAAATGGGACAATTTTGTTGTACTTATGACTATGTGGTTCGAAGGAATGAGAGTGGGTCAAATGATCGCTTTGTCTTCGAAAAGGCATTTTGTTGAATATGATGCTGAGTATGAACAACACATCAATTAAATTCAAGCTTAGAACATTTTGAAAAACCATAAAAAATGGCAAAAGGTAGAAATGCATAAGTTTTACAAGTCAAAAGGCTCAAGAAAAAAAATCAAAGACATTGGATTCCACCTCATCTCACACATCGGGGTTAGAGGAAATGAAATCGGGGATTCAGAGGAGACGGAGGATGATGCGGAAGAAATTCGACCAATGGGCAGGGACAAATCAAAGAAGAAAGTGACATCATCTTCAGTACCATCAACATCTTCACGTGCTAGCAATCCATGTGTTGATATGTTGGTGGACCGGTGATCAAGCGCCCAATCGTCTTTTGGGAACACAGAAAGGATGACCAGGGCGTCTTTTATGCGCTAAAGGCGAAGGAAATTGAGATACGAGAAAAGGAAAAGGAATTGAAAATACAAAAGTTTGAAATTCTACAAGAAAAACAACGTAAAAAAGACGAACTCTTCAATTTCCATCCCCATGATCATTTGCAATGAAAACAACCAGCTAAAGTGAGAGAGACGAAGAAAAAAATAAAAGCGAAATATAATTTAAAAATATTAGTTTATGTTTTTATTTTCTAAGTTTATGTCTTTTATTAATGTTTAATGTAATGTTTTTTATTTAATGAAATTAAATTTTGCAAATTTATGGTTAAAAATAAAAAAGATGTGGTGGTCCTTATTACTTCTTTTTGACCGTGAATTTGATGAAGGTTATAAAACTGACGTAGTGGTGATCATTTTAGTCACTGTTACACCTAGTCTTATGATAGTCAAATCTGTCAGCATGATATTATCATCTATTTTCTTCAACAAACCAAGCACAAAACATCTGTAATCATCAAACCAACAATCTTTTAAGTATTTCATTTTTTACATTTTACATTAATTTTTATAAAAGATCAAAAAATATACATTATAACATTTTATATAAAAAAGACACAAAATATAAACCACCCTTCCCAATCCATGTCTGCTTCCGCTGTTAAGTGAAGTTCTTTATCGCTTTCCTTCCGTTTTGTGAAGTTTGTGACCGAATCATACAAAAAAACTCAACCACCATGATTATCAAGAGATAATGTGCATTCATAGGTTTAGCTTTATGCACTCAATTCAACACACAAATCAATAACTAGGTCTAATTTACAAGAAAATCATTTGAACAAAAAAAAAAAAAATGGTATCAACACAAAAATGCATATGTCACTGTTAGGTGAAGGTCTTTACTTTAATGGACATACATCAAAAGTCAGTTTATCTATACTACTATATAATGCATCTAATTACAAACCTAACTCCTAACCAAAAATTAAGATAAGGAGCTCCAATTATGAGGTGACATGTGTTACTTCTCAACTAACTTCAAGCCTAACTCCTAACCAAAAATAAAGATAAGGGAGCTACAATCAGGAGATGACATGTGTCACTTACCAACTTAAAATTCACCTTTATTTTCAAATTGAAATATCTTTTTATCAATTTATTTTTTTTATAATTTAATTTCATCACATTTTTTAAAATTGTGTGCTTTTTAATTCTAAATCCATTTTAATATATTTTTATAAGTTTTTAGTTTTTACATTTTTAGTGGGTTTATTTTTATTAATTCAAATTTTTACCACTTTAACATTTATTCAATTAATACAATCTTGATTCAACGAAATCATATACTTTTGGGGGGAGTGTTTGACGGATAAGAGATTGCGAGGGTATTTCTATATGCGAGAATAATAATGTCACAGGAAACCCAAACAAATAAATACAACACATATACATTCGGAGTGTTGTGAAATGAATTTATTAAGCGGGTAGGGAATTGCGGGAAAAGTTGAGCTATCAATTCATTTACTATATTATAATATAACTATATTTATCGCCGCCGCTGTGCGCGAGTATCCAACTAGTCACATATATTGATTATACTATTAAGGGGGTGGCAGTCATACATCACCATACTTCACCATGATTCGTCATTAACCAATTAAATCAATCCAACACATTTCATGATTCATCATACCTCAACATACTTTTTTAATGGCAATCATGATTCAAATAATAACTAATTTTATTTTTTATTTTTTATATTCATAATTATATTAAATAATTTAATAAAAACATTATATTTCATTAATAATTCAAAGAAAATTACTAATACTTAGGAAAAAAAACATAATTATATCTAAAAATTGCAAGGTCATACATATTTCGTCGCGTACTCACGTTTTTTGGTAAGAGTAATCTCACGCATAGCCGGATCAGCTATGTGATCGTGCGGGTCGTTGTAGAACTTCATCGCTCGTAAATGTATTTAGGACATATATATATATATATATATATATATATATATATATATATATATATATATATATATATATATATATATATATACACACACACACACACACACACACTATCTTATAATGTATTTAAGACATCTATATTTAGAAGGCTTAAAATGTTTAAGACCAAAAACATTTCTTTAATAGGAAAGATGCATACACATATAATTAAAAGCCTAGAAATTTAAGTATCTTTAAAAAGTCTGGGTTGTTACAAGTATAACTTTCAATGCTTGTAATTTTTTAAGACTTACAAGAAAAGAAACATGGTGTACACCACTTTAATGCACATAATTTTCAGACTTACAAGACAAGAAGCATATTGTACACCACTTTTATGCACATATTAAAAAAACAAAACAAAACACCACATTAATGCTATTTAATGTAGTCAATTAATTAACTGGTCAATTAATACAATTAATACTGTTATTAAAACACCCCTTACATAAGAAATACAAATTATCAAGCATATTGTACAACCAAATTAAACACAATTCCTGCATTAAATGTAACTAATACAAATAATAAAGCACATTATACAAATATTCAAGCCCGAACGGGCAACAGGCCAAATGGGCTTGAGCCCGAACGGGTGCGGGCCAAACGGGCTCGAGCCCGAATGGGCACGGGCTAAACGAAATTCTTGATATCCGTAAAATTATTGTCAATAATAACATAATAAACTAAAATACATGATTAATTTATTTCAGTGTACCCGCCGCTGCAACGCGCGAGTACGGGTACCCTGCTAGTATATATATATTTTGGAAAAAGCCTCAAACGGCTAGAAAATTAATGCCCCAACGTTCGGATTTTTTAATGCTTCAACACATGCCGATTCGGTAAACATTACCGAAATACTTGCCGAATTCATCATACCGAAGGCTAGGCAATGGCCATGCCGCTCGGCATGGTCCATGCCGAAGTTGATACCGAAGGTGACGCCACCCCCTAAGGTGTAGTTTTCGATTATTGCATACTTGTATGTATGTATGCGTCACGACCAACAAAGGTTGAATAATTAAATCCCAATGATCTTAAAAACAAGATAGCAAGCCTTCTAAAATAACCTAATGCGTAATTAAAAATAATAATAATCACATAAAGTAATATCAATTAATAATAACAAACCAAAACCAAAACCATGAACACCAAAACCAAAATTAACCCACTTCCAATCCACTAAATATCAATTCCTTCAAAACCCATTTCCAAAATCATCAATCATCCATTTCCCCCAATTCAATTTTTCGTTTCAAATCAAATGGGTGACGAGGAATGGCAGGAGGTTATATATAAGAATAGGCGTTCGGTGTTTGATCGTTTGGGCAATACGAATAAAGGTCAGAGGACTAAGGAGGATGAAGTTCAGAAAATCTCTACATCCGTGTTTGTTACCAATCTGCCTGATGGATACGGTGCCAAGGATTTATGGAACACATGTAAGTTATATGGGCATGTTGTGGATGCTTATATTCCTGTTAGACGATCGAAAGCAGGTAAAAGATTTGGTTTTGTGCGTTTCATTAAGGTACTGGATGTGGATCGTTTGGTCAATAATTTGTGTATGGTATGGGTGGGGCGTAATAGAATTCATGCCAATGTGGCAAGATTTCAAAGGGAACCGATGAACAAACAAAGTCACAAAGGTTATGATAAGGGACCGAACGTGTCTGGTTAGAGTGGTACTAAGAATGGTGAGGGGACAAAGAATATGACTAATTCGTATGTTTACGTTGTTAAAGGAAATACAAGTCAGAAGGAGGTCATGGAAGATAGGCCTATAATGGTGTTGGACGACTCGTGCTTGAATCAAGATGATTTTTCATTATGTATGTTGGGGAAGGTGAAGGAGTTTTGATGAGTGTGTAAATACTCATCATTTTTACCATTTCTGAGCTGCCAAAACATCTAAAAACACTCAATATTGAATCAAAATAGTGAAAATATCCTAGGAAAGTGTTTTACATGTTTCAAATGCAAAAATATCAAAAACATATGAAAAACGCACAAAGTTTGCATAATTGGCAGTTTCAGTCCCTCAACTTTCAAAAGTTGTCAAATCTAGTCCCTAGTTATTCTAAAAACTTGAAAAAGTCACCAAAGGTCCTTTTAAATCAAAAAGTTACACATTTAGTCCTTTGGTGAAAAGTTTCACAAAATGTCAAGTTTAGTCCCTGAACTTTAAAAATTGTCAAAAATGGTCCCTAGGATATTAAAAACTTTGAGAAAAACAAATTTTGTCCTTGCACTAACCTTTTATGGCAGGATTGGTCCTTGGTTGAAAAGTTTGGTGAAATTACACAAATGGTCCCTGAAGTTTGAAAGTTTGGCAATTTTAGTCCCTGGTGAAAATTAAATGGAAAAGTCAACCCAGGACCTTATACTATTCATACTTTGGCATAATACACCCTTTGAAATACTTTGGAAAATTGCCAAAACCTCACCCCAAACTTTCGTTAAATTACAAAAATAGTCCTTGTGTAAACCAAAATCAAACCGGACCTAAAACTAATACTACCCCAAAACAAAACCAATCCAATCCAACCACAAGCCCACCCCCTTCCTAATTTCTGGGCCCAAAACACATCTCAGCCCACACCCCTTAATACTAATAACTGAGGGTCACCGTTTGACCTCAGTCAAACATGGTCAAACGACCATCTCCTACCCCAGCTTCCCTCCCCCACAACCCCACTTGGCTATCCCATCATTCTCAGCCCACCACCCCATCACATCCACCGCCCAAACCCACTACAAAACACCCTCACCTCAGCATTAAATGCACCACCCCCTTGTCTGATATCCAGAAGCAATTTGCAAAAAAATGTTTCCCGCCAAAACACGTGGCATCCAATTGAAGCATCTCAGACATCCAACGGTCCCAATTTGAGATGGGATTTGATCAGAGGAATAGGGAAACCCTAATCATGGGCTATAAAAAGAAGGAAGATGCAAGGATTGGAGAGTGTAGTTTATTAAGTAATTTTTAGTGTCAAATTAAATAGTTTTTCAAATTCAGTTGTACTTTTTCTAATTCAAGCATTGTAATAGTAATCTCAGTGTATTTTTAATCTTTTGAAGTTATAAAATCTCAAGGTTTAGTTCTGTTTTGTGATTTTGCAATTTACTCTACTTTTTGAATTTCTTAACAACATCAGTGATCAAATGTACCAAGGCTAATGGACTGAATTAGGCTCATTTAGGATCCCTTAAGCTTATTTAAGCTTTTAGAGACTCTAAAACTCAGTATAACTAGAAAAACATCAAAAATCTAAAAAAGTCAAATAAAGTCAACTGTGGTGTTTAGCTTTTGTTTTCAGGTTTGGAGAAGCAGTGAAGAGCAAGCTTGGAGTTGGAATTGGCCTATCTAAAGATAGGCTTCTGTGGAAAATCCCTTGTTCATGCTAGGGATAATTAGTAAGAGTTGCTCATTTTGAATTTTCCTCTAAAATCTCATTTTCCTTATAATCTTGGTAGTTTGCTTATCAATCTGTGTGATTTGTGTTTACTCAGTGTGTTAAAGTAGTTTTTAGCTTAATATTCAATACTTGCTTGTTAGAATATATATAGTTACTTAAAATTTCATATTTAACTGTCAAATTAGCTTAAGAGTTAAACTTGTGTGATTGTAGTGGTATTCTGTTTTTAAGTGCTTAAACAAGTTTCCCTAGTCATAATCAGTAGTTTGGGATCAAGTTTATACACCCTAGCACCTAATTGATTTGGAAATCACAAAACAGTTAAGCAAAAAGGGGTGTTTGGCATTGCATAGTTCTGAGAGTAGTGGGTGTTTTGAGACCTTGTACCTTGTTTCATTAGTCTACATTAGATCCACATTTGTCACTTAAGTCATAAAATCCAAGTGCCTTTTGGTTAGAAGTCAGAATCTTAAAAAATCAACCCACACAGTTCACTGTGTGGGATTTGGCATCCATATGTCCTTCACATTAGTTTAAAAGTATTTGTTTTGTGTTTATTCAACTTAATCTTAGCTTATTATCTTAGTTCCAGTCATTAAAATTAAGCTCAAAATCCAAATAAGTCAAATCTTTTGTTTTACTCAAAAAGTCAAATTGCAAGTTACTCAGTTTTTCCAAAATTTCAAGGATTTGTTGTGAATTTTGTAAAGGGTTTCAGCACTTGTGCTTTTTAGGGATCCTAGTTTATCACCTTAATTTCAGTATCCCATCTTTGTTGTATTTTTAAGAATTTTTGTGTGAGCTCCACAAGCCCTGGAACACAGTTGCAGGGAAGAAACCTTCCCCTGCACCAGCATAACTATCTCACCACCACCACTTTGGTGGCTGTTGTAGACCAACCCAGTGGGCCCCATAGGTTCAATTTGGTTTTTCCCAACCCCCCTCATACCAGGGAACAAGGCTTGACCATTTGTTTGACCTAGAATCAAGTGGACCCCACCTGGAATCCACCATTAAGATTGTCCCAATTCTAAGTTCAGTTTCAAATTGCTAAGTGCTTATTTGTTCTCATTCAACTTATTTGTGCTTATTGCTTGCTATTCTCAGCTTATTTAAGTTTGTTTAGCCTATTTGTATCAAGTTTTGACATTGTGGACCCCACCTACACTCATTTGAGCTCATTTGTCCATTCAGTCAACATAAGTCAACTGATTTGGTTTAGGGGGTGCACACAGCTTATTTATAAGCTATTTCAAAAGAGTTTTCACAAAAGTTTTCTATTTTCAGTAGTAAAGTAAGTTTGTAAAAGAAAATCCAAGAAAAAGCAATTTAAAAATAAGTGATAGTTTCTATTTAATGTAATTTTAATTTAAATTTTCATTTTTAGATTTTTATTAAGTACTTAGTATTTTTATATTTTTATTAATTACCTCTTATATTAAAGTAAATTCAGTAATTTTTCTAGATTTTTATTCTGTCATTTAGTATTTATTAGATTTAAGATTAATTTTCTTAATTATTAATTAATATTAAGTTTTAAATAGTATATTTAGTTTTTATAAAGCAAAACCTAGTTTTTATATTTTTCCTAGCTCTAATATATTATAATAGACTATTAGAAAATAAATTTTTAGTTTCTACTATTCATTTTCCATTTTTCTAATTTTAATTATTTAAATTAGATTTAAAGTAATTAAAAGCTAATTTATTAGTGGAATAGCCTTAAACATAATTTTTAGAGGTTTTTATAATTTTGTAGGATTCCTGTGATGGTTAAGTAATTTTATAAATTTTCTTATTATTTTCTAAGTTAATTTAGTATTAATTGTAATTTAAATTATTTTAATTAGTTTAATTAAGTTAAATAGTTTTATTTAATAAAAAATCCATAAAAAGACAAAAATATTTATTTTTATTTTTTATACTTTATTCAAGTTCTAATTTAAGTTTAGAAATTATTTTTGCAAGTTTTTAGGTTAATTTGTAACATTTGTCATTTTTTAGTTAATTTAAATTAGATTTAAATTAGATTTTAATTAGTTTAATTAATTAAATAATATTTAAATAGTAAAATATTCACTTTTATAATTTCATTTTTCATTTTCAAATTTCTTTTTAATTTCAAGTTTCAAAAGTTTCAAAAGCACCCCCTGTAGTTTGTTAATTATCAAAACCCCATTTTCCTAGTCTGTTACGTGATCTTAATTGTGAATTTGTGCATATACCTGTATATCTGATTTTTGTGAATATTATATCTGTGTACAAATACCAAAATAACAGTAGCAAAATCAATTCCATATCATCTGGGCTACTGTCCTCAGTGCCACTCACTCATAAACGATTTCAAACGATACCATTTCAATCTCGTTGGGACTTTAACGACCCGGGGACACACTATACTATCCACGGAGTATTGGGATAAGCTGTTTTTGACTAGTTTACCTTTTTCAATTATATCTGACGGTTTAGACTCAATCAAGTTTGTGTCCTTATCTAACTTAAAGGTAGTTTTAGGTAAAGAAGGATTTGCGAATTTTACACTTAAGTATATGGGAGGTTTATGGGTTATGATTGTGTTCCAGGATGAAGACACCAAGAATAGGTTTCAATTTAATTTGGCAGTGGGCTCATGGTTCTCTCAGATCATACAAGCGCATCATGATTTTTTTATCGATGACAGGGTTATGTGGGTGGAGGTTGAGGGTGTTCTGTGCAAGTGGTGGTCTAGAAACACATTTAATCGCATTGCTTCTAGATGGGGTACATTAATAAATGGAGAGGAGTTGGAGTAAGACGGGTATCACAGCAATAGAATTTGCATAAGTACTAAACTGAAGACGGTTTTGATGGAATCGTTTAACATGATGTACCGTGGAAAAATGTATTGGGTGCATGCTGTTGAGGTACCAGGGTGGGTGCCTGACTTTGAGGAGGAAAATGAAGAGGAATATGATGTGAATGATGGATTACATGATGATGAAGAGCCAGGAGATGTATAATGAAGGGGGTGGTGATAGTGACGGAGAAGAAATCCCTGAAACAAATTTTGAGGAAGTACCAGATAAACAGATATATGATGATAGTCCCATTATACAATCTGAGGATCCGTTTGGTATTTACGAGGTTCTCAATAAAAAAAAGGATGGTGATAATAATGAAGGTATACCAGAAGAAAGTTTGAAATTTCCACCAGGTTTCACCCCAAAAGATGTTAGTTTCGATTCTGTGGTGAGGCCTGATATTTTGTCAGATGAGAATAGAACATCAGATGATAAGAAAGACGAAGGTGTTGTGGGTATACAAGGTCTGGAGATGATGGGAGATTGGAACGACAACAATGAATCTATTTGTTCAGGTCATTTTAAGAAGTCGAAAGTACCAGGTTCAGGTGGATCGATTATACAATTGATTGATGATCTTGTAAATGTGAGGCAAACTATGGGTTATGATATGACGGGATGTATAAATAGTATGGAAAATATCATCGGATCACAAGGAGTGAACGATGTTCATCGATGAATTTTTTATCTTTGAACATTCAAGGCCTCGCCCAAAAGGCTAAAAAAGATTGGGTAAAGGAGTTGTGTATATCTAATAAGGTGAATTTTCTTTCATTACAAGAAACTAAAATGGAGAAAATTGATCTTTGGTGCATTAAGAGGTGTTGGGGTAATTATTCGTTTGATTATGTGTATAGTGAATCTGTTGGCAAGTCGGGTGGGATTTTAAGTGTATGGGATCCGAATATGTTTCAAAAAAATAATGTAACAGTATCAGACTATTTTAATATAGTCAGAGGTGTATGGGTTCCTAGTGGAAAAAGTCTTCTTGTTATATCAGTGTATGCCCCTCAAGAGTTAAGTGAAAAAAAGATGCTTTGGGATTATTTATCGGATGTGATTAAGCATTGGGATGGTGAAGTTGTGTCTATGGGAGATTATAATGAAGTCCGAGATTCTAGTGTATGGAATTATTGAAGGATACTACTGATTGATACTGCTGACAGGTTCCTGCGGAAGCTTAGTGACTTTATGCTGATGAATGGTTCCTGCGGACGTATAGAGATCCTACGGATAGAGTTAAACCGTGGATAAAACTTATGTAATTTAGGACAAGATATGTAGAATATCTTTTATTTGTTTATCATTATTCGTTTCTTGTAAGAATGGTTAGGGTTTCGACTAGTATATAAGGAACCCTAGGTCATTGTAATAGGTACGAGTTTTCATAACATTATTAGTAAAAGTTTATCGATCCATAGAGGATCAAGTTTAGTATAAGTTTGTTTTTATATTCCGCAATAATTACAAGCTCACAGAGATTATCTAACTTAGTCTTACTAGTGATTACATTAGTTGGCTAACGATCTATTGGCTCGTGATCTATCAAGGAGTAGATCCCTACAAGTGGTATCAGAGCCACGAGATACTCTCTGTAAACTCAACATAATCACATAACTTTTCAATCTGTTCCAATGGGAGACAAACCAGGCAGTGATGTTGCTCTCTCAGAAGCAGGCTCTCTTACTCAACAACTACAACAGGTGGCCTTCTCCAACAGCAATGCCAAACTTCCTTTTCTTAGGAAGGATGAATATGAGATCCGGGCCATGAAGATGCAGAACTGGATTGCAAGTGTTGACTATAACCTCTGGAATGTTATACTCAATGGTTGTCGTCCTAAAAAGCAAAGTGTAGATGCTGATGGTAAAATTACGATTTTGGAACCTGTTTCTGCTGAAGAAATTCTTGTTATACAAAGGGAGAACAAAGCAAGAACCATATTGCTGCAGGCAATCCCTGATGACCACATGGGAGATTTTCATTCCATGACTGATCCAAGAGAAATCTGGTGGGCCATAAAAGCTAGATTTGGTGGGAATGAAGAATCAAAGAGGATGAGAAAGAGTATGTTGAAGCAAGAATTCCAAGAATTCAAGATAACTGAAGAGGAAGGTATCCACAAAGGTTATGACAGGTTTCAGAAGATTCTGAGTCACTTGAATCAGCTTCTAGCCAGACCTGACAATGAGGAAGTGAATTCCAAGTTTCTAAGAGCCTTGCCTCCCTCATGGTCTCAGGTGAGTATATCATTGAAAACCAAAGGTGGCTTGGACTACCTCAGTTTTGACGACTTGTACAACAAACTCAGAGCTTTGGAAGGTGACATAAAGGGATTCTCTCCATATGCAGCAACTCCTTCACAATCTGCATTTGTCAGCTCTAACTCAAACTACATGCCACATACCTATACAAGTCCATCCCCAGTACCACAAGTCTACTCAAGTCCATCCACTCCAAGCCAAAGTCTTCCAATTACCACATTGTCTTTTTAAAATGCTAATCCAATAACTCATCCAAAGATTAGTAATGTGATGGAAGATGTACTTCATTCATTTGTTGCTGAAGTTGATAAACAGCAACAAATTGCTTATGAAGATTTTGAGCAGATTGATGAAATTGCTTTAGAAGAGTTGGATTTAAAGTGGCAAATGGCTATGCTCTCCCTCAAGGTTAGAAGATTTGAGCAAAAGGTTGGTAAAAAGCTCAATGTTGAAGGAAGAGATGCAACTAGGTTTGACAGAAGGAAAGTAAAGTGCTATGCTTGTGGAGAAATTGGCCATTTTGCAAGAGAGTGCACAGCCAAGAAGGGTGAAACCAGTACCAGATATTCAACATACAAGAAGAAAGAAGTGGAGGCTGGAGAATCAAAGGCCTTGATCACTGCTATAGATACTAGTGTTGACTGGAATGAGCATGAAGATGCTACAAGCAGCTATCCTCAAATCTCTTGCATGGCTAGTTGTGATGATAACTTTGGTCTCATGGGAATCTCTCCTCAGGTATCTACTTTTGTTTGTGATTGTGATTGTGATTCTAAATATACAACTCTAAAAGAAGCTTATGATGATATGAAACCAAAATATAATGCTTGTTTTATTGAAGCTGCAACTTATAAAGAAGCTTTTAAAACTTTAGAACAACAAAAGGTGTGATTTCAACAGAATCAATTGGCTTATGAGGAAAAGATTAGAGTTTTAAGTAGAGATTTAGAATGTGCTAGCAATGAATTAAAGTTTTCTGAAAAAGAAAAAGCTAGAATTGAGTCTGAGAAAAGTGTTTTGCTAGAAAAATTGGATAAAGAAGTAGCTAGGCATAAAGAGTGGTTAATATCAGGAGATAATTTAGCTAGCTGTCTTTATGGTAGTCAAGCTTTCAACTCTGGAATAGGTTTAGGTTTTCAAAAATATGTTGGTTTAGAGGCAGGGAATGATGTGGGTAAATCTACACCAGCTGGCTTAGCAAATTATGTTAAAGAATGAGATTTGCATGCTGTACCAGGACCTATCAGAGGTGTATTTATGCCTACTACTAAAACCTCTGACTTTGATGGTTCACACCATCTCTTTGGAAAAAATTCTAAAGACTTGCCAAATAAGTCTGAAGACTCTCCAACCATAGGAACCCCTTAGCCCACATCCCATAAATTTGACTTACCAGAATTAAAGGAAACCACTGGCAGTAGGATCAATGACTCCCCTGACTCTAGAAGTATATCTAGTAATGATTCTAACACTTATGTGTCTTGTTCTTCCAGGGACAAGACCTCAAAGACCTCTAGTTATGCCAGCTGTGATTCCAAGACCAAGTCAGACTCACCCAAGTCCTCAATAAAGAATTCTGACAAGTCATCTTACAAGTCTGTGGACTCTGAAGTTGCTGCTGATGAAGTTCTTTGTAAGACAGCCTCTTCTGAAGACTTGTTATTTACTTCTTTTGAAAACAATTCCTTTCAGTGTTTACAAAACAATTCTGTTTCTGGTGTTTCTTTGAACAATTCTGTGTTTAATAAGACATCTTTTGGATTTAATAAATCTTCTAAGAAGAAGAAGTGTTTTGTTTGTGGTAGCAAATTGCATTTAATTAAGGATTGTGATTTTCATGATAAGAGGATGGGTGTTTCTGTTGGTAATAATAGACCTAGACAAAAGTGCACTAATACCTGTTCCAAACCCTCAGTAGTTCCACAAGCAAAGTATAATGTCAGCAGAATGTATTCCATTCCTGCTGATTGGTCTGTTCCTTCTGATAGGTCTGTTTTTCATCGTAGATATATGAATACCAATAGAAATAGATATGGGTCACAACCATTTTATGGAGTTAATCATTGGTATGAATATAATGACCAAATGTGTATGGGAAGGACTAATTGGGATTCTGCTGAAAAGTCCTCAGCAGATTGTTCTTGGACATATAAAAGACCATATAACTACAGGGAATCCAGGAACAATTGTGGATCTAACTCATCTTCTTGGGTACATCATAATCCACAAGGCAGGCTCAAGTCTTTCATGACTTAAGTATCTTATCATATTTATGTTGTTGTATATTAACTTTCTTTGTTGTAGGAACATCCTCTTCTTAATAAAGACTTAGGTATTGTTGATAGTGGCTATTCAAGAAACATGTCTGGAAATCAAGAGAAGCTATATGACTTTGTGCCAATTAATGGAGGCATAGTGAGGTTTGGAAGTGGAGTAGGAAGGATCACTGGCAAAGGAACCATTAGAACTCCAAAGGCGGATTTTGAGAATGTCTACTATGTGAAGGAGCTTCAAGGATTCAATTTGTTCTCAGTATCACAAATTTGTGACAAAAAGCTTCCTGTGCTTTTCACTGAAGAAGGTTGTTTCATTCTTTCACCTGAGTTCAAAATACCTGATGACAATCATGTATTGCTAAAGGATCCAAGAAATCATAATCTTTATACATTTGACTTGAATGATGTCAAGCCAGAAGGTGATCTAACATGCTTGGTGGCTAAAGCATCCTTGGATGAATCTACAAAATGGCATAGGAGGATGACACATGTTAATTTCAAAGTCATCAACAAACTTGCTAAAGATGGACTTGTTCATGGACTTCCCTCCAAGATCTTCACCAATGAGCATAATTGTGTGGCTTGTAACAAGGGTAAGCAACACAAGGCTTCTTATAAACCCATCACTGTTGTGAGCACAATCTCAGAACCATTGCGGCTGCTTCACATGGATCTTTTTGGTCCAACATCCATATGGAGTATAGATCATAAATACTTCTGTTTGGTGATCACTGATGCTTTCAGCAGATTCAGCTGGACATTTTTCTTGGTGACTAAAGATCAAACCTTTCAGGCACTTAAAGAATTTATGGCTCTAGTTGAAAACCAACTTAACAAGAAGATTAAAGGTATAAGGTGTGACAATGGGACAGAGTTCAAAAATGCTAATCTCATTGAACTTTGTGGTTTAAAGGGTATTAGAAGAGACTATAGCACTCCTAGGACTCCACAACAGAATGGAGTTGCAGAAAGGAAGAATAGAACCCTTATAGAGGCTGCAAGATCTATGCTTGCTGACTCTAAACTTCCCACCATGTCTTGGACTGAGGCAGTTGGTACTGCCTGTTATGTATTGAATAGGGTGTTGATTACTAGACCTCATAATAAGACACCCTATGAGCTATTGACAGGGAAGAAACCTACCATTGAACACTTGAAACCTTTTGGATGTCAGGTGACCATTCTTAACATAAGTGATCACTTAGGCAAATTTGAAGCAAAAGCTGTTGAAGGGTATATTGTTGGTTACTCAGCTCATAGCAAGGCCTACAGGGTATATAACTTGGCTGCAAAGAAGATAGAAGAGACTCTTAACCTGAAATTTCTGGAGGAGAATGTAAATGTTCAAGGAAAAGGTCATGAATGGTATTTTGACCTTGATTATCTTACAGATTATTTGGGGTATGCTAGACACAAAACTAACCCCTTTGCAGGTATACAAGTGTCATCTTCTAACAATGCAGGTACCCTACAGGATGATTCAGACAGTGATTCAGAATGTGATGAACCCACTATTGTTGTAACTACTCTACCAATTCAAATAGCAGATCCTCCTAACAATGAAGCCTCTGATGCTAAATCTGCTGATGATGTGTAAAATTCAACCTATGCAGAAGATCTTGCTAGACTCAAAAAGCAAGAACATGCAGCTGCTGAGGAAGCTAAAAGACTTGGTCTTGAATTTGCTCAAGACACTGAAGCCCTCTTAAAACAAGCTGCTTTTGAAGAAAGCAGAAAACCTAGCTCTGCTGATACATCTGCTGATGCAGCTGTTGATTCTGCTGATGGAGATTCTGCTGAAGGCATTTCTGCAGCTGGTCCTGTTTCCACTGAAACTTCCACAAGTTTGGATGAACCTTATGGCAGGTTTCCAATTCCCTCAGATCTTGCTAATGTTGAGCAAAGTGATGGCATTTTTCAATCAGCTTCTTATGATGAAGACTTTGCTCCTACAATTAGAGCCGGCAATTTTGACACGAAACCTGTTAACACGACACGACACGACCTGTTCTTAATAGGTTTCGTGTCACCCCTTAACAGGTTTCGTGTCTTAACAGGTCCGGACCTGTTAAGACACGAATAAAATTAACAGGTTTCGTGTCTTAACAGGTCCGGACCTGTTAAGACACGATAAGAGACCTGTTAAGAGGTTATATATATATATATATATATATATATATATATATATATATATATATATATATATATATATATATATATAAATAAACCAACCCTAACCTAAAACACTTTCCCTTTTCTCTGGCGCCTCCAACAGTCCAACTCCAAAGTCCATTTCAAAATAAACATCCTTGAATCCTTGATCTTGTAAAACTTACGAGGTATGTAATCTATTATTAATTTATTATTAACTCCATTAATCTATTATCTCAACATTAATCGATCCACAATCCTCTTTTCTCAGATTCTTTTGTTATGTAATTATAATTTCTACACATATCCTTCAGTTTGACATCAATACTATATTTTTCAGGCGGCAGAAATAGAAAGGCGGATTGAGCAAGAATCGAAGGCCGAGGAACATATTCAGAAACTTCTATTACTTGGTATAACCACTTTTATAGTCTTTGCCTTGTTTAATTAAATATATATACAACTTCACGCATATATGGAGTTTCTTTGTGTGTTCGTGCATATGTGGTAGGTGCTCTTATAAGTTTATTTTTTTATATATTGGTATCTCTGGAAGTGGTTTGATACTATGAGTCTATGACCCTATAAGTTCAAAAACCCGCGAATGAGAATACAGAAAACAAGCCAATCTGTTTGAAAGTTCCTTTTTTTGGTAGTTAAGTAGAATATTAGTACTAAGTAGAATATTTGCAATTGTAACAGTATTAGGATTGCAATTGTATGGATGAGTATTAGTACTAAGTAACTGTAACAGATTTGCGGGTTTAAGGTTGTTTGGCACTTATGGTCAGCCATAATTTTGTATATCTGTTTTTATATCTATTAAGATATAAGGTATTAGGATTGCACTTTCTTATCTATATGTATGGTTTGGCACAGTGGGTCAATCTTCAAGTTTTCTTGCTGCAACTAGTAGTCTGGTATATGGGTGTTTGGTACAAGAAGGATAACACTTGGACGGTTTTTTATCTGTTGGATTGCACTTTCATATTGAGTTGTGTTTTTTTAGGTGGTCCAACTTGTTTTGTTAGCTGCTATGTGCTTGCTTTAGTGGTCCATTTGTTCTTTTTTTTTTTTTTTTTTTTTTTTTTTTTTTTTTTTTTGTGTTTTCATATGCTCTAGTTCTAGTTTATAGTGTTAGTTTTGTATGGGTGAGATTTTGACTAACTGATGGTTTTATGGATTCTCGTTTCAGACAAAAGGCTAAGGCTGTAGAGAATAAATCTAAGAAGAGGGGACCCAAGAAGGGATCCAAGAAGGAAGAACCCAAGAAAGAGTAATACAAGAAGCGTTCTGTACAATAGAATGTTGCTTTGTAATGTATAATCTTAGTTCTGTACAATAGAATGTTGCTTTGTAATGTATAATCTTATTAGAATTTGTAGTAAACCAGACCGTCGTATGTAAGACTTTCAAGATGTACTGCATAATCTGATTGTTTTGTTATGTATTTGGTATAAATTTAGTAGTTTTGTTAACAGGTCCCTTAACAGGTTCGTGTCGTGTAACCTGTTAATTTTCATGTCGTGTTCATGTTCGAAAAAAATGACACGAATTGGTATCGTGTCGTGTTCGTGTTCGACCTTAACAGGTTCGTGTCTTAACAGGTTCGTGTTGTGTCGTGTCGTGTCGGATCTGTTATGCCAGCTCTACCTACAATAACCAATCTTGATGCCTCCATTGATGTTAATCCTGTTGCAACTAAAAGGATCAACACCATTCACCCACAAGATAATATACTTGGTGATCCAAATGCTATGGTACTCACCAGGAGTGCCATTAAGAATACCAAGTTTGGGCAATGTGCATTTTTGACTTATGTATCCACTCAGAAGAGAGACAATCACACAGATCAGAAGCATTGTGTGTTTGCTTGTTTCCTGTCCCAAGTTGAACCAACAAGCATTAAACAGGCTTTGACTGAACCTAGTTGGGTTAAAGCTATGCATGAAGAGATGCAACAATTCAAGAATCAAGATGTTTGGGTCCTTGTTGATCTTCCTGCAGGGAAAATTGCAATTGGGACCAAGTGGATCTTAAAATGCAAGAGGGATGCCAGAGGTATTGTGGTCAGAAATAAAGCAAGATTGGTGGCTCAAGGTTTCAGACAAGAAGAAGGGATTGACTACACTGAGGTCTTTGCACCAGTTGCTAGGGTTGAGGCAATTAGACTGTTTTTAGCCTTTGCCTCATATATGGGGTTTAAGGTCTATCAGATGGATGTCAAGAGTGCCTTCCTCTATGGCAAAATTGAAGAGGAAGTATATGTTACTCAACCACAGGGCTTTGAAGACCCCCATCATCCTAAGAAGATGTATAAAGTTGTCAAGGCACTTTATGGACTTCACCAAGCACCAAGAGCATGGTATGCTAGATTGTCTACATTTCTTTTGGAGCATGGCTACAGAAGAGGAGCTATTGACAAGACCCTCTTTATTAAGAAAAACTCCAGGGACATCATTCTAGTACAGGTATATGTGGATGACATTATCTTTGGATCCACAAAGGAGGCATGGTGCAGGGAATTCGAAGATTTGATGAAAGGTGAATTTCAAATGAGTGCAATGGGGGAGTTAACCTTTTTCCTAGGGCTGCAAGTCCAACAAAAACCTGAAGGGATCTTTATTCATCAGGAGAAGTATGTTAAAGATGTTTTGAAAAAGTTTGACTTTGAACTTCTGAGGACTGCTACCACTCCATATGAACCACCCAAGCTTAAGAATCTAAATGAACTAGATGAGGCTGTGAATGTTCACCTTTATAGGTCCATGATTGGATCACTCATGTATCTCACAACTTCTAGGCCTGACATTACCTTTGCTGGCAGTGCTTGCTCAAGACATCAAGTCACTCCACTGACTTCCCATCTCAATGCAGTGAAGAAAATTTTCAAGTACATCAAGGGCCAACCCAAATTAGGCCTTTGGTACCCAAGGGAATCACCATTTGTGTTGGAGGCTTACAGTGATAGTGACTATGCTGGAGCTAATTTGGATAGGAAATCCACAACAGGAGGTTGTCAATTTCTTGGTAGAAGACTCATCTCTTGGCAGTGCAAGAAACAAACCATAGTGGCTACTTCTACTACTGAAGCAGAATATGTTGCTGCTGCCAATTGCTGTGGTCAGGTACTTTGGATTCAGAATCAGATGTTGGATTATGGGTTTAACTTCATGAACACTAAAATCTACATTGATAATCAAAGTACTATTTCTATTGTTAAAAATCCTGTTTTTCATCAGAGAACTAAACATATAGAAATTAGGCACCATTTTATAAGAGATGCAAATGAGAAGCATCTAATTCAAGTGCTTAAAATTCATACTGATGATAATGTGGCTGATTTATTAACAAAAGCTTTTGATGGACCTAGGTTTAATCACCTAGTTGTCAACATTGGGATTTGAATGCTATGTTTGAGAGGAGGCATAAGCCTCAGGGGAGGCATATGCCTCAGGGGAGGATTATACATGTTGTATTTATAAAGATTATTATGTTTACTAACTTTGCTTTGCAGGTTCTTACTAATCTTGTATATTATTTTGGTTGTTCTTTTGTGTTTTGTTTGAATGTTTAGTTTCAGGTCATGTTCCTGCTGATATACAAAGATCTACATTACTTCTGTCAGTGGAATCAAATGTAACAAGACATAAAAGTAAAATAGTTTATTCATCAGAGGAAAGCTTGGTACATCAACAACAAGATCTGTCATCAGAAGAAACACAAAATACATCAAACAACAACAAACAACCACCAACTAACCACCACCTCCCTAAGCCTCAACCCTCTACTCCATCTTTCTCTTCCCTTTGCCCAAGTCCTTTGGGTCTGGCATTTTATTGTGGACCCCTCTGGATTGCATGTCCTTGTTCCAGAGCTTGGGAGCAGCAAGACCAAGGACCACCTTCAATGGACCCTTCTTCCTTCTTGAGGACTGTGGCTCTTCAGGGATAGAGATCCTTCTCATATCTGCACATACCCTTTCCATTTCACTGGTCAAGAATGCAGTGACAGGAGTGAAATCAGGGACAACCATAGCTAGAGGAGTTGGAGTTTCCTCAGCTTCAGTGGTTTCTTCTGATGAGGTTGGAGATGGACAAAACTCTGAAGGACCTTCACCTAGGTAGTAGTATGATCTTTGGATTTGAGGTATGTCAAAGGTGGAGTCTGATGAATCAGAAGAAATTTCAATGACTTTTGGGGATGGCTTCATGATTTGAGTATGAGAAAGACTTTGGGATATGTTATTTGTGTACTAGTGGGGTTGTGAGTTGATTATACCTTGAAGACTTTTTATAAAGACTTGATTTGGGTTTAATGTGAATTAATGCAAGTAAATGGGAGGTAGTTGAGTCAGTAGCAATTACTAATTGTGCAAGTTGTCCACTTAAGTGGATTCTTCGGATGAAAGTCAATGGGTTTGACCACATGCTGCTGATATTATCTATTCTGCTGTTAAGTGTGTTCCTGATGATGGCCTATTCAAGATCACTTTATTCAGGGGAATGCAAATCTTTCAGAAGAATTAAACACAAGTAAACACAAACAAAGCAACATTTTTATTAATTCTTCAGAAGTACATTTAAGGACAATGAAATTGAAAGATTAACAACAAATTCCTATTCTACTTTGCCCTTGCCCTTGCCCTTGCCCTTGCCCTTGCCCTTGCCTTCCACAGTCTTCTCTTTGCCTTTGTTGTTGATGTTGAAGATTCCTTGCCACTGAGGACAGGGAAAACCTATCACAACCTTTCTTGTCTTTGGCAATGGGGGATTTACTTTTCTTTTTCTTGGACGAGAGGGCTAAGGCTTCTCAGGGGTTGTGGGGTTGTAAAGTGCATCATTATCATCATCCTCTTCATCAGAAGAAGTGAAGATGAAGGGAGACTCATCAGGATTGGGAACTCTGTTTGCCCTCTCCAATGCATTCCACCTTCTCTCCATCTCTCTCTGGTACTCTGGATCATCGATTTCAGAAGGGTATGGTGGAAGATCTTCTGATGATGATGAACTTGGAGCAGGTACATCATGTTTCTTCTTCTTGGCTTGTTCTTTTGTGAGACCACGAGGAAGTGTTGGTATATTGAGTGGTGGTGGAGATGTTAGTGAGTCAGACGTATCAAAGGAGTCAGAAGAAAGGTTGATGATACGTTGATTGGAAGCCATGGATGTATTGTTGATTTGTGGTATTGTAATTAGGGATTTGATTTGTGTGGAGAGATTTGGGGATAATTAACCTTTATTTATAAGATCACCCAACCGCGTGTCTTTATTACCATAAATGCGAGGTAGTTTGAAGATTATTAAGGGTTCTTTGAAATTTGAATTATGAGATCTTTTTCAAAGATATTTGGTTTCCACTGAAGGGAAGATTCTGCTGATTGATTCTGCGGAAGGTTCTGTTGAATGAATGGTTGACCGTAGTCAACGTTTGACTATTTTCTGCGGATTGACCATTTGGTTTCAGCCGTTTGACTTGGTTTCTTCGGATGAGTCAGTTTAATTGGGATTTTCTTTAGTTGATTATTGGTCAAAGATTTCTTTCCAATAATTCATATCAGTTTCATTCCACGTTTGGTAACTTCCATAATTAACCAAGACGTGCATATCCCACTCCCAAATTAACTGATTCCCTCTCGCTATCAAATTTCAAAAACCATTTCAACATTCTTCAGAACTCCCAACCCTAATTTCTTATTCACAATCAATGGCTGCACTACTTTTCAAGGGTGATCATAACAAACATGCCTTTCTTGGTTGTGGTAAGAATGATGAAGATTATGTGGGCATGATGGAATTTCTCCAAAGATCCAAGATTCGTTATGCTCTGCTCCAATATCCAAGTGTTATTCATGAATCTCTTGTTGTATAATTTTGGGAAACAGCACAAACAAGGACTGTTGAAGATAGACCAACAGAGATTGTTGCTTTCATAGATGGGGTTGAATATGTGGTTACTGAGTCATTGGTCAGGACTCAACTACAGTTGGATGATGAAGGAGGGGTGACTGATTTGCCTAAGGAAGAGATACTTAGAGGCCTTCAGGCTGCTGGTTATAGTGGTGATGGGAAAGTGTGGTACAAGAATCTGTTTTGTCCAAAATGGAGGTTTTTGACACACACTTTGCTACAGTGTATGGGTTCTAAGTCTGGTGGATGGGACCAATTCTCTATAGACATTGCTCTTGCCATTATGTGTCTCTCTCAGGGAAGAACATTTAACTTTTCTAGGTATATCTTTAATGCTATGCTTGAAAATGTTAAAGATGCCAAACTTAAATATTTAATGTATCCTAGGTTTCTTCAAATCATTTTAGACATTCAGACCACTGATCCTACTCATTTGCCTGTTAAGGGTTTATCTAAAAAGTTGTTTACTCAAATGAAAATTAAATTTACTGGTGAACACAGACCCTTACTTCCAGATATGTTGCCTTCTGGCAATGCTCCTGATGGAGTAGCTGCTGATGCAGCTGCTGATGCCCCGGTGGGCAATCCTCCTGATGGAGTGGCTGCTGATGCAGCTGTTGGTGATCAGGATCCTTCTGATGCTCAAGCATTAGAGGATTCTCCTGAAAGAACTGAAGATGCTCCTGATGCAAATGCATCAGTTGCTCCTGATGTTCAGCCACCACTCTCTCCTAGGTCACCCACACCTGTACCTTCACCAATGGATATCAATTCTCCTGAGCATGAGCTTAATGAGAATTTAGGCTTTGACCAACCTGTACACTCACCACAATTTACAAGACTTCCAACACCTAGTCCATTGAGACCTCATTTTGAGGATCATGTAAATATAGATGAAGATGTAAATTTAGATTATTCTACTAACAGGACTCATGATGCTTCCAATACCACAGATATCCATGTTGGTGGAGCTGAAGGTCCTGTTACTCTCACTTCTGTATCCGCTTTGTTGAACAGGTATGTAACTAAGGTGGACAAGTTGGAGAATGATCTAAACTTCACCAAAAAGAATCTTAGCAATGCTGTTCTGACTCTCATGGGAAGAGTTAAGAAGTTGGAGGCTAAGCTTAAGCAAAGGAAGAGACAAGGTGTGGTGTATGAATCAGATGAAGAATCTACTAAAGCCTTTGAAAACATTGACTTGGAAGGCCTTGAACTTCTTGCTGCTACTACATTGGAGAGTGTTCAGAAGAATGTTGTTGATGCCAGGCCTGCACCATCTATTCATTCAACTGTTGATGTTGCTCCAACAGCTGATGTTGCTCATACTGCTGATGCAAGTGTTCCAAAGGATTCCAGAGTCATTTATGTCAGGAGAAAGCATTCTGCTGATAAGAAGTCTGCTGATGCTCCTAGAAAGAAGACTTCTGCTGATGTTCATAGAAAGGAATCTTTTCCTACTACTATGCCAGAAGTAAGCACTCATGCTACATCAGCAGCTGACAGTCTTCATGAGTCTACTGATAAGACTCTTGTTCCTCCTGAGAAGAAAGACAAAGGAAAGTCAATATTGGTTGATCAAGACATTCCTTCAAGAGTAAAGTCCAAGGTGGAACTTGCTAATGAAAAACTTAGTGATATTGCTGCTGCACACTTGCAAGATAAAGAAAATGTTGCAGCTACAAAGGCTCAGTTGGATATGAAAGCCTCAGAAGCACTTGCTAGGAAAATTCAAGCTGATTTGGATAAGATGGGACCTACATTTACTACCACTCTACCTGCTAAAAGACAAAAGGAACTTGATGACATAGCTCAGAATCTTTCTGCAGAACAATGGGAAAACTTGGCTGCCCAGGCTGCAACTAAGCCTAATTTGGGTGAATCAGTGCTTGGAGTTGATAACCCTGCTTTTGTTCAGATGATGATTGAAAGAGGAAAGTTGCAGAGAAAACAGGAGGCAGAGATAAAAGCTAAGCATCAAAGGGAAAGACCTTGGACAAAGGCAGAAATAACGAAATACATGAGGAATTTTGTAAAGAATCAGGGATGCTCTATGTTTGGGTCAGGATGGACTCAAAATAAGGTTTGGGGATTTTCTGATACACAACTTACCTCTTACTATGATAAGATCATTTCCAATCTTCATTCCTCTTGTATAAATGTCCAAGATGTTCTGGTGTTTAGAGGTAGACTTTTGGATGAGCCTGTTGCTAAGAGAACCAGGCTTAATGATACTGCTGATCAGCCTGCTGAGTCCATTGGGGCATTTCATGGTGGTCAGGAGAAAGTACATTCTCCTTCAGTGTTGCTTCAGAGGGATGATACTCCTGATGCTTCTCATCATGATACTGCTGAATCTCAACCGGATACTACTGAAGCTCCACATAATGTTCCATATGATGCTTCAGCAGATAATCCAATAGAAGTACCTGATGATGATGATTCTGCAGATGTTCCTGCTGATGTTTCAGCACAAGTTGCTCCTGATACTTCCAAACAGGTGCCTAAAGAAGAACCTGCTGATGGTCCTTCTATTCCTGTTACTACTGGCACTAGGAGGAAGACTAAAGCTATCAAGAGGAAAGCTCCGAAAGATATTCCTTTGGAGGACAGTACTACTTTCCTTGATTATGCTTCTGATGATGGTCAAGATCCTGTTGTTTGGGAGAAAATTGTGAAATGGGAACTTGTTGCTTCTGAGCTTGGTCAAGGACAAGTGAATGTCATAACTAGGCAAGATGGATCTACCAAGACATTCTTGTTTCTGAGCCAAATCTTACATATGGTAGACAAGCAAGATCTTCTCTCCCTTTATGACTGGGTTACCAAGTATTATCAAACTCATTCCCCTGATGAAATTGGAATGCATTTGATGGGCCTGGTGTGAAGTTTCAAGTATGGAAAGGTCAGAAGACATGGGTGGTTGAATATTGGAAGTTCTTTCCTCTTCCTAATGTTCATATGATTGTAACAACCACTGGCAAGACCTTATACTGTTGGGCTGATGTCCTTTACCCAATCACAAAGGAAGTAATGAATCTCATGCTGGAGGTAAAGCTTTCTGTTCCTTTGGATATGACTGAGAATGATCTTCATCTTGCTGAACACTTGATAAGGTTCATCAGAAGAAGTATCTTGACTAAGCAAGAATTGGCAACCAAGCATGGCATTCAAATGGATTCATATCTGCAATGAGCTGGTCTTGTTATGGTATTTTGTTGTATATTTTTCTTTTCTTTTAGTTAAAAAAAAAAAAGAAAAGAAAAAAAAAACCTAACCTATTTGTATAGTTTTGTGTATGTTGTATGCAGGTTTGGTGTTGATTCTTATCACACTCTTTCTGGTAATCAACTTGCCTGATGTTGACTATTCCATCAAAAAGTTGGCTAGTCCAAAGGGTACAGGTTTGGTAAAGACTCATCAAATCTGTTGATAGCTGTAATGGTTTGCTCAAAACCATAGGGTTTTCAACTCACCCATGCTTTATTGCTGAGCAGTTGAAATGGTTGTCAATTGACCATGGATTTTTCCTTTTTGGATTCCAAATAATTGTCTAGCCCACATGTATATGGCTTGTGGTAAAGGCAGTGGAAAACCATATTTGGTATTCAATTGACCAAGATGATAATTCATCAATAATTGACTAGTCCTGAGCAAACGGCTACAGGTAAAGACTTCTCAAATCCGTTTATAGCTGATGATTTGCTAAAAATCATATTCTTTGGGTCATCAGTGTACCATAGTTTCTAACTGAGAACACTTGGCTACTCCAGTAGTGATGGCTGTTGGTAAAGAGACATCAAATCCATTATTTTCAATGATTCACCTCTCACAGGAGTTAACACACCTGGATGTGATGAGAATAGTATGAAACTTATATGTTTTGATGTACATTTAGTCTTGTGTTGCTGCAAAGAATGGTGCTTTTCAAAAGTCTGCTGATCATAGAGATTTTATTTATGAAGATTCGTTGCTGCTGATGTTCATCCTCAATCCTCTGGTTTGTGATATTGGCGATCTATCAAGAAATCTTGAACTTAACTGTGTCAAATTAAAGATTAGGGGAGGGTTGTAAGGAATTATTGAAGATACTACTGACTGATAATGCTGACAGGTTCCTGCGGAAGCTTAGTGACTTTCTGCTGATGAATGGTTCCTGCGGACGTATAGAGATCCTACGGATAGAGTTAAACCGTGGATAGAACTTATGTAATTTAGGACAAGATATGTAGAATATCTTTTATTAGTTTATCATTATTCGTTTATTGTAAGAAAGGTTAGGGTTTCCACTAGTATATAAGGAACCCTAGGTCATTGTAATAGGTACGAGTTTTCATAACATTATTAGTAAAAGTTTATCGATCCATAGAGGATCAAGTTTAGTATAAGTTTGTTTTTATATTCCGCAATAATTACAAGCTCATAGAGATTATCTAACTTAGTCTTACTAGTGATTACATTAGTTGGCTAACGATCTATTGGCTCGTAATCTATCAAGGAGTAGATCCCTACATCTAGTGAGAGGTTCGGGTCGGTTTTTAACAGAAGTGGTGCGAAAGAGTTTAATTCTTTCATCGCTAATGCAGGTCTAGTGGAGGTTCCCTTAGGTGGGTGTTCATTTACGTGGTGCCATAAATCAGCTACAAAGATGAGCAAGCTTGATCGGTTTCTAATTTCTGAAAATCTTTTGTGCTCATGTCCTTGCATTTCGTCTACGTCTTTGGATAGATTCTTATCGGATCATCGGCCGATTATCATGCGGGAAAGTCATCACGACTATGGTCCGATTCCATTCAAATTTTTCCATTTTTGGTTTGAAATTGATGGTTTTTATAAGTTAGTTGAAGATTCATGGAAAGAAGTTATAGTGACAGTACATAATCCGTATAGTAAATTCATGCATAAGCTTAAATATTTGAAAGAGAGAATTCGGACATGGTACAGTAAATATAAAGAGAATTCGAGAAGTAGAAAGAACGTTCTAAAGGCTGAGTTAAATGACATTGATGTGGTTATTGATAAAGGAGATGGTACTGATGTTGAGGTTCAACGGAGGCAGGATGTAATTCGATTGCTTCAAGAAATGGAGAAGATTTCCGATATTGAAGTGGCTCAAAAAGCGAAAATTAAATGGGCTATCGAGGGGGATGAGAATTCAAAGTACTATCATGGTGTGCTTAATAAAAAAAGAGGTCGTCTTGCCATTCGTGGTGTTTTGGTTGATGGTACTTGGATGGAATCTCCTAATCTTGTTAAGAATGAATTCTTTGAGCATTTTAAAAATAGATTTGAACAGCCTAAACAATGTCGCTTGTTGCTAGATAAGGACTTTATTAATAGACTTACAGTGAAGCAGAAAGTTGAATTGGAAAGGGAGGTTTCTAAAGAGGAGATAAAAAGGGCGGTTTGGGATTGTGGAGTTGATAAAGCTCCCGGGCCGGATGGGTTTTCTTTTGGATTTTATCGTCGGTATTGGGATCTTATTGAAAATGACGTGAGTGACGCTATTAAATGGTTCTTTCAACATGGGAGTATTCTGAAAGGTGGTAATTCGTCTTTTATTACTTTAATACCTAAGATTCCAAATGCTAATATGGTTAAAGATTTTCGTCCTATTAGTCTTATTGGAAGCTTATATAAAATTATTTCCAAGGTGTTGGCTAATCGTCTGGTGTTGGTTCTTGATGATCTTGTTAATGAAATCCAATCAGCTTTCGTGTCGGATAGACAAATTCTGGACGGCCCGTTTATTTTGAATGAAATCGTTCAATGGTGTAAGAGTAGAAAGAAACAAAGTATGATTTTTAAGGTTGACTTCGAAAAGGCGTATGATTCGGTTAGATGGGATTTTATTGTAGACATGTTGAGGAGATTCGGTTTTGGTGAAAAATGGTACATGTGGATTAAAAGTTGTCTTCATTCTTCTAGGGGTTCGGTCCTCATTAATGGAAGCCCTACGAAAGAGTTTCAATTCTACAAAGGGCTCAAACAGGGTGATCCACTTTCGCCCTTCTTATTTATATTGGTCATGGAGAGTTTACATGTTTCATTTCAAAGAGTGGTGGATGCAGGATTATATAACGGGATCAAGTTGGCACCTTCTTTACAGATTTCACATTTGTTTTATGCGGACGACGCTATTTTCATGGGTCAGTGGAGTCAAAGTAATATTGATACTATTACGAGGGTGTTGGATGTTTTTTATCGAGCGTCAGGTCTTCGGATTAATATGAATAAAAGCAAACTTATGGGTATATATGTGGATAGCAATAAGGTGAATCAGGCTGCTACGCAGATTGGATGCTTGGTGCTCAAGATGCCGTTTAGTTATTTGGGATCAAGAGTGGGTGATTTTATGTCTCGAATTCATGCTTGGAATGAGGTTACTGACGGAATGAAGTATCGGTTATCGAAATGGAAATTAAAAACTCTTTCCATTGGAGGGCGTCTAACACTCCTCAAATCTGTTTTAGGTGCAATTCCAATATACCATATGTCCATTTTTAAAGTACCTATGAAGGTGCTTCATAATATGGAAGCCATTCGATCACGTTTCTTTAACGGCGCAGAGTTAAACTCTAAGAAACAAAGTTGGGTTGGATGGAACAAGGTCTTGGCTTCTAAAGATTCTGGCGGCCTTGGGGTGTCTAGTCTGTTCGCGTTAAATAGAGCGTTAATGTTTAAGTGGGTTTGGAGGTTTATATCTCAAAAGACTTCTTTATGGGCGAGAGTGATTAAATCTTTGCATGGAGAAGACGGCAAAATTGGTAAACAGGTTCAACCAAGTTTTCCGTCTATATGGCTTAGTATTATTAAAGAAATTGAGGCATTGAAGATGTATGGTATTGATTTGTTTAGTTTTATTACCCCGAAGGTTGGTAATGGGGTAAACACTTCGTTTTGGGATGTAGCGTGGTGTGTGGAAGTGGCTTTTAAAAGGTTAGTTCCTCTGCTGTACGTGCTTGAAACGATGAAAAATATAGAGGTTTCATCAAAGCTGTTATATGGAGGTTTGGATCATTCATTTAGACTTAAGCCGAGAGGAGGAGTGGAGCAGGCTCAATTCGAGTTATTAAAGGAAAAGGTAGAGGGGATTATTCTCAACAATTCACAAGATAGATGGAACTGGTCTTTAGTTGGTTCGGGTGAATTCTCCGTGTCATAAGTTAGGAAACTTATTGATGATGTCCTTCTTCCAACGTCTAATACGAAGACTAGATGGATAAATGTGGTTCCCATTAAGATCAATGTTCACGCTTGGAAGGTTAAGCACGATTATTTACCCACTAGATTCAACTTATCTCGTAGGGGTATGGAAATTGACTCCATTTTATGTCCTATGTGTGATTGTTCGGTTGAGTCGTCTAGGCACCTTTTCTTCTCATGCAAGTTCGTTAGTGATGTTATGCGTAAGATTACGAGTTGGTGGGATATGGATTACCAGGAGAGCAACTCGTTTGAAGACTGGTGTATATGGATGACGAATCTCAGACTTCCTTCGAAGCTCAAACAAATTTTTGAAGGTATTTGTTATATTGTGTGGTGGTTTGTTTGGAAGTGGCGCAATACAAAGATATTCGGTCAAGAGGATCATGCTAAGACGAATGTTTTGGATTAAGTGACTTCGCGTTCTTTTTTATGGATTCGTTCTCGATGTAAGACTAGTTTTAGTTTCATTGATTGGCTAAAAAACCCGAATCTTATTTCGTTGTAAGTTCTAGCATCTTGCTAGTTTTCTTAATAAAATCCGTCGTTCAAAAAAAAAAAAGAAATAACCTAATGCGAATGTGATTGTATAATGACAAGTTGACAACTATATAAGCACTAGGCGTGCAACAACTTTCCCACCCATCGATAAAAAGTGATAATATATATTCGTGACATCTATATTACTAGATGTCCAGATATACAAAGTTCAACTCGTAAGAGACAGTTTGTTAGGTGTTTATATTTGAGTTGCTATTTACTAGATGTCCAGACATCTATATTATTAGGTGTTTATATTTGAGTTGCTATTTTGACTCTTAATAAGAGACAGTTTGTTCTTATTTGTTCTAAAACCAGTATATCTAATACTCCGTAAAGTTTTATATGCATATAAAGTTGAAGTTAACATAGACACTTAACAAACTTGGTGGTGAAATTTAATGTCACACAAAATTTGCAAAAAGAAAAAGGACGAATACTTTTCAAGTGAATTGAAGTGATAAGTATTTATAACACCAACAAAGGTTGAATAATTATGAATTGATGGCATCCAGGTACTTTTTTTTTTCTTTTTTTTTTTTTTTTTTTTTTTTTTTTGCCGAACCATACCTAACAATATAGTGTCTCGATATTTTAAAGGGTTGTGTTATTAGGACCTTTGACCTACTTTCTACTAAGGTTGAGTAAAATCATTCAAACTTTGATCCGAACAGATAAACTGATCAAAACCGGGCCGAACCGACCTTAATTGGTTCGGGTCAAAACACACTTATTCGGTTCGAAATAGCTAAACCGACCCATCCTGAACTAAACTAACCTTATTCGCTTTGGTTTCGGTTTCGATAGTTTTTACTCGGTTCGGTTCACGTTTTACCCTCAATTGGTTTTCGAGTCGGGTTGGGTTTGGTCAGTTCGGATCGGGTTTGACCCATCGGTTAACCCTACTTTCTACAATCAATACCTTGATACAGGTTTTACTGACCATGTCTTAAATTTATATTATGTCTCGATTACCTAAGGTCTACCTAAATGCACTAACGGACAGTGTATCCGGTCATGTGTAGATTAGTAACTAGTAAAACCGAGGTCATCCCAAGAGCTATGTGTGATGGATCCTATTTAATTATAATGTCACGTTTTAAGCTGATTTAGAGTTGAAATGATTAAGTAAATTAAATAAACAAAAATGAAATAAAAGCGGAAAGTAAAGTGAGTTGTGAGCAGTAGGAGAAAGTGTACTAGCCTAGTTGGTCATCATATATTGCTATGACTATGTTTTCTATAAAACTATTCGAATGCTTCAAGTGGGGCGGACATATATCACTAGGTTCCTTTGGTCGATTTCCCTAGCTTATCCCCCTAGAATCCTGTCAGGAACCAAATGCACTACCCTCTGTAAGTAAGCCGACGTACAGTAGACTAGTTTGAGTCACTAAGTACCACTATATGTTAGATTTACTTGGTGTAGCCCGGCCTCTCGGATCTTAGACCACATGATGAGGCAAAAAATGAACCACTTTTAGGGGGTCATTTAAGCCCGGAATTGAATTTATTTGATCAAATATTACCCTAAATCGTTCCTTTTGTGATTTTAGGTACTTTGGGAGTGAAATCCGGAAAAGGAAGCAATTCGGACGTTTTTGGAACATAAAAGTGAAGAAAACGCCAAAGACTTAATTTTCCAAGCTGAGAACAGTGTATGACGGCGTCAAGAGGAAATCTCTGACAGCGTCAAGAGTAAAAACCATGACGACCTAGAAGAAACCTGAAGGCGTCACAACTAGAGCGTCAAGAGTTAAAATCATGACGGCCTGCATAAGGAGTACACATGACGGCGTCAGATCCAGATCTAGGCAGTCCGAGGAACTTTTTGGAGGCAAGATGACGGCGTCAGACATTTGTTCTTGACACCGTCACCTCCTAAAATCTATATATAGTTTTTTAATTTTCATTCATAAAAGAAAACATATGTGGAGAAACCCTAGGGCCGAACCTTGTACGTATTTTACAGCTTTTTCAAGGGTTTTCAACCCTTGAATCCTTTCATGTGCTATTGAGATAAGTCTTCTCTTAATTCAATCAATATGTCTATGTGTTGGTTGTCTATATCTTGTGTTTGTCTTAATTTCAACATGTTAGGCTAGATTTATCTTATGTTTGCTTAGATCTAATGAAACCTAGATGTTGATTATGTGTTGATTACTTGTTTATGGTTGTATTGGATGAATGATTTCAATGTTAGGCTTAAAAAAACTGGCAGATCTCCATTGTGTAACATGCTTGAACGTCTTAGGAAACATGAACCGATGTGTACTAGGTTTTATTGGTTGTATTTAATGCATGAGTAAATTCTAATGATCCCATGTTAGGAGCTTCTAGCAGGCTCGACATAGGAGTGAAGTAGGCACTCATAGGATTGGGGAAGTAAGTACGCCATCCCATGAATGGTATTAAGGAATACAATCCATCATCCACGCAACTATAACAAGTAATTAACGTATAAAAGATATCTAGGGAGTAGTGAAATATATGTAAACACATTTCTCCCACATATTGCTTACAACTTTAGTTTAAATTAGTTTATTTTCATTTCTAGTATTTTATTTTGATTGCATCTTTAGTATTGGGTTAGTTGACTAGCAACTAATTCCGCCCAAATCCTTCAAACCCGAGATTTTAATTTGCTTTCTAAAAAATATAAAAATACAAAAAAGAATCATCCCTCATCTCTAGACCTAGTCTTTAGGTTTTCTAATCCTAGCGACACTATTCCTAGCTGAACGATCAATCCCCCGGTACTTGTCATTATACTATACTACATCGATCAGGTACACTGCCTGGTGGGGGTTGTAAGCTTCTCGAGATCCCTCGAGAGGTAAAGCCTGGTTCAATCCCTACGCATCAAGTTTTTGGCGCCGCAGCCCGGGGAATAGTTATTGTCTAGGTTAGAATCTCTTTTTATTAGGTCTACTTGCTAGATTCCTTTCTAGTAAGATTTTATTTTTATTTTTAGGTTCTCTTTAGTCTATCTTAATTCTTCGTATTTTTGTTCGTAACTCTTCACCATCCGACATCATGGACGATAGGAACATCTTTGAACCTGTCATCCCACCATAATAAAACCCACCACTAGAACCCCTTAGGCCCCGAACCTTAGGAGAGTATTCCCGACCTAGCCACCAAGGCTATCGAAACACTATTGAGCTCACCGGAGCCAATGTGACCCCCTTGCGATCCGACACCATCCGGTTGGTGCAAATCGGATGTGCATTCCATGGACTTCGTTCCGAAGATCCAAATCAATATCTCAAGGACTTCCTTAAAATCGTAGATTCCATAGACCTAGATGTTGCAACTAGAGAGACAACCCGATTACGCCTATTCCAATTCTCTCTACGTGATCAAGCTAGTCAATGGCTTGAGCGTTTACCCGCGGGATCCATCACCACATGGGATGATCTCACCACTCGTTTCCTTGCTCAATTTTTCCCACCGGGGAGAACTACTAAGCTTAGAAATGACATCTTGATGTTCCAACAACGTCAAAATGAAACTCTTTACGAAGCATGGACTCGTTTCAAGGACTTACTCCAAAAAGTCCCTCATCATGGCATAGATCTTTGGCTCCAAGTCCAAATCTTTTATGACCATATCGATCTCTCCACGAGGCGAGCCATTGACCAATCGGCCGGTGGTAAGCTACATGATCTAAGTGCGGAACAATCATGGGAACTTATAGAAGATCTTGCTCTCTATGACAACGAAAGTTGGAATGATCCCCGTGATTTGAACAAAATGGTCAAGGAAATATCTTTGCCTTCGAACAACTCTAGCACTCCCGACCGTAGGATCATGGAACTTGAGGACCAAGTCAAGTTTCTCATGAAATCTTACGAAGCTCCTAAGCATTCAAGCCAAGTGAACAAAATCACTTCTTCATGCGAATTATGTAGTGGTCCCCATGACACTCGTGATTATGTGGAACTCCCCGGAACAGCTTTTGCGGACTACGCATCCTCGCGTACCGACGAAGCGGGAGATAAGTGGTACACTTTCAAACCCGAGCCAAACCCTTACGGTGATTCATACAACCCCTCTTGGAAAAATCACCCAAACCTTAGGTGGAAACAAAATCAAGCCAATTCTTCCAATCCGCCTAATCGTTACCAACCAAACGGTCCACCCTCCAACCGTACTTTCAACAACAATCCTTCTAACAACTATGGTTGTACCAACAATCTTGAAGGATTGATGTCTAAATTCATGGCATCTCAAGAAGCTCGCATAGCTAAGTTTGAAGCCGATTTCAAACAAAAGCAAAGCGAGATGACCACAAAAATTGACACATTGTTGAAAGTCCTCAATGACCGAGAAATGGGAGCACTCCCAAGCGACACGGTCAAGAATCCGAAACTAAACGTTAATTCCATATCATCAGTTTCGTCACCCACTGCTTGTCCACAATACTACTCGGTTAAATCAACGAGCACGTGTTTCAAACAAAACCAAATTCTTCAAAAGGATCAATCAAATAAAACACCTGATATAAAACCGGTCAAAAGCATAGTTGAAACACCTCCTACGCAAGACCTTGACGATGAATTCAAGGAACTTCACCTTGAACGCCCCGTTATTGATGTCTTAGCCCGTGCTCCCTACTATAGTGCCCTCCTAGAAAAGTATGAGAAGTTTAACCTAGGTAAAAATGGGACCGCCTTCGTTCAAAACAAGTTGCCTAAAAAGCTTGATGATTCGGGTATATTTGTTTTTCCTTGTAAGATAGGAAGATCCGAAGCTTTCGACACACTAGCCGATTTAGGGTCAAGCCTCAACTTGATTCCCTTATCCCTATTCACCACTCTTAAGCTAGGAAAGTTAGAAGAGACGGAGGTATTGATAGGTCTAGCGGATGGAAGTATTGCCCATCCGGTTGGAATGATTAAGGATGTAGTTGTTCACGTAGGAAAGTTAACTATTTTAGCGGATTTTCATGTCCTAGACATGGTTAGTGACACTAAATTCCCATTATTGGTAGGAAGAGGATTTTTAGCAACCGCTAGCGCCATGATAGATTGTAAGGAGTCTAACATAGCGGTAGGTGAAGGCGACACTTGGTCGGTATATGATGTTAAGAAACATAGCTATGATTGTGATGATGAACCGACACCGCATTGGGTAGAGATTAATAGGAGACCATCTAGATATGGACCTTGGATAGAAAGGAATTTTATAGGACCTCAACGCCTATTCTATATAGAAAAAGATTTCATTGAAAAGACACATTCGGTGGAACAACTCATAGCTAGAGATGAAGAGCTAGATCCTTTTGAGGACCCCTTAGTTTTTAGGAAGATGATTGAGTTCTTAAGCGTAATGCCTATTAATATAAAGATGAATAAGTGGAAAAGAGAGGGAGATAAGTGTAAATGGAGGTGGGACAAGCCACCTAAAGAAGGGGACGGATCATGGCATATGAAGATGACTTTATATGATCCGGATGGAGAAAAGTTTGAAAGGTCATACCGTACTAAGAAAACCGATAGGAAGCTAAAACCTAAGTTTGTTCCCAAGGATGTCCTCAATGAGGAACTCACCCGTATCACGTAGTGACCCATGACCTTGAGTCTAGCTACAAGACTCGTAAAATAAAGAAAAGCGCTTCTTGGGAGGCAACCCATGTTTCGTGTGATTTTATTTTGTTTGTTTGTTATTTGCTTCCGTATGCATGTTTTATTTTTATTGTTGGTAGATCATGTCTCTAAACTAAATAGTGGAAATACTTTACTTTGTTGTTTGGCCTAGTCTTAATTTCACCAAAAGGTATTTTTGCAAAAGATAAGTGTAAGGGGAAACCTCAAATATGTTTTTAAGAAACAAACCGATCATGATTCTCCACAATATTAAATGAACATGTATATTCGTACTTGTTAGAGTCAAATGCTTGTATCGAGTCATAATGATGTTTTGCAGGATTTTCCAGGAAGTAGAACCAAGTTTTTCCAGAAATTTTCCGGAAACTTAACATAAGAATTTCTGCAGGTCAAATCTGACGGCGTCATGAGTTTACTCTTGACGGCGTCACGTGTAAAAATCTGGAAATTTTACCAGTTTTGTTTTTCTAACGGAGTTTTAAAGTTTTTGTTGAATTATTAGTTTTATAATCTCCAGGAAATCTACAAACATCATTCCACAAGCATTATATCTTATTTTGTTTTCTAGGATTTAGTAATCTATGTAGATTGCCGCCGATTTTATGCGAGGTTGCCTTGTCTGTTTTCTCAGGATTTACAGTTTATGTATGACAAGAAGATGATTATTTTCTGGAAGAGAAGCTTTGATTGTTCATTTTTTTGGAGGAAGATCTAACCTGGCCACCTTATTATCCATACCGAGCGAATCAGGGGAGTATTTGATTTCATTTGTTTTAATTTTGTCACTTTTACATTCGTTACTTGAACATTGGGGACAATGTTCATCTTAAGTGTAAGGGGAGGGTAAAATGATGATACCTTACAGAAACACTTTCGCTTGAGTTTGTTTATTTAATAGTAGATGTGTAATAAAACTATGAGAAATACTTGTTAGTGTAATTTTAGCGCCAAATTTAAAATTTTTTACAACATTTAGGAGTGAAACTTTAGCCATAGCAAGCGTCTCATGGATAGGAGATTGTATGACTAGCACATAACCGTATCATTCAGAAAAATTTTCCACCAAAATATGTGAGGTTCGCCTTTAGATTTGATAGGAAAAGCATTTACTATTAGTGCTTATGAGTGTACCGGTAGCATTTAGATTCTAGAACTTGCGTTAGTGATGCATCCCGAGACCGCTAGTGAGACTACATTCGTTTAGTAGGATTTACTACATGATAAGAGGCATTAGGATCACCCTTGTGTTAAACTCGTATCATAATTACTTGACCATTTAAGTCATATTACTTGGCTAGTTAAGTCAACTAATTTTTCCCACACCCTTAGCGTTGTACTCATTTTTAGTACACGAAACCCCTAGTACACCCCTCCGAGCCTATCTTTTCGTTTCTAACTTTAAGCATTTTACTTAAAGGAAGAATTTGTTACACCCCACTTAAATGTACACCCAAATCGCCTTAGCCTTCCGTGTATGCACTCATCTTTAGTGCATTATTGTTATTTGTTAAACCATAAGTTAATTATCTAATTGATTACATGGTTGCTAAGTCGAGTAATATCCTTGTACATATTGTTTTAGGACGATTGGGACTCATGGGTAAAGTACTTATTTTATGGAGTAATTGGGAAGAACGTCATATATTACCCCCATATGTACGTTAATCTTAAAAGTACTCCAAGTGTTTTGATTTTCTTAATTCGAGTCATTAGATTAGTTTATTGTAAAGTATGTAAAAATTCAAGTGTAAGGGAAATGTTCATTCCCTATGATGTATTATTTTGAATGGTAGGGTAAGAGTGTATGCAAAAAAAAAAAAAAAAAAAAAAAAAAAAATCAGGAAAAAGAAAAAAAATAGAAAAAAGAGAAAAAAACATACGGACTACCATCCCGTTTCATTCTATGTTTATTTTATGTTTTTGTTATTTTTCATTTATTAGCTTAAGTCGAGTCTAGTCTTGGCTTAGCAACGCCATATTGTACATGTAATTAACCAAGATTGTTAACTCGCCACCAGTAAAGACTGCCTATATCCTACAAAACCGTGTATTTCATATCCCTATACCTAACGTTACAACCCTTTAAAAGACCTCTTTGATAGTTTATCCTAGGTGCTTACGCCATGTGATGGAGGTTTGATCCTTTCCCAAGCCTATGGTAATCTATTTTGCTATGACTGGTAGTGAGAGATGTTTTTCATTTCCATAATGTGATATTACTTTATTACACCCGAGAGATGTGAGTATCTAAACACTATTTGTGAGGTGCTAGTATATGACCTCCGTGCTTGTCTTTGGTCTTTAGTGGAATGATTATTTGTTGTAATTACTTTTATATTAGTGTTAAATGACCCCTAACTTGTATTTTGACTAGAATAAAAGCGCATTTACTTGAGGACAAGCAAATCTCAAGTGTAAGGGTATATGATGAGGCGAAAAATGAACCAGTTTTAGGGGGTCATTTAAGCCTGGAATTGAATTTATTTGATCAAATATTACCCTAAATCGTTCCTTTTGTGATTTTAGGTACTTTGAGAGTGAAATCTGGAAAAGGAAGCAATTCGGACGTTTTTGGAGCATAAAAGTGAAGAAAACGCCAAAGACTTAATTTTCCAAGCTGAGAACAGTGTATGACGGCGTCAAGAGGAAATCTCTGACGGCGTCAAGAGTAAAAACCATGACGACCCAGAAGAAACCTGAAGGCGTCACAACTAGAGCATCAAGAGTTAAAATCATGACGGCCTGCATAAGGAGTACACATGACGGCGTCAGATCCAGATCTAGACGGTCCGAGGAACTTTTTAGCGGCGAGATGACGGCGTCAGACATTTGTTCTTGATGTCGTCACCTCCTAAAATCTATATATAGCTTTCTAATTTTCATTCATAAAAGAAAACATATGTGGAGAAACCCTAGGGCCGAACCTTGTACGTATTTTACAGCTTTTTCAAGGCTTTTCAACCCTTGAATCCTTTCATGTGCTATTGAGATAAGTCTTCTCTTAATTCAATCAATATGTCTATGTGTTGGTTGTCTATATCTTGTGCTTGTCTTAATTTCAACATGTTAGGCTAGATTTATCTTGTGTTTGCTTAGATCTAATGAAACCTAGATGTTGATTATGTGTTGATTACTTGTTTATGGTTGTATTGGATGAATGATTTCAATGTTAGGCTTAAGAAAACTGGCAGATCTCCATTGTGTAACATGCTTGAATGTCTTAGGAAACATGAACCGATGTGTACTTGGTTTTATTGGTTGTATTTAATGCATGAGTAAATTCTAATGATCCCATGTTAGGAGCTTCTAGCAGGCTCGACATAGGAGTGAAGTAGGCACTCATAGGATTGGGGAAGTAAGTACGCCACCTCATGAATGGTATTAAGGAATACAATCCGTCATCCACGCAACTATAACAAGTAATTAACGTATAAAAGATATCTAGGGAGTAGTGAAATCTAAGTAAACACATTTCTCCCACATATTGCTCACAACTTTAGTTTAAAATAGTTTATTTTCATTTCTAGTATTTTATTTTGATTGCATCTTTAGTATTGGGTTAGTTGACTAGCAACTAATTCCGCCCAAATCCTTCAAACCCGAGATTTTAATTTGCTTTCTAAAAAATATAAAAATACAAAAAAGAATCATCCCTCATCTCTAGACTTAGTCTTTAGGTTTTCTAATCCTAGCGACACTATTCCTAGCTGAACGATCAATCCCCCGGTACTTGTCATTATACTATACTACATCGATCAGGTACACTGCCTGGTGGGGGTTGTAAGCTTTTCGAGATCCCTCGAGAGGTAAAGCCTGGTGCAATCCCTACGCATCACCACACCTCTAATTACTTAAGTTTATCCAACCCGAAAAGTCGTCCTTTGGTCGATTTGCACACAAGGCAAATGGCTAGTTGTTATCCTACCCATTTCCCTCGCAACCTAACTACACTAGGGTCCTTTGGTCGATTCGCTTAGTGTACCAAGTATAACCGGTTCTTCAAAACTACTGCAACTAGATGATCTACGATAAACTAAGCATGCACACACTAGAAGCATAATAAAAGTACAAGAACATAATCAAAACAATAAAGGAATCATAACTAAACTAGCACCAAAGGTACTTAGCCAAACATACAGTAAATTAAACCAATAATGATGAATAAAACATGAATTGAATTAGACATAATGTTTGATACAAATTACTTGATATATAGCTAATAATGATGACGATTGCAGGTCAATTCTTCCTTGAAAGATAGCTTGGAACTGCTGGAAATTTCCCTGGAGTGGTGGTCTAGTCGTCCCCTAGGAGGGGGTGAAGAGAGATGTTTCAAAATGCAGATTTAGGGCTGTATTTATAGGCCCTGACATGGTTTCGGCATAACCAGTAGGGTTATTTACGCTGTAACCAATGACGGCGCAAAGAAATTCAGATCTCGAATAATTACGTCGTAATTAAAGTTTCTAGTTACGTCGTAACTAAAGTTACGCCGTAACTTAATTTTTATTACGCCGTAATATCCCTACTTCGTACGTTTTCATGCCTTCCATCTTTGAAACTTTTCATGTCTTTAACCGCCTTTGACCCCTGAAGTAGCATATTGTTCATTACAAATCCGAATGTACTTTATAAGTATAATACTTATAAAATATTTACGGTTTTAGCCCCTCATCGTTCTTGATATTTTTATATTTGGTCCTTGTGACATAATAAACTTTAGTTGAATTGTCATCTTTAGTCCCTGATTGTTCTTGTTATTTTTATAACAAGTCCTCATGATAACTAATTCTTCATATGATTCGCCCAGCTTTAGTCCTCCATTGTACTTGTTATTTTTACTTTCGATCCTTGTGATAAATAAACATAATATCATTTGACCGCTTTTAGCACCTGGACTTCAACACTTCACGCCCAAGTAATTAATTACGGCGTAACTAAATCACTAAGTTATGCTGTAACTCTTCGCCCGTATATACTTATCCACTCCGTAAATATCTATACGGCGTAACTAAATTACCAAGTTACGCCGTAGGCTTCATAATTATTAATTACGGCGTAACCTCAAGGATAGTTTACGCCTTAATCTCTTCAATTCCATCAATCACATTCTGTGTTTAATTTATGATGTAACCTTATACCATGATTACGGCGTAATCATCATGATCACGAAATAAAGCTAACTCCTTGGATAATTATGGCGTAACCTCAATAACTAAGCTACGCCGTAACTCTTCTTCAGAACATACAGTAATCTTTTTGCACTTTCAGCATCTTTTCAGCTGCAACGCCTCATTTATCCTGAAATGTAAATATAAACAAATATGAACGAATTAAGTATCATATTAATACAAATGACGCAATAAACACGGGAATTTCATATATAAAATATCAGGTTAATTTGATGTTATCATACCTCCTTTGGACCTCTATGTTTATAGTATAACACAATTTTTTTTTATCAAAGTTTGTTATGTAGTGTTTCGTAGTTCAATGATTTTGACTTATTGAACTTTATATTTCATGTTCTGTACTTTTAGTTTTATAGTTTTTTTTTTATTATAAACAAAATTATAAAAAAAAAAAAAAAAAAAAAAAAAAAAAACTAAATAATCATAAGGGGTATTGTTGGTGTTTTAGGCGTACCAATAACCCATCCCTATTTTAAATTATAAATTCATAAAATTTTTTCTTGTTACAAAGTTTTCTTTAGCATATCATAAAGAGATGAAAAAAAAAATTCAAAATGAAGGCGTCAGTGAGGGACCTCTATAAAGTCATTATCTGATAGCTTTCACAGAGCTTCTTGCTAAAGAGAAATTAACATAGAGAGCGACTGATTCCAGGCTTAGTATCTTCGGGCTCATCTTATAGGCTGACTTGCATCACTCTAATAGGATTCCTTGCTTGCATCATATTGTACAAATAAGGCATTAGAGAGCCCTTTCTCTTCTTTTATTCGTCGCAGGAAGAAATGCCAACTATGCTACCTTCTAACGATAGGACTGGAATCCGAGCTCCTAGACAAAAGCTTATTATACATTGTAACACCCCAACCCGACAAGGGTAAAAATGTCACAAGTTATGGTGTTACATCAGAACAAACAGACAGATCAAAAGCGGAAGTCTTAAATAAATAACTTACTTCAAATAATTATCGTCAAGAATCTTCAATTCAACTCTACTCTCAATCCCAGAAACCCTCCCAAAGCTAGCTTGAATACCTGCCGCGGTAAAAGAAATGCGGCTGAGTTTAAAAAGCCCAGTGAACGGATATAACAATAATAAACTGACATAAAATGCTGAAATACAAATGATATATTTTGGGGAAAATCATATTTAGGTATAACGGATAATATGGAAATAAAATGTGTTGGTTAAGTAAGGAATTCATACAGTCACCTGTACGAACAGAGTCAGAACCAAAATAATACCATGAGCTCAGAAACATATCATATCATATCATAATCACATATCTTCATAAACATATAGAGGGGAGACCTCTCAGATAATCAGACAATAATGAGGGGTGTCCTCATATGGGTGGAGTAGCTAACTCCCAGAAATGTGAAGGACGTGTATTGCACACACAGCCACATTCACCAGACAATATCATATCAGAAACAGAAACAGATCTAGGATGCATCCATACGCCCCCACAGAAATCAGATTGGCCATAGTAAATCATATCATAAAGTGCGCATATCATATAACAGAAAAGGGGACGTGGCAGAACATCACTCCACTGCCCTGGAGTCATGCCAGAGGTGCATCTCTGACACGGACATGGAACCCCCATGCCTAGTGAAGCTCAGGTAATCATAAGGTTCATAAATAAGGTTCAAATCATAGTTGTCATATCAGAAGGTTCAAACAGAAAGGTTTATCATAGCAAAAGTTCAAATCAGAAAGTTCATATCAAAGGTTCATATCAGAGGTTCATATCACAAAGGAAACCTTAAGAGTAAGGTCAGAATATCCGTACCTTGGAAGAATGCAAAGCTGACAGAAACAGAAAGGATCAAAGGACGAATAACACTCCTCTTCAGAATCTACACATGTGGTATTAGTTATTAATAGCTTGTTCATTCATTTACTTTGTCCTTATTACATATCAGGTCTTCTTTCCATTTTACTATCTCTTTATAATTAGTCGTTTTCCCTGTTTTAGTAATATTCGACATATGATTAGGTTAAGTACTTAATTTGCATATTATAAATTGTTTAGGGTTTAATTATAACACTTAATGATAGATTAGGGTTAAAATATCATTAATCCAATGTTTAGGATTTAAAGTGTAAATGTTACATATTTCACATGTTTTACCATTTAGTCCTTATAGTTATCATGTTTACAATGTAGTCCTTTTAGTTTATTAAATTACAAGTTAAACCCTTAGGTTACAAAAGTTACAAAACACACCCTTAAGTTTCACAAATGACAAAACCAGCCTTAACTTATTTTAACTCACACGCTAACGTTATTGACAAACCTTAACTTAACCCTTTTATTACTCATTAATTTCAATATTAATTAACTCATTATTATATTTTAGGGTTCATGACATGCTTAACACTTATACATATACCAATCATGTTTTATATTAAATTAAATCATAAAATGTATTTAAGTACTTTAATCACATCCTTAAATGACTTACAAATGAATGAGTATCGCTTACGACTAATTTTGTATCTTATAATCAAGTTATACTCTTATTTAGCCTTTATAACACCAACTCAGCTTTTATACATAATCGGATCACAAATTAACGAATTTTTCTACCCCATCAGAACTCCAAAATAAAATTCATAAAAATTCACACATGTACTCCAATATCTTTAGAACCCATACGAATTTTTCCAGAATTTATTAGTTAGTTTAACCCCATAAGAAAAATACCCAACTCAGACTACTCAGAAAAATAACCTGCTGTAGTACCCAGAAAGTATCCCCTTGAGAGACCCATCATAACATTCAGGAAAAATGTACAAAAATTCATGGTATTACTAAACATATATAAGTTACATACTGGAGAGTTTCATGGGTCAACTCTTTATAGTTTGTGAATGAAAAATCGACCAATTTGACTGATTTTAGACTCCCGAATTTCAGATTCAACACTTAATCACACAAAAATAAAAAACACGACCAAAACAACTTGAAATCACTCCCCGCCAATTGGAAAACTTAACTAAGACATAAAACTAAGTTTTAGAATCAAGATTTTCATACAAACAGATTGGTATCATTAAAATAGACCCTCTCGAACACCACTCAAATTCCTGACAGCATGCAGGTGGGACAGAAACATTATAAACTTAATCCCTTTAAGCCCTAATCTCCCTTAATTGTCTAGGGTTCTTAGCATTTAATTTCATTAATGGTAACATGTATTTAGGGTTCATTCACGTATATAAAAGAACAAGAAGAGATTTTAGATGATACCAAAACTTGTATAGATCGAATAGAAACAAGAAAACAAGAATCTCAATACCTTAGAACTCTTTGAAACTGATCGAATGGGACTCAAGAGCAAACACCGATTGTTTCCTGAATGTTAGGGTTTCTTTCTTTCTTTCTTTTTTTTTTTTTTTTTTTTTTTGAAGCGTGAAGTGTGTTAGGGGTATGCATAAGCCGAATATATGGAATAGGAGGGGATAAGAGTCGGTTTAGGATTAGCTTGGGCCAAAAGAGTCCAAGTCCAACTCCAATTACCCAAACTTTACTTGTAGTTATCATATTTTAAGTTATGTACAAGTTTTAAATAAATTTTCAGACCTTTAAGTAATTTTTAACGTGCCTTATTATTTTTAGAATTATGAAAATGTGATTTATAAGTTACCTCGAGTTATTTAGATATATTTATTGATCATATGTGCAAATGACAAAGTTATTAGGGCTTATTTGGTATTATAAAAGTAATTACTAAGATTTTTTTTTGACGTAAGGGTATTTTGGTCTTTTTACACGTTTTAAAATCTTAGGTATTACATACATAAACTTCACAAAGCTTTATATAACCTCATCGAACACACAATCATTAAATTTAGAAAAGGGATAATATATAACATGCCCTAGTTGCTCAATTGATTTGCTTATTTGCCCCATAATTCAGAGTTTCTTAATTTAGACCGGGCAACTGAGCATCTCGACCCATATGATGACAAGTGTCCTCCAGTTACCCAAAAAATACACAAAGTTGCCCAAAAAATACACAAGTTGCCCAAAAAATAATATAAAAAGTGACACTTGTCACTTGCAGATTTCATTTGCCTGAAAACTACAGGTTACCCTAGTCTAAGTTAAGAAACTCTGAATTCTGGGGCAAATAAGCAAACGCATTGGGCAACTGGGGCATATTAGGAATTATCCCTTTAGAAAAAGTTTAATATGTTAAACATTTTTCATTTCACATAAGCATGAAACATATTTTCACTATACTTAATAAAATGATAGATGATAGTGTATCATTATTAGTGGTCAAAGCCCACCAATCACATGCTCGAATCAAGGCCAAACAACAACAATTTGCGAGTCAATATTGAGAAGAACTACATTAACCCAGGTCGAGCTAGGCCTGGTAACGTTTCTCAGGCTACATAGTACATGCACAAGAGACAATTGTGCCAACTATCGCTAACGGTCAAGACATACGAGTCTAACATAACACAATGGGGAACACACGAACAACAAAATAGAAAAGCATAACACTCTCATGTACGAGCTAAAAGACGCATGACACCTGTCCTCGTTGTCTGCTCTCGAATGATCAGCACCTGGCTCCCTGGCAGCCGTTGATCATTCCTAAAGGGTTTATTTCTAAACCCTACAAGCCTCTCTATACAAGAAGAGCAACACACAAAACTTCACAAGTTTTCACACAATTGGGAAAATACTGCCTCACAGCAGTAAAGTATTGTCTTTGTTTAAGTGTTACCCGAGCTTCTTGATCTTCATCAATCTCAACGGGTCCTTATCGTTCTACATGGTAAACCAAACAATAAAACCATTCTCATCATATTTCTAAACCAATTTACATACCATACGTAAACATGGCACCATCCATGGGGACATGATACGAAATAGCCGCAAATTTCTCTAAAATTTTCACTTATTTTTACCCATTTCACACTAAAAAAATCCAGAATTTTTTTTCATCTAGCACAAACTTCTTAACCAAACATGTCTGGTGAACAACCCCCTCAAATTTCGGACATAACTAACGGCCACCTCGGGCCCATCTAGGTGGATGACCTTACTCACACAGAGGAGGGTCGATAAATACTCGAAAACGAGGAACACAAATCAGTGAGAAGCATCACAAGAAGACCGCTTCACAAGAAGACCACCGGGGGAAGTGCATGCAACGAATGACCATGTCAATCTGCATACAACTCTCTTTCCAGAGGGACCCACACGGTCCCATGACGAACACCAAGTTCTTAGACCAAATCCTCAAGTCAGACTAGCTCAAGAAAACAGAGGTCCTGGTAGCTCGAAGGGCCCAGGGTACAGTCCACGGGCACACGACTTCACTACACCGGTATTTTTAGCCGTAGAGTTACCAATTTGACTTGAGTATAACCAATATGATTAACAATAATGGTTATTGAGACTTGTGATTTTTTGTATTTGTTTTGTGTAAAAATTAAAACTTTAAGATATATGACACTTTGTTATAAAGAATAGAAATTCAAGCACAATCAAGAGGTTGAAGATGAGTATGTGTGAAAAGACCAAAATACTCTTACGTTTTTAGCATGTGAGGGACTTAACGACAAACTCTAACGGATATTGGTCAAAAGGACTAACGTTGCAAGAGTTTGCAACCACAGGGATGGATGGTGCAAGCAAAGTTGAAAAAGGATGAAAGATGCGATTGTGTGTAAACCACAAAGACGAAATATGTAATTGACTCCATTTTGAATAATATTTGGGATGGTTAGCAAAGATAACAAAGCTTTGTACATCATTCATTTCTTATCCATCAATATGCAGAAATAAAAATTAGAAAGTTGCTTTATCTTATTTTTCCTCGATCCAAATACTCTAATTTGCATCTCTTCCATTAGAACTACAAGACATTGTAGGGTTGTTGTTAGTAAAGATCAGTAATTTCTTAGTTACATTATTAAGAAACGATGATATTTCAGTTTTTCTTTTTCAATGAAATCTTGAAGAAAAATCTTTTTCTTTTCTCCTTAGCGAGTCGTTGAATGAGCTTGGAACGTAAAACTTTGACTCGGTTGCATATAAACTACGAATATGAATGTCAACACCATTTGTAAAGGAAGTTTGGGCAGCTATATCCCGATATTTAGGTAATCTATTGTTATTGTTAATGTGATGTATTGTTATACGAGAAGTTAGTTTTAAATGAATTTTAGATATTCATTGTTTTATATATTTTAGTGAGATATAGAACAATACTAAAATTACTAATGCATGGTAAATGGTACCTGACATGTTACTTTTAACCTTATTTTGGCCCTTATGCCACATATATATAAATGTTGTGTTTTTTGATTGTGTTATTTGGTTTTTTTGTTATTTGTTACTCTTTTGTAATGCAGGTTGATTCGCTATACATACAAGAATAGTTATCACTAGTATAACAATGTGCCGCTCGAGCAATCTGCTTTTCAGGCTGTTGAGGCTAAGGTGTCCACCCTATGGCTTGCCTTTTCGCCGTTGGCCACCAAACACCACTTTAGAGTTTAGACCCCGTGGAGTTCTGGTCTTAGTAAATGTAAGCAACTTTTCTTATATAATGTATTGTGTTACACATGTGTATTTTCCGCATTCTCTAAACCCTATTTCACAAGAATTAGTTAAGTTAGATGTTATCAATCTACAGGCTATGTTTGGTGTGGGCTTATGGGACTTGAGCATATAAAATAAGCTAGTTTCAAAAATAAGCTTTGTTTGACACACAAGCTTATGAAAGTTTTTATTAGTCATAAGCCTCCATAAGCCTAAGCCTATTGAAATGGGCTTATGGGGGCTTATAGTTAGCCAAATTACTTAAATGTCATTCAAAATATAATGAATTAACATGCAGAAGCTTGAAATATATCGAATTTAATTTGATGTATTTTTATACTATTTTTTACATCAATAAGTTTCGGGTCTAATTCGCTAAACAACTTTATAAAAATATAAGTTTCAGCTTCCGGCTTATAAAATAAGCCCGCTTCATCCCAGCTCCAACCCATTTCGATAAACATACCCATAATCTATTATCTATAATCTATAACTATTAAGCTCATGCATTTAGATGTTTAAAATTAAGAATTTTTATTTTTTAAGTTTTCACGTCTTTCTAATTTTAGTCATTCATACAATTAAATTTAAAACTACACTAATTATTTGATGTAGTTACCTATTAATACAAATTTATAGTTATGCATTGTATCATGCACTTGAAACTTTTTTAAGTTTATATAAATATGTTTATCTGTAGATCAATGTTGCAAAAGTCGGTCTAGGCGGCCGATTAATCGGTAATCGGCCTTAGACATTGTTGATTTTTAAAAATTGGTGGAAAAAATCAGCCTAGGCAAAAATCGGCCACTAATCAGTCAAAAACCGGCCGAATCGGTCAAAAATCGGACTAATCGACCAAATCGGACTAATTGGTCAACTTTTAAAAAATTAATAATTTAGGCATTCTACTTAATTTCGGGATCGTTTATTTCACTTAGAACGCACAATGGGTCTCATAATCAGAATTGGAGCATTTTATTAAGGTTTGGAAACATAATTGGCTTGGAATCACTTAAGATCTTTAGTTTGGTCTCCAGAAATACCCAAAACTTGTAGGAAATGCCAATCCGATTAATCACCAATTATTCACGACTTAACCGATTAATCGCTGCAGGATGATCGACCGCCCAACTACCGGTTCATGACTTTTGCAACATTGTTGTAGATAATATATATTCTATATGAAACAATAATATTAATGTAAAGTTGTAGTTGTGCATTGTATAGTTATTCCACACGTACCTAAAGTTATCATTGCAATGTTGTGATATAGTGTAATTATATATACCATATAAAAGGCAGGCACTCAAGGAGAAAGCGACACGTGTTGTTACAGTGGTAGCTACAGTAGTAGCTACAGTACGAACTACAGTAATTTTTTTTTTTTTTCTTTTGCGTCGCTACAGTACTCGGTACAATTTTTTTTTTAACATAAATTTTCGTATGAAAATTTGTTTTTTAAAACAAAATTAATAACAAAAAATAAAAATAAAAAATACGAAAAATAATACACTTACAAAAATTTCTTATACAAATTTGTTTCTTTTAAAATACCCAAACAACAAAAAAAAAAAAAATTCAACCGCAACACCAAAAAAAAAAAAAAAAAAAAAAAAAAAAAAAATCCGTAAACATAAACAAATTATGCTTCAAAGTAAACATATGCATACTTCAAATAACAAAATTATTAATTACACCGTACAACCGACAAAATACAAAACACAAAACACAAAACGCACCCGCCGCAACGCGCGGGCAACCCCGCTAGTTAAATATAAACTGGGAGACTTGATAATGTATTTTCAGGGTTCGTTAATTTTAGCTTATTTGTCGGGCTAATAGGAAATTCAAAAAGACAATAACTTCATCTTTGGAGTTTATGGATTATTTTTATCAAATTGATAACAGTTCCCAACGTATAAAATGGGGATTTTGTGGAATTATCAAATTTGGCACACTTCCAAAAGTTATTGGCACATTTCACACTACAAGCAATTAAAGCACGTTCTGCTTAAAATACATTGTCTAATGCAGTTAGTGGAGTGCGCCAATAAATTATAAGAGCGTGCGAATTACTTCCCAATTTCAAATAAGCTAGTAAGCTTAATAAAGAAGGTAAATAAAACATGTTTTGAGATAAATAAGAAAACTTTTAATATGAAAAAATCGAAACAATAAATATATGGAAACGTCAAAGAAAAAAGTACATTACTAGAGCATATGCAATAGTTGGATTTTTGAAAGACTTTTTACTATTTGCAAAAGTTTTTCAAAAGACTTTTTATCATTATAGTGAAAGACTCTTTTGTGTTTGTTACTTTCACATCATAAAAAGCTTTTTGAAAAACTTTTCCAATTGGAGTAGGTTTTGAATTTTGATAGATAGCTTTTAAGAAAAAAACTATTAATGAAAAGATGATATGTTAAATGTAAAAAGTGTTTCAAAAACCAAACCATTGCATATGCTCTTAAGCTGCTCAAGTTTGATATATGATGTCTAAACCCTTATTAGTTACTAACATACTTAATTGCTTTATTCATATTTAAATCCACAGTGATTGTTTTGTCAAGTTAAAGTAAAAGATTTAAGTATTGTCAACTATAAGATTAGAGTTCTCAGCGTTTTAAGTTGTAAATATCGAAGCTCCTTGACAAAGTACATAGCAAAATGAAGATAACAAAAATGGTTACATGGTTTGAAGAGGAAAAAAAACATTGACAAGCGAGAGAGTTTCAGATAATGCGATTTGCTTATTTACTTGTATAGAGTACAACAACAATAATGTAGACATTTATACAATTAACTAATAAATAGATAGATTGCTTTCAAAAAACACTAATCTAAAAGGTGTTTGCTTAAGTTTTCCTCTTTCCTTCTTTTCGTAAACGTCTTTTAGTTGGCCTTTATTTCTTGAAGTTATTCTTTTCAACTTTGCTTACTTTTTTTCTTTTCTTAAACTTATTTTGTCTGAAGAAGCTTCTTTTAAAAAAAAAAAAATTGAAAAAGAAAAAGCTTACAACTTTAAAAAAGTTTTAAAAAGCTTTATCCAAACATGCCCTTGTTATAAAAAAAATATAGCTTATGAATATGCAATATAATTAATTGCTTAAATAACCTTGACAAACCCAAAAATTAGCTTAAAAAGTAGTATAAAGTATAAAGTATACACAATCAAGACAAATTCCAAACACCCACTTTGCAGTGTTGATGAAACAAGGTGATACCTTTCCTTCCTTCCTTTGTATTCTTCATATCTCTTATAAATTTCCTTGCAATTTCTTCAATCAAATACATAATTTCCCTTAATCATGATCAATGCTAGTAAAACCCCAATTTTTACCAAGAATTACCTCATACTTTACTCGATTATTTCACAGTAAGTTTCCTTTACCCTATATAGAATCATTGTTTTACTCTTTACTTCCCAAATTATAAGTCCAACAAAAACAATCAAAATGGTTTTCAAAGGTAAACATTACATGTTACTGCTGTATGTGTAATGGTTGCTACTTTTTTTGAACTGTGTGCAATATGAAATGTAGACTTATAAGTAGTAGTATTCAAACAACCCATTAGACCTGGTAAAATTTGACATATTCACCATTAGGCACGTTATTGTTGAATGTAGAATGCTTTTTTGTTTGAAGTTGCCAAAGGTTGAATTGGGCATATGTATTTGACTATAAAATAGTACTCGGTCTTGTTGGAATGATGTGTATCTGTGTTTTTTTATAAGACTGTTTACCAATGTACGTTTAGCGCTTTCGATATATTTGCTTGAAAGGTTCTTTTTATAGTATAATAATGTATATATATATAAACCAGTAGTATCGCTGGTGGTGAAAGAAAGATTTTACAATCATTTGTTTGTCAAGCCTAAGTTCTACCCGTAGAAAACCTTGCCTTGGTAATTTAGCTTCTTCCGCTAGTGCTTCAAAAGGTACATTGATAATTGATTATATGAGCGTTATTAGCAATTAATCAATTAATCATTAATGCTCAAAAAATAAAAATAAATCATGTATTTGGTTTTCCGCTTATGCACTTAAAACAAAAACATTTGAGTTGCCATGTTTATAAAGATGATATATATATATATATATATATATATATATATATATATATATATATATATATATATATATATATATATATATATATATATATATATATATATGTTTAATAATTGATTATATGTGCTTAAGGTTTTCTTTGATCCATCAATTAATATAATCTCCCTTCATTCATGAATATAATTTGTAAATTTCAATGATGTGGTGTTCCATTTGCATAGACAAAAGGTTCACCAAAATATTGGAAATTTTGGGGGGATGTCACATTGGAACATAATGTTCCGCATATTGTCTTACCTCTGGTATGGAAATGAGGTGAGGGAGACACCTTCAAGGACTTTAACATCATGAAGTAAGGTTTACGAGTGTGGTGGACGTGGACTCATTATTGAAGCTACAAAAGATATGTGCTAATGGTTTTGCATGTTCCCACAGGCGGCTAGCGTGCCCCTTCGGTCTTGTCTTAATTGTTTCGGACCATGGGATATGGTCCTTTAGCGGTGTGTTGTTCCATCATAGCCCTCTGAAAACTCTTGGTTTCTCTGCTAAGCCTTCCGTCCTTCGCAGGCTGCGAAGTGCTGAAGTGGGTCCCTCCCTATATGAGTATATGGAATAACCCTTGGTAGGCTTTGGTCATTTTGGGGTATGCCCCAACATCCAAGTGGATATATTTAACTGCTTGGTTTTCTTTATGCGAGGGAAACCCCACCAGTCACCTGGTGACCTGCCATGTAAACCGAGTCTCTAAAGACACCCAGCAAGAAGCATGTAGCGCAAATCACCAGCTCTCCACAGTTTTTGGATTATTAGTCTGGGACAGGTGCCCCTAAGGGTCTACTGCAGGGTATACTTGATACCTCCTTTAGGAAAATCCTATGTCCTTGCTGCTATGCCACCCCCTTGTCCTTACCGTAGTTCACCGCGTTGAGGTTTATTTGCATAATTTTGGTGATCAGTATTAGCTTAAAAGGTTCATGCAGAAAGATATATCTCTACTATTAACCTACAAAATTAGTATTCATATCACATTATTCACATTTTAAACTATTGATTACATAATAAAGTAGCTTTTTTGATCCCAATATGTGCAGGCTTACTGGATAAAATTAGACTTGCATTCCAAACTCGATCTGCAACAAGTATGGCAACAAACATGGAAAGTTCATCAAAGGTTCCAGAAAATGAAGTTGATCACGTTGATGTGCTAAATGCTTCTTTTGATGGTTATGGAGGAGTTATTGTGAACGTTAAAGAGGACATGGATGAAAATGTCTTTATCGCTTTACTTCGAACATCAATATCTCAATGGCGGCAACAGGTAAAATAAAAGACTTCCAGTTTATTTGTCTAATGTTTTTCTTCCCTTATTGTTTTATTATAAATGGAACTCCAATATTTAAAAATCTTGCAGGGAAAGACGGGTGTTTGGCTTAAACTCACTATTGAACTTGTGAATCTTGTTAAGCCTGCAGTCCAGGTATATATAAGTTATTCATCATCTAAAGGATTTCATGTTTGCTATAGGGAATGGAGTAACAGCAGAGATCAATTGTAGTGTTTTTGCTTCTTTGTATTCTACTTCATAGTGATTAATATGCTAATTCATGCATACAGGAAGGATTTTGGTACCATCATGCTGAATCAACGTATTTGATGCTCGTGTATTGGATTCCTGAGACTAATCATACCCTCCCACCAAATGCTTCACATCGAGTTGGTGTTGCTTCTTTTGTAGTCAACGATAAAGGGGAGGTTGGCTTCTGCATTCGTCATCACCTTTTTCGTTTTATTTATTTGCACTGTTAAGTTTTTAATCTGATGCTGAAGTTGTGTTGTGTATCAGCTTCTCGTAGTGCAAGAGAAAAGTGGAGTGTTCAAAGGCACAGGAGTCTGGAAGTTACCAACTGGTACTGTTGAGGAGGTGTGCAGATTATATTTTTTTCGTTACATTTTCTTTTTCTTTTTAACAAAAAACCAAAACCAATCAAGTAATATGTTCACAGGGTGAAGATATATCTGTAGCTGCAATCAGGGAAGTGAAAGAAGAGACTGATGTATGTATTCTAGATTCTGACGACATATGTATTAAATAGTATGATATAACATAGATTCGTTACTTTTTTATGCTGATTTCATCTAAAAACATTTTTTTCCCCCAAATTTCTCCAGATTGATACAGAATTCATGGAGGTCCTAGCATTTAGGCAAAGCCACAAGTCATTTTTTAGCAAGTCCGATTTAATGTTTGTGTGTATGCTCAAACCAAAGTCTTCCGTTATTGAGAAACAAGATTCAGAAATTGAAGCAGCACAGGTAATTAACACACTGGATAATCCTTTTATAACAAGATGTTTAAACCTTCATCAAATTCATATTTTTATAGTTTCAAGAAGTAATTGACACGTTTTTGTTCTATCTTTTTCCAGTGGATGCCGGTGGAAGAATATGCCAACCAGCCTTTTATAAAGAAGCACAAGTCATTTGACTACATTGCTAAGATATGCATCGCAAAAAAAGATAACAAATATGGTGGTTTTTCTGCATTGTCTACAGTGTCTGCTACTCGTACATCGGCCAAGAAGAGCTATTTGTTTTCTAGTTATCAAGAGGAGTAATCTTGTTTTGCATTTTAATATACACTAACAAAGAAGACTTGCAGATTCTTTGTAGAAATAGAAAATGATCCAAAAGTTCACCCTTATGTATTCCTTGTTTACTGTCCGCATGTTATTTTATTTCTAATGAAGCTATGTACTCAACTATAATATTATTTGTAGACTATTGGTATTAAATATAAGTTACAGTTTTATTGTTTTGTTATTGTAACATGAAACCATTTTTGTTTGGGATAGTGACATTTTGTATTCTAGACCGTCTGCATCTTGATCACCTGTTACTTAGTTAATGTCGTCTTGTAATGATTTGTTAGTGCTGTTTGAAGTTTCGTATCGAGTACAATGGTAAACTCCTGTTCTTAGTTGTTTATAGCTGGTGACTGTATTGCGGGAACTTCAGTATTTGATAGTAACTTCTGTAGTATATTAGTGCCAAGGGTGTGCACGCTGGAAGTGGGCAGGAGCCCATTTTTTCTTGCGGGGAAACATCATCCACCACACCCTTCATGCGGGAAACCTATTTTCATTTTTCCCGTGCGGAATTGAAGTCCTGCAGCAAAAATGTTACCTTCCATGAGAGATTGTGTGTGTGTTGTGTGTATTGGAGAGACTCTTAAGTTGAAAGTTGAACTGTTGAAGGTTGAAGTTCAACGGTATGTTTGGCGAAGATCATTTAAGAGTGTTTAGCAGCGTTTAGCATTTAGTGGTTAATGTTTAAAATTGAAAGCTCGTTTGGCAAGAATTGTTTCGCGTTTTGTTTTTCCTAAAAACACTACCTTTAGAATGTTACTAGAAAAAAATTCAAAGTAAGTTCACAAAATATACAAGGTTTAGAGCATTCATAGCAGGATACGCGTTGCAGCGGCGAGTACCATGAAATAAAATTTTTCAATAAATAATGTATTTTAGTTTATTATGTTCTTTTTGACAATAAATTTACCGATATCAAGAATTTCGTATAGCCCGTCCCCGTTCGGGCTCGAACCCGTTGGCCCGTGCCTATTCGGGCTCGAGCCCGTTTGGTCCGCGCCCGTTCGGGCTCAAGCCCATTTGGCCCGTTGCTCGTTCGGGCTTGAATATTTGTATAATGTGTTTTATTATTTGTAGTAGTGAAATTTAATGCCGGAATTGTGTTTAATTTGGTTGTACAATATGCTTGATAATTTGTATTTTTTATGTAAGGGGTGTTTTAATAACTGTATTAATTGTATTTATTGACCTATTTAACTACATTAAATAGCATTAATATGGTGTTTTGTTGTACACTATGTTTCTTGTCTTGTACGTTTGAAAATTATATGCATTAAAGTGTTGTACACTCTGTTTCTTTTCTTGTAAGTAGAAGTCATTATAGTCATTAATAGCATTGACCACTTTAGTAGCATTAATGTTGTAAGTATGAAAATTACATCATGTTTATTTTGTTGTAAATCTGAAAATTGGTTGCAGCTATTGTATATTGTGCTTAAATGATTGTAATTTTTGTTGAAGGGTTGTTTTTAATAGTATTAATGTTGTTTGATAAAATTTTGGTCTTAAAATGACACCACACTTTATTTTGTTGTACAGTATGCTTACTTTGTTATAATTCTGAAAATTGGGTGCATTAAAGTGTTGTAAACCATGCATAATTTCTTGTAAGTCTTAAAATTTTGGAGAGAGAGTCATTCATGCTTTATATGTAGTACTAGCCTAAGGCCTGGCCGTTGGCCGGCTAGCTAAAAGTTATTATTATTAAACACAAAAATGTGTTAGGGACATGAGTTAAAAATGGTCATGTTGGTTAGGGTTTTCTTAAACCTTTGTTTGTCGACGTGTGTGCTGATTGGTTTTCCTTATGTCGACTTGGGGATTGGTTTGGGTAATCCTATGTTGGTTCATTACGATCCTTAGGCTGATTCTCATGGCTGGTCGTTTTGATTTTCAATTGGAAGTTAAGTTTAGGGTTCTTATTCAAAAACTCCTTAGATCGTTTGGAGGTGATTTGATCCTGCACGCGTACATGTTTGTCACGTTGATGGATCTGGTCCTTGTTCTTGCACTTTCGATCTACTTGTTAGGGTTTTACAACCCTTGGTTCGTTGCATGGTGTCGTTGATCATTCTGATATTGGTTCCTATATGGATATTTTGATGAGGTGATCATGCCATGTACTTTGCATGTTCGTCGTTTGCGATCATGGTTGTAAGTTAGGGTTTGCCAACCCTATTTTCGTCTATGACTGATCAACATACATTGGTTTCCATTCTTAGCTCGAGTTTCACCTCACTGAAACTTGTAGTATATGAGGTATCGGATCGAGTTGTAGTGCTTGTTTGGGTTTATTTACCCTTGGATTGTTGCATGGTGCCCTTGTTATTGCTGTTTTGTTTGGGATATTGACATTTTGGTTGTTTGGAAGGGGATCATGGCATGTAGGTTGCTGGTTCGTGAAACTTTGGGTCGATTTGCTCCATGATTTTTACTTGATTTTGTTTGGAGGATGGCTCAAGGATTTCTTTGGTTGGTTATGCAAGTTCAAGTTCTATGTGGATGGTTTCACATCGAAGATTGATGGAAGTTCTACGATGGCTATGTCCTTGGTGCTTCTTTAGTGAATCATGTTTTAATTCCTATTTTTATTCACTTGTATAGTCATTGTAGGTGGTCAGTTTTTATTATGTCAGTTATAAGAATGGAGTGTCATTCTTATAGTTGAGTCTGTAAGTGTCCTAAGGGACTGAGGTGAGGGATATCACCCTCACCCTATTGTACTTCAACGTTTTTTGGATAATAAATTTTGCCAGGGTGTATTAACCCTTTTACCCAAAAATGAGTTAAAAATTTAATACGCAAAAATGTATAATGCTGGAAGATAAAAAAATGTAGCATAAATAACATTGAGTATATTGTTTAAAAAAATAAAAAGATAAAAAAATGGAAATATTAAAAGTCGAAGGACTTATTTGTACACGATGTTATGTTGTGTGATTGCAATGGTTGCCACCCTTGTCACAACATAAGACTTTACACTCTGTTCTCTAGTTTGATTTAGGAGAGAAAGTGAAAGAAAATGGGTGAAACAAAATTTTTTGTATGTTCTCAAGATTTTTCAAGGAAAGAAAGGAAGTGATGGGGAAAGGAAGTGAGGAGGCATGTGAGTGTTTTTTGAGCCAAAACTTTCATCCCAATATTGGGGTGAAATTGAATTTGACCCCACCTCAAATATGTAAATGACTAATTTACCCATATTTTTTTCTCATCTTCTTTACTTTTTTCTTTTTCTAAAAGGGTATATTTGTAAATTTATATATAACTTATTGATAACTTTTCTTCACTTTCTTTTTCACTCCATAACTCAAGAACATGAAATAAATATACCAACTTTCTTTCTTCCTCTTCCCTCCTCTCCACTTCACTTTCTTTTTCATTTTATTTCCTTCCAAATTTAACTCGAGAACAGAGTGTTAAGGCCTTATGCAGTAGCCGTGTTATCAATTCAAGGTATCTTCCATTTTTTTTTTTTTTTTTTTTTTTTTTTTTTTTTCATTCAATTTTCTGCACAATACAAATGATCTGTTCAAATGAAAAATTAATAAAATTATCCTAAACCAATGTTGAAAGTTTGTGAAACTTATATGTATTTGACTTCCATGGGCTTTAGTATGCTGGATTTGATAACTTTAGTGGTCTCTATATCTTTTCCCCATCTTCAACCCGAGTATTAGGCTATAAGAACATAACATTATAATGAGATGTTAAAGCAAATGTTAAATATGTTATGGTATCAGTATTTATTTGCAGAAAATGGTTGGAGAAGACAAAACTGACATAAGTTACATGTCCATCATGATCAGCAGTAGCAATATAGCACCATTCATTTCAACCTTGCACATATATCCTAATAAACAATATTATGTTATTAGATTTATATAAACTAAATAACTACTCATTGTAATCAAGCAGTTGATCTTTTAGATGTTGTTTCGGTAAGCTCTTTACTAAAAGTTTACGTGTATCTTATTTCCTTCCCAGAAATTATATAAGCCAATTAGTAAACTAATTAATACATTTATTAACTGTTAGAAACATCATTTTAGCTAATACTGTAATTTTCTTTATAAACGACTCAAAAGACATGCGGCTTCAACACTTATTGTCTATAAAACTATATTGTTTTAATCATACCCGTTTAGAATAGAACATTAACCTAAATTAACACATTCAACAATAAAGTGGTCAAACTTGCCAAAATTCTATTTTCAGGCACAAGTTGAAAGAAAACTGGACATTACCAGATTGGTAGGGGTGTTCCCGTTCTATGGTGAAAATTCCTGAAGTTCCTGTGTTTACGAAGATTCCACTGCTTAACACCATTTAGAGCAGCAGACTCAAACAATGATACTAATTGTTAGTACATTATAAAGCTAAGCAACACTTTCCACGATGACTTTTTGAAAAAAAAAATGACCACTTACAGCAAGAAAGTAACCATTCTCTAAAATGGATATTGCATTAACTCCCCGAACATGCCCATCAAACCTTGCAACATTGGACTACAGATAAAACATAAGCAACACCAGACTTTGGTTCTGATAGCACAAAGTAAGATTCTCTCCCTCGAATGATATTCTCAATCCTCACACTTTGGTTAAATTTTCAGGACCCGTATTTTAAGGCATTATATTAGGCATCATTGAAGGGCCAACCAACCTCTAGAACATCCTATTAGGAAAATTTCATATCAACATATCCGTAATCTAATCATTATATCTCTCACCAAAAATAGATGTAATTTCTACCAAAAGACTAAAGATATGCAGTCTATCTATGGAGTTCACCAGTACCTATTAACGCTCTAAACACAATGAACTAATTTGACCCAAAGATCAGATATGCTTTATAAGCCAAATTTCTAAAAATGAACATGATTACAATTATTCCGAGCAGAATTATCATATGTATGGTAGAAATCAAATAGATTTTATTTTTACCATAATAACTTGTCCATTAGGACACTTTCAAAGATACAGGTCCATAAAAATTCTTTAAGCAATAAGTCAAAGGTAATTAAGATAAATAAAGTTTACCGCAATGGCCTTGTTCCTCACCCTAATCTATCATCATCATAAGCAAAAGTTTCTGTGTGTTAAGTTTGTGTAGTTAACTTACAGGAAGTTCCAAGGTAAAGATAATTGTTTCCAAGCACTTCCGCATTTCGAGCTTCCCATCTTCCTTTGTTAGCAGCATATTGCAGGTGCCAAAGCACATCTTCAAAAGATTGTTGAGCCCATGAATCACTACAAAAATATTTATTTGTTATGGAGATTATAACCGAAAGTGATTCTTATGAATAGTAACTGAGTACAACGGGGTCCACTAATTTCTTTCCTTGGTCTTGAGTTTCAAATGAAGCTTTAGTGTACAAAGAAGGGAGTAAGTTTTTTTATATTATTCCAAAAAGGGTTTTCTTTTTTCTTGATAAAATTGTTTTTTTTTTTTTTTTTTTTTTTTTTTTATCAAAATTCATATTATTATTGTGATAAAATTGTTTTTCTAATCCTATGTAACTCAATATTTACTTGAAAAAAAGTTCAAAGTATGTAAATGTGTTTGTGGGTCAACTCAATCAAATGTGGTTTGACCCACATCAAAAAATGACCCATTTGGCCCGCATAACTTTCCGTCTCTAGTGTTTACCAAGACAGAACCTTTACCATGATTCAACACCTTCTCCGTTCACCTGAGAAACAAAAAAAAAAAGGGGGGGGGGGGTAAGATCTTGCGATTCCATGAAGTAAAAGCTATACTAAACCATTATTTCTTTTGCATAGTATTTTGCATACATCTTGTCTAATATATTCTGCTATAATAAAAATATGCAATGTCCTTTTAAAAGTAGTCTAATGTAACTTACTTTACCATTTCTTACCAAACTAATACAATAAAATAAAAAGAGCTAAATTGAATATGAAACCTATAATAGGCACTACATAGGGTGTTTGAGATTGCATATTTGAATACATGAACACTAAGATAAAAGGTTAATGTCAGTTGTTTTGTAGTACTTAAACAAACAAAAAATACATGGGACACGACAACTCATAAACCATTCTCCTTTTTAGTCAAACTCAGTTATGGATGTCATATTGATTCAAAGTCTTTAACTACATACCAAGATAATTTAAAATATATATATATATATATATATATATATATATATATATATATATATATATATATATATATATATATATATATATATATATATATATATATAATACGGCGAAAAAAGGAAAGGGAACAACTGCCATTTGTAAAACTAACACCTTCTATAAGGGTGTTCAAGGCTGCTTAAAATTCCTAATAGGCATTTATATAAAAGTAAAGTATCACCAACAATCATCATACCCAATACCATATGTAGCCCTCTATGAGGTGTTTTTTTTCCTGCTAACTTCTAAGTAGATTGATTTCACTGTAATGATGTCTCCTTATTTTGAGGAAAAATAAGCACGTTCAATAACATACATCTATATAAAACTTAACGAAAAAAGCTACTAACCCCTTGCACCAAAGGAGGACAATCTGGAAGCTCATAGCTGCATAAATTCAAATTTGAACAATTTTTATAGTGAATATAGAAGAAGAAAAACATTAAGATATACAAATAACATTAAATACTTACACTTGGTGTTCCGTTCTCAATCGACCAGCACGTCTTACCTTCCGACGAAGATGAGATAGTAGTGTTTTATTATTATTATTATTATTATTATAATTATTATTATTATTATTATTATTATTATTATTATTATTATTATTATTATTATTATTATTATTATTATTATTATTATTATTATTATTATTTTTGCTGATACAATCACTATGGCTTTGGACATAACATTCTTTGGCAAATGGCACATTGTGCCACTCATATGATTTCATACACCTGTAAGAAGCTCTTTGGTCTCCAGCACCGCAGGATGTACCTTAGGAACACAAAGATCTTTAATCTCTTTAGTAATCAAAGTAGGCTTCTTTGGATCTTCGGTTCTACCAGGAGTAACTCGAGCAAATCTATTCATCATTATCATTCAGTAGAAAAATAACTTTACTCGTTATCATACAGTAATCACTTGTATGACTTTTTGTTTAAAACTTTTCAAATCCCAATCACCATTTTTTCCTATAAAAGTTCATATGATAAATCCGTTGGTATAAAACTTGTTGGTAAAAATTATTACAACAGTTAAACAACTAAGGAGTAAATGAGTAATACGTAAGAAAGATGACAATTTCTTGGCATGAAGTTTGTAGAATTAACTATCCTCCTCTATTCTTCCAAGCCATTTTTTTGTGAATTTTGATCTTACTTTAAGTTTTATGAATTAAGTTAACTAAATTAAGCTAATTTGAGCCACATTAAGCTCGTATGAAAGAAAAACTATTGCTTTATATTTAGATGTTTGACTATTGCTTACTATGAATTCAGGGGTCTTCCACAATTTTCTTAAATAGCTAAATTTGGGGGTGTTTGGGATTCATTTAGTTGCAGAATTCAAGGGTGTTTGGAAGTGTCTTAATATCTTAATTCAAGGTGCTGATAGCGAGGCTTGCTGTTTGCATCAGCTTGCTTGGATTTAGGATCCGCAGAAGCTGGTCAATGTTTTAAAAGGGTGGGGTTATATTTGTTTTATACGATGTTATAGATATACCTGTTGAATATAGAGATAAGAAAAATCTCCTCATGTAACTTGGTCTCGATTAATATTAAGAGTAGATTTAACAATTTTAAGCACATTTATTAACTTTTAGGCAAGAAAGAAAGAAACTACATGCTTATTTTTACTTAACAGGACTATTCTTCAAAATTCTAATTTCACTATCCAGGTTTAACACTTTTAACTACACGCGCGTTTTACTTGTTTGCTACTCATAGTTTCAATCATCATTTAAAAAATTGTTTTTAAACGCATTTTCCGTCATCCCAAGTAAGGTTAATTCTGAACCTTACTTAATCCTTGTCAGGAGTGACATCTCTATAAATATTTTGACCAAAACATTTATACCATTTAAGATAATGTCAGCAACAAAAACCGTTGTTAGATACACAAAAGGGTGTTTTGGTTTGTACCTTATATTCACTATTTAAGACCCAAGAAGCCGATCAAAACATGCATTTTTCCTACAAAACAACAGAAGGAATTACTACACAATGCAACAATCAGGAATAGCTACACGAAAAAACGATTAAAGAAGTTATATAATCATAAAGTATTATTCAACAATCTAAAACCGCATAGGGTGCAATTCCAACCCTTTATAAAAAAAAGCAGATCAATGTGAGTGTTTAATGCAGGACTTCCTATATCATATCATATAATAACAATACAAATAGGTGGGCATTATACCTCAAGTTGTTTGTGAAGTCTCTACGGAATTTCCATTTGTAATTGTAATGCTTCAGTGATCATTGTGTTTAAGCCGCCATTAAAGAACTATGACTTTAAAAATACATGTACCTATTAACGCTCTATAAATCATGTTTCACCCATAACATATAGCTTGCGACTTTACCAAGTTTATAAAACATTGAACTTGAATATAATTTTATTACAGCAATTCATCAAACACCTTACCTATATATATATATATATATATATATATATATATATATATATATATATATATATATATATATATATATATATATATATATATATATATACAATAATTAACACTTTTATCTTCTGTTACTTTCCTACAATTACAACATTATCATAAATGTTTGATTTTTATTTACACATCCAAAACACAAATTTAAAAAATATAAAAAACCTATGTTGGGAATTCTGTTAAGTAAGAATTCTGCTGACTGTTTCTGCTAAAGGTTACTGCTGAAGAGCTGGTTCCTGCTGAAGCAGTGTATCTGCTGAAGACTAGTTTCAGCATTATTAGTTTCTGCGGATATAGTATTTCCGTATTTTATGTAATATAGTTTGGATATGCATGAGTTTATTTAGGAAGTGATAATGCATATCTTTTAGAAGTTTTAGAATATACGTTTCTTGTGAAACGGTTTAGGGTTCCTTGTGTATAAAAGGAACAGATGATTATGTATTGAATAACGTTTTTTAGAAAACACTTTGATTATTATTAAAAAGATCCATAGAGGATCAAGAGTTCTTAGTATTACACTTGTATTTGTTTCCGCTTTTAAAATACAAGATACCGAGATTATCTATTAGTGTGTTATTGATTACAGTAACATTGCTAACGATTCTAGAGTGCTCAAGAAGATCTATCAAGGTCTAATAGCTCAACAAGTGGTATTAGAGCCTCGAGAGAGTCTCTGTCATACTAAGAAACACAAATCTTACACCTTAAGAATCCAAACAAATCAACAAACATGCCTGGATCTGATGATGAGGTTGATACAACTCAAAACCTTAACACCACTTCTCTTCAACAACTCAACCTCTCCAACAGTAATGCTAAGTTTCCATACTTGAAGAATGCTGAAGAATATCATCTGTGGTCCATGAAGATGCAGAACTGGATCACAAACATAGATTGGAATCTGTGGGAGGTTGTCAAAAAGGGGAATAGCCTGAAGAAGCATGTTACAGATGCTGATGGAGTTGTTACAATTGTAGGTCCCAGAACTGCTGAAGAGATTCTGGCTGTGCAAAGGGAGAGCAAGGTAAGAACAATTCTGCTCCAAGCTATACCTGATGACCATATGGGTTACTTCCACTTCATGGAAGATGCCAAGGACATTTGGATGGCTATAAAAGCTAGATTTGGTGGGAATGATGAATCAAGAAGGTTGTAGAAGTCTATGCTGAAGCAAAAGTTCCAAGAGTTTCAGATATCTGAAGAAGAGGGAATTCATAAAGGCTATGACAGGTTTCATCGGATCTTAAGTCAACTTAATCAGTTGAAGGCTAGACCTGACAATGAGGACTGCAATGCTAAGTTTCTGAGATCTTTGCCGCCCTCTTGGTTACAAGTCTGTATTGCTCTCAAGACCAAAGGTGGGTTGGACATGATGTCCTTTGATGACCTCTAAAACAGGCTTAAATCACTTGAGCCTGATGTTAGAAGTCCCATTCGTCCATCCACTCATTCTGCATTTGTTGGTGCTTCTACAAAACCTGTGCATCAAGCCTCAAGCTCTTATTCATCAGGAGCATCTTCTCAAACCCATACTCAATATGCTCTTAAATCAAAATCCAGTAGTGTGTTGGATGATATTGTTCATTCATTTGTAGCTGAATATGAACATCAACAGTTTCTTGCTTATGAGGATTTTGAACAAGTCGATCCATTGGAGATGGAGGAGATGCACTTAAAATGGCAGCTTGCAATGATCTCCATGAACATTAAGAGGTTTGAAACCAAGTCTGGAAGGAAGTTTGGTTTTAATGGAAGAGAGGCAGCAAGGTTTGATAGAAGGAAGGTTAAATGCTACACTTGTGGTCAAGTGGGACATTTTTCAAGAGAATGCAAGGAGAGAAAGTCTGGAGATGAAGTTAGATATGGCTCTTATCCAGTGGAAGCAGGGACTAATAAGGCTGCACCTTCAAAGGCCTTGGTGACTCTGGATCACCAAATTGATTGGGCTGAACATGAACCTGCTGGAGAGGAAGCTTCTACTTCTTCACAAGTGAATCTGTTGGCTTACTCACCTTTAGAGGACAAGAAGGAGCAAGTCTCCTTGATGGGAATTTCTCAGGTACATAATTGTGTGTTTGGATGTAGTGTAAGATACAATGAGCTTAAACAAGAATTTGATGAATTGAAACCAAAGTACAATGAGTGTTATATAGAGGTAGAGTCTTATAAAATGGCTTTAAAAACTTTAGAGAAACAAAAAGTCTGGTTTCAAAAGAATCAAGTTAAATATGATGAAAAAATAAGAGTTCTAGAAAGTGATTTAGAAGTTGCTAAGATAGACTTAAAACGTATTGAAAAAGAGAAGTCTGATCTAGAAAAGGAAAAACAAGAATTACAAGCTAAATTAGATAAAGTGATAGCTGGTCGCATGAAATGGCAGGAAGGGGCATCTAATCTGAGTAAATTAATTGATGGTCACCAATCTGTTAGGTCTAGAAAGGCATTAGGATATGAGAAATATATAGACCCTGAAGAGTTAACATATCCTGATATGTCTAGTGTTTTTGACCCTGAACCAGCCTTAGCTTATCAAACACCTGTTAAATATGTTAAGGAAGGGGGAATGAATGTTGTCCCTGGACCTATAAGAGGGGAACACATGCCTATAGACCTATCCATACCTATTGACTTTGATGGATCACACCATCTCTATGGCAAAAAGTCAATTGACTTGCCAGACCCTATTATTAAATCTACTGACTTTGTCTCTTGTTGTGACAGTGACAAGTCTTCTGATGAAGGGTCTACCTCATTTGTTAGCTGTGATTCAAGTGAGAAGTCTGACCTGCCCAAGACCACTCCCAAGACCATACCAAAGACATCACCCAAGACTCCCCACAAGCCTTCTAGAGTTGCTGCTGATAACAAGACAGTTTCTACTGAAGACTTGTTTTTAAATTCTTTGCAAAATAATACTTTTCGTTCTGTTAAAAACAATTCTGTTTATCATGGTGGTTTGAATACTTTTTCATGTTATAAAACTTCTTTTGGTTTGAATAAATCTTCTAAAAAGAAGAAGTGTTTTGTGTGTGGAAGTAAATATCACTTGATTAAGGATTGTACATTTCATGAGCAAAGAATGGGTGAATGTGTTAGTCAGAGGAAACCTAGGCAAATGTGGAAGAATGTTAGTGAAATACCCTCTTTTGTTCCACATCAGCAGAAATCCAATTCTGCTGAACCTCATTCTTCATGGAGAAGAACCAGTACTAGACCATATGTTCGACCCACTAGTTCTTTCTTTTATAATGGTTATTGGCCTAATCACTTTGACTCAATGTATTATGGTGGTGGGTATAGGAATACTGCTGTGAAGCCCTCAGCAGGTTGTTCTTGGACAAAGAAGGGACCCAATATGCAATACAGGCCCAAGAACAATGGTGGATCTAAAACATCTACATGGCCTATCACTAATGATCCACAAGGCAGGCTCAAGTCAGCAATGACTTGAGTCTCTAATGTGTACTAACTTTTGTATAATTTTTGTTGTTGTTGTAGGATCATCCTTTGAAAAGTACTGAAGTAGGTATTGTTGATAGTGGTTGTTCTAGAAGTATGTCAGGGAACAAGGACAAGATGCATGACTTTGTACCCATAGAAGGAGGAGGCATTGTAACTTTTGGTGGTGGAGATGGCAAAATTACAGGGAAAGGAACTATTAAGACACCCTTGTTGGATTTTGAAAATGTTTATTATGTGAAGGAACTGGAGCATTTTAATCTATTCTCTGTATCACAAATTTGTGACACTAAGAATAAGGTTTTCTTCTCTGAAGATGAGTGTCTTGTACTTTCCCAGGACTTCAAAATTCCAGAAGATACAACTGTTTTGCTGAGAGTTCCCAGAACCTTCAACTTGTACACGTTCAATCTGAATGATGTCAAGCCAGAAGGTGATCTAACATGTTTGGTGGCCAAAGCTTCCCTGGATGAATCTACCAAATGGCATAGGAGAATGGCTCATGTGAATTACAAGACTATCAACAAGTTGTCTAAACTTGGTCTTGTTCAGGGCCTTCCTTCTAAACTCTTCACCAATGAACACAATTTTATTGCTTGCAACAAGGGAAAGCAACACAGAGCCTCTTACAAAGCCATCAAAGCTGTGAGCACCATTTCAGAACCTCTTCAGTTGCTGCACATGGATCTATTTGGTCCAACTCCTATCAGAAGTATTGATCACAAGTACTTCTGCCTGGTTATCACAGATGATTTCATCAGGTTTTGCTGGGTATTCTTTCTAAAAACTAAAGATGAAACAACTCCTATTTTGAAAGAATTCATCATTTTAATTGAAAACCAGCTTAATAAAAAGGTTAAAGGAATTAGGTGTGACAATGGGACAGAATTCAAAAATGTTGTTTTCATAGAATTCTGTAAGTCTAAGGGGATTAGAAGGGACTATAGTACTCCAAGAACCCCACAAAAAAATGGGGTTGCTGAAAGGAAAAATAGAACCCTCATTGAAGCAGCAAGATCAATGCTTGCAGACTCCAAACTACCCACAATGTTTTGGACTGAAGCAATAAGTACTGCTTGCTATGTCTTGAACAGGGTATCCATTACTAGACATCATGTCAAGACACCTTATGAACTTCTCACTGGAAAAGTTCCAGACATACATTACCTTAAACCTTTTGGATGCAAAGTCACCATTTTGAATACTGCTGATATACTGGGTAAATTTGATGGGAAAGCTGATGAGGGGTACATTGTGGGTTATTCAGCTCATATCAAGGCCTATAGGGTTTATAATCTGAATGCCAAAAGGATAGAAGAGACCCTTAATCTAAGATTTCTTGAAGATCAGCCTAATATTCAGGGACAAGGCCATTCTTGGTATTTTGACCTGGATTATTTGACTGACTATTTGGGTTATTCTAGACATGCCTCTAATCCTAATGCAGGTACCAAAGATCCACACTCTAACCCTGCAGGTTCCATGGATGATGACTCAGACTGTGAATCTGAGCCAGAAGAACATACCATTGTTGTACCATCTTTTCCACCTAACCATTTTGTAGGTAATCATTCTGCTGCTGAACAAGATGATGAGTCACATTATGCAGAGGATCTTGCAAGACTGCAGAAGCAAGAACATGCTGCTACTAAGGAAGCTCAGAAACTCAATGAAAAGGTTACACAATAGACTGAAGCAATCCTACATCAATCAGCACAAGCTGTCAGTGGAAACAAGGATACTGCTGACTGTTCTACTGAAGGCATACCTATTCCCACTGATAAGGTCCTTGATGCTGATCCTACTGATGCTCATTCTCCCATTTCTACTGAAGTGTCTGCAAACTTTGAGAAGCCCTTTACAAGATTTCCAAGTCCTTCTGATCTTGGGAATTATCAGCCAAAGCCTGGCCTATTTCACTCAGCTTCTTATGATACTGAGTTTAGGCCTACAGTTAACAACCTTGATGCCACAATTGATGTTCACCCTACTGCAACTAAAAGGATTCATAATGCTCATCCCCTATCAAAGATTATTGGAGATCCTAAAGATCCTGTTAGAACTAGAAACACTGTAAAGAATACAAAATATAGTGAAGTTGCTTTCATCTCTTATGTCTACAATCAAAAGAGGAACAATCACACAGACTTCAAACATTGTCTGTTTGCATGCTTTCTCTCTCAAATAGAGCCAACTAGTGTTCCTCAAGCACTGGCAGATTCAAGTTGGCTTGAAGCAATGCAAGAAGAGATGCTGCAATTTAAGAATCAGCAGGTTTGGATTTTGGTTCCTCTTCCTGATGGTAAATATGCTATTGGGACAAAATGGATTTTGAAGAATAAAAGAGATGCCAGGGGTATTGTGGTGAAGAACAAAGCTAGAATTTTGGCTCAAGGGTTTAGACAAGAGGAAGGCATTGACTATGATGAAGTCTTTGCACCAGTGGCCAGAGTTGAAGCTATTAGGATATTTTTGGCCTATGCCTCTTATATGGGCTTTATGGTTTATCAGATGGATGTTAAAGGTGCTTTTTTATATGGTGAGATTGAAGAGGAGGTTTATGTGACTCAACCCAAGGGATTTGAAGACCCTGATCATCCTGAGTATGTGTACAAGGTTGTCAAAGCTCTCTATGGACTTCATCAAGCTCCCAGAGCTTGGTATGCTAGACTTTCCACATTTCTGCTGAAGAATGGCTAGAGAAGAGGGGCCATTGACAAGACTTTATTCCTCAAGAAAGATTCCAGGGATATTATTCTTGTGCAGGTATATGTGGATGATATTATCTTTGGTTCAACCAAAGAAGCATGGTGTAGAGAGTTTGAAGATCTGATGAAGGGAGAATTTCAAATGAGTGCCATGGGAGAACTCACTTTCTTTCTGGGTTAACAAGTTCAGCAGAAACCTGATGGTATTTTCATCCATCAAGAGAAATATGTAAAAGATATGTTGTCCAAGTTTGCTATGGAGAATGTCAGGACTGGCACTACTCCCTATGATGCTCCCAAACCAAAGAACAATCTTGATCCTGATCTCCCTGTGAATGTTCATTTATATAGGTCAATGATTGGTTCTTTGATGTATTTGACTGCCTCAAGACCTGATATTACATTTGTTGTGAGTGCATGTTCAAGGCACCAAGTCACTCCACTTACCTCTCACTTGAATGCTGTCAAAAAGATTTTTAAGTACCTCAAAGGCCAACCCAAATTAGGTCTTTGGTATCCCAAAGAGTCTCCATTTCAGCTAGCAGCTTATAGTGATAGTGACTATGCTGGTGCAAATTTGGATAGAAGATCCACAACTGGAGGTTGCCAATTCCTTGGAAGAAGACTGATTTCTTGGCAATGCAAGAAACAGACCATTGTTGCTACCTCTACTACTGAAGCAGAGTATGTTGCTGCTGCCAATTGTTGTGGACAGGTTCTTTGGATTCAGAATCAATTGCTGGATTATGGGTATAACTTTATGAATACTACCATTTTCATTGACAATCAAAGTACAATTTGTATTGTTAAAAATCCAGTTTTTCATAATAGAACCAAACATATTGAAATAAGGCACCACCTTATAAGGGATGCTTATGAAAAACATTTGGTTAAAGTGGTAAAAATTCACACAGATGAGAATGTGGCAGATTTGTTAACCAAAGCATTTGATGGACCAAGGTTTCAATATTTAGTGGTCCATATTGGAATACTTAACCCTTAACTGCAAAGTTTAAGGGGAGGCATATGCCTCAGGGGAGGATAATGAGTGTAAACTTTGTAGATTTGTATAAGTTGTATAATTTCTGAGTTTTAACGCTAACCCACTAATAGTTTTGCAAGTTGTTTGGTGTGTTTGCATGTTTTATGTCTGTTTTGCAGATGTTCTGAGATTGTAAGTTATATGGTAAAGTCACCAAGAGCTGAAGTCAAAGGAATGAGGTCAAAAGTGCTGAACATGGTTTCTTCTGATGAGTTAATTATGTTGAAGGTCTTACACAGTTGATTAATTAAAAAGATCTTTTCATTCATTCAAAGAAACAAGTTACAGCTTACATTCAAAATTCCAACTGAATTATAATGACCATTTCTAAACATTTGGCTAATTAAGTACTACTAGCTTCTATCACTTATTACAAAATACTTGAGGCTATGACAAGTACAATGATGAAGCTGAAGATGAAAATGGAAAAAGAAGAGAAGGAAGACTGTGAAGATGCTCAAGAACCAAAGTCAAGAAAATACTCAAGAACTTTGTTCCATGGCAACATTCCTCAATCATCTACTTCAGCTTCTCCTTTCCCTTACGTATGATCTCAGCCTTCTTGCTCTGTCCAATATGTTCTTGATGTGGAAGACCAGGTCCTGGAGCAGGAAGATCCAACACCAAATTTTGTGATGTTGGAAGAGATGGATCCCTCTTACTTGATCTTGGTTGGGATCTCTCTGGTGTGGAAGGAGGAAGAAATGTTGGATCTTCATTTTCTTCCTCTGAAGAGTCTTCATCAGAGGTATAGATGAAGGGAGAGACAAGCTCTCTCTCAGCAGGAATGGGTACATTACTTGGTTCACCCTTCCTATGAGCATTCAATTATCTTTCTTGTGCATCCCATCATTTCTCCAGTTCTCTTTCATAGTCGGAATCATCAAGCTCCCATGGATATGGTGGTAAATCTTCTTCTGAAGATGAAGAACATGAATTGTGATCTGAGGTTTCTGGGATTGATGACATGGTTTTGGTGGAGAATTGGGATTAATTGAGAAATTAGGGTTTGAAAGATGATTTGGGGTAAATTGGTGACTTAGATGTGATTTGGGGGTGATTAAATAAGCCAAGTTTAGGCGTTACGATAATTAATGCGAGTTGGGTGGCACAGTAAAACCAAGATATTGACTGAAGATATTTTTACTTTTGGTTGGTTTCTGCTGATGTTGACCATTCTTCAGCAGATTTGACTTTCATTTCTGCTGAAGGGTAAAATTTCAAATTGGAAGTTTTTTTTTTTAATTACACGTCAGACTTGGTCAATAATTAGTTCCGGTAATTTTGACCACGATTGGGGAACTTCCAAATTTAACCCACTTTGCATATCTATTCCTAAACAAAATTATTCGCTTATCACTCCACTTAAACCCATTATTATTTGTGTAATTCATAACCGTCTCACGCAAGTTCATTCAAATGGCACAACTCGAATTGAGAGGTGATCATAACAAGTATGCTATTCTGAAAAAGGCAAAGGGACATGAAGAATTCGATTTAATGGTGGATTTTCTACAAAGGTCGAAGATTCATTATGCTCTGACAGATAGTCCCAATTTGGTGTGTGAATCGTTGGTGAAGCAATTTTGGGCATCTGCTGCTAAGGGATCTAACACCAAGATTGTTGCTGAGATTGATGGTGTAGAGTATGTGGTGACAGAAGGATTGATTAGGACAAAGCTTCAGTTGGATGATGAGAATGGTGTGTATCATTCCAACACTGCAGATGATGAGGCGAAAAATGAATCACTTTTAGGGGGTCATTTAAGCCCGGAATTGAATTTATTTGATCAAATATTGCCCTAAATCATTCCTTTTGTGATTTTAGGTACTTTGGGAGTGAAATCTGGAAAAGGAAGCAATTCGGACGTTTTTGGAGCATAAAAGTGAAGAAAACGCCAAAGTCTTAATTTTCCTTGCTGGGAACAGTAGGTGACAGCGTCAAGAGTAACATCCTGACGGCGTCAAGAGTAATTTCCATGACGACCCAGTACAGATTTGATGGCGTCACAAGAGAGGGCGTCAAGAGTAAAAATCATGACGGCCTGGAAATGCATAACACATGACGGCGTCAGAAGTTGATCAAGGCAGAAGAGTTTTGGCGGCGAGGTGACGGTGTTACAAGATTGGTCTTGACGCCGTCAGACCCCTTTTCCTATATATAGTTTTCTAATTTTCACATTAAAAAGAGAGAAGTTTTGGAGAAACCCTAAGTACAAACTTGGTGCGAATTTTACAGGTTTTTCAAGGGTTCTAAGCCCTTGATACCTTTCATGTGTAATTGAGATAAGTATTCTTTTAATTCAATCAATATGTCTATGTGTTGGTTGTCTATATCTTGTTCTTGTCTTAATTCCATCATGCTAGGCTAGATCTATCTTGTGTTTGCTTGGATCTAATGAAACCTAGATGTTAATTATGTGTTGATTACTTGTTTATACTTGTTTTAGATGAATGAATTTATATGTTAGGCTTAAGAAAACTGGCATGCTTGAACGTCTTAGGAAACATGAACCTATTGCACTAGGTCTTTATTGGTTGTATTTAATGCATGAGCCACTATTTATAATCCCTATGGTTGTGCTGGGCATGGTATAGGAGGAGATAAGAGCTCATAGAATTGGGGAGTTATGTGTGATACCCCATGAATGGTATTAAGGAATACAATCCGTCATCCATGCAACTATAACAAGTAATTAACATGTAAAAGATGTCTAGGGAGTAGTGAAATCTAAGTAAACACATTTTCTCCACTTATTGCTCACAACATTAGTATAATTTAGTTTATTTTCATTTCTAGTATTTTATTTTGATTGCATCTTTAGTATTGGGTTAGTTGACTAGCAACTAATTCCGCCCAAATCCTTCAAACCCGAGATTTTTACTTGCTTTCTAAAAAATATAAAAATACAAAAAGAATCATCTCTCACCTTTAGAACTAGTATTTAGGTTTTCTAATCCTAGCGACACTATTCCTAGCTGAACGATCAATCCCCCGGTACTTGTCACTATACTATACTACAACGATCAGGTACACTGCCTGGTGGGGGTTGTAAGCTTCTCAGGATCCCTTGAGAGGTAAAGCCTGGTGCGATTCCCACGTATCAAGTTTTTGGCGCCGCAGCCTGGGGAATAGTTATTGTCTAGGTTAGAATCTCTTTTTATTAGGTCTACTTGCTAGGTTCCTTTCTAGTAAGATTTTATTTTTATTTTTAGGTTTTCTTTAGTCTATCTTATTTCTTTGTGTCTTTGTTCGTAACTTTTCACCACCTGACATCATGGACGATGGGAACATCTTTGAACCCGTCATCCCACCACAACAAAACCCACCACTAGAACCTCTTAGGCCCCGAACCTTAGGAGAATATTCCCGACCTAGCCATCAAGGCTATCGAAACACCATTGAGCTCACCGGAGCCAATGTGACCCCCTTGCGATCCGACACCATCCGGTTGGTGCAAAGCGGATGTGCATTTCATGGACATCGTTCCGAAGATCCAAACCAACATCTTAAGGACTTCCTCAAAATCGTAGATTCCATAGACCTAGATGTTGCAACTAGAGAGACAACCCGATTACGCCTATTTCAATTCTCTCTACGGGATCCAGCTAGTCAATGGCTTGAGCGTTTACCCGCGGGATCCATCACCACATGGGATGATCTCACCACTCGTTTCCTTGCCCAATTTTTCCCACCGAGGAGAACTACTAAGCTTAGAAATGACATCTTGATGTTCCAACAACGTCAAAATAAATCTCTTTATGAAGCATGGACTCGTTTCAAGGACTTACTCCAAAAAGTCCCTCATCATGGCATAGATCTTTGGCTCCAAGTCCAAATTTTTTATGACCATATCGATCTCTCCACAAGGCGAGCCATTGACCAATCGGCCGGTGGTAAGCTACGTTATCTAAGTGCGGAACAATCATGGGAACTCATAGAAGATCTTGCTCTCTATGACAACGAAAGTTGGAATGATCCCCGTGATTTGAACAAAACGGTCAAGGCAATATCTTTGCCTTCGAACAACTCTAGCACTCCCGACCGTAGGATCATGGAACTTGAGGACCAAGTCAAGTTTCTCATGAAATCTTACGAAGCTCCTAAACCTTCAAGCCAAGTGAACAAAATCACTTCTTCATGCGAATTATGTAGTGGTCCCCATGACACTCATGATTGTGTGGAACTCCCCGGAACAGCTTTTGCGGACTACACATCCACGCGTACTGACGAAGCGGGAGATAAGTGGTACACTTTCAAGCCCGAGCCGAACCCTTACGGTGATTCATACAAACCCTCTTGGAAGAATCACCCAAACCTTAGGTGGAAACAAAATCAACCTAATTCTTCTAATCCGCCTAATCGTTATCAACCAAACGGTCCACCATCCAACCGTACTTTCAACAACAATCCTTCTAACATCTATGGTAGTACCAACAATCTTGAAGGATTGATGTCAAAGTTTATGGCATCTCAAGAGGCTCGCATAGCTAGGTTTGAAACCGAATTCAACCAACAACAAACGGAGATGACCAACAAGATTGACAACTTGTTGAAAGCCCTCAACAACCAAGCGTTAGTCACACCTAGGAAGGACACTAGGGACACCAATAACAGAATCCAAATTAAGGATCCCTCATCATCTAAACATGTCCACTTTGTCAATGTTGTCACCATTAAGCCAATAGATAAGGAGATAGAAGAGAGTGACAAGGATGAAGTTAGAGTAGAAGCCGAGACTGAGGATGAGAGTAGGGAAGTTGAGGTTAATAGGAGAGAGGAATTAGAGGAGGTAGAGCCTATAGAAAAATACTTTGATAAGTTGCCCACCAAGGAAGAACGGGAATACCATAAGGATTTATTCGATAGTCCCGAGAGACCATATATCCTTGGCACCCCCCTTATTAAAATGGGAGACCCCTCTAACATTAACATACCATGCAATATCGGGCACATGCATATATGGAAAGCTTACATCGACCCTAGATCCCCCGTGAACATCATGACTAAGACTTATTACAATTGGGTGATGAAGAAGCAACTTAATTTTAGGATGATGCCTAATAAGAATCTGATAAGTAATTTTGCAGGAAGAGTGAAGGGATTGCATGTGATTATAGGGAATCTCACCTATGAGATCGATTTTATGATAGTTGAAGACACTCGTCCGGTGATAGATGCTTGCCTAAGCCAAATAATATTTGGAAAACCATTTGTTGAGGCCACTAGGATGAGTTATGATCCGACTTTAGGGATAGTTAGATTCAAGGAAGAGAATGATGAGGTTGCTTATCAAATGCCCTACAAGATTGAGCAATACCGCCTTCTCTCTAATTTCGAAAAGGAACACAAGCAAGCGGCTTATTATAGGAATGAGGAGGATAGACGTAGAGGAGTAGAGTATGTAAAGAATAGGATGCTTGGTTTCTACAAAGAATGCTTGCAACTAGGTCCGGAATACAAAACTGGTTTAGAAGACGACCTAGAGAGTGGAACCAATGATGAGGTCACGTAGTAACCCATGACCTTGAGTCTAGCTACAAGACTCGTAAATAAAGAAAAGCGCTTCTTGGGAGGCAATCCATGTTTTGTGTGATTTTATTTTTGTTTGTTTGTTATTTGCTTCCGTATGCATGTTTTATTTTTGGTTGATCATGTTTCTAAATTAAATAGTGGAAATACTTTACTTTGTTGTTTTGGCCTAGTCTTAACTCCACCTAAAAGTATTTTTGCAAAAGATAAGTGTAAGGGGAAACCCCAAATATTTTTTTAAGAAACAAACCGATCATGATTCTCCACAATATTAAATGAACATGTGTATTCGTATTTGTTAGAGTCAAATGCTTGTATCGAGTCATAATGAAGTTTTGAAGGATTTTCCAGGAAGTAGGACCAAGTTTTTCCAGAAATTTTCCGGAAACTTAACATAAGAATTTCTGCAGGTCACTTCTGACGGCGTCAAGAGTTAACTCTTGACGGCGTCACGTGTAAAAATCTGGAAATTTTACCGGTTTTGTTTTTCTAACGGAGTCCTATGGTTTTTGTGAATTATTAAGTTTTATAATCTCCAGGAGATCTGCAAACTTCATTCCACAAGCATTATATCTTATCTTGTTTTCTAGGATTTAGAAACTTATATAGGATGCCGCCAATTTTACGCGAGGTTGTTTTGTCTATTTCTCAGGATTTACAGGTTATGTATGACAAGAAGATGATTTATATTCTGGAAGGGAAGCTTTGATTGTTCATTTTCTTGGAAGAAGATTTAACCTGGCCACCTTATTATCCATACCGAGCGAATCAGGGGAGTATTTGATTTCATTCTCTTTACTTTTTAACTTTTACATTCTTTACTTGAACATTGGGGACAATGTTCATCTTAAGTGTAAGGGGAGGGTAAAAAGATGATACCTTACATATGCACTTTCGCTTGAGTTTGTTTTCTTTAATGGTAGATGTGTAATAAAACTATGAGAAATACTTGTTAGTGCAATTTTAGCGCCAAATTTAAAATTTTTTACAACATTTAGGAGTGAAACTTTAGCCATAGCAAGCGTCTCATGGATAGGAGATTGTATGACTAGCACATAACCGTATATTCAGAAAAATTTTCCACCCAAATATGTGAGGTTCGCCTTTAGATTTGATAGGAAAAGCATTTACTATTAGTGCTTATGAGTGTACCGGTAGCATTTAGATTCTAGAACTTGCGTTAGTGATGCATCCCGAGACCGCTAGTGAGACTACATTCGTGTGGTAGGATTTACTACATGATAAGAGGCATTAGGATCACCCTTGTGTTAAACCCGTATTATAATTACTTGACTATTTAAGTCATATTATTTGGCTAGTTAAGTCAACTAATTTTTCCCACACCTTAGCGTTGTACTCATTTTTAGTACACAAAACCCCTAGTACACCCCTCCGAGCCTATCTTTTCGTTTCTAACTTTAAGCATCTTACTTAAAGGAAGAATTTGTTACACCCCACTTAAATGTACAACCAAATCGCCTTAGCCTTCCGTGTATGCGCTCATTTTTTGTGCATTATTGTTATTTGTTAAACCCTAAGTTAACTATCTAATTGATTACATGGTTGCTAAGTCGAGTCATATCCTTGTACATATTGTTTTGGGACGATTGGGACTCATGGGTTAAGTACTTATTTTATGGAGTAATGGGGAAGAACATCATTTATTACCCCCATATGTACGTTAATCTTAAAAGTGCTCCAAGTGTTTTGATTTTCTTAATTCGAGTCATTAGATTAGTTTAATGTAAAGTATGTAAAGATTCAAGTGTAAGGGGAATATTCATTCCCTATGATGTATTATTTTGGATGGTAGGGTAAGAGTGTATGCAAAAAAAAAAAAAAAAAAAAAAAAAAAAAAAAATCAAGAAAAAGAAAAAAAAAATAGAAAAAGGAAAAAGAGAAAAAACATACGGACTACCATCCCGTTTCATTCTATGTTCATTTTATGTTTTGTCACTTTTCATTTATTAGCTTAAGTCGAGTCTAGTCTTGGCTTAGCAACGCCATATTGTACATGTAATTAACCAAGATTGTTAACTCGCCACCAGTAAAACTTCCTTTATCCAACAAAACCGTGTATTTTATATCCTTACACCTAACGTTACAACCCTTTAAAAGACCTCTTTGATAGTTTATCCTAGGTGCTTACGCCATGTGGTGGAGGTTTGATCCTTTCCCAAGCCTATGGTAATCTATTTTGCTATGACAGGTAGTGAGAGATATCTTCCGTTTCCATATTGTAATTTACACTTTATTACACCCGAGAGATGTGAGTATCTAAACACTATTTGTGAGGTGCTTGTATATGACCTCCGTGCTTGTCTATTGGTCTTTAGTGGAACGATTATTTGTTGTAATTACTTTTATATTAGTGTTAAATGACCCCTAACTTGTATTTTGATTAGAATAAAATCGCATTTGCTTGAGGACAAGCAAATCTCAAGTGTAAGGGTATATGATGAGGCGAAAAATGAACCACTTTTAGGGGGTCATTTAAGCCCGGAATTGAATTTATTTGATCAAATATCGCCCTAAATCGTTCCTTTTGTGATTTTAGGTACTTTGGGAGTGAAATCTGGAAAAGGAAGCAATTCGGACGTTTTTGGAGCATAAAAGTGAAGAAAACGCCAAAGTCTTAATTTTCCTTGCTGGGAACAGTAGGTGACGGCGTCAAGAGTAACATCCTGACGGCGTCAAGAGTAATTTCCATGACGACCCAGTACAGATTTGATGGCGTCACAAGAGAGGGCGCCAAGAGTAAAAATCATGACGGCCTGGAAATGCATAACACATGACAGCGTCAGAAGTAGATCAAGGCAGTCCGAGAAGAGTTTTGGGCGAGGTGACGGCGTGACAAGATTGGTCTTGACGCCGTCAGACCCCTTTTCCTATATATAGTTTTCTATTTTTCACATTAAAAAGAGAGAAGTTTTGGAGAAACCCTAAGTACGAACTTGGTGCGAATTTTACAGGTTTTTCAAGGGTTCTAAGCCCTTGATACCTTTCATGTGTAATTGAGATAAGTATTCTTTTAATTCAATCAATATGTCTATTGCACTAGGTCTTTATTGGTTGTATTTAATGCATGAGCCACTGTTTATAATCCCTATGGTTGTGCTGGGCATGGTATAGGAGGAGATAAGAGCTTATAGAATTGGGGAGTTATGTGCAATACCCCATGAATGGTATTAAGGAATACAATCCGTCATCCATGCAACTATAACAAGTAATTAACATGTAAAAGATGTCTAGGGAGTAGTGAAATCTAAGTAAACACATTTTCTTCACTTATTGCTCACAACATTAGTATAATTTAGTTTATTTTCATTTCTAGTATTTTATTTTGATTGCATCTTTAGTATTGGGTTAGTTGACTAGCAACTAATTCCGTCCAAATCCTTCAAACCCGAGATTTTTACTTGCTTTCTAAAAAATATAAAAATACAAAAAGAATCATCTCTCACCTTTAGAACTAGTATTTAGGTTTTCTAATCCTAGCGACACTATTCCTAGCTGAACGATCAATCCCCCGGTACTTGTCACTACACTATACTACAACGATCAGGTACACTGCCTGGTGGGGGTTGTAAGCTTCTCAGGATCCCTTGAGAGGTAAAGCCTGGTGCGATTCCCACGTATCAGCAGAGATTCTTGCTGGGCTAAGGGAAGCTAGATATCACAGTACTGATACATCCAAGTGGCACAAGAATCAATTTTGTGCTAACTGGAGGTATTTGGTGCATCTGCTGCTTCAATGTATAAGCAACAAGTGTGGTGGATGGAACCAATTCTCTCTGCAATTGGGTTGTGGTATTGTTTGTCTTTCTAAGGGTCAAACTTATAATTTTTCTAAGTTTATCTTTGATAATATGCTAGAAAACATTGATAAACAACAGCATAAGTTCTTAATGTATCCTAGGTTCTTACAAATAATTTTAGACATAACCACTGAAGATAGAACCCATGTGCCTATTAAAAGTCTTGGTTCTAAGTTGTTTGCCTCAATGAAAACTAATTATACTGGGGAACATCACCCTATGTTAGAAGCTATGTTGCCACATGGCAATGACAATGTAGTTGAGGGTGATGATGCTGGTAATGTGCCTGCTTGTAACACCCCAACCCGACAAGGGTAAAAATATCACAAATTATGGTGTTACATCAGAAAAACAGACAGATCAAAAGCAGTAAACTTACATAAATAACTATGGTCAAATTCTTCACTCAGTTCTACACTCAAGCCCAGAAAGCTATCCCAAATGCTATCTTGAATACCTGCCGCGGAGAAAAGAAATGCGGCTGAGCTACGAAAGCTCAGTGAACGGATATAACAAAAGAAAACTGAAATAACTGATGAAATACAGAAGATATAATTATGGGAAACATATTTAGGTATAACAGATAGTATGGAAATGTAAAGTGTAGGTTAAGTAAGGAATCTATACAGTCACATGTATAAACAGAATCAGAATATACCATGAGCTCAGAAACATATCATAATCATATCATAATCACATAAGTTGCACAAGGAGTAGCTAGCTCCATTGTACCGGAAGTGAAAGGAGTACATTGCACATACAACCAGTCACTAAACATAATCATATCATATCATATCATAACAGAAAACAGATCTAGGATGCATCCATACGCCCCTGAAAATTAGTGGACATTCATATATAACGGAAGGGACGTGGCAGAACATCACTCTACTGCCCTAGAGTCATGCCATAGGTGCATCTATGACACGGACATGGAACCCCCATGCCTAGTGAAGCTCATGTAATAAAAGGTTCATACAAAGGTTCAAAGCATAGTTGTCATATCAGAAGGTTCAATTAGCAAGGTTTATCAAAACAGAGGTTCAAAATAGAAGGTTCATATCAAAGGTTCATATCACAAAGGAAACCTTAAGAGTAAGGTCAAAATATCCGTACCTCAAAAGCAAAGCTGACAGAGATCAAAGAAAGATTCACGGAAGGAAGAGTTCACTTCTTCTTTAATTATCCACCTGATTTAGTGATCATTTAATTTGTTAATAACTTTATCTTAAATCAGATTACTCTTCTTTAGTCAGCTTTCCACTTTTAGTAATTTTCCATTATTTAATAAGATTCCCAAATTAGTAAGTTTCTCTAATTAGGAAGATTACACAGTAATTTAGGTTTACACTTTAAGTAAATCATTATTATGGAATTATGGTTTCATTATAACAAATAATTATAATTTAGGATAAAACATGTAAACTTTCAAAAGTTTAGGGTTAATAAGTTAACTTTCCCTAATTTACGAAACAAACCCTTAATTTTAAATAAACACCCTTTTTATTATATAACTTACAAATTAATCTGTTTAATTACAAATGTTATACATTTTACCCTTGAACTAATTTTATACAGTTACCCCTGGTCCAATATACTTTACAAAAATAATCCTTAAGTTTGTAAAATTACAAAACAAACCCTATACTTTTTAATATCTAATTCGATTACAAAATAATCCACAATACCCTAACCCCAATCTTTTCCAATCATTACCCAATTATTACATCATCCTTAAACCTCATTTAATGCAGTAAAATTTCCAAAAACCCTAACCCTAATTAATTCGATCCACTTCTACTTTTATTTTATTTTTCTTATTTAACCGATTACAAAATAAATCCAAAACTAGTTTCTACACTTCAATCATCATAGAATCAATTTTATTATTGTCAAATAACATGTATAGGATCTGAATAAAATAAATTCGAAACACAAACAAATAGATTTAGCCGATTAGGGTTTTTAGGTCGATTTAGGGTTTATGGTTATATATAAATTCGTTTGAATTAACATGCATGGCTCGATTCCAATATTTTATACTGATAATATATGATATATAGGTTACTAGAAAAATACCAGAAAGATTTTATAACGAGTAAACAAGCAGAATGAATTTTTACCTCTCGGTTTAATTTAAATCGAGTAAAACAAATCCAACGATCGAACCAAGCTACCACAGCCTCAACCACAATTTTTCTCAACTTTTATGGCTTAGAAAACGACCAGGAAAAATACTAGAGAGCCTTGGAAAATTATGTGTCAACTGTTAGGGATTTTTGGGTTGTCGACTTTCTTTTAAAGTCAGTTTTATGTTTTCTAAATATATAAAACATGTATAAATCATATATAATAGGTGGAATATTTATCATGGGCTTCAATCTATTATGATAAGTCCAAATTAAAAGATTATACATGTTTCCTATTTATTTGGGATTGATTTCTTAATAATAAATACATATATATAATTAAATAAAATCTACATAATTAGATATTTACAAGAAATAATTTTTACTTTTACAAAAGTGACAAATCTTATTTATGCTAAATTTATTTTGATCATATTATGCCAAATTCCAAATTTCTAAGGCTTTCTTTGATATTATTTAAATGTTATTACAATTTTCTTTGAACTTAGGGGTATTTTGGTAATTTAGCATGTTTTAGAATTTGAGGTATTACAACTTCTTCCCCTCTAAAAAGAAATTTCCATCCTCGGAAATTGAATAAATAGAACAGACGAAAACGAATCGGATTACGGAAATTGCCAGAACGGAATGAACACAGAATCTTTCAATTACAGAAATAACCTTAATTCAGAATAACCTTTCTAACAGATTTCAAATGGATAGACAGATCTTTCTTATCAGGATTTCATAACTTCATATCTTATTCAAAACAGTTCAGAAATCGATTCAACGATTACATACTTGTAGCAGATAACTAAAGTACTTATCACAAGTACTAGCAGAAAACGGATTGAGTACAGAACTTCAAACGATAGAAAACTCTATAATGAGTTCTGAAATTCTTAACGAATGATCAACGATCAACAAACATACGACGAGAATTTGAACATATCCAGATATCTAACGATGAAGGCAGAACCTACATATAGGTCGAATGAGTCTTAAAAGTCTCACTAATCGCGGATAATCTAACTGACAGAAATCTGATGCTTTCCAAACACTTCCCGAAATATCCTATGCTCACAATGAAAATACATTATATGATGAAATATTATCACGTTGGCCAGGTGTCATAATATTTACATTATATAAATATACCTTCATGGCGACCATACTTTATCTCAAGTCATTAATAAAACAACTTAATAGCAACCTAACAATTCTCCTCTTTTCCTAGGATTTAGCAGAATCTGTAACAACCCGTAATTTTCTAGACTGCTTTTAATAATAAATTATATTTATTATTTCCTAAGTTTCACTTTTGGACTTTTCGGAACTTATTTGAATCAAATACGAGAAATTATCTCACTTTAATTGAAACGCGAGCTCGCGCACGAACCGAACCATAGATAGTACGGTTACTCTAATAAACACATTTTGGAATCAATATTAATGTTTTTATATTTCTTTTATAAGAATACACTCGGAAACATATTTTACACCTTAATGATTCCAAACGTGCAACCAAAACATCCCGACTCATGTTTAAACTTAAACGGAACAAGTAAAACAATATGGGAACTCACGTTTTAACTTCCTACTCTTTTCTATATCACGTGTCGCATTTTATGCAACCAAACACAACACAACTCGAATATATACATATTTCGTATATACATCTCATGTTTTGTACCAAATTACATTCATACACAATTATAAACAAACCATCCGAGTTTTGTAGCTAGTTTGACAACTCTAGTAACCTTGTGATGTCAAGTATCACATTAGACGAACCAAAACACACCACACTCTACATGTTGACACAAGACTAGATCGTGTATTCATTTTTGTTTGTGAAATCGTTTCACTTGGACGAAATCTATTCAAACTCAACATGGAACTGAACATGTCAAGTTTATAACTTTGTCTAACTCCTCTCGTACACTAGAGAGTGTCACGTTTCGTTGTAGTTGACACAACCAAAAACCCGACACTCGACATTATATGTCGAAACGCACATAATATCACAAAAGTAAATATTAACTTGTGCACCTCTCTTGTTGAAAAAAAAAAAAAAAAAAAAAAAAAGTCTTAACTACTCATTACACTTGCTTGTACTTGGTCAACTCTTTTTCCCCTCCTCCCATGTCTCTCGACTGAAACACTCAACCCCAAACCACATGGTATCCTTGTTTTATGGAGACAATAGAGACACAAGCCCATGCTTTCCATTTTTTTTCCTTGTTTTTCTGCAAATCGAAACAAACACAAAACCCACACTCTTAGTTTTGTGGTACATTTTCATTTAATGCTTGAACCAAATCCTTGAAACTTCCCTCTTATTTCCCTTCTTATAACTGAGCTTAGACAAGTTAAAAACCCACACATTTTACTTACAAAACAAAGCAAAATAAACTAAGGGCACACATAAATGTTTTCGAAGCAAAAGTAATTGGGTTTTTCACTTTGGAAGCTATCGGGTTTAGTTTGGAAAGCAAGTCGAAACAAGTTCTTTGGCCCTTTGTCTTTCACTCGTACACTCTTCATCATTGTAAGCACACTTGATATATACTCTTGTTTACATGTATCTCGTTCGATACAAATACCTTTATTTGCAAAAACTTATATTCTTGAAATATACTTGCCTCGTTAAAATGAAAACATATCGAAACATTTGCTTTTCTTGACCATTATGAACTGGTCATCTTTATAATGTGTTAGTATGCTTATGTGGTAGCTTTCGATTGTAAAACATGGCTTTATGAACTCGTTTTTAATACTCGCTATACACTTAAAACATGGCTTTTCGATCGTAAACTTATACGGCAACCTTGTAATAAACATAGAAGAATACTTTGGTTTTGTTGGAATTTTGAGTTATAAAACTCACTTAAGTCGTGCGACTTATGTGTGCTTATTTGGTTTTCTATTGCTTATTCATAAGCTTTAATACTCATTTGATACAGAGGCTAGCAAAATGAAATGAAACAAAGATGGCAAACTCTTTACACAAAACGTAACGCATGCATACTGAGAATGTTATAACCAAATGTAATACTGTCACAGATATCCTTTAAATATACTTTTTGGTAAACTATAACACAAAAGAGCCTATGGCTCACTGGTTGGGGCGTTCATTTGCTACACGCCAGACTCTAGTTCGAATCTGGTCTTTGTCAAATTTTTGATATTCTTGTTATTTCTGCAATATTTACACTTTCAGCCCTTCCACTTCTAATTGTTGTCACTTTTCTTGAAACTTTATATAACTTCGAAACCTATATTGTTTTCGACAACATCAACCCCTCAACTTTGAACAAACTATCACTTTTTCTTAAAATCTTATAATTTCGAAACTTTTAATATCTTTACCATTTCAGTCCCTCGACTTGGACCAAGTCTACGTTTTTCTCATAAAATTTAGAGGTTTAAATAACTTATATATTTTTACCACTTTTCGTCTAAGCAAATATGTTTTACACATATTTTTAATTAACGACGACATCTGCGTAAACTATGAATAATATATTTGTCCAAATATATTATTTGCTCACGATACCGATAAACATATACATTTACACATATCGAGGCCAAGCAAAATTAATAAATACTTTACGTCATATATTTATCCTTCGAGCCAACACTTATACGATATATTCGTACACATTATTTTCACTTTGATTCCAAGAGCCAATACTTATAAATGTTTTCACAACAACATTTTTTTTTATATATATACACTTCTCAATGAGCAATGAGACCTGTTGAACTTATAAAAATCCACATAAGCTACGATAACACAAACACATTGAGAAACAATTGAAACTTTGTTCCAAACTTTACAGCATGTATTTGAATTAATGACTTAGACTAAAACCATACCATACTATTCTAGGTTGCGTGTCGGAGCCGTGCACATTTACCACCTGACATACTCACATCAGGTGACTTAATTAATGAGGTGAGTCATAGCCCCACTTTTACTCGTTTAATTACTTTATAAATTCTTTGGGGGAGATACATGCTCAAATACTTATTTTTACTTTCACAAGTACCCTAAACATTTTCATATTACTATAAGTTTATAGCCCCACTATTTACTTTACTTTGCTTTACAAACTTGGGGTGAGAAATGTGCAAACACTTTATGAATTCTTGCTTTTATGCGACACACTTTATGAGTTATTGCTTGTATGCAACACACTTTATGAACTATTGCTGTTACGCAACCACTTGAATGACAACTTCTTTTATGCAAGCACTTTTATGGACCACACTGAAACTAATGCTTTATTTAAACTATTACGCGGATTAGCCTAAGCCTTGAATCCCACTTTGCCCAAACTCATGAACCGTCAGTTCCTGCTGGGAAGCGCGAATGTTATAAATAGATCTATTGTGGGTGACTCCCCCGTTCGGTTTGACCGGATAGGCAAACGCGAACGTATAACATGTCGGATTACAAGTGTATCGGGATAAACACTTGTCGGGCCTTTATATTTAACATGCTTCTAGAGCATGCACACTGTCGTAGCTTCGGTTGCATGAACTTAGTGCTAGCGTAATAGACTTTTACTTTTATGTGACATTATATTCGTTGTAATGATCGCATACTTTGCCTATGGTCCAACTTTATGCTTAACACTTATGATCTACTTTACTGATATTTTTTATGACACTGTGAGTAAAGCAGTAGTCACTAAAACTGAACTTGATTTGTATGTGAATGGTTATTCACACTCGAAAACCTTGTGGTCAACTTTACTACATTTACTTGAAAGTAAACTATATTTTCATGACATTGTGAGCGTCACAATGGTCACATAACTTTTATCGAACTCACATTTCTTTTATACTAAATTGCTATTTATACAAACCTATGAACTCACCAACCTCGTGTTGACACTTTTTAGCATGTATTTTCAGGTTTAAGGCAATAACTACTATTGAAGGCTTTTGGCAAGGCATGGCATGGTCATAGATGATTCTGATGTATTTGGGACCGTTTTATTTCTTTTATGGGCCTATGTTTCCACATTGTTTTTGAAATGTTGTAAACATAATGCTTTTGACTATGAAATTTCTTCCAAACGGTTGAGGTAAAAACCGTTCTTTGTACCTTAGGTTATGATACCGATTTCGTAGCACCCCATGACATGTAGGCTTCCGCTGAACCTGATTTTTGGGGGTGTTACAGATTGGTATCAGAGCCTTGGTTATAGAGAACTAGGTAATTTTAAAACCTAGACTATAACTACTTTTACGAAAACTTAACTCTATGACCGCCACGTGCCTGCCTGCAAAGTTGATGCCTCATTTGTATTTTTGTTGCTATTATATTTAATGAGATGTACACTTTGTTATTGGATGAGTATATCCATTTATTTTCACTATATATACTATAAGTATGTTCGGCATACTTATGCTTACGTATTGTACTTGGCGTAGCATTATGCGCTTTTGTCTACGCAATCTCATCGTCCGTCCTCGAGTGTGGGCACTTGTCATAGTCTTTCAAAACAACTTTTGAATGTTAGAGACATATTATTAGTGTAACTAAACCGAGTATTTCAAAATTCATTGAACCTCGGTTGAATATAGACTGATCACCTATATTCAACCAGGGACAGTGGGACATAGCCTGATCACCTATGTTCGACTCAGAGGTGAACTTTGCGATACTGGGAGCAGTTATAATAGAATTATGTCAGGTTGATTTTTGATTTTGAGAATGGTTAAGTTTGGCGTGTGTATACGAGCATCGAATATCATGAAAGTTTGCACTTACACACGACACACTGGCATCACAACACCTCACAAACCGTAATACTCTTGGCATCACTATACTTTATACAAAATTCTTGTTTGTCGTTGTCCACCGAGGCTCGCATCGGGTCGGGTTAGACCCGATTGGCACCATTTGAATTCGAGTGTTTGACGTGACCCCTTGAGATCGTAATAATCCCTTTCGAGCTTACTAGAACGCTTGGATTTTATTTTGGCCATGCTCGGAATTGATTTTGGCTACGTTTGAATTCGGATTGGTGATTTGTGAATTTTGGACCTCATTGCGGACTTGGATTGGTTTATTTAGCCTTGGTTTGTTTGTGATCCGGTTACAGTCACCCCTACCTTAACCTTATGCTTAACCGATGATGTTCAATCGAGGTTGTACTTTCCGCCTTTACCTTACGTTGCTAGTAACAATCAACATCCTCCTTCAAAGTCATACTCTGAACCTGCTAAACTCTCCAGTCGGAAGAGAAATTTTGGGCAAATTTTATGCCCAACAGAAACTTTAAGACCTTAAGGAGTAACTTGAACCGCGTTCCTTGGGACAGACATCAAATCCGTCACTCGTCTCTCGAGAATACCAGTAATATTCCTTGCTACCATCTTATAAGATACTAAACTATGTCGCTAATACCATATAAGTTTTTTTCAATTATTATACTGACCATTTTGCGGTCACACTACAAATGTTTTACTGTTACTTTATGAAATCAAAATTTCGATCTTACTACTATTTTGTAAACGACATTGTTTCCCGTTGTTCTATAAACTGTTTTGCAAATCATCTCGCTAGTGATTTTATAAACCTGTTTACTGTCCTACTACGGCATTATGAAACAAACTACAGTTTTGCTACTATCATACAAATAATAAACTAATTTCTCGTCGTTCTATGAACTGCTTCACAATCCGTTTTATAAACTATTTTGCAAACGCCCTATGAACTATTTACTCATTTTGAAGTGTTAAATGTTTCAAGTCAAACTTCATCAAATTTTTGCATAACAATGAGTGATTAGACGATAACTTTCGTGAAAACATCTTATCCACACCATGTTTAAAGACTGTTCTTACTGAAATTACGAGTATTTTGAAGTCGCACCAGTTTACCTAACTACAAATTTTCAGTAAAGAATTTTGTATCACTCTTTAACAGACAAAGAGGAGCCTTTACCACTTGGTAAGACTCAAATCGGTTGTGGGTACCAACACCTATCCCTATCGACAAGTTAGTAGAAACTCGCAAAAAAAAAAAGGTCTTGAATTCACGTGGGGAAACGTGAAGGTAAATTCTCGTGCGTATATACTCATCTCTTTTCGATCGTAATGGGTAACTTGAATTGAATCGCGAGGACGCGATTCCGTTTAAGGAGGTGAGACTGTAACAACCCGTAATTTTCTAGACTGCTTTTAATAATAAATTATATTTATTATTTCCTAAGTTTCACTTTTGGACTTTTCGGAACTTATTTGAATCAAATACGAGAAATTATCTCACTTTAATTGAAACGCGAGCTCGCGCACGAACCGAACCATAGATAGTACGGTTACTCTAATAAACACATTTTGGAATCAATATTAATGTTTTTATATTTCTTTTATAAGAATACACTCGGAAACATATTTTACACCTTAATGATTCCAAACGTGCAACCAAAACATCCCGACTCATGTTTAAACTTAAACGGAACAAGTAAAACAATATGGGAACTCACGTTTTAACTTCCTACTCTTTTCTATATCACGTGTCGCATTTTATGCAACCAAACACAACACAACTCGAATATATACATATTTCGTATATACATCTCATGTTTTGTACCAAATTACATTCATACACAATTATAAACAAACCATCCGAGTTTTGTAGCTAGTTTGACAACTCTAGTAACCTTGTGATGTCAAGTATCACATTAGACGAACCAAAACACACCACACTCTACATGTTGACACAAGACTAGATCGTGTATTCATTTTTGTTTGTGAAATCGTTTCACTTGGACGAAATCTATTCAAACTCAACATGGAACTGAACATGTCAAGTTTATAACTTTGTCTAACTCCTCTCGTACACTAGAGAGTGTCACGTTTCGTTGTAGTTGACACAACCAAAAACCCGACACTCGACATTATATGTCGAAACGCACATAATATCACAAAAGTAAATATTAACTTGTGCACCTCTCTTGTTGAAAAAAAAAAAAAAAAAAAAAAAAGTCTTAACTACTCATTACACTTGCTTGTACTTGGTCAACTCTTTTTCCCCTCCTCCCATGTCTCTCGACTGAAACACTCAACCCCAAACCACATGGTATCCTTGTTTTATGGAGACAATAGAGACACAAGCCCATGCTTTCCATTTTTTTTCCTTGTTTTTCTGCAAATCGAAACAAACACAAAACCCACACTCTTAGTTTTGTGGTACATTTTCATTTAATGCTTGAACCAAATCCTTGAAACTTCCCTCTTATTTCCCTTCTTATAACTGAGCTTAGACAAGTTAAAAACCCACACATTTTACTTACAAAACAAAGCAAAATAAACTAAGGGCACACATAAATGTTTTCGAAGCAAAAGTAATTGGGTTTTTCACTTTGGAAGCTATCGGGTTTAGTTTGGAAAGCAAGTCGAAACAAGTTCTTTGGCCCTTTGTCTTTCACTCGTACACTCTTCATCATTGTAAGCACACTTGATATATACTCTTGTTTACATGTATCTCGTTCGATACAAATACCTTTATTTGCAAAAACTTATATTCTTGAAATATACTTGCCTCGTTAAAATGAAAACATATCGAAACATTTGCTTTTCTTGACCATTATGAACTGGTCATCTTTATAATGTGTTAGTATGCTTATGTGGTAGCTTTCGATTGTAAAACATGGCTTTATGAACTCGTTTTTAATACTCGCTATACACTTAAAACATGGCTTTTCGATCGTAAACTTATACGGCAACCTTGTAATAAACATAGAAGAATACTTTGGTTTTGTTGGAATTTTGAGTTATAAAACTCACTTAAGTCGTGCGACTTATGTGTGCTTATTTGGTTTTCTATTGCTTATTCATAAGCTTTAATACTCATTTGATACAGAGGCTAGCAAAATGAAATGAAACAAAGATGGCAAACTCTTTACACAAAACGTAACGCATGCATACTGAGAATGTTATAACCAAATGTAATACTGTCACAGATATCCTTTAAATATACTTTTTGGTAAACTATAACACAAAAGAGCCTATGGCTCACTGGTTGGGGCGTTCATTTGCTACACGCCAGACTCTAGTTCGAATCTGGTCTTTGTCAAATTTTTGATATTCTTGTTATTTCTGCAATATTTACACTTTCAGCCCTTCCACTTCTAATTGTTGTCACTTTTCTTGAAACTTTATATAACTTCGAAACCTATATTGTTTTCGACAACATCAACCCCTCAACTTTGAACAAACTATCACTTTTTCTTAAAATCTTATAATTTCGAAACTTTTAATATCTTTACCATTTCAGTCCCTCGACTTGGACCAAGTCTACGTTTTTCTCATAAAATTTAGAGGTTTAAATAACTTATATATTTTTACCACTTTTCGTCTAAGCAAATATGTTTTACACATATTTTTAATTAACGACGACATCTGCGTAAACTATGAATAATATATTTGTCCAAATATATTATTTGCTCACGATACCGATAAACATATACATTTACACATATCGAGGCCAAGCAAAATTAATAAATACTTTACGTCATATATTTATCCTTCGAGCCAACACTTATACGATATATTCGTACACATTATTTTCACTTTGATTCCAAGAGCCAATACTTATAAATGTTTTCACAACAACATTTTTTTTTATATATATACACTTCTCAATGAGCAATGAGACCTGTTGAACTTATAAAAATCCACATAAGCTACGATAACACAAACACATTGAGAAACAATTGAAACTTTGTTCCAAACTTTACAGCATGTATTTGAATTAATGACTTAGACTAAAACCATACCATACTATTCTAGGTTGCGTGTCGGAGCCGTGCACATTTACCACCTGACATACTCACATCAGGTGACTTAATTAATGAGGTGAGTCATAGCCCCACTTTTACTCGTTTAATTACTTTATAAATTCTTTGGGGGAGATACATGCTCAAATACTTATTTTTACTTTCACAAGTACCCTAAACATTTTCATATTACTATAAGTTTATAGCCCCACTATTTACTTTACTTTGCTTTACAAACTTGGGGTGAGAAATGTGCAAACACTTTATGAATTCTTGCTTTTATGCGACACACTTTATGAGTTATTGCTTGTATGCAACACACTTTATGAACTATTGCTGTTACGCAACCACTTGAATGACAACTTCTTTTATGCAAGCACTTTTATGGACCACACTGAAACTAATGCTTTATTTAAACTATTACGCGGATTAGCCTAAGCCTTGAATCCCACTTTGCCCAAACTCATGAACCGTCAGTTCCTGCTGGGAAGCGCGAATGTTATAAATAGATCTATTGTGGGTGACTCCCCCGTTCGGTTTGACCGGATAGGCAAACGCGAACGTATAACATGTCGGATTACAAGTGTATCGGGATAAACACTTGTCGGGCCTTTATATTTAACATGCTTCTAGAGCATGCACACTGTCGTAGCTTCGGTTGCATGAACTTAGTGCTAGCGTAATAGACTTTTACTTTTATGTGACATTATATTCGTTGTAATGATCGCATACTTTGCCTATGGTCCAACTTTATGCTTAACACTTATGATCTACTTTACTGATATTTTTTATGACACTGTGAGTAAAGCAGTAGTCACTAAAACTGAACTTGATTTGTATGTGAATGGTTATTCACACTCGAAAACCTTGTGGTCAACTTTACTACATTTACTTGAAAGTAAACTATATTTTCATGACATTGTGAGCGTCACAATGGTCACATAACTTTTATCGAACTCACATTTCTTTTATACTAAATTGCTATTTATACAAACCTATGAACTCACCAACCTCGTGTTGACACTTTTTAGCATGTATTTTCAGGTTTAAGGCAATAACTACTATTGAAGGCTTTTGGCAAGGCATGGCATGGTCATAGATGATTCTGATGTATTTGGGACCGTTTTATTTCTTTTATGGGCCTATGTTTCCACATTGTTTTTGAAATGTTGTAAACATAATGCTTTTGACTATGAAATTTCTTCCAAACGGTTGAGGTAAAAACCGTTCTTTGTACCTTAGGTTATGATACCGATTTCGTAGCACCCCATGACATGTAGGCTTCCGCTGAACCTGATTTTTGGGGGTGTTACAGAATCAATCCTCATCAATAAGATCGAACAGAAAATGAAACGTATCAGAAAAGTACGAAAATCTAACAAATCTATCTTAATAGAGCACAATACTTCCAAATTCACCAAAATGCTCATAATCATAAACTTAGCCAATATATGCAGAATTATCATAATACTAAACTTCAAAGGAAAACTTAATATTCTGAAAATTCAATCACACTATTATCAATCTTCCTCATTATTATGTGATATCCTAATCATCATTAACAGAAAGAACTTAGGGAAATCAACCTATACCAGATAATTGTCAGAATTATAACCATCCAAAGAAAACCCTTAATAACATAGTTTCATTATCATAATAGAGTGAACAATTTCCTATATTTGTGACTAATAACCTCCAGATCTCTCATAAGGATAGAAAAGATTCATGGAAAATCAAATAGTGTCAAAACTTAATATGCCTAACATAAGCAGGAAGATTCACAGAATATATCAAACACATAGGGTTGTAATAATCTTCCAAATGGTCAGAAAACATCAAACTAATTGTCAACAAGTCAGAGATGGAAATCAAAATCAGAAAGCGAAACTTAAATGGTGTAGTTCTCAAGATATTTTAAACTTATTAGTTTACTGAACTTTTAGGTCATGCTTAACTTTCTAACCTCGGAAAGAATGATCTTATCGGCTTATCTAAAAGCAAAGGCATGAATCAGAGTGATGCGGAAACGATGCTACTTAAAGAAATGTCCTAGTCTACCCAATCTTCACCGGTCATAACTCAAGTTTCATATAAGGGAGTCCTAAAGCAAATCCTCAAAGATCGTTTCATAACTCCTATGGTGCAAAACTTTAGGGCCTAATACTCACAGGTCATAGCCTAAGCTCTACGGGTTTTTAATCCGCCGATCAAACCTGTTTCTGATACCATAATTGTAACACCCCAACCCGACAAGGGTAAAAATGTCACAAATTATGGTGTTACATCAGAACAAACAGACAGATCAAAAGCAGTAAACTTACATAAATAACTATGGTCAAATTCTTCACTCAGTTCTACACTCAAGCCCAGAAAGCTATCCCAAATGCTATCTTGAATACCTGCCGCGGAGAAAAGAAATGCGGCTGAGCTACGAAAGCTCAGTGAACGGATATAACAAAAGAAAACTGAAATAACTGATGAAATACAGAAGATATAATTTTGGGAAACATATAGGTATAACAGATAGTATGGAAATGTAAAGTGTAGGTTAAGTAAGGAATCTATACAGTCACATGTATAAACAGAATCAGAATATACCATGAGCTCAGAAACATATCATAATCATATCATAATCACATAAGTTGCACAAGGAGTAGCTAGCTCCATTGTACCGGAAGTGAAAGGAGTACATTGCACATACAACCAGTCATTAAACATAATCATATCATATCATATCATAACAGAAAACAGACCTAGGATGCATCCATACGCCCCTGAAAATTAGTGCACATTCATATATAACGGAAGAGACGTGGCAGAACATCACTCTACTGCCCTAGAGTCATGCCATAGGTGCATCTATGACACGGACATGGAACCCCCATGCCTAGTGAAGCTCATGTAATAAAAGGTTCATACAAAGGTTCAAAGCATAGTTGTCATATCAGAAGGTTCAATTAGCAAGGTTTATCAAAACAGAGGTTCAAAACAGAAGGTTCATATCAAAGGTTCATATCACAAAGGAAACCTTAAGAGTAAGGTCAGAATATCCGTACCTCAAAAGCAAAGCTGACAGAGATCAAAGAAAGATTCACGGAAGGAAGAGTTCACTTCTTCTTTAATTATCCACCTGATTTAGTGATCATTTAATTTGTTAATAACTTTATCTTAAATCTGATTACTCTTCTTTAGTCAGCTTTCCACTTTTAGTAATTTTCCATTATTTAATAAGATTCCCAAATTAGTAAGTTTCTCTAATTAGGAAGATTACACAGTAATTTAGGTTTACACTTTAAGTAAATCATTATTATGGAATTATGGTTTCATTATAACAAATAATTATAATTTAGGATAAAACATGTAAACTTTCAAAAGTTTAGGGTTAATAAGTTAACTTTCCCTAATTTACGAAACAAACCCTTAATTTTAAATAAACACCCTTTTTATTATATAACTTACAAATTAATCTGTTTAATTACAAATGTTATACATTCTACCCTTGAACTAATTTTATACAGTTACCCCTGGTCTAATATACTTTACAAAAATAATCCTTAAGTTTGTAAAATTACAAAACAAACCCTATACTTTTTAATATCTAATTCGATTACAAAATAATCCACAATACCCTAACCCTAATCTTTTCCAATCATTACCCAATTATTACATCATCCTTAAACCTCATTTAATGCAGTAAAATTTCCAAAAACCCTAACCCTAATTAATTCGATCCACGTCTACTTTTATTTTATTTTTCTTATTTAACCGATTACAAAATAAATCCAAACCTAGTTTCTACACTTCGATCATCATAGAATCAATTTTATTATTGTCAAATAACATGTATAGGATCTGAATAAAATAAATTTGAAACACAAACAAATATATTTAGCCGATTAGGGTTTTTAGGTCGATTTAGGGTTTATGGTTATATATAAATTCGTTTGAATTAACATGCATGGCTCGATTCCAATATTTTATACTGATAATATATGATATATAGGTTACTAGAAAAATACCAGAAAGATTTTATAATGAGTAAACAAGCAGAATGAATTTTTACCTCTCGGTTTAATTTAAATCGAGTAAAACAAATCCAACGATCGAACCAAGCTACCACAGCCTCAACCACGGTTTTTCTAAACTTTTATGGCTTAGAAAACGACCAGGAAAAATACTAGAGAGCCTTGGAAAATTATGTGTTGACTGTTAGGGATTTTTGGGTTGTCGACTTTCTTTTAAAGTCGGTTTTATGTTTTCTAAATATATAAAACGTGTATAAATCATATATAATAGGTGGAATATTTATTATGGGCTGCAATCTATTATTATAAGTCAAAATTAAAAGATTATACATGTTTCCTATTTATTTGGGATTGATTTCTTAATTATAAATACATATATATAATTAAATAAAATCTACATAATTAGATATTTACAAGAAATAATTTTTACTTTTACAAAAGTGACAAATCTTATTTATGCTAAATTTATTTTGATCATATTATGCCAAATTCCAAATTTCTAAGGCTTTCTTTGATATTATTTAAATGTTATTTCAATTTTCTTTGAACTTAGGGGCATTTTGGTAATTTTGCATGTTTTAGAATTTGAGGTATTACACTGCTCCTAATGCTGCTGATGATGGTAATCCATCATCTTCTGGAGTTGCTGCTGATGGTAATCCTTCAGTGGTAATGGAGGAAGAGCCAGCTACAACTGCTGAACCATTACCTGATTCTACTGACTTACCACCACCTACCTCTATACATATGTCACCTAGTCCTACCATTTCACCAGCTCAGGATGCTCCAGCTGAGCAAATTCATGAGTTTGAAGATAATTTTCAGCCTCATGAACCTGAGATCACTAGACTGCATACACCTAGTCCTATGAGAGAGCCAAGTAATGAAGGATTTACTAATGTTGTAAATGAGTCTGTTTCTCCTTCAGGGTTCAATGAAGCTCATCTTACCACTGAGCAATCAGCTGGTAGAGCAGAGGACCCAATTACTCTCACTTTTGTATATGATTCTCTTAACAGGTACATGAAAATGACTGAAGATCTCCAAAAGGAACTTGCTGATACCAAGACTACTCTTGGTAATGAAATTGAAAGTTTGAAAAGCAAGGTTCAAGATTTGGAGGCACAACTGAATCAGCAGAAGCAAAGTAAGGGTGGATTGGATTCTACTGAAGTTGCAAAGGAGGCAAATTTGGATTCTCTTGAAATTCTAGCTGAAGTTGCTAGACAGTCTCATGGTGTTCCTTCTAAACCTGTTGAAGTACCGAAATCTAAACCAAAAATCTTATATGGTAGAAGAAGAAGTACCAGACAGTATTTGGCAAGGAAAGCTATTGAGTCTTCCAAAAGTGGTGATGATGATGTGCTCATGGCTGAAGTTACTGATACTTTTCAGGAGAAACAATCACCAAGTGGTGTTGCTGCTGATAAAGGGAATACATCAGGAGAAGCATTCTTTGTAGCAGGGAAAGAATATTTGAATTCCCCTGTTCATCATTCATCTGAGAATCAACAAGTTTCTTCTGATAGAGAGGTTCAAGAAGTACCTGATGAACCTATGGAAGATTTGAATGTTCCTCATGATGGTATTGCTGAAGGAACAGATGTGGATTTGGATGAGATTGTCACAGCTGAAGACAGAGTTGCACAAGAAAATCTTTTTAAAGTATGGGAAGATTATAAGAAGAGTGCTAATATGGCTGAGGAACAGCAAGCCAAGTTTGATGCAGAATTGGATACAGTCACTCAAAGATATGTTTCTACATTACCCATTGAAAGACAAAGAGAATTGGATGCAGCTGTTCAAGAATTTGATGAGTCAGATTGGCAGCAGATTGGACAACAAATGCTTGATAATCCTGATGTAGCTGCAGATATTATTGGTAAAAGGGTAGAGGAGCAAGACTGGGCTTCTGAAATTGTGAAAGTGCTGAAGATGAGGAAAAAGGTAGCAGATGAGTTAAAAGCTAAAGCTAAAAGAGATAAACCTATGACTCAAGCACAACAGAGGGATTATATGAGAACATATGTGAGAAGTCAAAGCAGTTCATTGTTTAATAATGCTTGGTCTAAGAAACAAGTGTGGGAACTTCCTTTTGACAAACTGGTTGAGATTTATAACAGAATCAAGACTAGAAATGAACAAGCTGGAATGGGTGCTTCTAAGAATATTCCTTTACCTGATATTTCTGCTGATGTACCACATGTTGCTGCTTCATCTTTTGTGGATGAAGGTAAAGCTAAAGTGATAGCAGAAGATCCTCCATCTAGAAAGAGAACCAGAAGACAACTGGAGATGGAAAGATTGGGTGAAGAGGCTGCTAGGAAGTTAGATGAGGAACAAAAAGCTAAACTTGCAAGATTTCATGAGCTGAAGGTAAGAGAAGTTGAACTTCAAGCTGCTAGAAACAAACAGATAAGGAAGGCTATGGATGAACAATATGCATCTGCTGCACTTGAATCTTCTCAGGATTCTACTGATGAACAATTAGATACTCCATCAGTGGAAACTGATGCTGCAGAAGGTGATTCTGCTGAAGCTGAAGTTCATGCTGCTATTTATGTTCCTGGAAGAAGAGGCAAGAGAATGGCTAAAGTCAGATCTTCACATTCAAAACAAAGTCTAATCAATGTGAATGCTTCTGATGCTTCATTTATAAGGGAAGGATCCTCTGATGATTGGCCTGAGGGAACTAGAGATGTTTTGGTTCACTGGGAGTTAAGTAAAAATGGTCAAGTTAATACCATTTACAGATTGGATAAAACTTTCATATCCTTTACATTTCTTCAACAGATTCTACATCTTGTGGATCATCAGGATTTGGTCACTCTATATGAGTTGGTTCTTAAGTATTATGCAACTCATACTCCTGAAGGGTCTGGATTGTATTTGTTGGGTGATCTTCAAGTGTTGTTTGATTCTTCTACTCCCACTGGTGCAAGCTATGATATATGGAAGAACAATCAGAGATGGAAAGTTCAGAGTTGAAAGTTCTATCCTATGCCTTATGTTCATGTTTTGGAAACTACAACTGGTCTAAGGCTTATCATGGATCTTACCAAAAGATATCCTCTGAAAGTGTCTCTGATGGAGAAAATGCTACAACAAAAGTTGGAGATTCCTCCTGATCCAGTTGGGAATGCAAGGTTGTTTGCAGAATCTTTGGTGAAGGTCTTCAAACAAAGGATTAAGACTTCCAGAGCAGCATCTGATTAGGGATATCATGTTGTATATTTGTTTTCTTTTATTTAAAAAAAAAAAAAAAAAAAAAAAAAAAAAAAAAAAAAAAAACCCTAACATTTTGTTGTATAGTATTGTATCTATTGTCTGCAGGTTTGGTTATCAACTTACCTGATGTTGACTATTCCATCACAAAGTTGGCTAGTCCAAAGGGTACAACTTTGGTAAAGACATATCAAATCTGTTGATAGCTGTAATGGTTTGCTCAAAACCATAGGGTTTTCAACTCACCCATGCTTTATTGCTAAGTAGTTGAAATGGTTGTCAATTGACCATGGCTTTTTCCTTTATGGATTCTGAATAATTGGCTAGCCCACATGTATATAGCTTGTGGTAAAGGCAGTGGAAACCATATTTGGTAATCAGTTAACCAAGATGATTTTCATCAAAATAATTGGCTAGTCCTGAGCAAACGGCTACAGGTAAAGACATCTCAAATCCGTTTATAGCTGATGATTTGCTAAAAATCATGTGGTTATCAGTGTACCTTAGAACACTTGGCTACTCCAGTAGTGATGGCTATTGGTAAAGAGACATCAAATCCATTATTTTCAATGATTCACCTCTCACAGGAGTTAACACACCTGTAAGTGATGAGAATAGTATGAAACTAATTTGTTTTGATGTACATTAAGTCATTTGTTGCTGCAAAGAATGGAGATTTCAAGTATTTGCTGATCATAGAGATTCTGCTGAAGATGATTCTTTGCTGTTACTCTGTTATTACAATCCTCTTGGTATGTTATTTCGAAGATCTATCAAGAATCTTGAACTTAACCAGGTCAAATTCAAGATTAGGGGAGGATTGTTGGGAATTCTGTTAAGTAAGAATTCTGCTGACTATTTATGCTGAAGGTTACTGCTGAAGAGCTGGTTCCTGCTGAAGCAGTGTATCTGCTGAAGACTAGTTTCAGCATTATTAGTTTCTGCGAATATAGTATTTCCCTATTTTATGTAATATAGTTTGAATATGCATGAGTTTATTTAGGAAGTGATAATGCATATCTTTTAGAAGTTTTAGAATATACGTTTCTTGTGAAACGGTTTAGGGTTCCTTGTGTATAAAAGGAACACATGATTATGTATTGAATAACGTTTTTTAGAAAACACTTTGATTATTATTAAAAAGATCCATAGAGGATCAAGAGTTCTTAGTATTACACTTGTATTTGTTTTCACTTTTAAAATATAAGATACAGAGATTATCTATTAGTGTGTTATTGATTACAGTAACATTGCTAACGATTCTAGAGTGCTCAAGAAGATCTATCAAGATCTAATAGCTCAACAACCTAAAAAACAGAAACTTAAAATTTGACAGGATAAAATTTGAATTCATTATGAATGTCTTGTATCCTGTCAAATTTATAATCAATAATTTAAAAAGAAAGCATTAAAAGACAAACCTGTATGCAAATTGTTTTTTCCTTTAATTGAATATTATCCATTCGATTGAATACTGATCCCTAAATCTTGTATACTTTTGGATTGATTCAATAATCATGTGAATATAATCCATTTGATTGAATACCGATCGTTGGGGCTAATTTGATTTCGAGGTAACTGTTTTTTTAGTGAATGGATTGATGGGGCTAATTTGATTTAGGGATAGATGTGTTTGAATGATAATGATTTAGGTTAATTGATCGGTGGTTTTGATCTAAACGATTTGGAGTTTGGGATAATAATGTGTTGGTGTTTAATGTTGTGAGTATTTTTAGGGGTGGTATTGCTTCTGGACCGTAGATTTAAAATAATTTCCACATGTCGAGTTTTAAGTATTTTTGAGGGGTAACTTGCCTAAACCCAACCTTGTTTTATATAGGTGGGAGATAGATAGTACTTATACCGACCACTCCTATAGTATCGTATCACCTTTCCATGTCAACCACCATTATACCAATTCTACCATGCAAAACTTACTATTTTCCAATTAAAATATCGTTCTATACATATATAAAGGTAGAAGATTAGAAAAAGGGTAGTGCTAAACGTAACCTTAAGGGTTATATTTACGAAATAAAGACATGCGTAACTGGTGATACATAAAATTATTTGAGAGAGGTTAAATGTAGAGACGAACATTTATTATTAAAGATACAAATAAAGAATGGTTATCTGAATATTTTAAACATAGACTTTAGTGATAAGCAATTTACTTAAAATAACATTAATGAAAAAAATAGAAGCCTGACATAATAAGTCACTAGCCAAAAGTTTTTTATAGATCTAATTTTTATCATAGAACCCATCAAGCAATCTTAGTCACTCATTTTTTTTATCAAAATAAAAAAATAAACTTTCACCCTTTTTTTAAAACTTAAATGTTTCGCAAACCGTAAATCATTAAGCTACAAAAAAAATACCATCACGACGAGAATTAAATTATCTTTCTATAGACATGCATTGTTATATACTTTCGACGAACTTTTTTTTAGATAAACTTTTTTTTTCGCCCTGAAAAATCATATATGATTCGTAAGAATCATATATGATTCGATTTTAACAAATCATGTATGATTCTTAAGAATCATATATATGATTCGTAAGAATCGAATCATATATGATTTTTTACGAATCATATATGATTTTTACGAATCATATATAATTCTTCTTGGGCGGAAATTAAAAAAAAAAAAGTTCGTCGAAAGTATATAACAATGCATATCTATAGAAAGATCATTTAATTCTCGTCGCGATGGTTGTTTTTTTTTTTTTTTTTTTTTTTTTTTTTTTTTTTTTTGTAGCTTAAAGATTTACCGCTTGCAATATATGTTGCTTTGAAAAAAAAAATAAAAAATATAAATAAATGGCTATGATTGGTTAATAGGTTTTATGACATGTATGGGTTGATCTCAACTCTAAGTCACTAACAGTCAAATAAAACACCGGACGCACCTAGCCAATGCTGACCGACTCACCGAAGTGCAATAGTCAACATGCTCAAAATCATTCCCCACGTGACCCTTTTTTGAAGCTCAAAAGTCAAGGTTCAAAGTTCAACTTTTTTAAGGTTCAAGCTGTTTAAATTCCAAAGATCAAGGTTCAAGGTTCAAAAGTCCGAATAAAAACCAAACTAGGAGTTCAGGTCAAGTACTGAAATGCAACTTTTGTTTTTCCTATTATTTTTTTTCCAAATTCACATGCTATTTCCGTAAAATTCCATAATTCAAACAAATAATTTTCCTGTATCATGCTTTTTAACCCTCTGTTTTCAACAACAAGAACGTGGTCAAACTAATTTACTCGTATATTTTACGGTAAATTTATGACCTGGTCAATGGGCAGGTGCATCTAACTTCAATTCCACCAACTGTTTGCAAAACAAAAAAGTTTTTTTTTTTTTTTTTTTTTTTTTTTTTTTTTAATATATATATATATATATATATATATATATATATATATATATATATATATATGGTAAAGTTAAAATAAAAAGACAAATATCCGTAAAAAGAATAAAAAGAAATTTTTTTAAAAAAAGTTCTCGAAAAATTCCAAAAAAATTCCACAAGATCGGGTATGTTGGTGCATAAAACTTTTGTGAAAGAAGTTTTTCTAATTTTGAGTTTTTGTACGTTTTTTTTTTAATGCATAAAAAACGAATTTTAATGCGCAAAAAAAATTTTAATGCACAAAATTTTCAAGTTGTTTTAGTTAGATGCGCAATGTTATTTTGATGAAAAAAGTCAAAAGAAGTTGGGTCCAAAAACGATTTTTTGATGCACAAAAAAGCGATTTAATGCACAAACGTATTTTTTTATAATTTTTTTTCGGTTAAAGTATCCACTTTTAGATAAACTTCCTTTACAACTTTTTCATGCACCAACATACCCGATCTTGTGGAATTTTTTTGGAATTTTTCGAGAACTTTTTTTAAAAAAATTTTCTTTTTATTCTTTTTACGGAAATTTGTCTTTTTATTTGATCTTTACCATATATATATATATATATATATATATATATATATATATATATATATATATATATATATATATATAGGGTAAGGTTCTAGAGAAAAATCTACTTTGGTAGAAAAGTGAGAAAAAAAGTTATAGGGTTTAATTTGAAACATCTCAAACTTCATGGGTATATTTTGAAACATAACCCCACCCCCCCCCCCCCCCCCGCACCCCCCCCCCCTCGAAATTTTTTTTTCCGGCCAAAAAATTTTTTTTTTTTTTTTGGGCCAAAAATTTTCCCGCAAAAAATTTATAACCCTGATGCACCTTTTTTTTTAGTGCATCTCAGTTATAAAAATTGGTGCATCATAGTTATAACTGAGATGCACCAATTTTTATAACTGAGATGCACTAAAAAAAAAGGTGCATCTGGGTTATAAATTTTTGGCGGGAAAATTTTTGGCCCAAAAAAAAAATTTTTTTTTGCAGGAAAAATTTTTTTTTCCGGGGCGGGGGGTGGGGGTAGGGTGCAAATTTACAAAACCTCCTTAAAGAATGAAGGAAAATACAATTAGGTCCCTGTAGTTTGGTGTAAAAAAAATGAGGGGAAGGAGGAGCTGATTTGTACACTTTTCTCACTTTTCTACCAAAGTGAACTTTTTTCATAAACCCACCTCTATATATATATATATATATATATATATATATATATATATATATATATATATATATATATATATATATATATATAGACAAACGTTCAAATGAGAAGTCTAATTTTGTGAGAACGCGAGAAGAGATCTGGACCGTAGGATCAAGTCAATCTGATTTTGAGCGGAATGGCATTTTTGTAAATATTGAACGAAATTTTTAAGGGTCTAAGTGTATTATCCTCATTTGCTTCCACACCCCTAAATTTTATCCTCATTTTCTCTCTCTCTCTCTCTCTCTCTCTCTCTCTCTCTCTCTCTCTCTCTCTCTCTCTCTCTCTCTCTCTCTCTCCTCTTTAAACCCGTACGTAAACACACACAAAAAACACACAAATGCCATAGCAACCACACCTGAATGCTAACCGTCATCTCCATCATCTCAATCATATCCGTCTTCTCAATCATCTCCGGCATCTCTTCCGCCTCAATAATATCCGATGTTGACTCCGGCGTTGACTTTTGTAACTGATTGTTTTCCGATTCAATTTGATATAAATTTTAACTTTTTAATAATCTTTTCATGATGAATCCAGCTGTTAATCATTTGGAGCAGTCTTATGTGGATTTGAATGTTAATATTGGTACTTGTTTTCAACTAATCAATGTTTTTACTGTTTGTAGTTATAAAATATGTGTTTTGTACTGTGTATCTATTGCGTCACATGTCAATATGTTATATGATGCTCTATGTAATTAACTGATTAGATATGTCGCCTTTTTGCTTTGATTTTAGTTGAAATTTAGTGTCCGGTTAGTTGTAACCCTAATTTATGGCGTTTACTGTGGTATCCAGTTAGTTTTTTTCTTTTAGGCATTATTGACCTTACTGTGACGGGGTATCCAGTTAGTTTAAACTGAATGCACTTCAAAATTAGTATCGGAAAATGTTGATTTGGTAGGGGCTTCTCACTTGAATCCGCCAAAATTGATATCTTCACGTGTGAAGAAATTAGTATCGAATACCTTCACATGTGCAGAAATTAGGTATCGAACACCTTCACATGTGAAGAAATTAGGTATCGAATACCTTCACATGTGAAGAAATTAGGTATCGAATACCTTCATATGTGAAGAAATTTTCTTATAAGTCAGATTCGTGTCGGTGGCTTAAAATAAGGTATCAAAAGCAATGGTTAATCCTGGTTAAGTAACTTGATAAAGTCTAAATTTGTAGATGGTTTAGACTGTTGAGTTATGAGAAGTAGATGATTTAGTGTTTGTGTGTCTAGCGTGTTAAACGATGAGACAAAGGTATCCCCCCACCCCCAGATACTTCTTATTTGACGTTTATGTTTCCATTGTTGCATGCTCTTAATTGTTTATTTAACCCGAATCATAACCTGCCTCTTTATGAGACCAAAACTAGCACTCTGTCTTCTTCTTACATTGGGTGTGCATCACTTTCATTTTATTGGGTTGTTGCAGCTTACGTGACATGTTTGTGTAGATTATGATTTACTGGCTCCCAAGTCTCACCAATAGCATACATCGATAGTGACATGCTTTTTCCACTACGAGAACCTATTTTTTTTAGTAGGATCTAAGCTTCTTGATTTCCCATAGTTTTTTACTCCTCTTTATCTGATTATAAATTTTGAAGATTGCTAGCTTAGACCATTCTTTTCAGTTCCTAAGTTACACAGTTTTGGCTGCATATTTTGCTTAACAAAAAGCATTGTAGCCTTCTTATGATTGTAATACAGACTGTTTAGCATAGACTTAATTCGCCAAATCATTCTATGTTTGCACGAACATACATCAACTGAATTTCTGAAGATGATCTGCAATGTACCTCAGATTTGTTACACTTAGAATTGATCTATGAGTGGGCCTTAGTATAAAGATGGTCTGATAGTTAAGCAGAAGACATCTAATGGTTTTTTGTTTATATCATGGTCAGAAAAGTAATTTATAAGGTTCATAAATCAGGTATGGAAGTGTATTCATTTTCATCAATGGTTCACTAGGCAGTTTCACCATCTATTTGGTGTCTTGAGCTCTTGTGGCGCCTGGTGACCCTAACACACTAGATAAAAGTTTGTTCATGTCCAAAGCAACCTTAATATATTACGTAAAGATTTTGAAGCCTAAAAGTTACGATTCCCAGTATCGTGAAGTTTCTCGGGGTAATTCGTCAGTTGCACAGGTACGTGACATCACGGACTCCTAATTGTTTACTATTAATTATTGGTTGAGTTGGGCTGAATTTTATCTCCAAAGGGTCAACTTTAATAATTCAGCTTCAGATGAAGGTGTTGATTGTTGCCCAAAGGTTTAGTTTTTGTACCACTGGATTATTATTTTTATGGTGTAGAATTTGTAATCAAACTAAATGCATTAGTTATGCATAGAAACGAAAAGTGGACAAAAAGGTGTTAGCAACTTAGCACGCATGTTGCTTGTTTTGAGTTTCCCAATTTGCTTCTGTTCAGTCAAAAGTATTTATGTGGAATAGTGACAAATTCGGTCTTCTTACAGGATGTAAAATCCTCGGTAGAAGCGAGTAATTCTGTGCATTCTCCTGCTATTAGGAAAAGGTATGAAGTTAGTGATTTGAATAAAAATGGTGTACCTGGAAAGTGTGCCAAACCAACACCTAATCTGAATGAGGACTCAAAGGGCAATGTAGTTGGTAATTCTTCAAGCCAAAAAGTAAATGCAGACAATGGACGGGTGCAGCAACTTATTTCTATGTTTAGTTCGTTGGTTGCATAGGGAGAACAATCTGCTAGAATGTTAGAAATTCTCATTAGCAGTATATCTGCTGATTTACTTGCTCAAGTAGTAATGGCCAATATGCTAAATCTTCCTTTAGTTCGGCCTATAGAATATGGCAATGAAGAGTTGGTCAATAGCGGGTCCCATCCTACTACTACACAAGCTGATAATCTGTCTGCATATCTAACCAACATAGTATCACGCTCCACCAATTCTCAGCTTACAGATTCTGCTTTGGAAACACAAACTGACGAGGTACACTATTATAATTTGTGAACATAATCTCTGATGTTACCTTTATTATGAATTTTAGTTAGGTTGCAAACAAGATGATCTTGAGCCTGACTTAACTATTTTTGGCTAATATAGAACTCAATTTGATAGCTTCACTAGTCTTGTTGACGCAGGTGACTATGTCTCATATAAGAAAAGATTAAGTTATGAAAGTGATGCCTTGGACAAGCTGCGATTCCTTAGCGTTACTACTCCAAAACTTATGGAGGGTGCTCCTGAACACATACGAATTCACACTGATCAAGAGAATGGAATAATTACTCTCACGTAAGATATTAGCTGCTACTAGTATTATTGGAAAATAACATGAAAAGTCGCTAACTTGCATGCTATATTCTTGGACTTTGGTATTGGTATGACCCACGAAGAACTTGTTGATTCGCTTGGAACCATTGCCCACGGTGGAACTGCAAAGTTTTTAAAAGCTTTAAAGGTGCTTCCTTCTACTAATACATACAAACATGTTATTATGATCTTGTAGCAAATGGATTTATAGAGTATATTGATTCAAAAGAAGAGGAGACTAATATGATTTCCATGACCATTGATGTAAGTAGATGGACTAGTATTGCCCCATTATTGAAATCAGGTGTATTTGGGTAGTAATTTGTTCTAAATGGTCTGCTCAAGCTCTTTTTGGTTTTAAATGGTTAAAAGGGTATGATAATAAAATTAGCTTAAATTCCGCCTAGAGTATACTTCTCTTTCTACAGCTTTCTAATTTGTTTTATCCTATAATTTGGATCTTTATTTTTGATGAAGTGCACAAATGAAGGGTTGCCTGATCTACCCAACCTTGTAGGACTTCTTCAGAATATAGAAAACTTTTTGTGCTGGTTAGTGACGAAAACTCTATTCTAGACAAATTAGCATACAATTATATGAAGACAGAGAGATGGAGAGCTAAAAATTTGTATTTATGCAAAGATTTCTTGATGAACGCCCTGCACAACTAAGGCTATACTATTAGTTTCCTGGATTGTAATTAGCTTTGGAAGTGTAGAATGTGCAGCCTACATGTCTGGATCGACTTCAGTTAAACTGGCTACACTAGTTGAGGTGTCATAGTTGGTTCTATGTCGGTGACCAAGGCCAACTTGTAGGCGAGTTTCTCTTTTATGAGCTTGTATTTCCAGAACATAAATTTGTCAATGTCTATAGGTTTTTCTTTGTCTCGGCACATTGGCGGACCGAGAATTAATAGTTACTAGGTGCATATCATACTACTAATACTAGATAAGCACAAAAATTTAAGATAAGGTGCATTTCTGACAAATCGGTATTTTTGTCACATTACACACAACAAATTCACACGGTTGACGGGCACCCTCAGGAACCCACTCGGCCCTCCGTCCGTCCCTGTCTTGGAAAGACTTTGTTCATTTGCTAACCACCACCGAATGGCCTAGTGTTAAGGCACCTAACCTCCTCACAAGAGGTCTAGGGTCAAACCTCTTGGTTGTTTTATTAACTGAATTTCTCATCATCAGTCCCGTTTATATCTTGGGCTTGGAAGGGATGGCTTGCTACCTGCTATATTTGCTCATGTTTATCCAACACGGCACACTCCTATTCAGTCTTAGATATAGGTAGGATTTATCACATGTGTCTTAGTTGGGCTGCTTTACGTACACTTGCTCTTACATGTTCTCTCAGTTGGTTCACTGGTATGTTGTCTCAGCTTTGATGTCACATAGGATGGAAGGCATCATATGTATAACTCTGATTGCTGCTGGAATCCTTTTCCGTTATATTGTTTCAGCTCATTGTAATTATTTCTAATTGTACGAGTAACTTTGGCAGTTCTTGCTGCTTCTACTCTCTGATTTCGACATGTATTTTGAAATGCTAATAGAATTAAACACGATAAGTGGCAAAATGAATAGGGTAGATTGTTTAATTGGTTTGTTGCAACTGGTGATTTTATTTTGTCTCTTTAATGTACATTTTGTGTTATGATCTATGTTACTTACAGGGTTTATCCAGCTAAAACCTAAAACCCGCCATATTCTAGTCACACATTATGACATTACACATATAGCTTCAGTGTTTAATTCATTAATGGCTGACAATCAATATCTCTTTATTTGGTTCTTGTGTCTTTGAGCATGCCACTAAAACACCATTTCTGCACTTTTGTTGTTTGTATTATACAACTGATGATCTTCATGATTGCATATGATTTTAAATTTAGTTGCACTTTCATTGGAGGGCTCCGTGATGTGTACTGTTGAAACCAGACTGGCTGAAGAAGGAATATGGGGCTTTGTAACACTCAAGTTTTGGGAACGTGGGTCACAAAACAATGATTTTAGCTTGTCAACTGTTATATATGAGCCACACAGGTAGTTCCTTTTTTCTTGCTTAAGATCTTTTAGCTGCTAGATCCATGAGCAAAAACTTGTGCCCGAAGCAGGTGTAACTCATATAATCTTATGATTTTCTATAGTGATGCTGGTGTTTCTGCTATAGCTTTCCATCCTACTAGTGGTATGGCTATCAGCGCTTCTTATGGTGGTGACTTCAAGGTAAGATATCACATTGTTTTCTTCTATTTTTTGAAAATGCGTTTGTTTAATTCTTATGATACCGTAGGTATGGGTTAGCAATCGTGGAAGTCAACAAAATGAGAAATTGTCTCAAAGGGCTAGGTGGGCATGCCATGCTGTTGGTTCATACAGGAAGAAACCTATTACAGCTGCTGCATTTTCTGCAGATGGTTCGGTATTGGCCGTTGCTGCCGAAACCTTTATCACATTGTGGGATCCAGAGAAGAATGTTCTTTTGGCTGTAATCGGGTCTGCTCGTGAGGTGTGTCTTCTAGTTATGTTATGCTGTTTTCAGTCAAAAGGGGAACATGATTTTTCTTGTACCCTTACAGCTTATAGTTTGTGTTTGAATTGCAACACTCTTTGTTTTATCAGCTTATTTATTAATCAGTCTTTCAAATCTACTCAATTTTGTGTTCTAATGTTATACAGGCGATTGTAAATCTTTCGTTCATCGGAGAGTCCAATTATCTTCTATCTACGTCCCGAGGTTCAAGTCCACAACTCTCAGTTTGGAGTATGTCAACACTGTCAGTTTTCTGGTCATACAAGCTTGACACAGAAGGTCAGTTTGCTGGCTCATTTTAAGACATTTTATCTAGGCTAGCTAACACCAACCAGTTATCAGTAATATGCTTCTTTTTATAAATTAGCACTGCTCTAAGTAAGTAGCACAAAGTTAAGATTGGTTGAGAGCTCATGAGATGTCTCTTGATGTTTTCGTTATACTTAACCACTTAATTTTGTACATCACATGCAGCTATAGCATGTTCAGGAAAAGATTCCCTTTTAGCTGTACAGATGGATCCACCAGGTTTCCCTTGCCCATGGGTTCCAATAGTGCCTGCTCTTTGCATCTTAGTGAACATATTTCTTTTTTATCAGGTTTGCTTCCGAAATTGTTACAACTACTAGATCTAGAAGTCACTTTATTTGCATATCTTGCAGTACTTTTTCTTAATGCAAATATTAATCAATATTCTTTGCATGTCGAATCATTGATATTAATTTAAAACGAGTCTTATTAGCAGCTCAAGCTTTACTGTGATAGTTTACCGAAAACTTTGCAAACAAGGTTCGTGCCATCTTACTGTGATAGTTTACATTCGAGTCTTAGTGTACTGAGGTAAGGTGTAGTTAAAGCTAAAGAAAATACACGACTAGGTATAGTCCAGTGACAGGTTTTCAGGCTGAGAAGGTGGAGTTCTCATTTAGAGGCTTTAAATAAGTTATCTTAAGTTATTTAAGATTGTAATTGTGAACCACGTTGATGCAGTTTCTCATTTGATCGATTACCTTACTAGATAAGTATGACATTTGTCTGACCCGGTAGAAGGTGTGCTTACAGAATACAAGAATCTAATTTCCACCTTGTAAAAGGTTTTAGCGGTGCTACTGATCCTGTTAGTAATATAGGTCTCTCGTGTCACTGTTGTCATCGAGTGTGTGATCCTTTCTCAACCATCTTAAAGCTGAGACTTGGCATAGGTATGTGCTGCCATGTGTCACAGTTAGTTAAGGAGTTAGAAATTGTGTATAGTTAGAAGTTAGGTTGATGTTTCAGTTAGTCGCTCTATAAGTCTTGAACATTTGAACTTGTCCTATGTCCTATGATGTTTTGGTCACGGAACACTTTGATATAAACTCACCTGCTTTTATCGGAAATCCTTGATTTAAAGGTCACATTTAATCCTGCATATGAACCCCAATAGAACCTTTTTTTATTCACTTAATGACTTTTCATGTGAAGTTGCTGCTACCATAAAACGACACCAGCAGGATCTTTCAGGGAAGCTAACTATTATGATTTTTCTCTTTGCTTGCAAGCAAAAGCATATTAACTATTTTGATTTTTCTATTTATGAAACCTTGACCCAATGACCCTTCTCTAAAGACCTGCCCTAGGCGATGTATCACAATGACCTTTTGGCGGGATTTGATTTTAAACCCAGGCCAATTTCTCAAAGAGGCCCTCCTAAAGTGGGTCAAATGCGTGTTTGCGTTGGGGAGCTTGTTTGGTCGTGATATAGGATTCCATTTCATACTTAGACGATTATGGAAATATGCAACCATATTTATGTACACGTAATATTTATATTTGATTAATGATTGATTATGAGTTGATGACTATATCGGGTTCACTAATGATTTCACATCTGAATATTTTCATATGTGAAGAAATAACATTTATATTTTCATATGTGAAGAAATCACATTAATATGTCCAGGTCTCGGGTGACACTCGCGATTGACGATGGAATTGGAAGCATACAAGCCACTATATCCACACCTGATGTTGAGATATTTATACCGTTCAAAAATTCAGTAGAGCTAAAAAAGGTAGAAGTCGAGGTGAGATTGAACCCTACTTATTTCAATCATACTTCATTTATCATACCAAATTGACGTTTGACCATCTCATTAGTTTTTTTACATATCGTTTTTGAACAAAACAGTAGCAACGCTTTTTAATCGCAATTTAACTAACATATTGTAAAGCTTATAAGAATGTGATAATATGAATTTATAATTTCACACCAGAAAGATTAGCCTTTTAATGTTAAGACTAATTGACATTAAGGTTTACTGGTCCAACCAATTAGATTGTATTACCCTCTTTAATTCAATGCTGAAAACACCCATTTTCTTGCCCATGTATATTGCAGGGTATATATATTAGAGGTTTCAATTGCTAATTTGTTGCATCAGTTCGGGGACAGAAAATTGTTGCCTTTGTACGCCACTGATGCGTGGGAATCGCAACAGGCTTTACCTCTCGAGGGATCTCGAGAAGCTTACAACCCCCACCAGGCAGTGTACCTGATCGTTGTAGTATAGTATAGTGACAAGTACCGGGGGATTGATCGTTCAGCTAGGAATAGTGTCGTTAGGATTGAAATTAATCTAACTAGATCTAAAGGTGAAGGATGATTATTTTTGTATTTTTATATTTTATGAAAAGCAAGTAAAAATCTCGGGTATTGGGAGAGTGGGCGGAATTAGTTGCTAATCAACTAACCCAAAAGCTACTAATTAAACTAATTAACAAGAAAACTAAACTAAGGTTCTACAAGATAAGTGAAGCATGTCTACCCATGATATGTTACTCCTTGCTAGCTATCCAATCCTACCTATTGAATTGTAACCTTGTTTTAATTGACGGGTTGTATTCCTTAATACCATTCATGGGGTGGCATACATAACTCCCCAATTCTATGAGCTCTTATCTCCTCCTACACCATGCCCAGCACAACTATAGGGATTGTAAACAGTGGCTCATGCATTAAATACAACCAATAAAGACCTAGTACGCCTCGGTTCATGTTTCTTAAGACGTTCAAGCATGTTACCATTTGGAGATCTGCCAGTTTTCTTAAGCCTAACATATAAATCATTCAATCAAAACAAGAATCAATAGGAAACAAGGATTATAAACTAAACCAACTAGATCTATTGAAGTTGTCACATCTTAATTGATGGAGATAGACACAACATCAACAAGAAATCAATGAGATCTAATCAATTATATACAAGTTTCACATAATCATAAGTAGACACAAGGTGAATTAGCAAATCATAATCAAAGAAGGACAATCAACAAGAATAATGGAAGATATAGTTGAGATAGAATCATCAAACCAATACATGATGTTTATGGAGTGATTGAAACCCTCTAAGTTGCTGGAAAAACACCCACCTAAACCCAGGAATCGACCTTAGGGTTTAGGGCTTACAAAAAGTGAAGTTATGAAGTTATATTTATAGGCATGTTTTCTGTCGGCCCTTCGTGACGGCGTCAGCCCGTACTCTTGATGCCGTCAAGACCATTTTTTCACCAAATTGTAGATCTCTTCGTCCTCTTCGCCTGGGCTTTTGAATCACCTAAATCCGAGTTCGTATGCAAAAGTTATGACCAAAACAATATCAGCTACTCCGCGCGCAAGTTTTGACAAGTTTACACGTGACGGCCTTGGTGACGGCCTTGGTGACGCCGTCATCAACCACGGTATTTTATTCTTCATGTCTGACGCCGTCAAGATGTAACTCTTGGCGCCGTCACCTTGTGTCTTCAGCATGGAAAATTGGTACTTTGCCGTTTTCTTCACTTTTATGCTCCAAAAACGTCCAAAATCAGAATTCACTCTCCAAACACCTAAAATCACAAAAGGAACGATTTAGGGCAATATTTGATCAAATAAAGTCGGATTCGGGCTTAAATGACCCCCTAAAAACGGATCATTTTTCGCCTCATCATATACCTTTACACTTGAGATTTGCTTGTCCTCAAGCAAATGCGCTTTTATTCTATTCGAAAGACAAGTTAGGGGTCATTTAACACTAATATAAAAGTAATTACAACAAATAATCGTTCCGCTAAAGACCAATAGACAAGCACGGAGGTCATACACTAGCACCTCACAAATAGTATTTAGATACTCACATCTCTCGGGTGTAATAAAGTAATATAACATTATGGAAATGGAAGATATCTCTCACTACCTGTCATAGCAAAATAGATTACCATAGGCTTGGGAAAGGATCAAACCTCCACCACATGGCGTAAGCACCTAGGATAAACTATCAAAGAGGTCTTTTAAAGGGTTGTAACGTTAGGTATAGGGATATGAATTACACGGTTTTGTTGGATAAAGGAAGTTTTACTGGTGGCGAGTTAACAATCTTGGTTAATTACATGTACAAGATGGCGTTGCTAAGCCAAGACTAGACTCGACTTAAGCTAATAAATGAAAAAATAACAAAAACATAAAATGAACATAGAATAAAAACGGGATGGTAGTCCGTATGTTTTTTTCTCTTTTTCTTTTCTATTTTTTTTTTCTTTTTCTTAATTTTTTTTTTTTTTTTTTTTTTTTTTTTTTTTTTTTTTTTTTTCATACACTCTTACCCTACCATCCAAAATAATACATCATAGGGGTATGAGCATTCCCCTTACACTTGAATCTTTACACACTTTACAATTAACTAATCTAATGACTCGAATTAAGAAAATTAAAACACTTGGAGCACTTTTAAGATTAACGTACATATGGGGGTAATAATATTATGTTCTTCCCCATTACTCCATAAAATAAGTACTTACCCATGAGTCCCAATCGTCCCAAAACAATATGTACAAGGATATGACTCGACTTAGCAACCATGTAATCAATTAGATAGTTAACTTAGGGTTTAACAAATAACAATAATGCACTAAAAATGAGCGCATACACGGAAGGCTAAGGCGATTTGGGTGAACATTTAAGTGGGGTGTAACAAATTCTTCCTTTAAGTAAGATGCTTAAAGTTAGAAACGAAAAGATAGGCTCGGAGGGGTGTACTAGGGGTTTCGTGTACTAAAAATGAGTACAATGCTAAGGGTGTGGGAAAAATTAGTTGACTTAACTAGCCAAGTAATATGACTTAAATGGTCAAGTAATTATGATACGGTTTTAACACAAGGGTGATCCTAATGCCTCTTATCATGTAGTAAATCCTACCACACGAATGTAGTCTCACTCGCGGTCTCGGGATGCATCACTAACGCAAGTTCTAGAATCTAAATGCTACCGGTACACTAATAAGCACTAATAATAAATGTTTTTCCTATCAAATCTAAAGGCGAACCTCACATTTTTGGGTGGAAAATTTTTCTGAATATACGGTTATGTGCTAGTCATACAATCTCCTATCCATGAGACGCTTGCTATGGCTAAAGTTTCACTCCTAAATGTTGTAAAAAAATTTAAATTTGGCGCTAAAATTACACTAACAAGTATTTCTCATAGTTTTATTACACATCTACCATCAAACAAAACAAACTCAAGCGAAAGTGCATATGTAAGGTATCATCTTTTTACCCTCCCCTTACACTTAAGATGAACATTGTCCCCAATGTTCAAGTAAAGAATGTAAAAGTGAAAAAGTAAAGAGAATGAAATCAAATACTCCCCTGATTCGCTCGGTATGGATTATAAGGTGGCCAGGTTAAATCTTCCTCCAAGAAAATGAACAATCAAAGCTTCCCTTCCAGAATATAAATCATCTTCTTGTCATACATAACCTGTAAAACCTGAGAAAACAAACAAAAACCCAAAGCATCAACCCGAACAAAGATAACTCACAACTAGATGTAATTCCAGACTTAGGAATAAAAACAAAACAATTAAAGATATAATGCTTGTGGAATGAATGTTTGCAGATTTCCTGTAGTTTATAAAACTTAATAATTCAACAAAAACTTTAAGACTCCGGTATAAACAAAACTAGCAAAATTTCCAGAATTTTACACATGACGCCGTCAAGAGTAAACTCGTGACGCCGTCAGAAGTGACCTGCAGAAATTCTTATGTTAAGTTTCCAGAAAATTTCTGGAAAAACTTCGTCCTACTTCCTGGAAAATCCTGCAAAACATTATTACGACTCGATACAAGCATTTGACTCTAACAAGTACTAATACACATGTCCATTTAATATTGTTGTGGTTCATGCTCAATTTCGTTCTTATAAACAAATTTGGATCTCCCTTACACTTATCTTTTGCAAAATACCTTTATATGTAATTAAGACGAAGTTAAAAACAAAATAAAGCATTTTCACAATTTACTTTGAAACATGAGCCACAAACAATAAAAATAAAACATGTATACGGAAACAAATAAAAACAAACAAACAAACAAACAAATAAAAACACACAAAACATGGGTTGCCTCCCAAGAAGCGCTTGTTTTTGTTCGAGTCACGAGCCTGACTCTACCCTTATTTAACGGAAATAGCGGAGGTTCTCCCTACACTTAGGATCAAGTGTGGGTGAAAGTAACGATACACACCCTTAGGGTGTGAATATGCCACGTGAGGTGAAGGGGGTGAGTGAATGGCTTCCTTCATCCTAAAACTACCCGGATAATATTGGTTGATGGGTGGGTCGGTTCCTCTTTTGTCTCCTAGAAATATATCTAAGGATGGAAAGGTGTGTAAAGATTGAGGTTCCGGTTCATCAACACTAGGAAATTCTCTAGAACTAGGAGTAAGGTTATCACTACAAGTGTTCAATCCTATATCCTCAAGTGGTGCCTGGTCCAAGGGTTCTACCTCCATAGGAATTCCTAAAGTTTCTTCTACTTCTTCCGGGTAAGTCACGGGCGGTGTGTGTGCCTCAAATGATGGTTGAGTATTTTGTGGGCTTATGTTGTTCACCTCATTATTCCATGTGTCAGGATCTAGCCCTAACATTCTCCCAAGTATCTCACGTGCTTCTCTAGGCATCTCAACTTCTATGTCCGAATCATAAGGATCATCTTCAATTTTCTGACTGCTATATACAAATTGCCCAAGAGATTCATCATCTGTTTCTTGAGATTCATCATCATCAATCATAGAACCTAGGTCTTTTTGATCAATGTGATCATGCTCGGCTAAATCCTCCTCAATTGTTTTCTTAGGTAGTGATAATAGCAAACCTATTGCTTCATCCATCTTACGGTTTATTGATACGGCTCTATCCATAATTCCTTGGCAAACTAGGTCGCATTTCCTATTGGCCTCACTAAAACTAGATCTTAAACGTGGAGGTTGTTCATAAGAATCTATCCTAGGAGAAGGCTTATATGATTCATAGGTGTCTCTAAATGAGGTATTTTGAACTCTTTGGTGTGTTAGCCACTCAACCCTATCTTGTAATCTTAGAAGTCTAAGTGTAAAGTCCATTTGAAGCAAATTACAAACAAAATCACAAAGAAAAGATAGACTACGAGAAAGCTACAAAGTAAAAAGAAAAAAAAAAAATCTCACTTGATAGGAATCTAATGAGTAGACCTAGTAAAAAATCAAATTCAACCTAAACAATAACTATTCCCCGGGTTGCGGCGCCAAAAACTTGATGCGTGGGAATCGCAACAGGCTTTACCTCTCGAGGGATCTCGAGAAGCTTACAACCCCCACCAGGCAGTGTACCTGATCGTTGTAGTATAGTATAGTGACAAGTACCGGGGGATTGATCGTTCAGCTAGGAATAGTGTCGTTAAGATTGAAATTAATCTAACTAGATCTAAAGGTGAAGGATGATTATTTTTGTATTTTTATATTTTATGAAAAGCAAGTAAAAATCTCGGGTATTGGGAGAGTGGGCGGAATTAGTTGCTAATCAACTAACCCAAAAGCTACTAATTAAACTAATTAACAAGAAAACTAAACTAAGGTTCTACAAGATAAGTGAAGCATGTCTACCCATGATATGTTACTCCTTGCTAGCTATCCAATCCTACCTATTGAATTGTAACCTTGTTTTAATTGACGGGTTGTATTCCTTAATACCATTCATGGGGTGGCATACATAACTCCCCAATTCTATGAGCTCTTATCTCCTCCTACACCATGCCCAGCACAACTATAGGGATTGTAAACAGTGGCTCATGCATTAAATACAACCAATAAAGACCTAGTACGCCTCGGTTCATGTTTCTTAAGACGTTCAAGCATGTTACCATTTGGAGATCTGCCAGTTTTCTTAAGCCTAACATATAAATCATTCAATCAAAACAAGAATCAATAGGAAACAAGGATTATAAACTAAACCAACTAGATCTATTGAAGTTGTCACATCTTAATTGATGGAGATAGACACAACATCAACAAGAAATCAATGAGATCTAATCAATTATATACAAGTTTCACATAATCATAAGTAGATACAAGGTGAATTAGCAAATCATAATCAAAGAAGGACAATCAACAAGAATAATGGAAGATATAGTTGAGATAGAATCATCAAACCAATACATGATGTTTATGGAGTGATTGAAACCCTCTAAGTTGCTGGAAAAACACCCACCTAAACCCAGGAATCGACCTTAGGGTTTAGGGCTTACAAAAAGTGAAGTTATGAAGTTATATTTATAGGCATGTTTTCTGTCGGCCCTTCGTGACGGCGTCAGCCCATACTCTTGACGCCGTCAGGACCATTTTTTCACCAAATTGTAGATCTCTTCGTCCTCTTCGCGTGGGCTTTTGAATCACCTAAATCCGAGTTCGTATGCAAAAGTTATGACCAAAACAATATCAGCTACTCCGCGCGCAAGTTTTGACAAGTTTACACGTGACGGCCTTGGTGACGGCCTTGGTGACGCCGTCATCAACCACGGTATTTTATTCTTCATATCTGACGCCGTCAAGATGTAACTCTTGGCGCCGTCACCTTGTGTCTTCAGCATGGAAAATTGGTACTTTGCCGTTTTCTTCACTTTTATGCTCCAAAAACGTCCAAAATGGCTTCTTTTCCAGAATTCACTCTCCAAACACCTAAAATCACAAAAGGAACGATTTAGGGCAATATTTGATCAAATAAAGTCGGATTCGGGCTTAAATGACCCCCTAAAAACGGATCATTTTTCGCCTCATCAGCCACTATGAGATTGTATTCATGGTCAAGTAGGGCCTAATGATGCGTGGGGATTGCACCAGGCTTTACCTCTCGAGGGATCTCGAGAAACTTACAACCCCCACCAGGCAGTGTACCTGATCGATGTAGTATAGTATAATGACAAGTACCAGGGGATTGATTGTTCAGCTAGGAATAGTGTCGCTAGGATTAGAAAACCTAAATACTAGTTCTAGAGATGAGGGATGATTCTTTTTGTATTTTTATATTTTTTTAGAAAGCAAGTAAATATCTCGGGTTTGAAGGATTTGGGCGGAATTAGTTGCTAGTCAACTAACCCAATACTAAAGATGCAATCAAAATAAAATACTAAAAATGAAAATAAAACTAAATTAAACTAAGGTTGTGAGCAATAAGTGGAGAAATGTGTTTACTTAGATTTCACTACTCCCTAGATATCTTTTACATGTTAATTACTTGTTATAGTTGCGTGGATGACGGATTGTATTCCTTAATACCATTCATGGGGTGGCGTACTTAACTCCCCAATCCTATGAGTGCCTACTTCACTCCTATGTCGAGCCGGCTAAGAAGCTCCTAACATGGGATCATTAGAATTTACTCATGCATTAAATACAACCAATAAAACCTAGTACACATCGGTTCATGTTTCCTAAGACGTTCAAGCATGTTACCATTTGGAGATCTGCCAGTTTTCTTAAGCCTAACATTGAAATCATTCATCCAATACAACCATAAACAAGTAATCAACACATAATCAACATCTAGGTTTCATTAGATCTAAGCAATCACAAGATAAATCTAGCCTAGCATGGTGGAATCAAGACAAGCACAAGATAAAGACAACCAACACATAGACATATTGATTGAATTAAAAGAATACTTATCTCAATAACACATGTAAGGGCTCAAGGGCTGAAAACCCTTGAAAAAACTATAAAATACGTATATGGTTCGGCCTTAGGGTTTCTCCAAACTTGTTCCTCTTTAATGAATGAAAACTAGAAAACTATATATAGATAATAGAGGCTGACGGCGTCAAGAACAACCTTGTTACGCCGTCATCTCGCCTCCAAAATAATCCTCGGACTGCCTAGATCTACATCTGACGCCGTCATGTGTTCCATTTTTGCAGGCCGTCACATATTTAACTCTTGACGCTCTACTTTGTGACTCCTTCATTTCTGTACTGGGTCGTCATGATCTTTACTCTTGACGCCGTCAACTTCTTCCTCTTGACGCCGTCACACACTATTCCCAGCTTGGAAAATTAAGTCTTTGGCGTTTTCTTCACTTTTATGCTCAAAAAACGTCCAAATTGCTTCCTTTTCCAGATTTCACTCCCAAAGTACCTAAAATCACAAAAGGAACGATTTAGGGCAATATTTGATCAAACAAATTCAATTCTGGGCTTAAATAACCCCCTAAAAGTGGTTTATTTTTCGCCTCATCATATACCCTTACACTTGAGATTTGCTTGTCCTCAAGCAAATGCGCTTTTATTCTAGTCAAAATACAAGTTAAGGGTCATTTAACACTAATATAAAAGTAATTACAACAAATAATCGTTCTACTAAAGACTAAAGACAAGCACGGAGGTCATACACTAGCACCTTACAAATAGTGTTTAGATACTCACATCTCTCGGGTGTAATAAAGTATAAATTACAATATGGAAACGGAAGATATCTCTCACTACCTGTCATAGCAAAATAGATTACCATAGGCTTGGGAAAGGATCAAACCTCCACCACATGGCGTAAGCACATAGGATAAATTATCAAAGAGGTCTTTTAAAGGGTTTTAACGTTAGGTGTAAGGATATGAAATACACGGTTTTGTTGGATATAGGCAGTCTTTACTGGTGGCGAGTTAACAATCTTGGTTAATTACATGTACAATATGGCGTTGCTAAGCCAAGACTAGACTCGACTTAAGCTAATAAATGAAAAATAACAAAAACATAAAATGAACATAGAATGAAACGGGATGGTAGTCCGTACGGTTTTTTCTCTTTTTTTTTATTTTTTATTTTTTATTTATTTATTTTTTTTTTTGCATACACTCTTACCCTACCATCCAAAATAATACATCATAGGGAATGTAAATTCCCCTTAAACTTGAATTTTTACATATTTTACAATAAACTAATCTAGTGACTCGAATTAAGAAAATCAAAACACTTGGAGTACTTTTAAGATTAACGCACATATGGGGGTAATAAATGATGTTCTTCCCCATTACTTCATAAAATAAGTACTTTACCCATGAATCCCAATCGTCCCAAAACAATATGTACAAGGATATGACTCGACTTAGCAACCATGTAATCAATTAGATAGTTAACTTAGGGTTTAACAAATAACAATAATGCACTAAAAATGAGCGCATACACGGAAGGCTAAGGCGATTTGGGTGTACATTTAAGTGGGGTGTAACAAATTCTTCCTTTAAGTAAAATGCTTAAAGTTAGAAACGAAAAGATAGGCTCGGAGGGGTGTACTAGGGGTTTTGTGTACTAAAAATGAGTACAACGCTAAGGTATGGGAAAAATTAGTTGACTTAACTAGCCAAATAATATGACTTAAATGGTCAAGTAATTATGATACGGGTTTAACACAAGGGTGATCCTAATGCCTCTTATCATGTAGTAAATCCTACCACACGAATGTAGTCTCACTAGCGGTCTCGGGATGCATCACTAACGCAAGTTCTAGAATCTAAATGCTACCGGTACACTCATAAGCACTAATAGTAAATGTTTTTCCTATCAAATCTAAAGGCAAACCTCACATATTTGGGTGGAAAATTTTTATGAAAGTACGGTTATGTGCTAATCATACAATCTTTTATCCATGAGATGCTTGCTATGGCTAAAGTTTCACTCCTAAATGTTGTAAAAAAATTTAAATTTGGCGCTAAAATTGCACTAACAAGTATTTCTCATAGTTTTATTACACATCTACCATTAAACAAACAAACTCAAGCGAAAGTGTATTTGTAAGGTATCATCATTTTACCCTCCCCTTACACTTAAGATGAACATTGTCCCCAATGTTCAAGTAAAGAATGTAAAAGTGAAATAAGTAAAACAAATGAAATCAAATACTCCCCTGATTCGCTCGGTATGGATAATAAGGTGGCCAGGTTAGATCTTCCTCCAAGAAAATGAACAATCAAAGTTTCCCTTCCAGAATATAAATCATCTTCTTGTCATACATAACCTGTAAATCCTGAGAAAACAAACAAGACAACCTCGCATAAAATCGGCGGCAATCTACATAAGTTACTAAATCCTAGAAAACAAAATAAGATATAATGCTTGTGGAATGAAGTTTGCAGATTCCCTGGAGATTATAAAACTTAATAATTCAGCAAAAACTTTAAAACTCCGTTAGAAAAACAAAACTGGTAAAATTTCCAGATTTTTACACGTGACGCCGTCAAGAGCAAGCTCATGACGCCGTCAGAAGTGACCTGCAGAAATTCTTATGTTAAGTTTCTGGAAAATTTTTGGAAAAACTTGGTCCTACTTCCTGGAAAATCCTGCAAAACTTCATTATGACTCAATACAAGCATTTGACTCTAACAAATACGAATATACATGTTCACTTAATATTGTGGAGAATCATGATCGGTTTGTTTCTTAAAAACATATTTGGGGTTTCCCCTTACACTTATCTTTTGAAAAAATACCTTTAGGTGGAGTTAAGACTAGGCCAAAACAACAAAGTAAAGTATTTCCACTATTTAGTTTAGAAACATGATCTACAAACAATAAAAATAAAGCATGCATACGGAAGCAAATAACAAACAAACAAAATAAAAATCACACAAATTAAAACACACAAAACATGGGTTGCCTCCCAAGAAGCGCTTGTTTTTGTTCGAGTCACGAGCCTGACTCTACCCTTATTTAATAGAAATAGGGGATGTTTTCCCTACACTTAGGATTAAGTGCGGGTGAAAGTAGCGATACACACCCTTAGGGTGAAAATATGCCACATGAGGTAAGAGTGGTGGATGAATTATATGCTCAAAGGGGTGTGCTCCTATCATCATAACCTTAACAAATTCAATCGGGTTAATGGGTGGATTAAGATTTTCTCCTAGAAAGGGATCATTTTCTATCAACTTCAAGAGACTCCTAGTTGGGAATCCATCTTGACCTAATAAACCCGGTTTAAACCCATAATGTTTCTTATGATCAATCATGAATGGGTGATGTAAGTACATAAGGTCATGTTCCACTCCTATGTCAGTTTCCTCTCTACAAGGCTTAGAGTCTCCTACCTTCGTCCTAAGACTACCCGGACTATATTGTTTGATGGGTGGATCAGAACCTATTTCAATTCCTAAATTTTCATCCAAGGATGGAAAATTAGGTAACGGTTTTGGTTGAGGCTCCGGTTCATCAAAACTAGGAACTTCCCTAGAACTAAGAGTAAGGTTATCATTATAAGTATTCAAACCTATATCCTCTAGTTGTGTTTGGTTCAAAGGTTCTACCTCAATTGGGATTCCTAAAGTCTTTTCTACTTCATCCGAATAAGTCACGGGCGGTGTGTATGCCTCAAATGATGGTAGGACTTGTGGGGTACTTGGTGGGCTTAGATTTTCAACTCTATCATCCATCTTATCAAGATTACCAATGTGCTCAGCTTGTATTGTGGTGAAATCAAACCACTCCGTATGCCTAGTTATCTCATCTATAGTTTTATCCCCAAACAATTTTCTTGCTTGTTCCCTTAAACTTGCTATCAATTGATCTGTAACAACGTTTGTTGGGTTGTCCATTTTTTTGGCAAGTTTGGCACAATTCTCTATGGTTTCCCATGCTTCATTAACACTTAATCCCCAAAGGTCCCCATCTGCGGCATGGTCAAGTATAGTGGTCGACACGATGGTAAAATATTTCAATTTGGGACCACAGATCGAAATTATGATGAGGGACTTTTCGGAGTAAATATTTAAAACGAGCCTATGCATCATACATAGGTTCATCCTCATGTTGTTTAAACATCAAGATGTCATTTGGAGTGGGTGAATTATGTGGTTGGTAGTATGGTGGATTCGCGTTCTCCATAATGGCTAACGGAATAGCCAATGGAAAGGTTTTTACAAACAAAGACACAAAGAAAAAGATAGACTAAAGAAAACCTAAAAATAAAAATAAAATCTTACTAGAAAGGAATCTAGCAAGTAGAACTAATAAAAAGAAATTCTAACCTAGACAATAACTATTCCCCGGCAACGGCGCCAAAAACTTGATGCGTGGGGATTGCACCAGGCTTTACCTCTCGAGGGATCTCGAGAAGCTTACAACCCCCACCAGGCAGTGTACCTGATCGATGTAGTATAGTATAATGACAAGTACCGGGGGATTGATCGTTCAGCTAGGAATAGTGTCGCTAGGATTAGAAAACCTAAATACTAGTTCTAGAGATGAGGGATGATTCTTTTTGTATTTTTATATTTTTTTAGAAAGCAAGTAAATATCTCGGGTTTGAAGGATTTGGGCGGAATTAGTTGCTAGTCAACTAACCCAATACTAAAGATGCAATCAAAATAAAATACTAAAAATGAAAATAAAACTAAATTAAACTAAGGTTGTGAGCAATAAGTGGAGAAATGTGTTTACTTAGATTTCACTACTCCCTAGATATCTTTTACACGTTAATTACTTGTTATAGTTGCGTGGATGACGGATTGTATTCCTTAATACCATTCATAGGGTGGCGTACTTAACTCCCCAATCCTATGAGTGCCTACTTCACTCCTATGTCGAGCCGGCTAAGAAGCTCCTAACATGGGATCATTAGAATTTACTCATGCATTAAATACAACCAATAAAACCTAGTACACATCGGTTCATGTTTCCTAAGACGTTCAAGCATGTTACCATTTGGAGATCTGCCAGTTTTCTTAAGCCTAACATTGAAATCATTCATCCAATACAACCAAAAACAAGTAATCAACACATAATCAACATCTAGGTTTCATTAGATCTAATCAAACAGAAGATAAATCTAGCCTAGCATGGTGGAATCAAGACAAGCACAAGATAAAGACAACCAACACATAGACATATTGATTGAATTAAAAGAATACTTATCTCAATAACACATGTAAGGGCTCAAGGACTAAAAACCCTTGAAAAAGCTGTAAAATGCGTATATGGTTCGGCCTTAGGGTTTCTCCAAACTTGTTCCTCTTTAATGAATGAAAATTAGAAAACTATATATAGATAATAGAGGCTGACGGCGTCAAGAACAACCTTGTGACGCCGTCATCTCGCCGCCAAAATAATCCTCGGACTGCCTTGATCTACATCTGACGCCATCATGTATTCCATTTTTGCAGGCCGTCACATATTTAACTCTTGACGCTCTACTTTGTGACGCCTTCATTTCTGTACTGGGTCTTCATGATCTTTACTCTTGACGCCGTCAACTTCTTCCTCTAGACGCCGTCACACACTGTTCCCAGCTTGGAAAATTAAGTCTTTGGCGTTTTCTTCACTTTTATGCTCCAAAAACGTCTGAATTGCTTCCTTTTCCAGATTTCACTCCCAAAGTACCTAAAATCACAAAAGGAACGATTTAGGGCAATATTTGATCAAATAAATTCAATTCCGGGCTTAAATGACCCCCTAAAAATCGTTCATTTTTCGCCTCATCACCTAACATACATGTGGTCAAAGGTACAAACAATCAGACATATTGCCTCTTATGAGTCTTCCACTCGAATCCTCTACTCCTAACAGGAAATACCATTTTATACCAGCAACCCCTGCTAAAGACAACTGCACACTCCCATAATGATGTCCACAAAAGACAGGTTGTGGCCCCGACAAGCAATCAAGGCCTAACATAAATAGACTAGAGACATTGCCACTTGAATCCATTTGTGTGTTGTTAGCTCATTATTTATATATCCACAACTGAATCCATTTCTGAAACCAGCTCCACCAAGTTGATCACAAAAACTTGTAGTGCTTTTGCTAGATCTCTGTAGATACCCAATCCAGATCATCGAAGTGGAAATTTATAATGCTTTTGTAATAGCTTTGTGGATAGGCAAACTTATGTAGAATTATCATCACATGTTCAGTTAACCTCCTTGAGTTACTGGTCTCTATTAGTAATGTTAGACTGATCAGGTTGGGTGATAAGTACACATTGTAATTTTTGTTACATTGTGACTTTTATCTTACGGTCAACGAATCATTATGGTCATTAACGATAATAATTAACTAACTGCCTAATGCATTTAGCTATCTACCCTTCTGTCTGGAATTTACAAAATGCACATGTTTATTCTAACTGAATACAATAGCATTAACCATTCAGGGTCGGGGCTGTGCTTTAGCAAGGTGAAAGTTTTTCCTAGTATTACTCACAAGTAGTCACATAAGCAATCCATTAGCAAGGTGAAATTTTTTCCTAGTATTACTCACAAGTAGTCACATAAGCAATCCAAACACCTTTGTTATATGATATAATGGCAAATTCAATGTTTTTTGTGAACCAAACATTTTAGGTCCTTCACAAATAGCATCTATCGCAAGTCAAACATGTGAATGAAGTGGTTTAGGTATATTAGGTTGAACCGTTAGGTTAGTAATCATACTAGTAGTTGAAATCATATGTGTTATTGTTAGGTTAAAAAAACTTTAACAACCAGTAACCTAAACCGGCTCACAATCAGTTGCGTTTTCGTGCATTTTAGCATTAAATCTAATAATGATTGAAGGTTTGTTCACACGTGAAGAAAAAAGTATTTGCTCATGTGTAAATATTACTATCGAAGAAAGTTTATTCACATGCAAAGAATAAAATATATGTTCATGTATAAATGTTTATGAATTTATTAGTTTAGAAAATTTATTCACACACGAAGAAAACAATGTACGCTCATACATAAATGTTTATGTATTTATTAGTGAAGAAAGTTTAATCACATGCGAAGAAAAAAAATATATGCTCATGTATAAAGGTACATGTATTTACTAGTGTAGAAAGTTTATTCGCACGCGAAGAAAAAAGTATATAAATGAACGCGTATTTACTAGTCAAGAAAGTTTATTCGCTTGAGACGATAAACGTATATGATCGTGTATAAATTGCACATGTATTTACTAGTGAATACATTTTATTCGCACACGAAGAAAAAAGTATATAAATGAATGTGTACTTACTAGTGAAGAAAGTTTATTCACATGCGAAGATAAACGTATATGCTCGTGTATAAATGCACATGTATTTACTAGTGAAAAGTTTTTTCACATGCGAATAAAAAAGTGCTTGCTCATGTATAAATGTACGTGTATTTACTAGTGAAAAAACTTTATTCACACGTGAAGAAAAAAGTATATAAATATAATTGTACTTACTAACGAAGAAAGTTTATTCATAAGGGAAGATTAATGTATATGCTCATGTATAAATGTACATATTTACTAGTAATGAAAATTTATTCACACGTGAAGATTTTTTTATTTTTTATTATTTTTTTTTAAATTATAAATGAACGTGTATTTACTAGTGAAGAAACTTCATTCATACGCGAAGATAAATGTATATCCTTGTGTATAATTGTACATGTACTTACTAGTGAAGAAAGTCTACTCACACGCGAAGATAAATGTATATGCTCCTGTATAAATGTACATGTATTTACTAGTGAAGAAAGTTTCTTCACAAGCGAAGAAAAAGTATATGTTCGTGTATAAATGTACATTTACGTGTATTTATTAGTTTTTTTTCACATGTGAAGAAAAAAAAAATTCAAAAATTTTAAATTTGAAAAAAACAAATTCGGAAAAAAAATTTCGAAATTTTTAAATTTTCAAATGTGAAAATTAAAAATTTTAACATGACAAAAGTTGTGAATTTTTTTTCACATATGAAAATTGAAAATTTTCACATGTGACGAAAAAAGATTTCGAAAAAAAAATCAAAAATTTTTTTCGAGAAAATAGTTTTCGGGAAAAAAAATTCAGGATTTTTTTTTCACATGTGACGAAAAAAAATTCAAAAATTTTTTCAAAATTTTTTTCAAAATTTCAAAAAATTTAATGACTAATGACTAATACTAGTTAACCAATTTTTCTGAAAATTTCAAAAAATTTCAAAAAAAAATTTCAAAAATTTTTGATTTTTTTTCCATCATTTTTCACGTGTGAAAAAGAAAATTCCGACAAATTTTTTACGAATTTTTTCGTGACATGTCAAAAAAATTTCACATATGAAAAAAAGGAAAAAAAATTTTACATGTGAATTTTTTTTCACATGTGAAAATTTTCAATTTTCACATGTGAAAAAAAAAAAAAAAAAAAAAAAAATTAACATGTGAAATTTTTTTTCACATGTGAAAATTTTCAATTTTTACATGTGAAAAAAAATTTCAAATGTAAAAATCGAAAATTTTTTTTTCGAATTCTTTTTTCGATTTTTTTTTTTTTCGAAATTTTTTTTCTTGACATGTCAAAAGAATTTCACATGTGAAATTTTTAATTTTCACATGTTAAAAAAAAAAAAAATTATATGGGAAAAATTTTTTTCACATGTGAAAATTTTCAATTTCACATGTGAATAAAATGAAAAAAAAAATTTTATATGTTCAATTTTCACATGTGAAAAAAAAAATTCACATGAGAAAATTTTCAATTTTCACATGTGAAAAAAATGAATAAAAAAATTACATGTGAAATTTTCAACTTTACGTGTGAAAAAATGAAAAAAATAATGAAAAAAAGTTTCACATGTGAAAATCGAATTTTTTTTTTCGAAATTTTTTTTCCCGAAATTTTTGTTTTCAAAAATTTTTTTTCCGAGATTTTTTTTTCGATTTTTTTTTTTAATTTTTTTCTTCACATGTTAATTTTTTTTTTCAAAACTATAGAAGGATAAAATAAGTGGCTAAAATTAGTTCTCACCTTCTCACAAAAATTAGATTTTTCACATGAAGGGTTGTGATCCTATAGAAAGGATCAAAAATTAAAAAGGCTAAAAAGTGTTTCTAGCCACTAAGCTAGTGTCATGTGTCCCCCACCCACTCCTTCCCTTTTTTATTTAATATTTTCGGTTAGAGGGCATTTTGGTCATTTGACTCATTTTTTTAGTTCTACCTTAAATTTCAAATGGAAATAACTTTCAAACGACAAACTTTTACAAAAAAACCGATTTCACCATAATTTTTAAAATTTAATCCTCTTTAATTTGGTATAAATCTTTTTAATTTTTTGAAACTTTTTTTTTGACATATTTATTGGGTCATGATTTTCTTGAAAATTTTAGCATTTTCTGCTCTAATTTTGTCTAGTTTAAAGGCCGAATTTTGCAAAACTTAAAACACGAAAGTTGTAGCTTCTTGGCCATTCTTTACCCAGAAATTTGAATCACTCAAATCTAATATAATATGAGTGAGATATCGTATGTTAAAGATGACGTTTTACTCATATTTAATGCACACAACGTGTTTGATGAAATGTTTAGCTTAGATTTTTAGTCTTAAAATTGAGTTAAATGCACTAATTTTTGTACAACAATGCACCTTTAGTTATTTTATTAATGTAAGATTCAAAGAGTTTTGTTTTTTCTTGTTTTTTTGTTGTTTTTTTTTTTAACTGATGAACCATATTAACTGATGAACCTTATTAACTGATTTTTAAAAAAGATATTTTGTTCAACAGTTACTTTGGTTGAACTATATTAACTGATGAACCTTATTAACTGATTTTTAAAAAAAGACATATCCCGCGTTAAAGAGCCTTATTAACTGATGAACTTATTAAATCTGTTAATAAGGTTCATCAGTTAATAAGATTCATCAGTTAATAAGGTTCATCAGCCTTATTAACTGGTTGAACTATATTAGCTGATAAACCTTATTAACTGATGAACTTATTAAATCAGTTAATAAGGTTCATCAGTTAATAAGGTTCATCAGCCTTATTAACTGGTTGAACTATATTAACTGATGAACCTTGTTAACTGATGAACTTATTAAATCAGTTAATAAGGTTCATCAGTTAAAGAGCCTTATTAACTGATGAACTTATTAAATCAGTTAATAAGGTTCATCAGTTAATAAGGTTCATCAGCCTTATTAACTGGTTGAACTATATTAACTGATGAACTTATTAAATCAGTAAATAAGGTTCATCAGTTAAAAAAAAAAAAAAAAACTTTTTGAATCTTACATTAATAAAATGACTAAAGGTGCATTGTTGTACAAAAATTAGTGAATTTAACTTGATTTTAAGACTAAAAATCTAAGCTAAACATTTCATCAAACATGTTGTGTGCAACAAATATAAGTAAAATGTCATCTTTAACATACGATATCTCACTCATATCATATTGGATTTGATTGATTCAAATTTCTGGGTAAAGAATGGCCAAAAAGCTAAGACTTTCATGTTTTAAAATTTTCACGATTCGGCATTTATGATGGTACAAAATATGGTCGAAAATGCCCAAAAAATAAAGAAAATTAACTCCCATTTCGTATGTAAAAAAAAAGTTTCAAAATTTTTAACAAAATTAATACCAAATTAAAGAGGATTAAATTTTAAAAATTATGATAAAATCGGTTTTTTTCTAAAAGTTTGTCGTTTAAGAGATATATGCGTTTGAAAATTGAGGTGAAAAAGTAAAAAACGAGTAAAATTACGACTTTGCCCCTGACGTGATTTTTTGAATATTTAGTATAGGGGACATGTGGCATCACCACAACTCTTTTTAGACTTTTTAATTTTAGCCTCCTTTGCAAGGGATCCGGTGTCCTCACATGAATGGCCCACTTGTCTATTAAACATAAATATATCTTATTTTTGCACTTCTAGTATAAAAATATGCTAGTAAGATCAAAGCTTTAATCATTGCTTATAATTTTCACATGTGAAGATACTTTTATAAAACTTAAATAATAGTTTATTAAACATCAATATCTCCTATTTTTACACTTCTAGTATAAAAAGTACGCTTGTAAGACCAAAGCTTAAATCTTTACTCATAATTTTCACGAGCGAAGATATTTTTACAAAACTTAAATAATCAAAATATAACCTTTATTCACGTGTGAAGATATGATCATGTGTAATGTACGTGTGTTTACTATTGAAGAAAGACTATTCCCATCCGAAAAAGTATACGCTCATGTATAAATACGGTAATCACATCCGAAAAAGTATACGCTCATGTATAAAAATTTTCAAAAATTTTAAATTCAAAAAAAAAAAATCGAAAATTTAATTCAAAAAAAAATTTCGCATGAAAATTTGTGAATTTTTTTTTTCACATGTGAAAATTTGTGAAATTGTTTTTCACAAAAAAAATTTCACATGTGAAAATTGAAAATTTTCTTACTTGAATTTGTGAAATTTTTTCACATGAATTTGTGAAAAAATTTTTTCATATGTGAAAATTGAAAATTTTCACATGTGACGAAAAAAAATTTCGGATTAAAAAAATTCGAAAAAGAATTTCGAAAAAAAAGTTTTGGAAAAAAAATCAGATTTTTTTTTCACATATGACGAAAAAAAAATTTCGAAATTTTTTTGAATTTTTTTTTTAAATTTTCAAAAAAATTGGTTAACAAATTTTTTTGAATTTTTTTTTTAAATTTTCAAAAAAATTGGTTAACTAATAGTATGCTCCAATAGTTTTGGAACAGGTAGGACGTGAGGTGTGTTCAAATATTGTACATTAGAAGTTTAAGATAGTGAGTTCCACTATGCACTATTCAATATTTATTTAACGCATTCTTTATTTCAAACCAATATTATTAGCATATTACTGTAGTTTGATTATTTTGGCAAATCACATAATAGAAATCAACGCCCTGATTAATGGGCAACGTGTTTTTGCTACTTTCAAAAGTATAGTTGATGATGATAGGATATGTGGTATGATGTTTGGTTATTCTGTCTCACCATATAATATGGTCAGAAATGTCTTGGATATGAATGCTCATTTTGGTGGTTTTAATTCTGCTTTACTGGAAGCTGGGAAATCTGTTTGGGTAATGAATGTGGTTCCTACTAGTGGGCCTAACCATCTTCCGCTCATCTTAGACAGATGGTTTCATGGCATGTTGCATGATTGGTATGTTATGTTTTTCCATCTTTCTAGTTATAAATAAAACTATCTGATTTGTGGTTCATCTCAAACGGGTCTAATGGGTTAAAATTTGCCTAAAGTCTACTTCTGGTGCAAATATTATGTTCAGTTAAATTTGATTACGGCTATAGCTCTCTGTTAACGCTGAAATACTTTTGTGCTCCCTAAAGTTGGTTCTCCCAAATGTTAGTATGCAATCATCTATTCATCTAATGCTTGGGGTTGCAAATATCTAGTTGAAAAGCAGGGAGGTACACCTAGTTCATCTTACAAAGTTCTAGCAAGTAGCAACCCCTCCATTCTTTGCAAAATTAACTAACTGGTTACATATTATCTTTGATTTGGTATTGCATCTAGTTCTACAAGAAGCTTGAGGAAAAGCAACAAGCGAAAGAGGCATAGAAGCTGGAAAGCGAAATGAGGACCAAGGTCCCATTTCACTAGCACTAGTCTCCATGTACACAATGATAGTTTCAACTTGTTGGCTCAAAAATGGGTAGTGTTACTTCAAATTCTGTAAGCAACAAGTAATAGCCCTAAACCGGCCAACCAGAAGGCATGTAAAACATTATCTTGTAACTCTACCAAGGAGACCCGAGAAATTTTGACTTATTGTACATCATTTGTATAGGTCTCTTTTGGCTATATTTTTGCATACATCGTTTTTGGACACTAATGATATTTAACATAGCCATGGTAGAATATGTTCATATATAATATGACAATCGCTTCATGAAATCAACATAACATAAAGTATTACATAGATGTTACATCTTGTAAGACTAGAATCCATAATTTTATTATAAAAAAGTGATGGATCTAATTTTAAGATTGGAACATGTGATAGCAGATATAGAAAAGAATGGATCATACATGATACTTGGGCTTATTTTTCGAAATAGTCAATGGAACCATGAGGTTCAAATAAGTTCGCCAATGGTCTATTTTTTTCTCATCCAATTCATACCCATGTTGCCATGTCTTTGCACGGTTGATCATTAACCAAATTTCTAAGCCACTAACTGACGATCGATAATGGTTTTCCCCTGTTTGTTCTTTCATAAATTTGTCCCATCTTGCTATATCCTTTTGTATCTCGTCAACACTGGGTACCTTAAAAGCACCTTCAAGTAGCGCGAGAAAGTTCATTTACTAGTGAAGATAAATATAGTATAAATGTACGTGTATTTCTAGTGAAGAAAGTTCATTCACACACGAAGAAAAAAGTATGTGCTCGTGCATAAATGTAAGTATATTTACTAGTGAAGAAAGTTTATGCATGTGCGAAGAAAAATTGTGATCTCATATATAAATGTACGCGTATTAGTGTATTCACACGCGAAGAAAAATGTATGTGCTCATGTATAAATGTACATGTAGTTACTAGTAAAGAAAATTTATTCACACAAGTATGTTCACATGTATAAATGTACGTGTATTTACTAGTGAGAAAGTTTATTGTAACACCCCAACCCGTCAAGGGTAAAGATATCACAATAAATAGTGTCCAACAGAGCAAATCACAAGCTTAATACTTTATCAAAACAATGAGTACAAAGGTTACAAATGAATTCCAAAATAAGGAAGATATGATAAGAAAACCAAGTCCATTATTTAAAGGAACTCTAAGGTTGGTCCACACTCTCTCATTCCCAAAGCTAAACCCCGCGTCCTAGCTTAAGTACCTGCCACATGGAAAAAGAAAGCGGCTGAGCATAAAAAAGCTCAGTGAACATATATCAACAAAATAACAACCGATACAATAGAGTTAGGAATAATCAAAGGGATATGAAGATAGGTTTACATGTGGTATCCATGAGGGTAATCAAAAGATGACATGATTAAGTGTAAAGCATAGTGTATGTAAGTTTTCAGTATTTTACCCAAGGCCAATCAATACAATACAATGCAATAGTAGCCCAATATGGAGTGATCAAGTCCCAATATGTGAGGGGTTGCAATGCACGCATACCCAGTCACCAATATAATATGTAGCAATGTAGACAATGTAGTAGCTCCAATAATCAATCAATCAATACAATACAAATCTAGGACGCATCCATACGCCCCCGTAGGCCAATAACAATCACAATCAAAGCAGTAGTCAATAGTAGATCGGGGACGGCGTAGTACATCTCTCCAACTACGCTAGAGTACATAACATTGGTGCGTCAATGCTATGGTTGTGGCTACTCCACAACAAGTAACACCCCGGGTAAATACTGAAGGGTCAAGGTTCAATATCAATGGTTCAATATCAAAGTTTAGTTTCAAAAGTTTATTGTCAAGGTTCAATATCAAGGTTTATTATCAAAGGTCCAATATCCAAAGGTTCAAATACCCAAAGGTCATTATCAATAGATCACAGGTCAATATCAAGAGGTAGGTCAAAGGACCAATATCAATGGGTCAATCAAAGTTCAATATCAGGGTGCATAAGGAGAGAGAGAAAGTCATGAGAGAGAAATAAAGTTGTACTCTTGCTGACAGAATACGAAATATCTGTACCTTAACCGCAAATGCAGAACCCACCAGAAGACACAAAATTAGAAGTCACTCCTTCTTCAGCGAATCTACATGAATTAACTATCGGCTTATTATTCAAATGCTCGTTTTAAAATCAGATTACTCATTTTAGTCGACTTTCTATTTTTAGTATCTTTCCATCAAATAGTAAGTTTCCCGAATTAGCCATAAATGATTTCAATTAACAATTAATTAAGTTTACTATTCAAAGTAGACATTATTATAGTTTAGGGTTTAATTATGACAATTTATAATAGTTTAGAGTCAAAATGTAAATAATGCGAATAAATGACCGACTTAGGTTTTTGTCGATTTAATGAACTCTTTAAACACTTTTCGGATTAGTCAAGTTTAATGCAAACTCACTCACAACCACTTACACACTTTCGAAACACACCCATGCCAACTTATGACTCCAAAATTACCATGCGCACACACAATTAAACAACTCTACACGACTTCCCTTTTGTGTGCTAAACCTTGCGAGTCTACCCAATCTTGACACACTCATTCTCGTACTATATTGACCTCAAAATAATGCCAAGACACCCCCACCCAAAACACACCCCGTATACACACCAATTTACCCACGCATGTACTAAATAAATAACGAGGCACACATTTGAAATAATGAGACCAAAATAACCTTGACACCCTACTGATTTACACACATAATTTATGGGATTGATTCACATGCAATCTATGCTTTACAACCCTCAATATTAACACACACGTACACATGTTTTAACTTGTCTAATACACTTTAAACAATGCATGTTTTTCTTCTATTTCAATTAGATTAATTCCAAGTTTGACCTGTATAAAATAAATCAACCCAATGCGCATGTAAACTGATTCGAATAGCCAATTAAAACTCAATATCGATATATACAAATTCCAGTATTTCATGCGATAGTTATATCATCATAATAACATATTCTTTTTACACCGATCAGATATTAGTTTGACATGTTCATTATTTCATGCGTTTATATACGATCAAAGATTTGTTTCTAGTTACAGGTTATATACGTTTGTATCATGAATATGTCAAGAAGAAAACTACGTCGAAGGTAGGTGATACCTTGGGTCGAAATGATGAATGAAACGATGGACAAGAACCCACAAACCGGACCCAAAATGAACACTCTATTCGAACACACCTGATCAAATCAACCTGAGCCAACCCAAACTGGAACAACCTCCAACGAATCAAGACTGAACCGCAACCTTCACACTACAAGTTGAATCGGATCAAGCATGAGATCATAACCAGAATTATATTCGCTTGAATGAAGGATGTAGAAAACCCATAACTCATGCAAACCTATATTTAACTTTATTCATATGAACGTGGGAGAGGTTAGGATTTGTTTGAGAAAACAATTGAATACTTAGGCTGCTTTTCTTGTCTAAGTCTCGAATGTGTGATAAAAAGAATTAGGAGGTGCACACGTTTTAAGGAAAATAAGGGAGAGAAGTTTATCAAAATGGAAATGATTGTATGATTTGGAGGTGCTTAGGGACTAGTTTTAATGATGATTGGCCGAAATTAATGATGGTGATTTGAGGGAACTGATTGCCGAAATCATAGTGATTTAGGAGAGATTGCATAAGTGACTAATCAAATATAAGGTTACCATTTTCGAATAAGAGGAGCGTGTGGACAATGTTATATTTGGTCTAACAACTTTACTAAACGTATGATTTTAGTTAATCCAATTTAGTTACCATATTTTGAATTTAAAGAGTGGGTACAAGATAATAATCCCAATCGGTCCAACAACATATTAACGTATTATAGATAGTATATTGTAAAATATTCAAGTACCAAAGTTCATATACCTAGGTTATAAACATAATGTAATGTCTTAGATTATAAGACGTCCTTTCATAAGTTAAAAATTAGAGGGGTATTTTGGGTATTTTACATGTTCAAAATTTCTGGGTTTTATATTTATTCGCACGCGAAGAAAAAAGTATGTGATCGTGTAAAAATGTAAGTGTATTTACTAGTGAAGAAAGTTTATTCATACACGAATAAAAAATTATGTGCTCATATATAAATGCAAGTGTATTTAATGTATTCACACGCGAAGAAAAAAGTATGTCCTCATGTATAAATGTACGTCTATTTACTAGTGAATAAAGTTTATTCACACGCGAAAAAAAAGTAGGTGCTCATATATAAATGTACGTGTATTTACTAATTCGGAAAGTTTATTCAAACGTGAAGAAAAAGTATTTGCTCATCTATAAATATATGTGTATTTACTAGTAAAGAAAGTTTATCACATGCGAAGAAAAAAATAGTGATTGTTTATAAATGTGAGTGCATTTACTAGTGAAGAAAGTTTATTCACACGCGAATAAAAAGTTAGGGTGCTCATATATAAATGTACCTTTATTTACTTTACTCACACGTGAAAAAAAATGTATGTGCTCATGTATAAATGTATGTGTATTTACTAGTGAAGAAAATTTATTCACATGCGAAGAAAAAAGTATGTTCACATGTATAATTGTACGTGTATTTACTCGTGAGAAATCTTATTCACACGCGAAGAAAAAAGTATGTGCTCATGTATAAATGTACGTGTATTTATTAATGAAGAAAATTTATTCACATGCGAAGAAAATGTATTTGCGCATGTATAAATGTACGTGTCATATGCCTGCTTGGAGACTTGAGATCTCAGCATGAAATGCGAAGGTTGCTTAAAGTCGGCCGGCCGATAGGCGAAAGAGAAGATACTAGTTCTGATGTGAGTAGGCTCATAACATAATAGGAATCTTCACGAAAATTATGAGATAGGATTGAAGCTTTGATCTTACTAGCATATTTTTTATATTAGAAATCCAAATATAGGAGATATTGACGTTTAATGGACGATTATTTATCTTTTGTATGAATATCTTCACATGTGAAAATTATAAGCAAGGATTGAAGCTTTGATCTTATTAACATATTTTTATACCAGAAGTGCAAAAATAAGATATATTGATGTCTAATAGACGATTAATTAAGTTTTGTAAGAATATCTTCACATGTGAAAATTATGAGCAAGGTTTGAAGCTTTGATTACTAACATATTTTTTGTACTAGAAGGGTAAAAATAGGATATATTGATATTTAATCGATGATTATTTAAGTTTTGTAAAAATATCTTCACATGTGAAAATTATGAGCAAAGATAACATCAAAATTTCATTACTGAATGATATTTTCACAAGCAAAAATACTCATTTAAATAATTAAATAATCAAAAAATCGGCTAATAACATCAAATTTTCATTCCTGTATGATGTTTCATAAGCGACTTGTACTATACTTAAATAATAATAATAAAATAAATCATCTAATAGCATCAAATTTTGATTGTTGGATGATATTTTCACGAGCGAAGATACTTGAACTATACATAAATAGTAAAAAAAATCCGTTTATAACATCAAAATTTTATTCCTAGATGATATTTTATTTTTACAAGCAAATATACTCATACATCAAAATTTTATTCCTAGATTATATTTTCAACTAAACTTAAATGATATTAAAAAAATCCGCTAATAACATTAAAATTTCATTCCTGGATGATATTTTCGCAAGCGAAGACACTTGTACTATACTTAACTAATTAAAAAAACAGGAAATAACATCAAAATTTCATTCCTCGTGATATTTTCATAAGTGAAGATACTTATTCTATACTTAAATAATAATAAAAAGAGAAAAAAAAAACCTACTAATAACATCACAAATTATCTATTTCGTATGAGCAATTGTTTTAAACCTCACTCTTTTTATTTGGAACAACAGTATCTAAAAAAAACATAACAAATTGTTAACAATATGTTTAAGTTATTTTCTATCGCCACCCGAGAAAAAAGTGTCATATGCCATTGTATTATTAAGCCTATTATGACTGAACCGAGTAACATTTATATATAACAGGGAGATAGCTATTGTTGAATATTGTGTTTTATACTTCTACAATATCCATCATCATATGTCATCCAAGGAGCTTATCTAACAAGACGATATACGCAGTTTGTATTAATGTGGTGTGAATCCCATAGATAACATTTATAAATATCACATAATATATGTTCATGTACAAATGTCATGTATTTACTAGTAACGAAAGTTTATTCACACGTGAAGAAAAAAATGGGTCACGTGGTCACATATGAAAATTACTAACAGTAACTAGTGTAAGCTATAAAAATAGAAACATCACTCTTATTTAGGCAAAATAATGATTGTATCAATGTTTCAAAACAAAACACAACAGGTGGGCTTATGGTTACCTAAATAGTAATTCAAATAAATTGTAGGTCATAAGGTTGGTTTACAATCACAAGATCACAGAGCAACAAATTATTAGAGATGTACATATGACAAAATTTATGGATAAGGGTTAGCTTTTACATACAACCAGAAGATCACAAAAACAATATTTGTACAATAGCAAAAATGGTGCGAGTCAAAATGTTACATAGACTAATATAAAACCATGTTGCGTTTTATACTCCTGGTGAAGAAGATACATAGCCTGCAAATTTCATTCCCGGTTTCCATTCCTGTTGTTAATGAAGATTATCCCAGATTTAGTCTTTTCTAAGTTCACTGATATCCTTAAATACATAAAGCATAAAAATTTGCTCATATGATTTCCTTATATTAGCCTATTAGCCTACTTGGTCATTGCAAAAGGATTAGACCGAGTAATTTAGATAGATTCTGTAACTAAAGGTCATACAAGAAATTGGTTTTCCCTAACTACTAGTCTAATACAACCTTTCTATCATAGTAATTCCAAGAACTTTCGATTTGGCCTGTCACATGAATTTTGCAAGCATTTTCTTTTTTTACATCACTGTTAATCGAAGCAAAATATGCATTAGCTGTGAATAATTACCTCATAACTTGGGATACGATCGGAATACAAGTTGGGCCATCGAAAAGGCTGGGGTATGGCTGTTGGATCATAATAGTATTCTCCACCCATAGAAATTGGAGCAATGCTCTCAACCTGAAAATCCAAAGGGAGATGGAAAGGCATCAGTTACTATTACTGTGCAAAGTTCTTTTTCAAGTCAGTATCATCATCAGATAAATCATACGGTTGCAGAGACGATTCACTAGAGGTTTCAGATATCTCAGAATCATCATCATTTTCTCCATTAGAATCATCATCGTTATTCAAAGCTGCAGGATCAATAACCTCATCAGGATCAGCCAACGTTAACTCTATCAATCCTTTATGCTTATTCTTGTTCTTATTCTTTGTGTCTTCATTAGAATTTTCTGAGACCATTGTAGTATGGCCCTTATGTTGGTTAATATATGTCTCTTCTCCTTCCTTGTCAGTATTTGTTGATGTGAACTCCCAATCAATACTCTCATCTGTGCAGGTATCATCAAGACAAAGAGGATTGTTTGGGTCGATGACTTTGGAAAAGACTAATGCAACACTGCTAGCCATCTTGCGAACCAAATGAGAAGGGCTCTCCAGCCTACCTGACATCCTTAAACAAAAAAATAAAATTTTGTCACATGTGAAAAAACAAAAATTCTGTCACATGTGAAAAAAAATTCTGTCACATGTGAAAAAAAATCGTCACATATAAAAAAAAAAAAAAAAAAAAAAAAAAAAAAAAAAAAAAAAATCGTTACATGTGAAAAAAATCGTCACATGTGAAAACAAAAATCGTCACATGTGAAAAAAAAATTCAGTCACATGTGAAAAAATTTTGTCAGATGTGAAAAAAAAAATTTCGTCACGTGTGAAAAAAAATTTCCGTCACATATGAGAAAAAAAAATCAGTTATCTACAGGTCCCTAAAATAAGCAATTAATTCAAATACCTAGTAATAAAACCGAAATAAAAACTCGTTCTCAAGTTATATAGTGTTCTTAAAATAACCCAACCCATGATTCAACCGAAGTATGGCATAAGAATCAACCCATGGATTCCCACATAAGGTAATAAAGCGATACATATAAACTATATTTGTATGCATTTAGCTCGAGAAAATATGAATGCCTACTCCTAATGTATGGTATATGAGACAGTGTTGTACGTATACTATTAGAGAGCGTACATTAAATAAGTAGGAATGTTAATGAATAGCAAGTACCAGAAGTTACTTAGAGTTGCAGAAAGGGAGGTGTACAATACGCTTCACTGTTCAAAGGTCTACCCATACAGTAATCCCTGTTGGTCGAATAGCAGTCTTATTAAACTTTGCATAATCAAAATACCACAGGGCCACCTCAAACATGCCTAGAGTTATGACTAATATTATGCAAATGAAGATCCTCTTTCCAGAGTCACGCATACTGAGAGAACCAAAAGATACCAAGTATAAAAAACGCAAGCGACATGAACCCGTAAAAGTTGGAAAGTGGTGTCATTCAACCTGGAAGGTCACCATTAGGATTTTTCCAAACAGTATTCTTGTCTAGCACCATATCACTTAGTCTCGGTTTGTATTGTTCTCCTTTAAGTAAATTAACAGCTTTGTATTCATAATCAAGTCCTGTTACAACCCACACACAAAAACAAATACAATCTGTTAATACAAATATCTCCTAAAAACGTTATTTATATTTTACGATCTTTGTTAAGTTTTGTTAATGACAAAGTATGAACTTTAGCTAAGAGTAAATCGTCACTTTAAGGGTTTAAGTCTTGTTTAAACTAAGGTTTATATTTCCTTTTAAACAAAACATTGTTTTTATTTCTTAAATTAGAAAGTGTCTTGTCACATCACATTTATTTCTTTAAATAGAAATATAACATCACATTTATGGTAAGTTTGTCATTATACATTTATGGAAAGAAAGTGTGTTTGACTAACCATAAGTTTTCTTGTGCAAGTTTGTGTTTGACTAGTATTTATGTGATGTGACCTTGTTTGGTTTGGAAGATTTATTGCAAAACCAACTACAGCCCTGACGAAACCCCGGGGGTACACGGGCGGAACCCATCTGAGGGTTCCGCCGTATCCGCCAGACCTGCAGAAGGTTTTGCTATAAATACCAAACTATTTGTTAGTTTTGAGTCATCACTTTAGGACATATTTTCATATACTCTCTCAACTAACTCAGTAACATTTGACTTGTGTGATCCTCTTATGTAGCTAGGGACTTCACAAGATCATAAAAGAAGTTACAAGCATCAACTCTAAAGTTGCAAGTCTTGTTAGCTTTGTCATGTATAAGCTTTGGTAGTTTATACTTCATTTGTATCATATGTGTAGAAGTGATCGGTTAGTATTTTAGGCCTCAATATACATAGTGTGTCGGGAGTTGTTGTACCCTTGTAAAAGAACTAACGGGAGTGGTTGTACCCTTGGTAAAGAACTCGACATCTAGCTTAGTGTCGGTAAAAGTGTAAGCGACGATGGGAGTGGTTGTACCCGTGTAAAAGAACTCGACATCTAGCTTAGTGTCGGTAAATGTGTAAGCGACGTTGTAAAGGTTTCTCCACCGGGAAAGGAGCTTGTTGATTAGTGCTTATAACTCTCGAGTTGGAAACTCGAGGCGTGGATGTAGGGCAAGGAAAAAGAGTCCTTGTAGCCGAACCACGATAAACAATCGTGTTGTGGTTTGATCATTTCTTTCTTTATCTTTGCTTATTACATATTGTCTTTAGTTAGAATTGCTAATCACACGTAAAGCTTTTCAAAGAAGTAAACAAGTAAAGTTGTGTTTATATCTTTAAACAAACGTAAAGTTTTTCAAAGAACTAAACAAGTAAAGTTAGGATTGTTATTTACACATAAAGCTTTTCAAGGAATTGAAAATATAATGTTGTGTTTATATCTTTAAACAAACGTAAAGTTTTAAAAGATATTCAAGTTAAAAAGCCCCCCCTCTAGTTTTCCACACAATCATCAAAATTTAATACAACCCACATTAATAACTAAAGAAGAAATAAAGAAAATGAAAAGACCTTTTAAGTTAAGAGCAATACGAACACGAAAGGAACATGAACTTCTGTGATATGAATACAGCTGCAACTTGTTTGAATCACCCTGAACATTAACATTAAAAGGATTCATGTTCATTTTCGACTAGAATGTTCGATATTTCAAATATTATCCATATTTTGCGCGATGCTAAAGAAACACCGTTTATTTTAACCCACTAGCATGAAGAGATATATCACATATAAAAGTCATTATGAGATTATGTTACAATCTTAGGAAAAGCATATCCAAGCAATTTTGTAGAACAGGTTTTCTTTAACCTTATACAATGAGGGTCTAGCGGAAAATTTATGGAGCTACAACTAAATTTTACTTTCTAAAAAAGTACATTATGTTGGAGCAACTAAAACAGCGAAATGACAATGGTTATATGTGGGAGACACCCTTTTGCATGGAATACCATTCTTTCCACTTTTTAGCAGAAATAATGGGTCTGAGTGTTAACAAATACACCTCCTATTGAAATTATGCAAATAGATCGATCACTATTCAAATCTTTATCTGATATTGGATATTGCCTCATGTGTTGCCGGTTAGGAGATTTTTGAGGCAAACATCTTGATGTGTGGGAATCGCAACAGGCTTTACCTCTCGAGGGATTTCGAGAAGCTTACAACCCCCACCAGGCAGTGTACCTGATCGTTGTAGTATAGTATAGTGACAAGTACCGGGGGATTGATCGTTCAGCTTAGGAATAGTGTCGCTAGGATTAGAAAGCCTAAATACTAGTTCTAAAAGTGAGGGATGATTATTTTTGTATTTTTATATTTTTTTAGAAAGCAATTAAAATCTCGGGGTTTGAAGGATTTGGGCGGAATTAGTTGCTAATCAACTAACCCAATACTAAGATGCAATCAAAATAAAATCAAGAAATGAAAATAAACTAATTTATACTAAAGTTGTGAGCAGTAAATGGAGAAAATGTGTTTACTTAGATTTCACTACTCCCTAGACATCTTTTACACGTTAATTACTTGTTATAATTGCATGGATGACGGATCGTATTCCTTAATACCATTCATGGGGTGGCACACATAACTCCCCAATTCTATGAGCTCTTATCTCCTCCTACACCATGCCCAGCACAACTATAGGGATTGTAAACAGTGGCTCATGCATTAAATACAACCAATAAAGACCTAGTGCGCGTTGGTTCATGTTTCTTATGACGTTCAAGCATGTTACCAAGTGGAGATCTGCCAGTTTTCTTAAGCCTAACATATAAATCATTCATCCAAGACAAGAATAAACAAGTAATCAACACATAATTAACATCTAGGTTTCATTAGAGCTAAGCAAACACAAGATAGATCTAGCCTAGCATGATGGAATTGAGACAAGAACAAGATATAGACAACCAACACATAGACATATTGATTGAATTAGAAGAACACTTATCTTAATTACAATGAAAGGTATCAAGGGTTTGGAACCCTTGAAAAACCTGTAAAAGTTGCACCAAAATCGTACTTAGGGTTTCTCCAAAACTTCTCTTCTTTTAATGTGAAAATTAGAAAACTATATATAGAAAAATAGGTCTGACGGCGTCAAGACCATCCTTGTGACGCCGTCACCTCGCCGCCAAAACTATTCTCGGACTGCCTTGATCTACATTTGACGCCGTCAAGACTTAATCATTTCCAGGCCGTCATGACTTTTTACTCTTGACGCCCTACCTTCGTGACGCCGTCAAATCTGTACTGGGTCGTCATGGACTTCTGCTTTTGACGCCGTCAGAGAATTACTCTTGACGCCGTCACCTACTATTCCCAGCAAGGAAAATTAAGACTTTGGCGTTTTCTTCACTTTTATGCTCCAAAAACGTCCGAATTGCTTCCTTTTCCAGATTTCTCTCCCAAAGTACCTAAAATCACAAAAGGAACGATTTAGGGCAATATTTGATCAAATAAATTAGGATTCGGGCTTAAATGACCCCCTAAAAACGGATCATTTTTCGCCTCATCATATACCCTTACACTTGAGATTTGCTTGTCCTCAAGCAAATGCGCTTTTATTCTACTCAAAAGACAAGTTAGGGGTCATTTAACACTAATATAAAAGTAATTACAACAAATAATCGTTCCACTAAAGACCAATAGACAAGCACGGAGGTCATATTGTAACACCTAAAATCCGAGAACATGTGAAAAGACCAAAATGCCCCTACATGATTAAAACTTAATTAAAAGCTTATAAAGTCTCCAAATTAATTCCAAACCTCAAACAATGCACAAGTTATGCATCCAAATAATTTTAACAATTACATTAAACATTTATACAAGTTGTGAAATTACCAAAATACCCCTTAATAGCCGAATGATATTTTAATTTACATTTACTTTGAATTAAAAGTGATAAGAACATTTTAAATATGGAAAATACCTATCAATGCTTATCCTTAGCTACTAGGCCGAATTTTTGGCCCATATTCCCCCCCCCCCCCCCTAACCGGCCACAATCAGAATAAAAGTCAAAGATCTCATTTGTTTCCCCAAAACCCTAAATTCGATTTAACAAGCACACAAATAAACTCCATAGCCTCCATTCGACAATACCAAAATTCCTAAGCATTTTTTCTGAGATCATACACTATCCAAGGAACCCTACAAAAATCCCTTTCGAATTGTGGTGGCTTGGTTCGATCGTGGTCCTCTTTTTCTTCTTAGCGAGCCGATTTTAAAGGTAAATCCACTTTGGATGATTCGATCCATATAAAAATTATTTCTTATTTTTCCTGAGTTCCTTACATGATATGAGACCCACGAAAAATGTTTACAAGGTTGGAGAATCGTTCGTGTGGTCGTGATCGTTTTTGGGTTCGATTTATTCAAGCGCATACAAGAAATTCGCCCAGCCTTTTCTACACGTTCAAACCTTGGTTTGGTATTTTTCTCAGGTCCCTTACATCATATTAACATCAAATAAAATGGTTGAATCGATCCATGCATGCTCTATATCATATTCGTGAATTAAAACCCTAAAAACATGTTAAATCGTAAAACATATGTTCCGATCCAAAATAATATTTAATAAAATTATTATAGGCTTGTTATGATGTATTATGATCTGGAAAAATATTGGAAAGAATTGTTATAGCTTAAATCTTGTGTTTCGAATTATTTTGGATTATATATTAAATCGGCAAAAATAAAATAAAAGGGAAGGAAATAAAATCGTGGGCTAGGGTTTATAGTTAGGGTTTGGTACTTGAGATCTGATCATTATTGATGTTTTAAGGTTAAATTAATGATGGAGTAATGATTGGGAATTAGTTTAGGGCTTGTAACATTTTTGGGTTAATTTTAATAGGAATCCGATTGGTTTTAAAAGTATAAGGGGGTGTTTTGCCAACTTTGAAACTTCTGGGATATTTTTGTAATGTCATATAAATCAGTAGGAATATGGGAAAAATATAAGATGAGGGTGCTAAGTGTAAGTTTTGCATTTAAATGGATTAAACTGTATTTTAAACCTAATTAGGGTTTGTTTTGAAAATAATTAAAAGAGAGGGACTAAATATGTAATTTCTGGAAACTTAAGGTTGTTTTGAGTAATTAAAAGTATTCAAGGGGTTTTGTGTCATTTTGGTACTTAAATGGTTAATATGTAAATTTTGATAAATAAAAAGTTGAAATTGTAAATTAAAGGGTTAAATATGTAACTTTTATAACTTGAGGGACTTAAAGTGTAAATTATGAATTCCTGGGGATACATTCGAATAACTTAATAAAATAAGTGATCATTATGTAAAATAGATAAGTTAAGGGTTTAAAATGTAACTTTGAGAACTAAAAGGGTTAAAGTGTAATTTTGGAAAGTAAAGGGTATAAAATGTAGAATTATGAAACCCTAAGGACCAAAGGTGTAAATATGTTAAAAGATACTTATTTCCATTAATAATGATTCAACTTACTAAATATGGAAACTTTCTAAAAGTGGAAACCTTCTAATTATGGAAACCTTCTAAAAGTAGGAAACTTACTATTTATGGAAACTTACTAAAAATGGAAAGTTACTTAAAATGGAGAGTTACTTAAAATGGAAAGATATGCATTTAAAGAATGAATTATGATTCCCCCCTCTTCTCCTCTAGGTGTGAAGAAGGAGAGTCCTTGAGCCTTTCCATTCCTGTGTTTGTTTCATTTGTGCTTTGCAATAAGGTACGGATACTCTGCCTTTTCAGTAAAGGCTCCTATATTCTTCTTATGACTTTGAGCTATGATTCAGTTAAGATTCCCCAAGCCATTGCTATGCTTCCTTCTATTGTGAACTTCCCCTGATTTCTGTTAAGCTTTGATTGTTAGCTTCTGATCTGATTTCGTTGCTATGATTTCTGACCCTTGAATATCCGATATCTCTGGTTCATCTTTTATGATTAATTGATATGAAAACCTTTTTGAAAATATAACTTGATGTTATGGAAGGAAACTGTTTTTAAGAACACTCTATAATTTTGATACGAAACCATTTTTAAAATGAAGGATTAATTGGCTTTTATGAAGAATGTTTTTAAAAGGGGAGATCTTTGAGATGAAATGAGCAAATGACTATTAAGGTTTTTAAATCTGTTTTATCTTAACCCTTTTCACATTTTATGAACTTATGAAACTTAATAATGAACCTTTTGTAATGAACTTTGGATATTCTGAACCATTGATATGATTTCTGATATTATGACTTTGAGATGACCTTGAGACATGACCTTGAGATGCACCTTTGCTATATGAACTTTTGCATGACTTTGAGACCTGACTCTTAGTTTGATACCCGAGCCATTTATGTTTTTCTACCTATGGAGGTACCATAGGCATGTCTGTGATGCACCACTGGCATGACTCATGCGTGGGTGAGTGATTTCTCACGTCGTCCCTTTTATGATATTATTATGGCCATTATGACTTTGAGTATATGACTTTGAGATTGACTTTGAGTAAGGGGCGTATGGATTGCAATCCTAGACATGTGTGTTTAGTGGATTTAACTATGACTTTGAGTTGACTTTGAGGTGACTGGTGCTGTGTGCAATACACGCCTTTCACAACCCCTGGGAGCTGATCACTCCACCCTTATGATACATGAGGACACCCCTCATATTATCTGGTTGCCTGAGAGGTATCCCCTCTGATTGTGAGATTATGAATTGACGGCTTATGACTTTGAGATTATGATGTTGAGTTATGACTTTGAGTATGGGCTCGTGGTGGATGACTATCCTTTCTTTTCTTTTCTATTACTCTCTTTTATATATTCCTTATTCTATTTCCCCAATGCATTCTACTTCTGTTTGTTTCATTATTATTGCTTTGTATATGTATCTGTTCACTGGGCTTTTTAAGCTCAGCCGCATTTCCTTTTCCTGCGGCAGGTTTAGTAGGAAGCTGGGTTATGGGAAGAGAGTGTGACTGGACTTAGAAGACTATGCTTTGGACTAGAGACGATTAGAAGAAGTTTCACTTTATTAGACGTAGTATTTATTTTTATAACTTTGTAGTATTAGATGTTCCATTTGTAAACCCTGAATATCTTTTGTATGTATGAATTATATGCTTGTGTTTGTTCTGATATGTCACTGTAATGTAATACTTCTACCCTTATCGGGTTGGGGTGTTACAATTATGGTATCAGAGACCAGGCTGCGATTCGTAATAGATTTACCCTTGACCTGTGAAGTTTGGACCCCTAAGTTTCCCTGTAGGCACTCATAAGACAACCTTTGGAACTTTACCTTAGGATTCCCCATAGGAACCCAAGTTATTACCAGTGAGGAATGGGTAGACTAACACATTTATGTAAGTATCATTTGTTTTCGCATCACTCTGATCGTGCCCTTGCTCTTAGATAAGCCTTATAAGGACCCTTGTTTCAGAAGTTAGAAGTTTTGCAACTTAAGCTTAATAACCAAGTAAGTTTGGAATACCTCGGAAAGCTACCTGGATACCTTACACATTTAAGTTTCACCTTCAGATTTTGATCTCCGCCTCCGATTTGTTTGATAAGTTGTTTGACACCTTTTCGACCATATCGTAGGTCATTCAACCACAATGTGTTCGACACATTCTATAAATTTATTACTTATGTTAGGTATGAATGTATCATCCGATACTACTTAACTCTGTATGATCCATTGCTACTCCTATGAGAATTCTGGTAATTATGAACCACAAATATGAGAAGTTTTGTTTCCTCTCTGTGAATGACGAACCTTGTTCTGCCAACCGTTTCCTTTGGAAGGGCATGATGTAAATACTATCTCTGTATGGATTTGTTAACTAAGCATAATGATGCTGATGACTGAGATTCTGTACCTCTTACAATTGACGATTATACGATATTCGTATTACCAATGATACACATCCTGCCTGCTACTTATTCTAAGAAACTAAACAAAATTCCCACACATTGAACTGTTCGTTTATCCATCCCAACACTTTTGTTGAATCATGTACTTGACTCTGATATATGAACTATCTGTATAATTTGACGACTGTATCCACTCTATGAATCCTTTGACTTTGAGATGTCTGACTGTACGGTCTTTTGGACTGAATGACTATTCGTGAAGATACCATAGACTACCGTATCTGAAATGTGACCTTAACAATCTGCTTCACCCTATTTCGTTATGATGATTCTCTACATCTACTAAAATTTCTGCCACTATGGAAACACCAACCCCGAACTCATGTGATTATCAAGTTTTTCCTGAAAACCATTATTATCAACCCTTAGAAAGTTCTGCTATTGGGAAATATTTTGTTGTACGAAGATTTTCCGGTATTCTCTGATGAACCTTTTGGTACTCCTTCCTGCTTAGGAAGTAGAGTGGGCATTGAACTGATTTCAGTTGAAGAAACCATGGTGCCATAGAAGTTGAGAGATGGAAGGAGCTAATGGAATATGATTTTGTTGACCCTTTGTGATTCTCTTGGATACTCTTGTTTGTTTATGAAGAAGAACAAGAGAAGTATGCAATGACGTATCGACTATCGTGAACTTAAACGTACCACTATCACTAATCATTATCTATTTCCGAGTATCAATAATTAATTTGGTCTTCCTTTGAAACTCCGCATCTGATTGTATCGGAAGAAGCAACCACAAGAACTTCTAAGAATGGGGTTAACTAACCGAGAGTAACCTTTGTGAAGTATTTCAGTTCTTGAAGAAGAAAGAAGGCGATGTGAAAATTCCCTGAGATGATTTCTGAAGTTGCCTTTGCACTCGTCATCACATTTATGAGTTTGAATGATGCCAATGGTGTTGGCTAGGATAATCATGTTTTCGCATGTTTTGGACAAATTGTCATAGTATGACATTGTGTTGTGTTCTAAAACGAAAGAAGAACATAGAGATTATTGGTGAGATGACCCTTTGTTCTGGAAGAAAAATTTGATTGACGTTCAGAAAGCATAGTAGACAATGCTACCTTGTAAAATGTGAAGACAGAGCTTTCACAAGAAGGACCAAGATCGAAGATCATTATCGGAGTTAGAAACCTGGTGGTAGAGTAGTAGAAGATGGTTGCGACAAGCAGTACCGTGGACGAAGCATATAAGAAGAAGAGAGGAACTGGGATAGTGCTCAATCATACATCATGCAACGCGTGAAGATTTCAGTTTGGGCATCAAGACAACCAGACCAAAGAAGACGAACCATTCAACACACAACCTGGAGTCGACAACAACATCATGTACCTTAAAACCTGGGGCTATGTTAGAAGACCTGTCGAAGACACGCAGTCTTGTTTCTCTATTCATTTTAGTTGTACTAAGATGAATTGAGAGCAGGAGCAGACCTGCGGATGGAGGGATGCACAGTGATCGCGTCAGAGACTGCCGTTACGATGCCACACTACCAAGAGGAGCTGCTGAAGACCGGAGGAACCAGCTCGAGTTTTAAATTTTTAATCATGAGGTAAGATGGACAAGAGTAAACAGGCTACCCCAACTTGGAAGAAATTTTGAAATTTGTATTTGAGTGGACGGATTTTGAAGCGGACATTGTGTTTACAGAAGATGATTCTGTAAAGGATTGACGCTATTGATGACGTACCTTAATTTTGAATGACATTCTCGGATTTACGTTGCTCTTCGAGTAATTTCGTTCTCTTAGTTATGTTGTTTGATTTTGGTGACCTCTGAGACTGTAGGTGGACTAGGTGGATTTAGATAAGTTTATGTTGTTCACGACTTGAGATAAAGTATGACCAGCATGAGGGCATATGTATATGATGTCAGTATTATGACGCCTGGCCAACGTGATAATACTTACATCATATAACGTGCACTTATGGTGGGCATGTGATATTTCGAGGAGTGCCTTAGAAGCTTTAGAATTCTGGCATCTGATCAAGATCATCTGAGTTTAGTGAGACTTTAGGTTCATTCTACCTATACGTTTGATATGCTGTCTTTGTTATACGATTCGATCCGTTTGGACTCTCGACACGTGTTTTGCTGATCTTTGCAACTTCTGATAAGAATCTTAGGTTCCATTATGAAATTTCTGCCGTTGACGATATCTAACGATATGCTTTCTGTCCGTATACGATTCGCATTCGTGAAGTTGTTCATTATGATCTGCTATGAGTAAAATATGTGATTGTGGACTTTGAGGAAATGAGACCTGTTTGTTTATGAGAATACCTTTGGAAGGTTATCTAAAAGCCGAGACTATCTGAGAAGCTGAAGAGTTAAACCATTAAATCACCCCATGTTTGCTACAATTCAATGTATTCTCATCTGATTCGCTTAATCAATTCGATGAAAATCCTATGTATTTCTATACCTCTTCCGGAGAATTCGATTATCATCCGTTATGTTTGGTACATCATCCTTTTGATTCAAATTCAATATGATATGTCTTTCCGGGAAATCTGAAACTGTTTTGACAATAGTTACGAGTCATGAGAAACTAAGTTGTCTGAAGATCTTTTTGGAAGAACCTCCCCGAGCGTGAGAATGTTGTAATGACCTTTTGCGGTTTACTACGACTTCGTCTAACTTTGCGAGTTCAAATTTCGAGGACGAAATTTTTCTTTTTAGAGGGGAAGAAGTTGTAACACCTAAAATCCGAGAACATGTGAAAAGACCAAAATGCCCCTACATGATTAAAACTTAATTAAAAGCTTATAAAGTCTCCAAATTAATTCCAAACCTCAAACAATGCACAAGTTATGCATCCAAATAATTTTAAAAATTACATTAAACATTTATACAAGTTGTGAAATTACCAAAATACCCCTTAATAGCCGAATGATATTTTAATTTACATTTACTTTGAATTAAAAGTGATAAGAACATTTTAAATATGGAAAATACCTATCAATGCTTATCCTTAGCTACTAGGCCGAATTTTTGGCCCATATTCCCCCCCCCCCTAACCGGCCACAATCAGAATAAAAGTCAAAGATCTCATTTGTTTCCCCAAAACCCTAAATTCGATTTAACAAGCACACAAATAAACTCCATATCCTCCATTCGACAATACCAAAATTCCTAAGCATTTTTTCTGAGATCATACACTATCCAAGGAACCCTACAAAAATCCCTTTCGAATTGTGGTGGCTTGGTTCGATCGTGGTCCTCTTTTTCTTCTTAGCGAGCCGATTTTAAAGGTAAATCCACTTTGGATGATTCGATCCATATAAAAATTATTTCTTATTTTTCCTGAGTTCCTTACATGATATGAGACCCACGAAAAATGTTTACAAGGTTGGAGAATCGTTCGTGTGGTCGTGATCGTTTTTGGGTTCGATTTATTCAAGCGCATACAAGAAATTCGCCCAGCCTTTTCTACACGTTCAAACCTTGGTTTGGTATTTTTCTCAGGTCCCTTACATCATATTAACATCAAATAAAATGGTTGAATCGATCCATGCATGCTCTATATCATATTCGTGAATTAAAACCCTAAAAACATGTTAAATCGTAAAACATATGTTCCGATCCAAAATAATATTTAATAAAATTATTATAGGCTTGTTATGATGTATTATGATCTGGAAAAATATTGGAAAGAATTGTTATAGCTTAAATCTTGTGTTTCGAATTATTTTGGATTATATATTAAATCGGCAAAAATAAAATAAAAGGGAAGGAAATAAAATCGTGGGCTAGGGTTTATAGTTAGGGTTTGGTACTTGAGATCTGATCATTATTGATGTTTTAAGGTTAAATTAATGATGGAGTAATGATTGGGAATTAGTTTAGGGCTTGTAACATTTTTGGGTTAATTTTAATAGGAATCCGATTGGTTTTAAAAGTATAAGGGGGTGTTTTGCCAACTTTGAAACTTCTGGGATATTTTTGTAATGTCATATAAATCAGTAGGAATATGGGAAAAATATAAGATGAGGGTGCTAAGTGTAAGTTTTGCATTTAAATGGATTAAACTGTATTTTAAACCTAATTAGGGTTTGTTTTGAAAATAATTAAAAGAGAGGGACTAAATATGTAATTTCTGGAAACTTAAGGTTGTTTTGAGTAATTAAAAGTATTCAAGGGGTTTTGTGTCATTTTGGTACTTAAATGGTTAATATGTAAATTTTGATAAATAAAAAGTTGAAATTGTAAATTAAAGGGTTAAATATGTAACTTTTATAACTTGAGGGACTTAAAGTGTAAATTATGAATTCCTGGGGATACATTCGAATAACTTAATAAAATAAGTGATCATTATGTAAAATAGATAAGTTAAGGGTTTAAAATGTAACTTTGAGAACTAAAAGGGTTAAAGTGTAATTTTGGAAAGTAAAGGGTATAAAATGTAGAATTATGAAACCCTAAGGACCAAAGGTGTAAATATGTTAAAAGATACTTATTTCCATTAATAATGATTCAACTTACTAAATATGGAAACTTTCTAAAAGTGGAAACCTTCTAATTATGGAAACCTTCTAAAAGTAGGAAACTTACTATTTATGGAAACTTACTAAAAATGGAAAGTTACTTAAAATGGAGAGTTACTTAAAATGGAAAGATATGCATTTAAAGAATGAATTATGATTCCCCCCTCTTCTCCTCTAGGTGTGAAGAAGGAGAGTCCTTGAGCCTTTCCATTCCTGTGTTTGTTTCATTTGTGCTTTGCAATAAGGTACGGATACTCTGCCTTTTCAGTAAAGGCTCCTATATTCTTCTTATGACTTTGAGCTATGATTCAGTTAAGATTCCCCAAGCCATTGCTATGCTTCCTTCTATTGTGAACTTCCCCTGATTTCTGTTAAGCTTTGATTGTTAGCTTCTGATCTGATTTCGTTGCTATGATTTCTGACCCTTGAATATCCGATATCTCTGGTTCATCTTTTATGATTAATTGATATGAAAACCTTTTTGAAAATATAACTTGATGTTATGGAAGGAAACTGTTTTTAAGAACACTCTATAATTTTGATACGAAACCATTTTTAAAATGAAGGATTAATTGGCTTTTATGAAGAATGTTTTTAAAAGGGGAGATCTTTGAGATGAAATGAGCAAATGACTATTAAGGTTTTTAAATCTGTTTTATCTTAACCCTTTTCACATTTTATGAACTTATGAAACTTAATAATGAACCTTTTGTAATGAACTTTGGATATTCTGAACCATTGATATGATTTCTGATATTATGACTTTGAGATGACCTTGAGACATGACCTTGAGATGCACCTTTGCTATATGAACTTTTGCATGACTTTGAGACCTGACTCTTAGTTTGATACCCGAGCCATTTATGTTTTTCTACCTATGGAGGTACCATAGGCATGTCTGTGATGCACCACTGGCATGACTCATGCGTGGGTGAGTGATTTCTCACGTCGTCCCTTTTATGATATTATTATGGCCATTATGACTTTGAGTATATGACTTTGAGATTGACTTTGAGTAAGGGGCGTATGGATTGCAATCCTAGACATGTGTGTTTAGTGGATTTAACTATGACTTTGAGTTGACTTTGAGGTGACTGGTGCTGTGTGCAATACACGCCTTTCACAACCCCTGGGAGCTGATCACTCCACCCTTATGATACATGAGGACACCCCTCATATTATCTGGTTGCCTGAGAGGTATCCCCTCTGATTGTGAGATTATGAATTGACGGCTTATGACTTTGAGATTATGATGTTGAGTTATGACTTTGAGTATGGGCTCGTGGTGGATGACTATCCTTTCTTTTCTTTTCTATTACTCTCTTTTATATATTCCTTATTCTATTTCCCCAATGCATTCTACTTCTGTTTGTTTCATTATTATTGCTTTGTATATGTATCTGTTCACTGGGCTTTTTAAGCTCAGCCGCATTTCCTTTTCCTGCGGCAGGTTTAGTAGGAAGCTGGGTTATGGGAAGAGAGTGTGACTGGACTTAGAAGACTATGCTTTGGACTAGAGACGATTAGAAGAAGTTTCACTTTATTAGACGTAGTATTTATTTTTATAACTTTGTAGTATTAGATGTTCCATTTGTAAACCCTGAATATCTTTTGTATGTATGAATTATATGCTTGTGTTTGTTCTGATATGTCACTGTAATGTAATACTTCTACCCTTATCGGGTTGGGGTGTTACAATTATGGTATCAGAGACCAGGCTGCGATTCGTAATAGATTTACCCTTGACCTGTGAAGTTTGGACCCCTAAGTTTCCCTGTAGGCACTCATAAGACAACCTTTGGAACTTTACCTTAGGATTCCCCATAGGAACCCAAGTTATTACCAGTGAGGAATGGGTAGACTAACACATTTATGTAAGTATCATTTGTTTTCGCATCACTCTGATCGTGCCCTTGCTCTTAGATAAGCCTTATAAGGACCCTTGTTTCAGAAGTTAGAAGTTTTGCAACTTAAGCTTAATAACCAAGTAAGTTTGGAATACCTCGGAAAGCTACCTGGATACCTTACACATTTAAGTTTCACCTTCAGATTTTGATCTCCGCCTCCGATTTGTTTGATAAGTTGTTTGACACCTTTTCGACCATATCGTAGGTCATTCAACCACAATGTGTTCGACACATTCTATAAATTTATTACTTATGTTAGGTATGAATGTATCATCCGATACTACTTAACTCTGTATGATCCATTGCTACTCCTATGAGAATTCTGGTAATTATGAACCACAAATATGAGAAGTTTTGTTTCCTCTCTGTGAATGACGAACCTTGTTCTGCCAACCGTTTCCTTTGGAAGGGCATGATGTAAATACTATCTCTGTATGGATTTGTTAACTAAGCATAATGATGCTGATGACTGAGATTCTGTACCTCTTACAATTGACGATTATACGATATTCGTATTACCAATGATACACATCCTGCCTGCTACTTATTCTAAGAAACTAAACAAAATTCCCACACATTGAACTGTTCGTTTATCCATCCCAACACTTTTGTTGAATCATGTACTTGACTCTGATATATGAACTATCTGTATAATTTGACGACTGTATCCACTCTATGAATCCTTTGACTTTGAGATGTCTGACTGTACGGTCTTTTGGACTGAATGACTATTCGTGAAGATACCATAGACTACCGTATCTGAAATGTGACCTTAACAATCTGCTTCACCCTATTTCGTTATGATGATTCTCTACATCTACTAAAATTTCTGCCACTATGGAAACACCAACCCCGAACTCATGTGATTATCAAGTTTTTCCTGAAAACCATTATTATCAACCCTTAGAAAGTTCTGCTATTGGGAAATATTTTGTTGTACGAAGATTTTCCGGTATTCTCTGATGAACCTTTTGGTACTCCTTCCTGCTTAGGAAGTAGAGTGGGCATTGAACTGATTTCAGTTGAAGAAACCATGGTGCCATAGAAGTTGAGAGATGGAAGGAGCTAATGGAATATGATTTTGTTGACCCTTTGTGATTCTCTTGGATACTCTTGTTTGTTTATGAAGAAGAACAAGAGAAGTATGCAATGACGTATCGACTATCGTGAACTTAAACGTACCACTATCACTAATCATTATCTATTTCCGAGTATCAATAATTAATTTGGTCTTCCTTTGAAACTCCGCATCTGATTGTATCGGAAGAAGCAACCACAAGAACTTCTAAGAATGGGGTTAACTAACCGAGAGTAACCTTTGTGAAGTATTTCAGTTCTTGAAGAAGAAAGAAGGCGATGTGAAAATTCCCTGAGATGATTTCTGAAGTTGCCTTTGCACTCGTCATCACATTTATGAGTTTGAATGATGCCAATGGTGTTGGCTAGGATAATCATGTTTTCGCATGTTTTGGACAAATTGTCATAGTATGACATTGTGTTGTGTTCTAAAACGAAAGAAGAACATAGAGATTATTGGTGAGATGACCCTTTGTTCTGGAAGAAAAATTTGATTGACGTTCAGAAAGCATAGTAGACAATGCTACCTTGTAAAATGTGAAGACAGAGCTTTCACAAGAAGGACCAAGATCGAAGATCATTATCGGAGTTAGAAACCTGGTGGTAGAGTAGTAGAAGATGGTTGCGACAAGCAGTACCGTGGACGAAGCATATAAGAAGAAGAGAGGAACTGGGATAGTGCTCAATCATACATCATGCAACGCGTGAAGATTTCAGTTTGGGCATCAAGACAACCAGACCAAAGAAGACGAACCATTCAACACACAACCTGGAGTCGACAACAACATCATGTACCTTAAAACCTGGGGCTATGTTAGAAGACCTGTCGAAGACACGCAGTCTTGTTTCTCTATTCATTTTAGTTGTACTAAGATGAATTGAGAGCAGGAGCAGACCTGCGGATGGAGGGATGCACAGTGATCGCGTCAGAGACTGCCGTTACGATGCCACACTACCAAGAGGAGCTGCTGAAGACCGGAGGAACCAGCTCGAGTTTTAAATTTTTAATCATGAGGTAAGATGGACAAGAGTAAACAGGCTACCCCAACTTGGAAGAAATTTTGAAATTTGTATTTGAGTGGACGGATTTTGAAGCGGACATTGTGTTTACAGAAGATGATTCTGTAAAGGATTGACGCTATTGATGACGTACCTTAATTTTGAATGACATTCTCGGATTTACGTTGCTCTTCGAGTAATTTCGTTCTCTTAGTTATGTTGTTTGATTTTGGTGACCTCTGAGACTGTAGGTGGACTAGGTGGATTTAGATAAGTTTATGTTGTTCACGACTTGAGATAAAGTATGACCAGCATGAGGGCATATGTATATGATGTCAGTATTATGACGCCTGGCCAACGTGATAATACTTACATCATATAACGTGCACTTATGGTGGGCATGTGATATTTCGAGGAGTGCCTTAGAAGCTTTAGAATTCTGGCATCTGATCAAGATCATCTGAGTTTAGTGAGACTTTAGGTTCATTCTACCTATACGTTTGATATGCTGTCTTTGTTATACGATTCGATCCGTTTGGACTCTCGACACGTGTTTTGCTGATCTTTGCAACTTCTGATAAGAATCTTAGGTTCCATTATGAAATTTCTGCCGTTGACGATATCTAACGATATGCTTTCTGTCCGTATACGATTCGCATTCGTGAAGTTGTTCATTATGATCTGCTATGAGTAAAATATGTGATTGTGGACTTTGAGGAAATGAGACCTGTTTGTTTATGAGAATACCTTTGGAAGGTTATCTAAAAGCCGAGACTATCTGAGAAGCTGAAGAGTTAAACCATTAAATCACCCCATGTTTGCTACAATTCAATGTATTCTCATCTGATTCGCTTAATCAATTCGATGAAAATCCTATGTATTTCTATACCTCTTCCGGAGAATTCGATTATCATCCGTTATGTTTGGTACATCATCCTTTTGATTCAAATTCAATATGATATGTCTTTCCGGGAAATCTGAAACTGTTTTGACAATAGTTACGAGTCATGAGAAACTAAGTTGTCTGAAGATCTTTTTGGAAGAACCTCCCCGAGCGTGAGAATGTTGTAATGACCTTTTGCGGTTTACTACGACTTCGTCTAACTTTGCGAGTTCAAATTTCGAGGACGAAATTTTTCTTTTTAGAGGGGAAGAAGTTGTAACACCTAAAATCCGAGAACATGTGAAAAGACCAAAATGCCCCTACATGATTAAAACTTAATTAAAAGCTTATAAAGTCTCCAAATTAATTCCAAACCTCAAACAATGCACAAGTTATGCATCCAAATAATTTTAAAAATTACATTAAACATTTATACAAGTTGTGAAATTACCAAAATACCCCTTAATAGCCGAATGATATTTTAATTTACATTTACTTTGAATTAAAAGTGATAAGAACATTTTAAATATGGAAAATACCTATCAATGCTTATCCTTAGCTACTAGGCCGAATTTTTGGCCCATATTCCCCCCCCCCCCCTAACCGGCCACAATCAGAATAAAAGTCAAAGATCTCATTTGTTTCCCCAAAACCCTAAATTCGATTTAACAAGCACACAAATAAACTCCATAGCCTCCATTCGACAATACCAAAATTCCTAAGCATTTTTTCTGAGATCATACACTATCCAAGGAACCCTACAAAAATCCCTTTCGAATTGTGGTGGCTTGGTTCGATCGTGGTCCTCTTTTTCTTCTTAGCGAGCCGATTTTAAAGGTAAATCCACTTTGGATGATTCGATCCATATAAAAATTATTTCTTATTTTTCCTGAGTTCCTTACATGATATGAGACCCACGAAAAATGTTTACAAGGTTGGAGAATCGTTCGTGTGGTCGTGATCGTTTTTGGGTTCGATTTATTCAAGCGCATACAAGAAATTCGCCCAGCCTTTTCTACACGTTCAAACCTTGGTTTGGTATTTTTCTCAGGTCCCTTACATCATATTAACATCAAATAAAATGGTTGAATCGATCCATGCATGCTCTATATCATATTCGTGAATTAAAACCCTAAAAACATGTTAAATCGTAAAACATATGTTCCGATCCAAAATAATATTTAATAAAATTATTATAGGCTTGTTATGATGTATTATGATCTGGAAAAATATTGGAAAGAATTGTTATAGCTTAAATCTTGTGTTTCGAATTATTTTGGATTATATATTAAATCGGCAAAAATAAAATAAAAGGGAAGGAAATAAAATCGTGGGCTAGGGTTTATAGTTAGGGTTTGGTACTTGAGATCTGATCATTATTGATGTTTTAAGGTTAAATTAATGATGGAGTAATGATTGGGAATTAGTTTAGGGCTTGTAACATTTTTGGGTTAATTTTAATAGGAATCCGATTGGTTTTAAAAGTATAAGGGGGTGTTTTGCCAACTTTGAAACTTCTGGGATATTTTTGTAATGTCATATAAATCAGTAGGAATATGGGAAAAATATAAGATGAGGGTGCTAAGTGTAAGTTTTGCATTTAAATGGATTAAACTGTATTTTAAACCTAATTAGGGTTTGTTTTGAAAATAATTAAAAGAGAGGGACTAAATATGTAATTTCTGGAAACTTAAGGTTGTTTTGAGTAATTAAAAGTATTCAAGGGGTTTTGTGTCATTTTGGTACTTAAATGGTTAATATGTAAATTTTGATAAATAAAAAGTTGAAATTGTAAATTAAAGGGTTAAATATGTAACTTTTATAACTTGAGGGACTTAAAGTGTAAATTATGAATTCCTGGGGATACATTCGAATAACTTAATAAAATAAGTGATCATTATGTAAAATAGATAAGTTAAGGGTTTAAAATGTAACTTTGAGAACTAAAAGGGTTAAAGTGTAATTTTGGAAAGTAAAGGGTATAAAATGTAGAATTATGAAACCCTAAGGACCAAAGGTGTAAATATGTTAAAAGATACTTATTTCCATTAATAATGATTCAACTTACTAAATATGGAAACTTTCTAAAAGTGGAAACCTTCTAATTATGGAAACCTTCTAAAAGTAGGAAACTTACTATTTATGGAAACTTACTAAAAATGGAAAGTTACTTAAAATGGAGAGTTACTTAAAATGGAAAGATATGCATTTAAAGAATGAATTATGATTCCCCCCTCTTCTCCTCTAGGTGTGAAGAAGGAGAGTCCTTGAGCCTTTCCATTCCTGTGTTTGTTTCATTTGTGCTTTACAATAAGGTACGGATACTCTGCCTTTTCAGTAAAGGCTCCTATATTCTTCTTATGACTTTGAGCTATGATTCAGTTAAGATTCCCCAAGCCATTGCTATGCTTCCTTCTATTGTGAACTTCCCCTGATTTCTGTTAAGCTTTGATTGTTAGCTTCTGATCTGATTTCGTTGCTATGATTTCTGACCCTTGAATATCCGATATCTCTGGTTCATCTTTTATGATTAATTGATATGAAAACCTTTTTGAAAATATAACTTGATGTTATGGAAGGAAACTGTTTTTAAGAACACTCTATAATTTTGATACGAAACCATTTTTAAAATGAAGGATTAATTGGCTTTTATGAAGAATGTTTTTAAAAGGGGAGATCTTTGAGATGAAATGAGCAAATGACTATTAAGGTTTTTAAATCTGTTTTATCTTAACCCTTTTCACATTTTATGAACTTATGAAACTTAATAATGAACCTTTTGTAATGAACTTTGGATATTCTGAACCATTGATATGATTTCTGATATTATGACTTTGAGATGACCTTGAGACATGACCTTGAGATGCACCTTTGCTATATGAACTTTTGCATGACTTTGAGACCTGACTCTTAGTTTGATACCCGAGCCATTTATGTTTTTCTACCTATGGAGGTACCATAGGCATGTCTGTGATGCACCACTGGCATGACTCATGCGTGGGTGAGTGATTTCTCACGTCGTCCCTTTTATGATATTATTATGGCCATTATGACTTTGAGTATATGACTTTGAGATTGACTTTGAGTAAGGGGCGTATGGATTGCAATCCTAGACATGTGTGTTTAGTGGATTTAACTATGACTTTGAGTTGACTTTGAGGTGACTGGTGCTGTGTGCAATACACGCCTTTCACAACCCCTGGGAGCTGATCACTCCACCCTTATGATACATGAGGACACCCCTCATATTATCTGGTTGCCTGAGAGGTATCCCCTCTGATTGTGAGATTATGAATTGACGGCTTATGACTTTGAGATTATGATGTTGAGTTATGACTTTGAGTATGGGCTCGTGGTGGATGACTATCCTTTCTTTTCTTTTCTATTACTCTCTTTTATATATTCCTTATTCTATTTCCCCAATGCATTCTACTTCTGTTTGTTTCATTATTATTGCTTTGTATATGTATCTGTTCACTGGGCTTTTTAAGCTCAGCCGCATTTCCTTTTCCTGCGGCAGGTTTAGTAGGAAGCTGGGTTATGGGAAGAGAGTGTGACTGGACTTAGAAGACTATGCTTTGGACTAGAGACGATTAGAAGAAGTTTCACTTTATTAGACGTAGTATTTATTTTTATAACTTTGTAGTATCAGATGTTCCATTTGTAAACCCTGAATATCTTTTGTATGTATGAATTATATGCTTGTGTTTGTTCTGATATGTCACTGTAATGTAATACTTCTACCCTTATCGGGTTGGGGTGTTACACATATACTAGCACCTCACAAATAGTGTTTAGATACTCACATCTCTCGGGTGTAATAAAGTGTAAATTACAATATGGAAATGGAAGATATCTCTCACTACCTGTCATAGCAAAATAGATTAGCATAGGCTTGGGAAAGGATCAAACCTCCACCACATGGCGTAAGCACCTAGGATAAACTATCAAAGAGGTCTTTTAAAGGGTTGTAACGTTAGGTATAGGGATATGAAATACACGATTTTGTTGGATAAAGGAAGTTTTACTGGTGGCGAGTTAACAATCTTGGTTAATTACATGTACAATATGGCGTTGCTAAGCCAAGACTAGACTCGACTTAAGCTAATAAATGAAAAATAACAAAAATATAAAATGAACATAGAATGAAACGGGATGGTAGTCCGTATGTTTTTTCTCTTTTTCCTTTTCTATTTTTTTTTTCTTTTTCTTGATTTATTTCGATTTTTTTTTTTTTTTTTTTTTTTTTTTGGCATACACTCTTACCCTACCATCCAAAATAATACATCATAGGGAATGAATATTTCCCTTACACTTGAATTTTTACATACTTTACAATTAACTAAACTAATGACTCGAATTAAGAAAATCAAAACACTTGGAGCACTTTTAAGATTAACGTACATATGGGGGTAATAAATGATGTTCTTCCCCATTACTCCATAAAATAAGTACTTACCCATGAGTCCCAATCATCCCAAAACAATATGTACAAGGATATGACTCGACTTAGCAACCATGTAATCAATTAGATAGTTAACTTAGGGTTTAACAAATAACAATAATGCACTAAAAATGAGCGCATACACGGAAGGCTAAGGCTATTTGGTTGTACATTTAAGTGGGGTGTAACAAATTCTTCCTTTAAGTAAGATGCTTAAAGTTAGAAACGAAAAGATAGGCTCGGAGGGATGTACTAGGGGTTTCGTGTACTAAAAATGAGTACAACGCTAAGGGTGTGGGAAAAATTAGTTGACTTAACTAGTCAAGTAATATGACTTAAATGGTCAAGTAATTATGATACGGGTTTAACACAAGGGTGATCCTAATGCCTCTTATCATGTAGTAAATCCTACTACATGAATGTAGTCTCACTAGCGGTCTCGGGATGCATCACTAACGCAAGTTCTAGAATCTAAATGTTACCGGTACACTCATAAGCACTAATAATAAATGCTTTTCCTATCAAATCTAAAGGCGAACCTCACATATTTGGGTGGAAAAATTTTCTGAATATACGGTTATGTGCTAGTCATACAATCTCCTATCCATGAGACGCTTGCTATGGCTAAAGTTTCACTCCTAAATGTTGTAAAAAAATTTAAATTTGGTGCTAAAATTGCACTAACAAGTATTTCTCATAGTTTTATTACACATCTACTATCAAACAAAACAAACTCAAGTGAAAGTGCATATGTAAGGTATCATCTTTTTACCCTCCCCTTACACTTAAGATGAACATTGTCCCCAATGTTCAAGTAAAGAATGTAAAAGTGAAAAAGTAAAGAGAATGAAATCAAATACTCCCCTGATTCGCTCGGTATGGATACTAGGGTGGCCAGGTTAAATCTTTCTCCAAGAAAATGAACAATCAAAGCTTCCCTTCCAGAATATAAATCATCTTCTTGTCATACATAACCTGTAAAACCTGATAAAATAGACAAGACAACCTCGCGTAAAATCGGCGGCATCCTATATAAGTTACTAAATCCTAGAAAACAAGATAAGATATAATGCTTGTGGAATGAAGTTTGCAGATCTCCTGGAGATTATAAAACAGGAAAATGATTGGGATGACTAATTCATGTGACTAATTTTATGCCTAATGTATTTATTTGGTGACACATGTATTCCACTTATTCTCACTCCTCTTATTTACCATTGATTTGGCCATGTGTTCCAAGATCCTTGTTAGGCATCAAATTAGGCATATAAATTAGTCATGCCAATCACTACTCTAAAACTTAATAATTCACAAAAACCATAAGACTCCGTTAGAAAAACAAAACCGGTAAAATTTCCAGATTTTTACACTTGACGCCGTCAAGAGTAAACTCATGACGCCGTCAGGATTGACCTGCAGAAATTATTTTGTTAAGTTTCTGGAAAAACTTGGTCCTACTTCCTGGAAAATCCTGCAAAACTTCATTATGACTCAATACAAGCATTTGACTCTAACAAATACGAATACACATGTTCATTTAATATTGTGGAGAATCATGATCGGTTTGTTTCTTAAAAACACATTTGGGGTTTCCCCTTACACTTATCTTTTGCAAAAATACCTTTAGGTGGAGTTAAGACTAGGCCAAAACAACAAAGTAAAGTATTTTCACTATTTAGTTTAAAAACATGATCAACCAACAATAAAAATTAAGCATGCATACGGAAGCAAATAACAAACAAACAAATAAAATCACACAAAACATGGGTTGCCTCCCAAGAAGCGCTTTTCTTTATTTACGAGTCTTGTAGCTAGACTCAAGGTCATGGGTTACTACGTGACCTCATCATCAAACGTCACATCCTCCCCACTAATCATTTCATTGTTATTCTCTTGGTAGTGTTTTACACGTTGTATGTTAACAGTAAATTCCCTACCTTCATCGTCTAATAACACCACGGCTCCAATTTTAGAGGAATTCTTTACCGTGAACGGTCCATACCATCTAGACTTAAGTTTTCCCGGAAATAACCTCAATCGAGAATTGTATAATAGGTCCTTGTCTCCCTCTGAAAATTCTTTAGGTTTCTTAATTCTCTGGTCATGCAACCTTTTAGCTCTCTCTTTATATGTGATGGAGGATTCGTAGGCTTCTAGCCTAAGCTCATCAAGCTCGTGTAATTGCAAGAACTTATTATTTCCAGCAATCGTGTAATCTAAGTTGCATGTCTTAAGCGCCCAATAAGCCTTATGCTCCAATTCCACTGGTAAATGACATGCTTTACCATACACCATGCGAAACGGGGTCGTTCCAATAGGTGTTTTGTAGGCGGTTCGGAATGCCCATAAGGCTTCGTCGAGTTTAAATGACCAGTCCTTTCTGTTTTGACTAACCGTTTTTTCAAGTATTCTTTTAATAGCCCTATTGGTGTTTTCGACTTGGCCATTGGTTTGTGGATGATAGGCGGTGGAGAATCGATGGGGTACTCCATACCTCTTCATGACCTTTTCCATTTGTGCATTGCAAAAATGGGTTCCCCTATCACTGATGAGAGCTTTAGGAATCCCGAATCTCGCGAAAAGCTTTTTCAGGAAATGAATAACTACTCTGGCGTCATCCTAAGGGCTTGTGCCTCAACCCATTTTGAAACATAGTCAATAGCGACTAATATGTACTCGTTCCCCCATGAAGATGGAAAGGGTCCCATGAAGTCAATCCCCCAAATATCGAAGACCTCACAAACTTGTATAAAGTTCTGAGGTGCTTCATCCCTATGTGATATATTTCCGGCTCGTTGACATGCATCGTACGCCTGCACCATTTCTTTTACATCACGGAAGATTGTGGGCCAATAGAATCCTGCATCGAGAATCTTTCGGGCGGTAACGTTTATCCCATGATGCCCGCCAGAGGGACCAGAGTGACATTCCCTCATAATCTTTACTGCCTCATTTTCCGAAACACAACGTCTTATAATTTGGTCAGGACACCTTCAGAATAAAAAGGGTTCATCCCAAAAGTAGTACTTTAGCTGAGAAAAGAACCTCTTCCTTTCGTACTTAGTCAGGTGTTCAGGAACGAGTCTGCTTGCGAGGTAATTAGCAAAATCGGCGTACCACGGCTCCGAGTTACTCATTAACATGAGTTGTTCGTCAGGAAATGAATCCCTAATCTCACTTCTATCGTGCTCATCCAAGGGGTTTTCGAGACGAGATAGATGATCTGCGGCCAGATTTTCTGCCCCTCTCTTATCACGAATCTCAACATCCAATTCCTGTAGCAACAGGATCCACCGAATTAGTCGTGGCTTAGCATCCTGCTTCGCAAAAAGATATCGAAGAGCCGAGTGGTCAGTGAAGACGACTGTTTTTGAAAGGACAAGATATTGTCGGAATTTGTCGAACGCGAACACCACGGCTAATAATTCTTTCTCAGTGGTGGAGTAATTCTCTTGAGCGGGATTCATGGTTTTGCTCGCATAGTAGATGGGTAGAAAAAGCTTATCACGCCGTTGGCCTAATACAGCCCCGACAGCGAAGTCGCTAGCGTCACACATGATTTCAAACGGTAACTCCCAGTTGGGTGTGATCATGATTGGAGCTTGTGTGAGTTCCTTTTTTAAAAGATCGAATGCATCCTTGCATTCTTGGGAAAAATCAAACGGAGCATCCTTCACAAGTAGTTGGGTCATTGGCCGAGCGATTTTGTAGAAGTCTTTGATGAACCTTCGATAAAACCCGGCATGCCCCAAGAAACTGCGCATTACTTTAACAGTTGTGGGGTATGGTAACTTAGATATAGCTTCAACTTTAGCTTGGTCCACCTCAATTCCGTTCCCTGAGATCTTATGTCCTAACACAATCCCTTCCTTCACCATAAAATGACATTTTTCCCAGTTTAGCACCAAGTTGGTTTCCTCACACCGTTTAAGCATCTTTTCTAGATTAGCAAGACAGCAGTCGAAGGAGTTCCCGAAGACCGAAAAGTCATCCATGAACACTTCCATGCTGTCTTCCATGAGTTCGTGAAAGATTGCGGTCATGCACCGCTGAAAAGTGGCGGGGGCATTACATAGCCCAAAAGGCATCCTTTTGTAGGCAAATGTTCCATAAGGGCAGGTAAACGTGGTCTTTTCTTGGTCCTCAGGTGCTATGGGAATCTGAAAATATCCAGAGAATCCATCCAAGAAGCAATAGTACTCGTGTCCAGATAATCTCTCTAACATCTGATCAATGAATGGTAAGGGAAAGTGATCTTTCCTCGTGGCATCATTGAGCTTTTGATAGTCGATGCATACCCGCCATCCAGTGACTATTCTCTGGGGCACCATCTCACCTTTGTCATTCTTAACTACAGTCATTCCACCCTTCTTAGGTACAACCTGCACAGGACTGACCCATGGGCTATCCGAAATCGGGTAAATCAGTCCTGCATCCAAAAGTTTGATAACTTCTTTCTTTACTACTTCCTTAATGTTAGGGTTCACGCGCCTCTGGGGTTGCACGGTAGGTTTATAATCTTCTTCCATGAGAATCTTATGTGTGCAAAAAGTTGAGTCAATCCCCTTAATGTCGGCCACACTCCATGCGAATACCCCCTTGTATTTTTTTAGGACCTCTAAGAGTTTACCTTTTTGTTCATGTTCCAAGGAAGAGTTTATGATCACCGGGAGTTGGTCCTCTCCCTGAAGGAAGGCATACTCCAAATGGTTAGGAAGTTCCTTAAGATCTACATCAGGAGGTTCGATAATAGAAGGTTTGAGCTTATTTTCGGGCTTTCGGAGCTCGAGATGCTCCGTTGCCTCTTGTCTGGGGTAGAAGGAGACTGCACTAACATTCTCCATCTTTTCTACCTCTAGCAAAGGCAGAAAAATATCATCCCGTAGCCAGCCTTCATCGATCTATTCATCGACACAACTATCAATGACATCTGTGAGTTCATCTACTTCCCCGATAAAATAGAGCCGGTTGGCTGCTTCGAGGGAGAGGTCCATAGAATCTTTAATGTCGAAGGTTGTGCTATCGTCTCCCACTCGTAAGGTTAATTTGCCATCGTAGACATTGATGACTGCACGAGCGGTAGCAAGAAATGGTCTACCTAAGATGATGGGTACCAAGTCATCCTCCTTCATATCCAGGATTACGAAGTCAACCGGGAATTTGAATTTCCCAACTTTGACTATCACATTCTCGCATATCCCTACGGGGTACTTGACCGATCTATCGGCTAGTTGGATGTTCATACGGGTAGACTTCAATCCAGAGTATCCTAGTTTACGGAACATAGAGTGAGGCATGAGATTGATACTTGCTCCCAAATCGGCAAGTGCATTCTTGATTGATAGAGGTCCTATAGAGCAAGGCAGGGTGAAGCTTCCCGGATCGTCTACCTTTTTTGGTAGCCCTCGGTGGGTCACCACTGAGCATTCCTCCCCCAGGGTCACAAGACCCTCGAGTTTCTTCCGGTTAGCAAGTAGTTTTTTAAAGTATGTGCTATACTTTGGCATGTGATAGCAAGCATCAAGGAGAGGTATGGTGACAACCGAGTCTTTTAGGTAAGACAGGAATCTCTTGTTATCATTCTCAGTTTTCTGGTTCCTTAATCGGGACGGAAACGGGATTCTCATAGGTTGGTTAGGCAGGGTTGATGGGGAAGGGGTCATCAAGGGCGGTTGGTCGGGGGTGTTACCGCCGACATCCTCCTCCTCCTCCCCAGGTTTGTTTGGATCGGGGGTGATGGGGGACGAGTTTGGGTAAGGAGGGTCCTTGGTTGTTGTTCCAGCTCGAGTGGTTATCGCGAGCATGGGGTCTTTTTTGCTTACTGATGGCGTTTCAAGATTATCTAGGGCTGAGTTAAGCTTGTTGAAAAATTCTCCAATATCCTCCTGCTGCTCGTCGAAAAGCTCATTAAGACCTTTCATTTGCAAGCCTTTTTCTTGAGTGAAGTGACCAAGGTCATCTTCAAAAGTGCTCCTGATTTTGAATTCAGGGCCTTCCTCCCCTTCTCTTCTCTTTACCAGATTTCCCCAAAGGGTGTAATCGTCATTTTGGTAAAAAGGCAAAAGGGAGGGATCATCATAAATGTCCCCTCCTGAAAAGCATGCATGTTCAGTTGTGGCTGCTCCTCCGCATTCTTCTACCTCATGTGGGCCCCTATAGTAATCGCAGATCAAGTAAGGATTCGACAGCTGTTTAGGTAATTGCGATCCAGCTAGGTATTCCACTCTTTTGTGAATTTTTCTCAACCGATCCGAGGTGATCTCAGGAATGCTGACAGTCGACTCAGGTTCATCCCAAGTGTCATCCTGGTCTTGAGCATATTCTTCAATCCTATCCCATCCTTCCTCGGCACTAAGATTGGCCAATCTTCCTTTTCTAGATTGGTTAATTCCGTTTCGGTCGTTAGAGGAGATATTATCGTAGAAGATTTGGCCCAAGAGCCAAAGCTCAATGCCATGATGGGGAACTTGTCTTATTAAATCTTTGAATCTAGTCCACGATTTATGGAAGGGTTCATCCTTCCCCTTCCGGAAACGGAGGATCCTATCTCTAAGTGCTGAGGTTTTTCCAGGTGGAAAGAACTTCTCATAGAACTTGGATATGAGTTGCTCCCATGTGAAAATAGATTCAGATGGGAGTTTGTCATACCATTCTTGGGCTTTTTCATATAAGGTGAAAGGAAAGAATCGCAATCGGGATGTGTCTCTAGTAGCCCCATCCGTATGGAGGGTGTCTACTATTTTCAGGAAGTCCTTGATGTGTTGGATTGGATCTTCCTCATCTATTCTGCGAAACTTACACACATTTTTGACAAGCCAAACATCGTTCGCATGCAAGACCTCATTGGTGTGTTCGTTAGGGTAGACAATGGCATTTGAGAAGCCACGAGAGGTTGGGGAGGAGTAGTCCTTAAGGCGCTTAGGAATGGGGGTTAAGGGAGTACTCATCTCGTCGTTGGGTTGGGAGCTAGGGGTTGTGACATGATTTTCTGAATTTTCTTCAGAAAGAGGTGCATCAAAATCGATGGCAACGCTAGATGGTTCAGAAGTTGAGTGATATTGTCTCAGTCTATGCATTTCTCTTTCGGGTTCCGCATAAGGCAAGACCAAGTTTCTAGTGGAACTACGACTCCTAGTGATCCTAAGGTTAAAGGATTCGTTGTTTACCATGATGGCAGGTGGTGAAGAGTTACGAACAAAGGCACAAAGAAATAAGATAGACTAAAGAGAACCTAAAAAAAATAAAAATAAAATCTTACTAGAAAGGAATCTAGCAAGTAGACCTAATAAAAAGAAATTCTAACCTAGACAATAACTATTTCCCCGACAATGACGCCAAAAACTTGATGCGTGGGAATCGCAACAGGCTTTACCTCTCGAGGGATCTCGAGAAGCTTACAACCCCCACCAGGCAGTGTACCTGATCGTTGTAGTATAGTATAGTGACAAGTACCGGGGGATTGATCGTTCAGCTTAGGAATAGTGTCGCTAGGATTAGAAAGCCTAAATACTAGTTCTAAAGGTGAGGGATGATTATTTTTGTATTTTTATATTTTTTTAGAAAGCAATTAAAATCTCGGGGTTTGAAGGATTTGGGCGGAATTAGTTGCTAATCAACTAACCCAATACTAAGATGCAACCAAAATAAAATACAAGAAATGAAAATAAACTAATTTATACTAAAGTTGTGAGCAGTAAATGGAGAAAATGTGTTTACTTAGATTTCACTACTCCCTAGACATCTTTTACACGTTAATTACTTGTTATAATTGCATGGATGACGGATCGTATTCCTTAATACCATTCATGGGGTGGCACACATAACTCCCCAATTCTATGAGCTCTTATCTCCTCCTACACCATGCCCAGCACAACTATAGGGATTGTAAACAGTGGCTCATGCATTAAATACAACCAATAAAGACCTAGTGCGCGTTGGTTCATGTTTCTTAAGACGTTCAAGCATGTTACCAAGTGGAGATCTGCCAGTTTTCTTAAGCCTAACATATAAATCATTCATCCAAGACAAGAATAAACAAGTAATCAACACATAATTAACATCTAGGTTTCATTAGATCTAAGCAAACACAAGATAGATCTAGCCTAGCATGATGGAATTGAGACAAGAACAAGATATAGACAACCAACACATAGACATATTGATTGAATTAGAAGAACACTTATCTTAATTACAATGAAAGGTATCAAGGGTTTGGAACCCTTGAAAAACCTGTAAAAGTTGCACCAAAATCGTACTTAGGGTTTCTCCAAAACTTCTCTTCTTTTAATGTGAAAATTAGAAAACTATATATAGAAAAATAGGTCTGACGGCGTCAAGACCATCCTTGTGACGCCGTCACCTCGCCGCCAAAACTATTCTCGGACTGCCTTGATCTACATTTGACGCCGTCAAGACTTAATCATTTCCAGGCCGTCATGACTTTTTACTCTTGACGCCCTACCTTCGTGACGCCGTCAAATCTGTACTGGGTCGTCATGGACTTCTGCTTTTGACGCCGTCAGAGAATTACTTTTGACGCTGTCACCTACTGTTCCCAGCAAGGAAAATTAAGACTTTGGCGTTTTCTTCACTTTTATGCTCCAAAAACGTCCGAATTGCTTCCTTTTCCAGATTTCTCTCCCAAAGTACCTAAAATCACAAAAGGAACGATTTAGGGCAATATTTGATCAAATAAATTCGGATTCGGGCTTAAATGGCCCCCTAAAAACGGATCATTTTTCGCCTCATCACATCTAATTGTCAATTTTGTTCACTCAACTAATCTATGTGTTTTTTTTTTACTTTCATCTCCTTGACTTTATCGTATAATCTACGCAGATCCAAGTCTCAATTGCCCAGACTTCTCATCGTCAGTTAGAAGCATTGGTAAAGAAGCGTACAACTGCAAAAGCCACTGCTGCTGTGTTTATGAGGAGATCACAGGTAAACACCCAGAATCTCAGGGGAAGGAGAAGTATAAAATCTTCTGAACCCCAAGGATCTAACAATGAGGATGACACTGATAACAGTGATGAAGGAAAAGATTCATCTTCTGGTGATGAGCCATGTACAGAAGTAAGACCAAAAAGACACAAGAGGCGGGGAGGAGCTCGATCTTTTCAGCCTTTATTACCATCAAGTAGTGCTGATGGTGGCCGTGATGAGAATGAGGTAGAAACCACCAAAGAAATGATGGGTGTATCTGCTGGGCTTATTGGTAATTCATATATTCTAACATGGGATGGAGGTGGTATGAGAAGTCACACACGGCATGGTGGCCTAAGCAATAGTGCTGGTAAGAGTGCAAGGAACAATGCCACTTCTAACTAGAGGCGAACTTCGAAAAATAAAGTGGTAGCAATAAAAATAAAGAACGAATATATATGTACACACTATTCCAGCCACAAGTTATAATGACTTCAAGGCAAAGTTTTCTTAGATTATTAACCTTGAAGCATAGGTAGGAGATGACTCAGAACGGGGCCGTGAAGAAATAGATCTGGATCGAGACCTGCGAGAATATTTGTCCCTGGGATAGTAACTGCATAAAAAAATTTATTATTATACAGACCATAAATCACTGCATGCCTACTAAGCTACCAAAAATTAAAAAAAAAAAAAAAAGAAAAAAAGAAAAGAAAAAAAAAAAGCACAAACCTTCTGCTCCTACTATCATAGCTATAGCTGCGGCTCGGACTTCTACTTCTCGAATAAGATGGACTTCGGCTCCTGGAATAGCTGCGCCTTCTATCATATTTCTCCACCTGTTGCCACAAATCAGCAAATTAGTTGCCTTGAAGTTACAATACTAAATTTTGAATATGGTACATGACACTTACATGCAATTTGACCTTTTTTTTTTATTTTCACTCGATAACACCACAACCAGCTACTATATACAGCCCACAATTAGTGCTTTCTGGCCAAACTTCAGATTTAAATCATTGGGATTTGGGAGCTTTAGTTTTTACAAGTTGAGATAGTAAGATTTTTGGTCATTTAGTTATTTAAAGCTATATACAAGAAAAAGGATGATTTACAAAGAAACATTCAAGTAGGACTTTTTTTAGAAGCGAAGATCATCAAAAGCAATCATGTTCAAACTTCTTTCAGGATCATGCCAGGATCAAATGCAGAATTTCACTGTTAAATTTAAAAGATTTCAGTTTCTTCAAGACAATGGTTCTCATCTCTAGTCCAGTCCTGATTAAAGCAAAAAAAACGCATTAGACCACGGTAGAAGCACACTTTTGACTTTCAAGGTCAAACTTGACATGTTTTGGGTTCAAAATCAAAATTAATTCTTCCACGAATTTAATATCTACAACTTATAAATATTAAAGTACAACGACAACGTTGTTTGTAACAATCAAAGTTCAACAAAAGTGTATAGCATCTGCTATCAAATCTGACCATAATAATTATTCGAGTTAGCTTTGAAATTACCTGAGCAACTTTATTCAACTTGTCCCTAACATTCTGCAATAGTTGTGGCAGATCACCATCCCATTTGTAGAACTCCAATTCTTTTCCATTTAAGATCTTCGCAGATACCTACATCATATTGTGAAGAACAAAAAAACACGAATCAAACATCAAATAAAGGGTTTTATTCCAGTTTTAGACCAAATATGCATATACGTGTGTAATCTAACCTTTCTTCCTATCATCCGACCACCAGCAGTTTGCGCAAAGTAAGTGTTATAGAAGTCTCACAAAGTAGTGCAAACTGAACAACTTATATGCACCTGTTAATTTCAACATATAAAAAGGACCCATCAAACAGAGAGGAAACACACCTTATGTCTTTTACCAGAAGGGAATGCACCAGTTGTAGAACCCTATCCACATTTTGAACACGATTCTGCTTTGGTCCATCTATAGTGGGAGAAACACATAGCTTAAGATCAAGATTATGACCACTTGCTACACCAACAAAAAAATCAGATCATGAGCACATCAACAAATAGTAACCTTGCATTAAGTTGGGAAAAGGCAATTTATTAGAAATGGTGACTACAGGACTTTAAGCAATCAATACTACCTTCAACCCTTCCAGCCAAATTCTTATACGTCGCCCCATATGTTCTCGGCTCAAAGTTGGTGACAGCTTCCTTCCGTTATAGTTAATAGCAGCTTGGTCATAAGCCCTGGTTCCAGAAAAGAAACTGGTTATTATGTTTGAGCATGCACACTACAAACTTGAGATATCTGATGCTGACAGTTTTAACTATTGACTTGTGTTATCATAAAATTCCATTAACCTTGCAGCTTCTACTTCATTATCTTATAATCCAAGGTAAACATACCTGAAACCAAGAATTTTATTCTTATATTGATAAAAACGGCCCCCTAAACATAATCACCGTGAGGTCTTATCATGAGCATCTAAGTTAAGACTACCACTAGAGACATACGATGTTTTAATCTGCAGAAGTTGCATTGAAATCACACATAGTTCAAGCAACGGTTCCTTACTTTTTGCCAAGCGGCTGACCCATGACAGCCTCCCACTTGCCAGATTTGTGAAGGGTTACGCACTTACGCCTCTGTATTTTGAACTTCCTTGTGAGAATCCACTACTCTGTCGACGCAGTATACGAATGAATCCCTCTTTTGACAAGTTCTTCACCTGTTACATCAGTTTGGAAAAGTTAAACCTTTAGTCACTATTGAACTTACAAGCACCTCCCCACCACAAACCATTTAAACTGTCTTCACCTGTTCCATATCTTCCTCATATTCCTTTACATCAAAGTTGATATCAGCATCAGGTCTCGGAACATGATTGCAGCCCGATCATACGCTCTAAGATAGAATTACCAAATTAAATCAAAACAAAGGTTAAAACTGTACAGCCTAACTAGAGTTTAACAGATTAAGACACTCACCTAGCAGCATCAAGAGAAGTATCAAATCCACCTGTAATCAGACAAACATCAATTAATACATCAAATCAAGACTATTTTGTGCCTTCACCGACAGTAAAGAGTCTGAAGATGAGGAATCGGGTGAGCAAACTACTAGTTCTCAGGAAGAGGAAATGGGACCTTCATTGCTAACTATGCAATTGTAGTTCGATTCTGTTCGATTCTGTCCCTGATGATATGTAAGTTTTCGTTCAACTTTCTGTGGAAAACTAGAAGGGGGGTTGAATAGTTTACCATTTAAAATTTTTTTAACTTGTTTAATTATCTTTTGAAACTTTCCGTTTTGATCAAAGATATATACACTAACACAATATATAACATGCAAGTAAAGAAAGAAATGATCAAACCACAACACGAGTATTTATTGTGGTTCGGCTACAAGGACTCTTTTTCCTTGCCCTACGTCCACGCCCCGAGTATCCAACTCGAGAGTTTCTTTCACTAGTCAACAAGCTCCTTTCACCGGCGAAGAAAACCTTACACGTCGCTTATACACGTTTACCGACACTAAGCTAGATGTCGAGTTCTTTTACAAGGGTACAACCACTCCCGTTAGTTCTTTTACAAGGGTACAACAACTCCCGTCACACTTTGTATTTTGAGGACTAAAATACTAACCGATCACTACTGAAAATACACAATCAAATTGTTTGGATCATACTTTTGTATTTTAGTCAAGTCTCGGTCATTACATTTTGTAAAAGGTTGCTTAGTTATTTATTCTACATTATTTAAGTTACAAGGCTTAAGTTTGTAAAGTCCATGGGCCTTAAAGCCCACGTCCAAAAAAAGGAGGGAGGAAGGGAGTGTTGCCCTACTCCTCCTCCTATAAATACTAAGCTTATGTAACTCTTTTATTTGTTGGTTATTTGAATATCATTAAGGAAACTCTTGCTCTTTCACTTTTCACTTGTTCTCATAATCAACCATCTCTTTTCTCATCTCATTTCTTTCAATTTCATACTTGTGTTTACAAAATGGTGACCTAACAAGTGGTATCATTCGCCTATTAGAGATTGAAGTGGTGTTCTTGGTTCTAACGTGGGGTTTGGGTGCTTATTCTTCATCTTTTTGCATTTTTCTTTGTTTCTTTCACTCAAATCTTGAAGCTTGGACAAGTTTCAAGGTTGATATAGTGATTTGAAGCTTAGTTTTTGCATAAAGTTGTGATTTTTAAGGTTTTTTTAAGGTTTTATAGCTTCTTTGATATTGGAAAACTATTCTTTGGTAGCAAAATCTTCAATAGTTAGTGTTTTCTAAGTATTGGTGAAGTTATTTGATCAAAAGTACCTTATTTCTAAGCATTTTTTCTTCAAAAATTTGAGATTTTTCAAGTTTCTGACCTGTTTACGCGTAACATACGTGAACAGTACGGTTCTAAAGCTGTCAATAGTACTTTTTGTCCTTTCTACGAGTAACTTTTGGCTAAAACCCTTTTCTTACGAGTAACTAAGGTCAAAACCCTGTTCTTACGAGTAACTTGGAAGTCTTTGCCTTAATCCTACGCAGAAGTCAGATTCATACGAGTAAGATCCTACGCTGAAGTTAATTCCTACGCCTAAGTCACTTTCTACGCAGAAGATAACATCTTACGCATAAGATCATATCTTACGCGTAAGTCTTAGAATCTACGCATAACTTTCATCAAAGGTCTTCTCCTTGGGTTACGGTGACTCAGTACTTCCCTAGCTTGGATAATTTAGTGGAATACTTCGACTTCGGATATCTTTCAAGCTTGGATAAGTTTGAAAGATTTGTTTGGTTGTTTAACCTTACGCATAAGTCTAAACTTACGCATAAGCCTAAGCTTACGCGTAAAGAGAAAACTTACGCCTAAACTCTTTGTTTACGCCTAAACTACTCTTTACGCATAACCTAAAAGTTTACCCGTAAGATTATAGTTACGCGTAAGAATTGAACTTACCCCAGGGATTTTGGACTTAATCAAAGGAACGCGCATTTCAATCTTCTACAAAGATCCATTTCTACACAAGTGTTCAAAGATGTCTCAACCACCACATTACTACTTCTCAAATCCTCAGCAACAACATCAGCAGTATCAGCAACAACAATACCATCAGCCACAATCATATCAACAACCTTCTCAGTCACAATTTCATCAACAACCGTTTAATCCACAACCACAATATCTCATGATGCAACAACATCAAATCATTCCTCAACAACAATCATATCAGATGTCACAACAGAGCACTCAGTTTTCCTCCAAACAACCTCACTGGTTTGATAGAATGTGTGAAGTTATTACAACTCAACAATCCAGACATGAGGCAGGATCACTTGAAACACCTCCAATGCTAACACCTGGAAACTATGTTCAATGGTCAAGTCGATTCTTACGATTTCTTGAATTAAAGAAACCTCATGGGAAATTCTTGAAACAAGTGATACTTGAAGGACCATTTGAGTGGCCAACAAGATTTGAAATTGGTGATCCAACTGCTGATCCTCCACGTCCTCCTGGTGATAGACCTCTTCCAGAAACTGCACTCACTGAAGAACATAAATTACATCGTGAAGCTGATGAGTATGCAATGGCTTATATACTTCAAGGTATACCTAATCCAATTTATCGCAGTGTCGATGCTCAGAAAACAGCCAAAGCTATGTGGGAACACGTTCATCTCCTTATGGAAGGCACTCAATTGAACAAAGATGATATGGAATCCAAACTTTACATGGAATACACAGACATCACAATTGAACCAGGAGAGTCACTTGAATCCTACTATCATCGTTTCACAAATGTGGTCAATGATTTGGAACGTCACAAAATCACAGTACCAAGGATAGCAGTGAACTCCAAATTCGTCGGTAGTCTTGGTCCAGATTGGCATAAATATGTGACATTTGTTCGTCAAACCAAAAATCTTCATGGTGCACCATATGGTTTGTTGTATGATTTTCTGAAACACCATGAACCAAAAGTGGAAAAATATAGAGCTCTACGAGGAGGATACACACCAACACCAACACCAAATTCATTGGCACTCGTAGCTCAATCTCCCTATGCTCCACCACCAATGTCAAATCATGCATATGTTCAAGAGCAGAACTACTTCAGTTATCCACAATCTTCCACCTCGAACCAAATGGTCCCTTATGATTCATCTCCACAGAATGCTTCTACTCAACTTGTTCCATTAAACAACAATGATGCAGTGTATTACTCAAATTCCAATGACGATGACGATGATGACTTTAATACATTGAATCATGGACTTGCTCTTATTGCTCGTGCTTTCAGCAAATTCTCCAACAAAACAAACAACCGTCAACGTTCATCATCTAACACAAGGAATCAAGCTGTTGTCAATGATGGAAGAGTGGAAATTCAGAATCGTAGCTATGGTCGATCTGGTTCAGGAAATTCTTCAGGAAATTTTGGGAATGGTCAGAGGTTTAGTAACAATGGAGGGTTCAGGAACAACTCAGGGTCTTCTCAGCAAAGGTCTGAACCAGTTGCAACAAGGAACTCCAACTCAGGGAATGCAGTGTGGTGCTACAATTGTAATGAACAAGGTCATATAGCGACAGCATGTCCCAAACCGAGAACTCGGGGTAGTAAGTTTCACAAGCAGGCATTACTCATGGCTCTTCAAGATGAAAAAGATGGACATTTCCCTGAACAGGATAACAACTTCATGGCAAATGTTAACAATGATGATGACATGGAAGATCTGGAAGCCAATGCAGCTGTGATGCTTGTAGCCAACATGCAGGAACTTCAGTTTAATGATTCAGGTCCAGTGTATGACACTGACGGCTTGTCTCAAGTACATGACCAAAAAGCATGCCTAATACATGAAATAGCCTCACCTTCTGCTTCTGAATCAGATATGGCGCAAGTTGTTCCATCTAAATCATCTCCATCTTCTCAAACAGATGAACAAATAAGCACAGTTGTCATATTTGATGCTGACACAGTTGTTTCATTTGATGATCCCATTGAGAATGATAAACATGATCATTTCGAACAACATGAACCATCATTTGATCCAGACCCTGACCTCATAATGTTATCTAAACAACTGGATGCTCAACAATTGCTAATCGCAAAATGCAACGAGAAAAACAAAGTTTTAAAAGAAACAAATGCGGCACTTGCAAGAGATATTGAGTGTTATAAAATACAACTTTCAAATCAGCAAGAAAAGATTAAACATACAAAAAGTTTTGAAAAAGCTTTTCAAGAATCTTACAACAAAGAAGATCTTTAGCACAAGATGCAAGATCTAATTCAGACAAACGGAAAGTTGATTTCTAAACTTGAAAGTGAAAAATGTGAACTGAAAATGCAAGTTGAACGTCTTCAAAGAGACCTTTCAAAAACAGAAACAGAATTGTCCAATTGCAAAAAGGAGTTTTGTGAACATAAAATACGAAAAAGGAAGTATATAAATGATTTACTCGGTGATACTGTTGATCTTGAAAAACAACTCAAAGAATTTCGTAATATTGTTTACAAACACGGGAACTCAGTCACAACTATTCAGAAATTTACTTTAAAACCGAGACTCGATAAAGGATTTGCTCTTGGCGATTACAACTCAATGTTTCTTCACACGGCTTTCAAAGAAATTCCTAAAATTTACAGTATGGACCATTTGCTTGATAATACGATTGTGCGTGCTGTTGTTTTTGATACTGAGGAAGAAGAAGAACTTGAAGACGAGAGTCGATCAAAAATGAGTTATGTTCAATATTGGACACCATATGACTATTCAAAAGCTCCACCTCTTTCTAAATATTTTGTTACTCAAAAGGAAATACCTGAGAAATCATGGTTTGTCGAAGAGTCATATGTTTCATCCTCTAATGCGGCCCCTGTCCAAACTGTAGCACAAATAAATGGTCCTTTACCATCATCCGGTGAACTTACACCATTACCGAAAACTTGTCGTGTCTTAAATTATTTCAAAACTTTTATGGAAGACATCGAAATTTTGGAGGAAACAATTGCACGTAATTCTGAAATAAAAATTGAAACTTTTCAATCCGCTTATGAGCGAGAAAAAAGAGATATTTTTCAAAAACAAATGATGCCAATTGTCAAACACCTCCGTCTCTGTGCTACACGTTGGGATCAGGAACTTCAAAACGAGGTGAAAAATATGATAAACGTTTTCAATTCTACTGAAAATGAGATTTTGGTTCAAAAGCAAAGAAATAGAGTTTTAAAAAATGATGTTGATCGACTCTTGGAACAAATTCTCAATGCTGATATTTATTCTGTTATCATGAATGATCTCTATAAATCTGGTACTTCTATGCTTGTGGATGATCTTTGTGTTGATAATAACTCGTTGAATGTGGAAATTGAGACACTGAATCATGAGAATGAAAAGCTGAGAATTAAGAATGATGATGTGACAAAACAATTTTCAAAAGAAATTTGTCAACTCAAACAAAGGCTTGAATGGTGTCAAGCTCAAAGTCTTGAAATGGAATTGAAACTTCAAAATCAAAATGTTTCAAACTCTTGTCAGCTTTGCAAAAACAATGAGTCTTTTAAAAGTCTCTGTCTCAAATATGAAAAAGAAATTGCGGATTTAAAAATTGAAAATGTCGAATGGCAACAAAACCGCGATGACATTAATTACTGCAATGTGAAACTTGAGTCTGAAATTCAGGATAAAAATCACATCATCATCGATTTGAAAGAGAAAATTAAGCTACTTCAAAAAGGAAAAATGGTTGACACCACGGTGATAGCACCAGGAATGTATCAATTAGACAAAACCTCTAAAAGGAATGTTGTTCAAAATACTAATGTTGGTAACTCCACTTCTACAGGACTAGTCTCCACTAATAGCGTTAGCAGACCCAAGCGAAAAAGTAAAAAGAAGAATAGGCTCTGGCAACGTAAAAGAGGATCACTAGAAGCTCAAGGAGTAGTAGACCAACTTAGGAACTTGAATAAAACTCATGTTGCATCAGATTTAGATTCTAATCTGGCAAATTGTAATCAAAATCTAAATGTAACAAATGATGAACCTTTGAATGTTTTGAATATTAACGCATCTTGTGTGTTTTGTCGTAAAAGCGTATCATCTGGTGATCATACAAAATGTATAGCTAATTCTCTCATTAATCGTCATAAGAAACGTAGGACACGCATTCCTTCTAGGCCCACTACTGCCTCTAAGTCTAACTTAGGAAAGCCGCCTTCTATGGTTTCTAATGATATTGAAGTTACCCCCATAGGTGCCGAGAATAAATCTAGGAATGAGCCACCTACTAGTGCATTTAACATTAAGAAAGCAAGAACTAGTTGGAATTGGCAACGTTGGTTACAACACAAACCAGACTTTAAATGGATTCCTAAATTGTTGAATACATGTGCTTCTAACCAACAGGAACCCGCACATTCTTTGGGTTCCACCCTTACTTCTGTTCCATCTGTGTCTTCTTCTTGTGATGCAGGTGGTACAGATTGTTCTCTGGATTGTTGATAGCGGATGCACCCGACATATGACAGGCAATCTCTAACTGTTACACAACTTTGTCTCAAAGTTCATTGGTACTGTCAGATTCGGGAATGATCATTACGCTTTAATCATGGGATATGGTGACTATATCAGTGGGAACATTGAAATCAGTCGTGTTTATTATGTGGAAGGCCTTGGACACAACCTTTTCTTAGTCGGTCAATTTTGTGATGGAGATCTAGAAGTTGCATTTCGTGAGAAAACCTGTTTCATTCGTGACTTACAAGGAAACGATCTAATGTCTGGCTCACGTGGTTCTAATCTTTATACAATATCAATGTCAGATATGATTGCTACATCTCCGATATGTCTTCTCTCCAAAGCAGAATCGACTAAATCTTGGTTATGGCACAAACGTCTTTCACACTTGAATTTCAAAACAATGACTGACCTTGCTCGTCACAAACTTGTTGATGGATTTCCAAGATTCCGCTTTACCAAAGATCACTTATGCCCAGCCTGTGAACAAGGAAAAAGTACTCGAGCTCATTTTCCTTCAAAACCTGAGTAAAGTACGAATCATGTTTTACAATTGCTTCATATGGATTTGTGTGGACCGATGCGTGTTCAAAGTATCAACGGTAAACGCTACATACTAGTAATTGTGGATGACTTCTCCAGATGGACTTGGGTTTATTTCTTACGAAGTAAAGATCAGGCTCCTTCAATGATCATCACCTTTCTCACTAAAATTCAAGTTCAGCTACGTAATACGGTACGAATAGTCAGAACTGACAATGGAACTGAATTTAAGAATCAGACACTTCGGTCATATTTTGAGAAAGTGGGAATTGAACATCAAACATCTATTCCTAGAAGCCCAGAACAGAATGGAGTTGTTGAAAGACGCAACAGGACGTTAGTGGAAGCTGCTAGAACTATGTTGATTAATGCTCAATTACCAGATTACTTATGGGCGGAAGCTGTTTCAACCGCATGTTATACCCAAAACCGTTCCATTATAACAAGACGCCATCGCAAAACACCTTATCAAATTGTTCACAAAAGAAAACCGAATATCGATTACTTTCATGTATTTGGAGCACTTTGTTATCCGAAAAATGATCGTGATGATTTAGGTAAACTTAAAGCAAAGGCTGACATCGGAGTGTTTGTTGGATACTGTGAAAATTCAAAAGGTTTTCGGATATGGAATCGTCGAACAAGAGAAATTCAAGAAACCATTCACACTAATTTTGATGAACTTACACAAATGGCTTCTGAGCAACATAGCTTAGGACCCGAATTCAACTGTCTTAACTCTCCGGAATCTTCGGCTGAACCATTGCCACTCAACCGCAAAGAATTGGAAACCTTGTTTGCTCCACTATTTGATGATACAATTGAATACCGTTCTACTGAGGTCTCACCTAATTCCGCTGCTCAACCTGAAAACATTCCAGTACCAGACTCACCTCAACAAACTACTACAAGTGTTGAGAGAAACGGTCCTCCAATTGCATCACCATCTACAGCAGAACAAACTGTTTCTAACTCCCACCAATCAGCTGAACATCCCACACCACAATTAGTTCCACAGCCCGCAGAGCATGATCCTGATGCATTCTTTAACCCGTTTGCACCGGCTCCTACCTTTCCTGATATAGCTGAGTCGTCAACACGCAATTTGGATCCTGCTAACATGCGAGATACCTATCAACTACACCCTTCAACACACAAATGGACTCGAGACCATCCACTAGTTCATATTATTGGCCATCCAGATGCACCTGTTATGACAAGACAACGACTTCACACGGATGGAGAAACTTGTATCTATGCACTCACAGTTTGTCACGAAGAACCTAAGAACATTAAAGAAGCAATGACTTATGACAACTGGATTGAATCTATGCAAGAGGAATTTCAGCAATTCATAAGATTAGAAGTCTGGGAATTAGTTGAAAGACCTGACGGAGTCTTTGTCATCGGGTTAAAATGGATTTGGAAGAATAAGCTAGATGCTGAAGGAACTGTCATACGTAACAAATCACGCCTGGTAGCGAAAGGATACTCTCAACTGGAAGGACTTGATTTTGCTGAATCCTTTGCTCCAGTGGCTAGACATGAAGCTGTTCGGATCTTTTTGGCCTATGCTGCACACAGGAACATGGTTGTTTACCAAATGGATGTGAAAACCGCATTTATTAATGGAGAACTCCGTGAAGAAGTGTATGTGAGCCAACCAGACGGCTTCGTTGATCCTGAGCATCCTAACCACGTTTACCGACTCAAAAAGGCACTCTACGGACTTAAGCAAGCCCCACGGGCGTGGTATGACAAACTGTCCACTTTCTTGCTGGCCAATAAATTTTCTAAAGGATCGGTGGATCCAACACTATTTACAAAAACCTACGGGGAGGACTTACTTGTTGTTCAAATATATGTCGATGACATCATTTTTGCCTCAACAAAAAGAAGTTACTCTAATGATTTTACAAAATTAATGAAAGATAATTTTGAAATGTCCATGATGGGTGAACTTTCGTTCTTTCTAGGACTACAAGTTCATCAATCACCCCATGGAATTTTTTTAAATCAGTCCAAATATGCTCTTGAAATTTTAAAGAAACATGGAATGATGACCAGTGATACTTATAATACACCAATGGGCTATACCACAAAACTAGATGCTGATTTACATGGGACTCCTGTTGACCCTACCAAATACCGAAGTATGATTGGGTCACTCATGTATCTCACAGCTAGTAGACCTGATATAGTATTTGCTGTCTACATGTGCTCTCGCTATCAGTCCAAACCAACTGAAAAACACCTCAGTGAGGTCAAAAGAATCCTTCAATACATAAAGGGAACCATTAACTTGGGAATCTGGTATCCGAAGGATTCCGGTTTTGAACTAATTGCTTTTTCAGATGCTGACCATGCAGGATGTTTAGACACACGCAAAAGTACATCTGGTGGATTACAGTTTCTCGGAGACAAACTTGTGTCATGGCAATCAAAGAAGCAGGACTGCACATCACTGTTGTCAACAGAATCTGAATATGTAGCCATGTCCGCTTGTTGTGCTCAAGTCATTTGGATGAGATCACAACTTAAGGATTATGGCTACCTATTCAACAAGATTCCTATCTACTGTGATTCCAAAAGTGCAATTGCTATCTCCTGCAACACAGTACATCATTGCAAATCCAAACACATCGATCTCCGATATCACTTCATCAAAGAGCATGTGGAAAAGGGTACCGTTGAACTTTATTTTGTTGGGATTGAGTACCAATTGGCGGACTTACTTACCAAATCCTTAGCACCATCAATGTTTGCTAATCTAGTTCACCAAATTGGTATGCAATGTTTGACTCCAGAGGATCTGGAAAAGTTTTTAAAATACAATTGATCGTCAAACATCAAAACTATCTTTGTAAATATTTTTTTCAAAAAAAAAAATGCAAGTATATACCTTTCTTTTCAACACTAATGTTTTTTAAAACGTCTATTATTATTCAAAACAAGTGTTGAGGGGGAGAAAAAAAGTATTTTAAAATTTTTCACTAAAATTATTAACTTTTATACTTGCATTTTACCAAAAATATTTCGGTTTCTTTTAAAAGGATGCATCAAAAGTGTTTCGGGTTACTCTCCTTAACCTAAATAATAAATTTTCAAGATTTCTTTAAGACTACGGTCTAAGGTCTAGGGGGAGTGAATATCCATAAGTTGTTCTTGTCATAACGTGGTGTTGTTAACGAAAGTTACTTGAGTTAATGTGTTTAGGCATTAGGAGTAAATGTTTCATGAGGTTAAGGGACCATACTTGTCTATCTTTCAAACCTGATTTAACCTTGGTCAAAACTAATTTGACCGGTCACATTTACTCCCACCTGCAAACATTTACTACCTTCAACCACCCTCATCAACGATCCATAATCATTTGCATAATCTAATCATCAATCTTCTAATCTGTAAGTATAAACATGTTTTGATCATGATTTCAAGCAAGGGTTTTTAATTTTATCACAATCCAACGGCTAGTTTTCTCATAATCTTTGATATTCATCTTAGGGTTATGCGTAAATTTAGAACCCAGAAATTGTTGATGTTATGGTTAAAATTGTTGTTGGGAAATGGTTTAAGGTTGATTATAAACATGTTCTCATACTCTAATTGTTCCCAGAAACACTTAATCGATCGATTTGAAATTAGGGTTCATACGAGTCAAATAGGGGTTCTTGATTCTGTGTGTAATACTTGAAATTGATGATGGAGTTTGTGTTGTTATGTGCCTAGGATCATGTTATTAAGGTTTAATTGTTTCAATTACTTGAATTAATCATGAATCATCGTTTTAGGGTTCGACTGCACAAGCAGTTTTGATCTTGTGATTCTGTGGTCGATTAGTGTTAAAATTTGGACCATATGATCCTTAGGATGTTATAAACACTTGCCCTATGTCTATCACTACCCAGAAACATGATTGATTAAGTTTGTGATTATGTGTTCATGCGTTTCTACGCGTAACTCATACTTTGGCATGTTTACGCATAAAAAGTGGGGTTTAAGTGTGTTAATATGAATATTGATCAGTGGTAATGTTTTGTACACTTTCAGGAATCAAACAACTCTAATAACTCAAGGTGATTTTCTGGAAAATGGCGTTTTTACGCGCAAGTTGTTCATCCTACGCGTAAGATTGAATCTTACGCGTAAGATTCGACACGTGGACAAACATTGTCTTGGATAAGACAATGTTTACGCTTAATGATAATTCTTACGCATAAGTTTTGTTCTTACGCTTAAGTCTTGAACTTACGCATAAGTCAAAACCTACGTATAAGTTATATATCTTACGCTTAAGGATAATCCTTTGCGTAATCTCATATCCTACGCCTAAGATTTTATCCTACGCGTAAGATTGAGCCTACGCATAAGATTTACCTTACGTGTAACATATAAGCTTACGCGTAGCTTTTGCTCTTACGCCTAATTTCACTTCTTACGCTTAAGTCATGTTATGCGTAGACTAATCCACTTACGCGTAAACTTGTCAAATTCATGAAATTTTTCTAAGTGTTGTAAAATTTCCAAAGTGTAACTTCTTGTAATGATAAACTCATGTTGTAACTTAATTGTTATAAGTTTCTACTATGTGATAAAACACAAGTTTGTCATATAACAAAAGTTTTCACACACACAAACATCCACTGATCAATGTATAATATGCAAATCATGTAATCTTATGTCTGAGCTAACACAGTAAACCATTGCCATGTTTGTTTTTGTTTATGATCAATTCAGATGGCAGAACACAACGACATTCCTTATGGACCAGAACCTGAACCAAAACTCTCGTGGGAAGAAACCTTTCCCGAAAACTACACCAGGAAGATAGGCAAGAACAACCTCCGAATCAACTTCAACAAAATCACTTGCAACGAGTCCTCATGTATTGTTGCAGTGGATGCTCTCCTATATCACCCCAACAAGCTGTTATTCACCAAGTCTGCCTTAGTCTCCTACTTCTACATACATCAGTTTTGGCATACACTTCAGCTAGGTCTTGGGGAGGCTTCCTTCACCTGTATGCTTCATAACCGTCAGGTTACTATGGATATAGACACACTAAGGAATGTTCTTGGGTTACCAGAACTCTGCCCAGATGAAGAATATGTTCAAGTACCCACCGAAGAAGAGCTGATAGAGTGGTTACGGGATATTGGCTATGACGAATCAGAAGAAATTGTTACAAGACATTCTAGGGTCAACATTAGATTTCTTCCACAACCATGGAGAACCCTATACATTCTGATTGCCAAGTCCTTATCTGGCAGAGACACTGGGCATGAACACCCAAAGCTCCAACACCTCAAACTCTTCTGGGCAGTGGCTAATGTGAAGAAGGTTGATTATGCCAGCATTATCTGGGAAGACCTTGTGTGGCACATTCAACACAAGACAACCAACATTCCATTTGTTCGTTTCACCAAGCTACTCATCGAAAGCTTCCTTCGTGAGTATGACGATATACCACAGAGACTTGACGACAAAGATAAGAATACTTTCAGAAATGAAGATACTCTCAAGATCATCAAGAGACTCGACACCAGCACACGCAAGCAAGGAAAGAAATTTCCCGACTGTCTCTTGAATGACAAAGTGAAGCTTTGCCCGAACTTCAAGTACTACCTTCAAGCTCTTGAAGCTGAAAAAGTTGGTTTCTTGGATGAAGTTCAACCGTTTAAGGGGAAGACAGGTACCAAGACTGGGAGCTCCGGCAGTTCTACCCAGTCTAAACGTAAGAAGAAGGGTACTCTCAAGAGAAGGACTCCTATCAAGAAGCCCGCATCCATTCCTGAACCTGGGTGGTTTCCCTCACCACAATCTTCTCCAAAATCGTCTAACTCTGAAACCGAGTCCGACGAAGGTCCATTCTACAGGGAAGCCTTTGCCAATATCACCGAGAATGTCAACCTTGAAGACATTGATGATAAAGACTTGACTTTCGAAGATTGGGAGAAAAATATTGATGAGTTTGCTGATAATGCCGAATACCCATCATATCTCAATCAAAGACCGTTCACTGAAGCACAGACAATTTTGGAAGAAGAAAGGATTAGGAGAGAGAAGATGAAGGAACCGATGACAGCTGAACAAGAATCTGCTCATTCTGACATAGGCCTTTCAGTTGAAGATGAAAATGAAAGAGCTCTCAAGCTTGGTCTCCTCCACAGCAAAATTGATACATTCTATGATGATCTACCTCCACCTCCAGTGTTCTCTCAAACTACCGAAGCTGGCGGATCAGTTTCGGAGATTGGAAAGTTATGTTGGAGGAAGATCAAAATTTCCGGTGATGACATTTCAGAGACCTGATTGGTAGAAAGTTGTAAGAGTTTGATTTGATTTGTCAATAATATACTTCATTATGGCTTGTGCACACATTACAGTGCACAACCCGAACTTGTAAAGAAAGGACCCTGAGGTACGCATCAGTGCCTCAATCCTAATATAAGGAGCGAAGGCTTCTTACTTTTGAGTAGAATTAATCAAATGTGTTATGATTTTCATAATTCTGCTCAAAAGGACAAGTATTTCACCTCAATAAGACCTAATCACTTGTTGAGGGGAAGCACTTGTCAAAAACAAAATACTTTGTTCAAAATCAAAAGTTCTTGGTGAATCTCCCCATAAGACTCAAAAAGCATATTTTAATCAAAAGTTTAACAAAAACGACATCTTATATGCTATTTTTGAGGGGGAGCAAATGAAAAAGTGATTAAAATATATGAAGTCAAAGCTGAAAGTTGTATCTTGTGCGAGCTAGACTCAGGATTCACCCAGGAATTGACGAGACAATAAAAGTTAGTAAAATCGAAAAGACTTATCCTCGACGGGTAATAACATCAAGTTAGTTACTAGAGCTAGTTGTCACCTAAAAGCTGACAATGTATCTCTTTAACTAACCACGTAAGCGTGTCTCGAAAAGGATTAGTCTTAGTAGAAATGTACCGTCTCGTGAAACTCTCTGTGGACTAGATCAGGCCGGGTAATAACTTCAAGCTAGTTTAACTAGTGATGTAAGCGTGTCTCGAATCGGTCTTGTTCACGAAAAGTGGATCAATTCAAAATGCTTGCTCCTCCCGCATGTGCAAATTTATTAAATACTTATGAGCACATGTGCAGGGGGAGCCCTTCAAAAGTGTACACAAAACTCTCAAAGTGTTAAAATATTTGATTATCACAAACACTTTGAGAGATTTTCAATCAAAGGTTTCTTGGCTACTGTCGGAGTTATAAGGTGATTAAGATAGGAATATCTGTCCTATGATCCGCCAGAGCCGGAGGGATCTACCCAAGGACATCTCCCATAGTTAGAATTAGAAGTCCTTAGGTATGATACGAAAAAAGGAGAAAAAAAATGAAAGGGGAAAGAAGGAGTTGAAGAATTAAAAAGAAATGTAAAGTAAAGGGTGAAAAGAAATAGCCCTCCATATGATTCAACCTTAGGGCAGACACCGGGTTCAATACGTATGCTACTGGTTGTTGCAAAAGACAACACCGGTATTGAAGATTAAGTCATCATGGACCCAGTGACGCAATGCACTAAACCTTCTTAACCACTCAAGTTCTCTTAAAAGAGCTTGTTTCATTCTCACGGGGAACCAGTGTAATCTATCGACCTATCTCTTAGAGACGGTTGATATTGAAGCAGGAGACCCCTCCCTAGTCTCCACATAGGAAACCTAAGTGTGCACTCATAGAGTCTAGAGCCTCGAGATACATCAAAGATCTCTTAGGAACACTTAGTATTTCTACAACTGGTGTTCTACATCAATGGACACCAGCTGTAAATTATCGAGTCCTTCGCAGATTTTAGCAATCTGCCGAGAACGTTTATGAGAGGATTACTTATGTATTTCTCAATGATTGAACGGAAATCCTGCCAGGGTCAACATCAAACAGCCCTGACAGCAGGTCACTTCGGTAACCCCACAAGGGTTACGCTTAGTGTTTGTGGTGGTTCCATAGCGGTCTACAGTCGTGGAGTGATCCCCAGCGACTCACCCAGTCATTGAGCTACTTAGTAGGTCTCGTAAGCTCCTTCGGGAGTATCTGATATGGGAACGGCCTGGATAAGGATTAGAGGGAGTCTTCACAATATGCTGTTGATGAACTCTAATTCCTTATCTGTAAGTACCGGATGTTTTATTGTGAACTGTTTACTCGCAGGTACCTCACTTCCATGATGGTAGATTCCAACATGCTCATACATACATCTTGAAGCAAATGATAGCTCCCCCAAAGATCTTAACAACACAAAGTTCAAAGAAAGATTCTACGCCAATAAGAAAAATCTACAAAGTATAAAGACTAAAGATCTTAGAGTATGCAAAGAAACTTCTTGTACGTGAAAGTCTAAGTACAAAGATGTATGAGTATGTTGGAATGGCGGACAACCACCACAGACGCAGGAGTGACGAACGGCAGACAACTTCATAACACAATCACTACATCATCACCAAAGAACAAAGATACAGAGCAAAGTATATTCATTATCATTCAACCATTTTGAAGACGTCTAGAGTTTTACATGTCACAAGTGTACGACAAAGATGAAGACGTCAAGCAACCGTGATGACCGACCCTTAGGGGGAGATTGTTGGGATCATACTTTTGTATTTTAGTCAAGTCTCGGTCATTACATTTTGTAAAAGGTTGCTTAGTTATTTATTCTACATTGTTTAAGTTACAAGGCTTAAGTTTGTAAAGTCCATGGGCCTTAAAGCCCACGTCCAAAGAAAGGAGGGAGGAAGGGAGTGTTGCCCTACTCCTCCTCCTATAAATACTAAGCTTATGTAACTCTTTTATTTGTTGGTTATTTGAATATCATTAAGGAAACTCTTGCTCTTTCACTTTTCACTTGTTCTCATAATCAACCATCTCTTTTCTCATCTCATTTCTTTCAATTTCATACTTGTGTTTACAAAATGGTGACCTAACACAAATAAAGTGTAAACTACACAAGTCTACACAATGCTAAGCTAACAAGTCTTGCAACGTTTTGTTGAATACTTGTAACTTTTTATGAACTCGCGAATCTCTTTGCTACAAAAAGAAACTTCACATATGAGATGTTAAAGGGTTAGATGAAAGAATGAATGAATGTGTGAAAATATGATGTAGAGTGATAAGCAAAAAATCAAACTTGTGGCTTAGTATTTATAGCAAAACCTTCTGCAGGCCTGGCGGATACGGCGGAACCCTCAGATGGGTTCCGCCCGTGTACCCCCAGGGTTCCGCCGGGCTTGCAGTTGGTTTTGCAATAAATCTTGCAAACCAAACAATGTCACATCTCATTACACTTAGTCAAACATAAAACTTGTGCAAACAAACATATGGTTAGTCAAACACACTTTCTTTTCATAAATGTATATTGACAAAACTTGCCATAAATGTGATGTGACATTTCTATTTTAAAAAATAAAAAGTGTTATGTTTTATGAAATGTAAAATGTAGCAAATGTCTAGTTATGCAAGTCCTTAAAACTAAGATTATGATTTACTTAGAAACTAAAGTTTACATTTTGTCGTTAACAAAACTTAGCAAAGATCGTAAAATATAAATAACGTTTTTAGGCGATATTTGTATTAACAATCTCCCCTTTTTTGTTGATGACAAAACATAAACTTTGTTTTTAAGTAACTCACAAAATCTTAGTGTTTAAGACTTAAAAAAATTATATTAAACTTGTGTTACTTAAGTGATGAAAATCATATTAAGTTTAAAGGTTTAATATATTTCTCCCCTTTTTTGTCAAAACAAAAAGTAGAGTAGCGAAGCGGAAGTAATGCACGTGCTCTGTAACAATTCACAATTTCAGGTTAATTACTTTTCCCGGAAAATTTCACTATTCACTTTTACTATTCATTTTTCCCGAAACTTTCCCGAAAGTTGATTTTTATTTGATATTCTCAAATGATAAATCATTTCCATGGCAAATTAAAAGTTTAACTTTCATAAGCTCATTTTCGTGAAAGTTATTAAGGAATTACACGTTTTAGGGTAAAACGTCATTCAGAAATTCTACGCACAACGAAATTCGATCCTGTCAGGTGACCCCACATCAGAAAAATGTTTGACACACTCATGATTTATTTGAGAATTAATCGTGACTGAGAAAAACATGACCAAAGACTTCCCAGCAGGTCACCCATGCCTGTACTACTCTCGCATGAGCACGCTTAACCATTTGGGCGATTAACCGTGAGACCACAAAACGCGTTTCTAAGACTTTTTGAGTTTTCAACTTATTAGAAAAAGTCAACATATTTTTCCCTCCTCCATTGACCAAAAATCATCCCTTGATGTTATAAGTCATTCCTTGATTTTTAGACTTACGGTTTGATGTCTAAAAGACATTTAATACCAACCGACACTAGACTGAGCCCAGTCTAGACATTATAAGTCATTTTAAATCATTTTTATCACATTAGAAAAGTAACATTTTACTTTTCTCAATTTTACGCAATATTCAGCGTTTTACGCGAATTACGCGTTTTAGACCCGTGTTTCCAGCTTTTAGCAGGGTTTTAGCACCCGATAGATCCTACCACTCATTTTATATTTTATTATGGACTATATGGACATGTTTAACAATACTTTCAAATTCCATAATTTTACGACACCCGGTTTTACGTTTTGAGGCTTAATCACTTACGATTGGCATTTCCCGGAGTCAAAACTCATCTAGTAACTTGGATAATATCATCCAAGGCACACCTCACCCTCCCTTATCCATGTGAACCGCCCTAGGAGGGGGGTTTCACACTAGGTGGCTCAAACTTATGAATTTACCCCTAAAATCAACACTTATTTACAACTTGGTCACCAAGTTGTAACACTTTCCTAGTAAGCTTCCTATTTTGGACTATAAATACTCCCTCCCATCCTTGTTATGCCGTGCATCCCCAACCCCCATAACCATCCCATTCTTAGCTCATTTCCTTCTAGTTTCAAGCATGGTTCAAGTGATTCTTCAAGGTAGAAACCCTAGTTAGAATATCATTTACTAAAACTCTTCCAAACCCTAATATAATTGGTGATTTCTCTTGAGTTTAAATCCACTCAATTCACCTAAACCTTCATCATCCATCTTTCAAGAATACCAAGGGTAGAAAGATTGCATGAAGTGAAGTGGGTTGAAGCAAGTCTATCAAAGTCCTATCCTTACATGTTAACTTCCTTTCATCTTTGAAAGCCAAAAGTTGTAAGCCAAACCCTAACATGATTCTTGTTAAATAATCATATTCATGTTATTTACATGTTATTCTTGCTATATTATGTCTTGTAGTTATGTCCATGATGTATAAAAGTGAGCAAAACAAGTTATTGTTATTGATTGTTACAACAAGTTACTAAAACAAGCAAACTAGTGACTTTCTTGGAAAACCACGACCAAAATGGTAAAATTATGATATTGGATCATTACATATTACAGTAGAGGACTTAACAAGGAAACCATAGCAATTTGAACCATCTAAAACGAGTATACGAGTCAAAAGTTACGCCCATTTGAAATTACCAAAGTTTCCGGCAAAACTGCCAAATACCATTCTGATCAAATTTGGGTTTTGAAAGTCCCACTTCTGGTCCGATTCATCAAAAAGTTAAAACACGAAAGTTGTCCGAAACGACGTTTTCATTCAGGAACAAAGAAGCTCGAGACCTAAAAATGCTTTCCGAGTGATAAAATTCTTCAAATTCTAAACAGCCCATTTTTAGGCGAAAGTCACTAGATTATGGTTATACTTTGAAAGGAACAAGGGGTCTTATGACCTATAATCAAGACCACCACCATGGCTAGAGTCAAGGTTGTGTCTCAAGACCATGGAACAATGACCAAAGGTCATGGCTAGGCCATGACGAAATGACCATACCAACTTACATAGGCGTAAACATGAAACAATGAATTAGGCGATAACTTGAACAAGCAATTTGGATCTACTTCACTTAAAAGGAAACCATGAGATTTTACCAAGAGAAAATGGTCATTCAAGACTTATGAAACTACCCCTAATAACAATCTTCATGTACAAATAAACTTTCCTAAGTTTATTCAAATATCGGACATGTAACTTTCGGATCAAAACTTATATCTATATATTTCATCAACTACTACAATAGTAGGGAGCCTCATGTGAGGAGTTCATTATGTAAGCCGTCGAGATGAGTTGTGGATTTACGAGTTAAAGTGTCCTGGCTCCTCGAACACTTACTAACATGACTTCTGAATTATGTCGGCCCGAACGGTAGTAAACGATATATAAGACATACATGTTTCATGAATCATTACTTTCAAAGACTTACAATATACATCATACCACATCATGGACTAAATGCAAGATATATATATATATATATATAGGCACTACTTCATATTCTTTACTCCGATCCTAAGTCGCGACATTCTATTATAGGTTGCTCGTAGAAACCTTCACGATTCGACCGTTACATTCAATACTTGCTATCTTACTTAAGGTGAGTTCGTAGCCCCACTTTCTATTGTTTAACTATTTTACAAATCCATGGGGGGAATACATGCTATTATTTTTCTACTCGAACACGATGCTTTCTACTGTATGCTACCCGACGATGTTTTATTATCACTAAGTAACGATTGCCATGTTCGAAGTCCCTATATCATGAACCATTAGTCACTACCTTTAGTGAGCGCGAATATTGTGAATAGATCTATTGGGATTGACGAATCCCATTTGTGTTGAACAACGACGAGTTCACACAAATGCACTATATTTGAGATTTAGCGGTATAAACGGCAAAAGTACCTTGATAGGGCTTCTATAATGCCAATTTTGTTGGTTCGATGTTAACGCTTTGGTTGTATGAGCTTAGTGAAATAAATAACGATTTTGTTTTCTAAACATTGGTGTGAGTCTATAGCTCACACTACGATTATTGTGTTCAAACGATTTAACTACAAACACTACGATTATTGTGTTCAAACGATTTAACTAAACTCTACGAATTCCACTCAACCTTTGTGTTGACCTCTCAAGCATGTATTTCAGGTTCATGACGATCAAGGATGGCACGGAAGGACACGGATACTCAAGAGGGCTATAAATTTTATTATCATTCAAAACTCATTTAATTTGTAAATGGAACCATCTGGGACCTCATTTTGTATCTCTGATATTTATACAATTTGAATGATAAATCTTTTAAAACGACTCAATTGGAGTTCGTTTTCTATTATTGTGTCTATTGTGCCGTCAAGTAACACCTAGTTCGAATTCCGCTGCATCCATGAATTGGGGGTGTTACAGATTGGTACCAGAGCCATGGTTATAGAGAAACGGGTCTAATTGAGACCTAAACTATAACCACACTACAAGCAAAACCATTTTTATAGCCTTCCGCTCTCCGTGTCTTCCATCCTCCAGACGATTATGGACTTATTAAGCATTTTATGCTACATGAACATATAAGTATATTTATATATACATTCGAGTTATTTTCAATCATTTTATCTAAACATATCTACACATGCCTATTCTATGGCATTTCGACACAACCACATTCTCCCAACCATGTTCCTACTCCAACATTTTATATCCAAGATATTGTAACGAATTACGATGGTCTTTTCTATTTCCCGAACATTGTATGACACAATGGTCTTAATCATTTCTCAAATATTTTGAGTCACACAATGGTCTAATCTACTTCCGAGACATTGTGATTTGTGCAATGGTCTCTCGAATTATTCCACCACCTCATCAATATCATTTCATATGATATCAAAAACCCATCACAATCTATCGATTTCCAAACAAGAAATATGAGATTTCTAAAGGACAAACTAATCCATCATCGACAAAAGTTGAACTTTCTCTACATCCATCAAAGTTTTCTTCTGAAACCTTCATTGTTAAAAGTTTGTAATTCTAGCCCAGTATAGACTGTTTTAGAATTACTTCAACTTCCTTTCCACACATATCTACCCGTACTATCTTCTATGCAATGGAATGTGAAAACATACGTTACAAGTCTCTTATGGCGGGACTTGCAACTGAATGGTTTGACATCGCCTTTGTTTAGTGGACAGTTTCCCAAAAGCAACGGACGTATCACAAGTATACCTAATTTAGGTATTTGAAAATTTTATCGGACCTTGGCTAAATATAGACTAGTCACCTATATTTAACCTAGGGACAGTGGAATATAGTCTGACTAACTATATTCGACTTAAAATTTTCAAATACTGAGAGTAGTTGTACTAGGGTTATGTTTAGGTTGATTTCCTACTTGAACTCGATAAACCACCAGAATTCATTAAACGATCTAGAGACACGATAGTGTTTTACCACTCAGCGAAATCTTAACACCTTATTTGTACTACCTAATTTCATTCTTGAAAGTTTTCATTTATGAGATAATCCGAACTACTATCTTGGGATAGTTATCAATTATTCTCTACATCCTGTAGAAGTACAATCCTGTTTAGGTCCTAAGAATACCATTCCACCATAAACCTTTAAAATCTCTTAAGATTTTTAAAGCAAACTCAACATCTATACCTAAGAGTATTAATGTTAAGCATACACTACACACTTTTGTTCGTCAACATATCACATCATTATCTTTACAATCGTTGAAACCACAAGCTCATTAACAGATGTTGATGCACTTTTAAAGCTCAAATCATCCTTATCTACACCACAAGTACCCTAAACAGCTTTACAAGTTTGAATATTCATCTTGTACTTTTGCAACACCAGTATCATCTCGTAATACCCTACCTTGTAACTCACCGACTAAGTATGAATGTTGTGTAGGATGATTTGTAATTATTTGAATGGATTGGGATGCCTTTTCATTTAAATAAAGACATTGTAAATCACTAAACCATAAGTTTATATTTCCTTATCTACATTGTTTGGGATGCCTCTCTATGTAAATAAAGAATTATAAACAAGTGGGCTTATTTGTATCCGAAATAACATAAGTATGAAGTCAATAAACACTAGGTACAACAACCGATTACCTACTAGGCTATGATTGCAACTACGATCTCAATTCCTATTAAATATTCGACTGCTATATCAATTTCCTTTGATATTCGACTATTACCATACCTTTCCTACATAAAAGTGAACCTCGTCCTACACCATACACTGAAACGACAAATCAAACTACACCACTGGTAATCCCAGACTATAGTCCACATAAGTAACCACACATTTTTATCGACACCACTCCAATATATGACACACAAAGAACTTCGGGACGAAGTTCCCCGTATGGGGTGGAGACTGTAACAATTCACAATTTCAGGTTAATTACTTTTCCCGGAAAATTTCACTATTCACTTTTACTATTCATTTTTCCCGAAACTTTCCCGAAAGTTGATTTTTATTTGATATTCTCAAATGATAAATCATTTCCATGGCAAATTAAAAGTTTAACTTTCATAAGCTCATTTTCGTGAAAGTTATTAAGGAATTACACGTTTTAGGGTAAAACGTCATTCAGAAATTCTACGCACAACGAAATTCGATCCTGTCAGGTGACCCCACATCAGAAAAATGTTTGACACACTCATGATTTATTTGAGAATTAATCGTGACTGAGAAAAACATGACCAAAGACTTCCCAGCAGGTCACCCATGCCTGTACTACTCTCGCATGAGCACGCTTAACCATTTGGGCGATTAACCGTGAGACCACAAAACGCGTTTCTAAGACTTTTTGAGTTTTCAACTTATTAGAAAAAGTCAACATATTTTTCCCTCCTCCATTGACCAAAAATCATCCCTTGATGTTATAAGTCATTCCTTGATTTTTAGACTTACGGTTTGATGTCTAAAAGACATTTAATACCAACCGACACTAGACTGAGCCCAGTCTAGACATTATAAGTCATTTTAAATCATTTTTATCACATTAGAAAAGTAACATTTTACTTTTTCTCAATTTTACGCAATATTCAGCGTTTTACGCGAATTACGCGTTTTAGACCCGTGTTTCCAGCTTTTAGCAGGGTTTTAGCACCCGATAGATCCTACCACTCATTTTATATTTTATTATGGACTATATGGACATGTTTAACAATACTTTCAAATTCCATAATTTTACGACACCCGGTTTTACGTTTTGAGGCTTAATCACTTACGATTGGCATTTCCCGGAGTCAAAACTCATCTAGTAACTTGGATAATATCATCCAAGGCACACCTCACCCTCCCTTATCCATGTGAACCGCCCTAGGAGGGGGGGTTTCACACTAGGTGGCTCAAACTTATGAATTTACCCCTAAAATCAACACTTATTTACAACTTGGTCACCAAGTTGTAACACTTTCCTAGTAAGCTTCCTATTTTGGACTATAAATACTCCCTCCCATCCTTGTTATGCCGTGCATCCCCAACCCCCATAACCATCCCATTCTTAGCTCATTTCCTTCTAGTTTCAAGCATGGTTCAAGTGATTCTTCAAGGTAGAAACCCTAGTTAGAATATCATTCACCAAAACTCTTCCAAACCCTAATATAATTGGTGATTTCTCTTGAGTTTAAATCCACTCAATTCACCTAAACCTTCATCATCCATCTTTCAAGAATACCAAGGGTAGAAAGATTGCATGAAGTGAAGTGGGTTGAAGCAAGTCTATCAAAGTCCTATCCTTACATGTTAACTTCCTTTCATCTTTGAAAGCCAAAAGTTGTAAGCCAAACCCTAACATGATTCTTGTTAAATAATCATATTCATGTTATTTACATGTTATTCTTGCTATATTATGTCTTGTAGTTATGTCCATGATGTATAAAAGTGAGCAAAACAAGTTATTGTTATTGATTGTTACAACAAGTTACTAAAACAAGCAAACTAGTGACTTTCTTGGAAAACCACGACCAAAATGGTAAAATTATGATATTGGATCATTACATATTACAGTAGAGGACTTAACAAGGAAACCATAGCAATTTGAACCATCTAAAACGAGTATACGAGTCAAAAGTTACGCCCATTTGAAATTACCAAAGTTTCCGGCAAAACTGCCAAATACCATTCTGATCAAATTTGGGTTTTGAAAGTCCCACTTCTGGTCCGATTCATCAAAAAGTTAAAACACGAAAGTTGTCCGAAACGACGTTTTCATTCAGGAACAAAGAAGCTCGAGACCTAAAAATGCTTTCCGAGTGATAAAATTCTTCAAATTCTAAACAGCCCATTTTTAGGCGAAAGTCACTAGATTATGGTTATACTTTGAAAGGAACAAGGGGTCTTATGACCTATAATCAAGACCACCACCATGGCTAGAGTCAAGGTTGTGTCTCAAGACCATGGAACAATGACCAAAGGTCATGGCTAGGCCATGACGAAATGACCATACCAACTTACATAGGCGTAAACATGAAACAATGAATTAGGCGATAACTTGAACAAGCAATTTGGATCTACTTCACTTAAAAGGAAACCATGAGATTTTACCAAGAGAAAATGGTCATTCAAGACTTATGAAACTACCCCTAATAACAATCTTCATGTACAAATAAACTTTCCTAAGTTTATTCAAATATCGGACATGTAACTTTCGGATCAAAACTTATATCTATATATTTCATCAACTACTACAATAGTAGGGAGCCTCATGTGAGGAGTTCATTATGTAAGCCGTCGAGATGAGTTGTGGATTTACGAGTTAAAGTGTCCTGGCTCCTCGAACACTTACTAACATGACTTCTGAATTATGTCGGCCCGAACGGTAGTAAACGATATATAAGACATACATGTTTCATGAATCATTACTTTCAAAGACTTACAATATACATCATACCACATCATGGACTAAATGCAAGATATATATATATATATATATATATAGGCACTACTTCATATTCTTTACTCCGATCCTAAGTCGCGACATTCTATTATAGGTTGCTCGTAGAAACCTTCACGATTCGACCGTTACATTCAATACTTGCTATCTTACTTAAGGTGAGTTCGTAGCCCCACTTTCTATTGTTTAACTATTTTACAAATCCATGGGGGGAATACATGCTATTATTTTTCTACTCGAACACGATGCTTTCTACTGTATGCTACCCGACGATGTTTTATTATCACTAAGTAACGATTGCCATGTTCGAAGTCCCTATATCATGAACCATTAGTCACTACCTTTAGTGAGCGCGAATATTGTGAATAGATCTATTGGGATTGACGAATCCCATTTGTGTTGAACAACGACGAGTTCACACAAATGCACTATATTTGAGATTTAGCGGTATAAACGGCAAAAGTACCTTGATAGGGCTTCTATAATGCCAATTTTGTTGGTTCGATGTTAACGCTTTGGTTGTATGAGCTTAGTGAAATAAATAACGATTTTGTTTTCTAAACATTGGTGTGAGTCTATAGCTCACACTACGATTATTGTGTTCAAACGATTTAACTACAAACACTACGATTATTGTGTTCAAACGATTTAACTAAACTCTACGAATTCCACTCAACCTTTGTGTTGACCTCTCAAGCATGTATTTCAGGTTCATGACGATCAAGGATGGCACGGAAGGACACGGATACTCAAGAGGGCTATAAATTTTATTATCATTCAAAACTCATTTAATTTGTAAATGGAACCATCTGGGACCTCATTTTGTATCTCTGATATTTATACAATTTGAATGATAAATCTTTTAAAACGACTCAATTGGAGTTCGTTTTCTATTATTGTGTCTATTGTGCCGTCAAGTAACACCTAGTTCGAATTCCGCTGCATCCATGAATTGGGGGTGTTACATGCTCCCCCTTCGTCGATACTCCCCCTAAAAGGAGTGCCAAGATGGGAAACATGGATTTTGATCCTACAAAAAAATTGGTTAGTTGGTGATATATATAATCCTGCTTGTAGTTACCACACACATTGCAACCACAATGACAACTTAAAAATGATCAACCAACAATGCAAGTAAGTAAGTAGAAAAAGATATCATTCAAAGTAAAATTTGACTTGTAAAAGTCAAAGACAAGAAATGAAAAAGATCCTACTACTTCTAAAATGAAAAATAACCAAGAAATAAATAAAAAAAATCAAATCCTACTTTCCTAAATGGGGCAAAAGGCCTCCAAAGGTTGTCTAGGATTTGTTTGGGTGGGAAAGAGCATCCAAACGTTCTATGACGTGTTGGAATGCAAAATGGGTTTCGTCTTGAAATTGGTGAAGCAACAATTTGATGCTTTCATCCATTTGCTCACAATGTAAGCAAACATGGGGATGAGTGGGTGGAAATGGGTTGGTTTTGGTTTCTTGGTTTGAGGGTTGGTTGGTTTTTGGTTCTTGGTTGGAGGATGGGTTTGGGATAGAGTCAAGCAAGGTGGTTTGAAATTCCATTACTTGATTGAGGTGATTTTCGAGCATGCTTTGGATTTCCTCATAGGAAGGATAGAAAGACTCAAAGGTTTGGGCTTGAGAATGTGGTGGAGTTGGGTGATTATGGTTTTCAAAATTTGGTTCTCCATAAAGAGGACCATGGATGTCATGGTAGATAGGGTGAAACAACAATGGTTTGGGTTATTGGTACACTTGTTGTGGTGGTTGGTTGTGGTTAAAATGATCATTTTGATCATTTGCAAAAGGTAGTGGTTGTGTTGGTCTTGGTGGAAGATCATTGAGATCTTGGACAAAAGGATGTGGTGATGTTGGATGAGACCCAAATAACTCCATGGGTTCAAGTTTAGGTAATGGTGATGGTGATGGAGTTTTGGATGGTTGGGTTGGAGCACTTGGTGGAGTTGGGTCAATGGGTGATTTAGTTGGTGGTGGAGTGAGCTCATTGGGTTCATTGGGTGATGGAGATGGAGATGCAAGGTTTAGAAAATGTTCATTTTTTATTGGTGAGGTGAATTCATCCGAGGATGAGGAGCTTAGGTTGATGGATTGTTTAGACCAAAGTGGTTTGACACTTATCCGGGCGGTTTTCCGGACGGGTCGTGATGGTTGAGAGGTGATTGTTGACTTAGTCATGGTTAAGATGGTTTGAAAGATCAGAAATTGTGATGAAGAAGGTGTGATTTGATAGTGTTTAGGATGGTTTAATTTATAGTGATGAAGGAGTGTGGGAAGGAATGTTTGGATTTGATGTTAGGCAATACAAAAATGGAGGTTCCTAATGATTTGGAAGACTAATTGTGGGTTGTCATATCATGGAAGTCAATCCAATGAAAATGGTGAAGTGAGAAGACAAGATTTGCACTAAATGCTTAGTGGTTTTGGCAAATTTGTTGAAGGATATATCTCAGGGATTTCAAGGAACCTTTGGAAGGGTTCCTTCCTTTATGTGTGAAGGTTCCTTGAGGTAGTTATGGGTATTTTTGAAATTTGGCGGGAAATGGTTTTCTTTGAGTTATAAGGAATGAGAACTACCCTATTGTGCTTAACAAATTGCAGGAAATTGGTTTCTATCTAAAAGGATGGTATTTTGTTGATTGGATGTTGAAATGTTGAAAACTAAAAAAAAAAAATCTGCAGGAAATCTGGCGGAACCTTCAGGATACACAGGCGGAACCCGTGTGAGGGTTCCGTCTGATCCGTTGGGCCATTTCTGGGTTGCCCAAAAATTACACTGGCGGAACCCGTTCTAAGGTGTCGCCAGATCCGCCAGACCTGAAAAACAATACAGTCCGCGATTTTGACTCGCGAGATGATTTTCAAATTTTTCGAAAACTCCTAAAATCAAAAATATAATGCATATCTGGTTAGGTAATGCAAAAAATGGGCATGTAAACATGCATACCATAGGACTTTGACCGGGGGGTAGCGAATTTCACTATACTTAGTGAAAATTTCATAAACATGAAAATTTGACAACTTGACAAAAGTTGTCTACCTGCATCATTGTTAGTTAATACATGTTCCAAATAGTATCACAAATTGTACCAACACACAAATACATGACAAACATTGTTTAAACGACCAAATTGTTCAAATAGCATCTAGTGCCAAACACTCCTACACACCCGCACTCATTGACGGTCAATCTTGTTCTTGAGCTTTCCAAGGAATCTTCCAAGATTCTTAAACATCCCCTTTGTTTTCTTGAACTCCGCCGACTCATTTGGAATATCCGGAAGTTGGGATAGGTATTCTAAAAGTGGGAGCCTAGAGTTGGGCAAAGAGTCATCTTCACTCATTGAGGAAGATGATGAGGAGGTAGGAGGATGAGGACGTTTTCCTTGGGCTTTGTAAACTCTCTTATCACTAAGTGGGACAAAGGTGTGTGGAATGAGAGAGTAGTCAAGACGAAGACCGTTTGGAGTTGGTGGAATGGGAGAGATGAACCTAAAGAGACGGGTCAAGAGCATTCCATACAGCATAGCCGTTGTGCCATGCACGAGAATGTCAGCCATTCTCTTGGCCATGTAGTAGGCAAGGTTGAACGGTTGCCTAATGGACAAAGAGTAGAGAATGTAGCAAAGGCAAAGATTTATATGATCTCGGTTTCGTATGGTGCTAATGACATTTGCTCTAAGGACTTCCTCCCATTTCTTGAATTGGGGCTTGAGTTCATTCATTTCCACTCCATATGGGTCCTTTTCGACCTCATTTCCCGAACGGGTTCTCCTAGTGTTGGTTGTCCTAACAAAGAGGTGGTTACGAAGTTCGTCTTTGGACACAAGAGGGGTGTCATAGGGATGGATGCGGTCAAAGACTGTGTCAAGAGTTGAGAGGGAGTGCAAGTCGGAGTAGATGTAAGTACCACGGTTTGGGACACCTATGATTTGAGCAAAATCCTCAAGAGTGAAGGAGTATTGATGACCACTAGCCCTAAAGTTGAAAGACATGCGACCATACTCATCCGTGGAGAGAGTGACGGATGCATAGAATTCTAGAATGAACCTAGGACAAATAGGCTTGTCAATTTCTAAAAGACACTCAAAGTTGATTGTGGTAAATTTGGTGTAGAGGTTTGTGCCTTCTAGGAAGGACGGGTCAATGGTTCTACCCTCATGGACATAATGTTTTTCTAAGGCTGTGAAAACATCGACTTGATTTGGGGTAAGGCCTTTGGTTTTGTGGTGTTTGGGTAGGTACTTAATGGTGTCCTTGTGGTCGTAGTGGGTTAGAGGAGGCATGATGATTCCTAGAAAAACAAAATTTCATATTTTAGTCTAAGTAAATGACTATTATAATGTGCATGTTCTAGTGTGTGCCTATATGAAAACAATGTGGAGGTGCAGTTATCTTGACTCATTTTGATGCTTCAAAAATGTTTTATAATGCAAGTTTTGTTATAAAACAAAAGATAACCCAGGCGCTCCTAGTTCAATGTAGCTTCGTTTGAATGTACCCGAAAATACATATTGGTTATGTATTCCCTTTAGCATTCAAGAGACATTATGCAAGTGATGTTTTAAACATAACGTTTTGATTTTGTATTCTCAATGTGAGACAAAAAAAATATTTGTCCTATTTGTGAGAAATTTTTGGAAGAATTAGACATGGGGTGTTTTAGCAAACATGTTTACACTTAGAAAGAATGCAATTCCTAACTATGGGGAACATGATTAGTTTTGTTAAACACCTAATTTCATGCATGAGTTTCTCAAGTTGATGCATAACCCCAAGTTTTTGTTTTTGTGCAAAAATAGAATTCCTAGACTCAGATCAGGATTGTAATCAAGTTTAGAATACTTACAATGATGATTGATTTGCAATGTGAGTGAAAGGAAGACCAAGAAATCGTAGGTATGGATGGATGGTAAAGTGAATAGTAACAGTTTGGAAGTTGTGGTATGAGATAATGGGTGTTTGGTTTAATATAAACAAAAAAAATGGTTATGCAGGTCGGCGGATACGACGGAACCAAAACTTGGGTTCCGTCCATTGTGGCTGAGGGTTCCGCCGACCCTGCTGAGAAAAAGAGTTATGGATTTGTTTTGATTTTTGTGATTTTTGTCTAATGTCCAGAACTACAACGTAGGTTCCATGAGTCCTAAGCCTAGCCTAAGAAGGTTAAAAGGTTCACGTTTAAGGGGTTTCGTGAGAATGTCGGCTATGTTGTCTTCGAAAGAAACTTTCTCAATTGAGATATTTCCTTTTTGAACGTTGTCACGAAGGAAATGATGACGGATTTCAATATGTTTGGTACGAGCGTGTTGAACCGGGTTTTTACTAAGATCAATGGCACCTTTGTTGTCACAAAGAATTGTGATGTCGTTAAGTTGAATTCCGTAGTCGACAAGAGCTTGCTTCATCCAAAGAGCTTGTTGACATGCCTTTCCGGCTGAAACGTACTCGGCTTCCGTTGTTGAGATAGCAAGAGCCGTTTGCTTCTTAGAGAACCATGAGGTGAGACAATGTCCAACAAAAGTACAAATACCACTTGTACTTTTTCTATCAACATAGTCACCGGCATGATCCGAGTCGGAATACACTATGGTGTCTATTCCCGTTCCTTTGGGATACCAAAAACCTAAATGTGTAGTGCCCTTAATATACCTAAAAATCCTTTTAACGGCTTCGAGATGAGTAGTTTTAGGATCTTCTTTAAAACGAGCACATAGACAAACACTAAACATAATGTCGGGTCTACTAGCCGTTAGGTAAAGTAGACTATCAATCATACCTCTATATTTAGTGCTATCTACGGATTCACTTTCCTCATCCTTGGTGAGTTTAGTTTCCGTGGACATGGGAGTTTTGATTGGTTTCGAATCTTCTAATCCAAATTTCTTAAGCATGTCCTTAATATATTTAGATTGGTTAAAGAAGATACCATCTTCTAGTTGTTTAATTTGGAGTCCTAGGAAAAAGTTGAGTTCTCCCATCATACTTATTTCAAACTCGTCATGCATGATTTTTGAGAAATCCACACATAATTCTTGACAAGTTGATCCGAATATAATGTCATCAACATAGATTTGGACTATGATAATATGTGGATCTTTCTTCTTAGTGAAGAGAGTATTATCAACTAAGCCCATGGTATACTTATGGTCAACTAGGAAGGTTTTAAGTCGATCATACCATGCTTTTGGAGCTTGCTTAAGTCCGTAAAGAGCCTTTTTAAGTTTGTAAACATGATTTGGTTTTTCAAAATCGATGAAGCCCGGTGGTTGAGCAACATACACTTCTTCATTTATGACTCCGTTTAGAAATGCACTTTTGACGTCCATTTGAAAGAGTTTAAAATTGTGTGCACATGCATATGCAAGTAAGATTCTAATTGACTCGAGCCTAGCAACCAGAGCAAAAGTTTCATCGTAGTCAATGCCTTCTTGTTGGTTATATCCGTGTGCAACTAGCCTAGCTTTGTTTCTAGACACAATTCCATTTTCATCCATTTTATTTCGAAAGACCCATTTTGTTCCAATTATAGTTTGACTCTTTGGTTGAGGAACTAATGTCCATACATCATTCCTAACAAATTAGTTTAACTATTCTTGCATTGTAATTACCCAAGACTCATCTTTAATGGCTTCATTAATGTTTTTCGGTTCAATGGTTGACACGAAACAAAAGTAGTTGCTTTCATTTTGAACTTTTGATCTTAGTGTTCTTTCGTTAATGTTGCCTATGACACCATCTAATGGATGACTTTTAGATTCTTTGACATTGACAAGTTCTTTGTTTAATAGTTCATCTTCCTTGTCATTACCTAAAATCTCTTGACTTTCTATTGCTTGGCTTTCAACTAAGTCATCATCTACCAAAGGTGATGTCTTAGAGGGAGGTGGACTCTCGTCAAATGTTACGTTCAACGATTCCTCGACTCTTAAGGTTTCTTTGTTCAAAACAATGTAAGCTTTACTATTTTGTGAATATCCAAGAAATACACCTTCATAAGACTTTGGGTCAAATTTGGTGATATAATCCTTGGTGTTAAGAATGAAACATTTACTCCCAAACACTCTAAAGTATCCTAATGTAGGCTTTTTACCTTTATATAGTTCATAAGGAGTTTTATTCAAAAATGGTCTAATTAAGACTCGATTTAAAATGTACGTTGATGTGTCAACGACATTACACCAAAACTTTTGTGGAATGTTTTGTTCATTAAGCATTGTTCTACTCATCTCTTGCAATGTCCGGTTTTTACGTTCTACTACACCATTAGATTGAGGGGTACGTGGAGCCGAAAAGTTATGAGTAATACCATTAATATCACAAAAGTTTCCAAATTGAAATTCATTATCAAATTCACGACCGTGATCCGTTCTAATAGACACAATATTAGACTATACTTGATTTTGAATTTTCTTACTTAGAATCTCAAATTTATCAAAAGCTTAATTTTTACCTTTCAAAAATTTTGTCCAAGTATATCTTAAGTAATCATCAACTATGACCAAAGTGTAGAAGTTACCTCCATAACTTTGTATAGCGGATGGACCAAATAAATCCATATGCAAAAGTTCTAGACACCTAGATGTAGAAACCAAGTTTTTAGCCTTATGGCTACTATGGACTTGTTTACCGACTTTGCAAGCATCACAAAAGTGTTGGTCATATTTCAACTTAGGTAGGTTTCGAACTAAGTCTTTGGAGGAGAGGTTTTGAATTAGTCTCATGTTAGCGTGTCCTAAACGTCTATGCCATAAAGATGAAGATTCATCTAATGAAGTAAGACAAAGTTTGTCTCTAGATGTTGGATCCATCTTCATGACGTATACGTTGTTCTTAAGAACACCTTTGGCTATGGTTATACCATCTTTAAGTATTTTACTTCCGTTTTCACTAAAAAGAACATTATACTTATTACAACAAAGTTGACTAATACTAAGAAGATTAAAACCTAAGTTATCAACATGAGCTACATCATCTATAAAAAGGGAGTCATGAGAGATTGTACCTTTTCCGATGATTTTGCTCTTAGCTTTACTACCAAACGTAACATTACCTCCATCACATTTGTGATAAGTAGTGAAGAGGCTTTTGTTACCCGTCATGTGCCTTGAACAACCGCTATCTTTAATCCATTCATCCGGTTCCAAACAAACTTTGAGGCACACCTATTTTATGAAAAACACTCAAACATTTGGTCCCCAATTTCTCATGGGTCCATTTTGGTTAAGCATACCATTAACTTGTTCCAAGTATGAAAGTAGAAAATAAGGGTTCCATGACATGTAATTTGGAGCTTGGTAATGTCCAGGAGTGTTTTGGTTCCATACATGTTGGTAGTTTGGTCGTGTGTTGAAGTTGCTCTTTGGAAAGGGGCGTTTGGGAATTGGAGTCTTAGGTCTTGGTTGAATAGTCTTAGCTCTAAATTCATTTTTACTAAGTCCTACTCCAGTTTTAAAGGCAGGTTTTGTTCCATTTTTATATGTGACTTTAACAAATTTTGAACGATCCGATGTGGATGGTGTTACTGCTGCAGCAGACTTGGCGGAACCTTTGGGTTCAACGGGCGGAACCCTGAATTGGGTTCCGTCTGTTCCGCGGGCTGCTGTAGCAGTTTTGTTAGTTTCTTGTGCATTCTTTTCTTGTTTTGTTTGACCCTTTGAAGTTTCTAATTTCATGAAACCTAGTCCTGTTTTATCAAAGGGTGACTTTTGAAGTTTCATAATTTCATCCGCACAAGAAATGCTCTTATCGAACTTCTTAAACTTTGTGGTTTGTTTTATTAGATCATTTTGAGTAATTTTAAGTTTCTCAACTTCGATTTTAAGCTCTTCACATGATTTACATGATGTGTTAATACCTTTACTCTTTTCTAATCTCTTAGCTTTTTCTTTTAGCTCATAAACTTCATTTTCTAAAAATTCCTTTTTAGTTTCAAAAACTTATTTTTATTTATGATTTTTAAGCTCAATTCACAAACTTTGTTATATTCTTTTTGTAAGGTGTCATCATCAATAGAAGAATAAGATGAGTCGGAGAGTACCTCATTTGAGTCGCGAGCCATGAGAGCAATATCATCATTCTTTAGCTCATCGTCATCTCCTGCATAGTTACTCCAAGCACCACCCACAAAAGCTTGTTGAGGCTTGCTCTTGGGTGGTTTTGGACATTCTCCTACTAGATGACTTGTGTCTCCACACCTATAGCATTTCCTTTCAACCTTTCCTTTCCTATCATCACGATCTTTTCAGAAGGTTTTCTTGTCATCTTTAGGTTGCCTTACAAACTTTCCTCGTCTACGAAAGAACTTCTTGAAGTCTCTTACGGCCATAGCATATTCCTCATCATCACTATCCGAAGTAGATTCTTCATCATCACTTGATTGGACTCTAGCTTTCAAGGCAATGGACTTAACTTTTTCTTTCTTGCCTCTAACTAGTTCTAAATCTTTTTCCATTACCATTTCATGAACTTTGAGGTTTCCAATTAGCTCGTCAAGTGACATGCTTGAAAGATCCTTGGATTCTTCAATTGCCGTCACTTTTTCTCTCCACTTCGGATGGAGTGCTCTAAGAAATTTCCTGACAAAATTCTTACTACAAAAAGATTCATCAAGTGCTTTAAGTGAAGTAATAATAGTGTTAAACCTAGCAAATGCATTATCAATAATCTCATCTTCGGAAATAACAAATTGTTCATATTGTTGAACAAGAAGATCAATTTTTTTATCTTTAACTTGTGAGTTTCCTTGATGAGTGACTATTAAAGATTGCCAAATATCTTTGGCGGTTTTACACATAAAGACTCTTTCATACTCTTTCTTAGGCAAAGCATTGTAAAGCATCATTTTAGCTTCATTATTTTTAGCAATCAATTTCTTTTGATCATCATCTTTAATATTAGTAACTATATTATCACCATCAATGATTATATACCATAAATCTATATCTTTAGATTTCATGTAAGTTTCAAATCGATTTTTCCAATATATAAAACCATTTGCTTCAAAAAGTGGTGGTCTTTGCATAGATTGCCCTTCTTTGTAATTTTCAAAATTCATGGATCGTTTCAAATTTTAAAACACAATATATTTTAAAAGCTTGAGTAACGTAGCTCTTGATGCCAATTGTGGAAAAGTAGAAGGGGGGTTGAATAGTTTACCGTTTAAAATCTTTTTAACTTGTTTAATTATCTTTTGAAACTTTCCGTTTTGATCAAAGATATATAAACAAACACAATATATAACATGCAAGTAAAGAAAGAAACGATCAAACCACAACACGAGTATTTATCGTGGTTCGGATACAAGGACTCTTTTTCCTTGCCCTACGTCCACGCCCCGAGTATCCAACTCGAGAGTTTCTTTCACTAGTCAACAAGCTCCTTTCACCGGCGGAGAAAACCTTACACGTCGCTTATACACGTTTACCGACACTAAGCTAGATGTCGAGTTCTTTTACAAGGGTACAACCACTCCCGTTAGTTCTTTTACAAGGGTACAACAACTCCCGTCACACTTTGTATTTTGAGGACTAAAATACTAACCGATCACTACTGAAAATACACAATCAAATGAAGTGTAAACTACACAAGTCTACACAATGCTAAGCTAACAAGTCTTGCAACATTGTGTTGAATACTTGTAACTTTTTATAAACTCGTGAATCTCTTTGCTACAAAAAGAAACTTCACGTATGAGGTGTTAAAGGGTTAGATGAAAGAATGAATGAATGTGTGAAAATATGATGTAGAGTGATAAGCCAAAAATCAAACTTGTGGCTTAGTATTTATAGCAAAACCTTTTGCAGGCCTGGCGGATACGGCGGAACCCTCAGATGGGTTCCGCCCGTGTACCCCCAGGGTTCCGCCGGGCTTGCAGTTGGTTTTGCAATAAATCTTGCAAACCAAACAATGTCACATCTCATTACACCTGGTCAAACACAAAACTTGTGCAAGCAAACATATGGTTAGTCAAACACACTTTCTTTCCATAAATGTATATTGACAAAACTTGCCATAAATGTGATGTGACATTTCTATTTTAAGAAATAAAAAGTGTTGTGTTTTATGAAATGTAAAATGTAGCAAATGTCTAGTTATGCAAGTCCTTAAAACTAAGATTATGATTTACTTAGAAACTAAAGTTTACATTTTGTCGTTAACAAAACTTAGCAAAGATCGTAAAATATAGATAACGTTTTTAGGCGATATTTGTATTAACACTTTCTTTTTCTGTTGGTTTGGCAGTAGCTCAAATCATTATAAAGAGGAAGCTCCTATGTTTATGTAGAACTATTAGTATTTATTAAAAGTGACAAACCGGATGCTGGTAATTGGCCCAAATTGGTTCGGGTTGAAATGTTAATTTTTAGTACAGCTTAAAATAGGTAGTCTTACTGCAGGTTGATATTGGTCGGGATAGGTTGACTGTAAATATTAGTCTAGTTTATTTGGGATGGGTTGACATTTTGACCGTTGTAGTATCCTATAAGAAGTGTCTAACAAGTGATCTAATAAGAAAACAAGATCTTGATTTGCTCACTTCACCTCAATGCCTTTAATACCATAGCACCAAGAACAACTGACGCATAATATATACTCGTAATTCTTTTGTAGCATAGTATACCTTTGGTGAACAAGCTTTGTCATGACTCTTCGGTTCTTTAGATACATCAGTTTTATCTGGGCCAGCATCAACCAATTCCGGTTCCCCATTCACATCACTCAAAACTTTCTCCTTTTTCTCCTCTTCCAACGTCTCCAATAAATCACCATTTTCTGTTTCTACACTCTTGGAAAAATCCATCACATCCGCTTTTATACAGTCGTCGTCTTCCTCAACCAGATCATTACTAACCGACTGCGAAAACCTGCAAATAAACCCAAAAAATAAATAACGCTAGCAACATAGGCACACGCCACATCTATCAAAATGCAAACAAACCAAAATCAATACTCACTTCTTTGACATCTCAAGCTTCCTTTGTCTAATTCTTTCCAAAATGGACGATATCGGCTTTTGCACAAGTGGTACGGGTTTAAACGTAACACCTCTAGTTTCTAACAAAGAATATAATAAAACTATTAGACATTACACATCACATATATTGTTGACGTAAAAAATACTCATATACAACAGCTCATTTAACCTATTGCATTCCTTCAAAAAAAAAGTTTTAAAAACAGGCTGCACAACTCCTATTGTAGCTGCACAAGAAACAAATGTCAGGTTCTAGCAATTATCATTCCTTAGTAAGCAGATACACTCATGTTATGTTTATTACAATCATGTTTATTTTACAGCTTAATGGCAACTGTTAACAATCCACAGCAAGATTCTACTGAGAAAGGAAAATCCATTGTCGTAGAACCTGATATTGTATAGCTTGCAGACATAAAACCGACAACTATGAAAAAAGTTATTCAAGTGAAGGTCTACCCAAATTGGTAGCCGAATCAATTCCAGACCTAACGCCCACCGGGTACTGTTGCATATTCTACTGAGAAAGGAAGATATGTGATAATCAGAAGTTCAGAACTCAGAAGTTATTAGCTAAATATAATAGGCCAGTCCTATCATAGCTAAAGTAAGACGGGTGGTTTACACACCAACTGCCTCAATTTATCCTACATTCCATGTTAACTCTCTCTCTTACTAAACTTTTCACACGCGAAGAAAAAATCTCCTATATTTTCACGCGCGAAGATACTATTACTAAACTTTTCACGAGTGAAGAAAAGTATCTCCTATATTTTCACACGCGAAGAAAAAATATCTCCTACATTTTCACGCGCGAAGATACTATTACTAAACTTTTCACGAGTGAAGAAAAGTATCTCCTATATTTTCACACGCGAAGAAAAAATATCTCCTTAATTTTCACGCGCGAAGATACTATTACTAAACTTTTCACGAGTGAAGAAAAAATATCTCCTTAATTTTCACGCACGAAGATGCTCTTACTAAACTTTTCACGCGCAAAGATACTCTTCATAAGCTTAATCACCGCTATATTCTAAAAAGGCATTTATAATAAAAAGTGTAGTAAGGATTGTGAGAGTGACATGTGTCACCCCCATACCACATCATATGACACGTGTCACCCCACCCCCCCCCCCCCCCCCCTGGAAAAAAAAATTCCCGCAAAAAAAATTATTTTTTCCAGCCAAAAAATTTTACTGCATCACTGTTATAAAGTTACTGCATCACGGGTATAAAGTTACTGCATCACAATTATGATTTTACTGCATCACGATTACTGCATTCATGGTTTTAATGTTACTGCATCATAGTTATAAAGTTACTGCATTATAGTTATAAGAAATTGCACTATCATAAGTTTTCTGCATCATATATATATGTAACTGCATCACAATTAAAATACGATTCTTTTTTAAGTATTGGTGCATCTTTATTATAAGTTACTGCATCATAGTTAATAGTTTAGTGCATCAACTATGTTGCAGTAACTTATAACCTTAATACACTAAAATTTAAAACTGTGATGCAGTAACTTTTATAATTGTGATGCAGTAACTTTATAACTGTGATGCACTAAAAAATTTGGCGGGAAAAAAAAATTTTGCCAAATTTTTTTTTTTTTTTGCGGGTTTTTTTTTTTTTTTTTTTTTTTTTTTTTTTTTTGCGAGGGGGTGGGGGGGCGCTGGGGTGACATGTGTCATATGATGTGGCATGGAGGTGACACATGTCGCTCTCACAATCCTTCCTACACTTTTTATTATAAGGGACTTTTTATTTTAACCCATATATATATATATATATATATATATATATATATATATATATATATATATATATATATATATATATATATATATGGAAGGGATCAAGTAAGAATAATAATTAAAATAAGAATGGTAAGAAGTAATTCTAGCCACACATTTCAAATTAGGAGGGAAAATTTGAAGGAAGATGCATCCACTTTTGTAGGTGCATCTGAAATGTGTGGTTGTGGTTACTTCTTATCATTATTATTTTAATTATTCTTCCTATTTGATCATATTTTAATTATTCGAAAAGGTTCACAAAAAGTAAAAGGGTCAAATATGGGGTTTTAGAGTGCAAATGTTGGTTTTCAAGAGTCGTATCAGAAATTGAGTCCCAATTTCTTTTTCTTTTTTCTTTTTTTTTTTATAAGTTGCGAAGCGAAATTTATGGTTATTTTTGCAAGTTAATGATTTTGTGACTTACTGTTTCAAATCTAAGGTAATTTTTTTTCCATAACAAGTGATTGCCCTTAGTGATCACATTCTGATGTTCCTGTTTGGGCGTGTTGGTTTGTTTTTGCAAGTTCTAGCGTCACTTGTAATTTTAGAATTGGTTCGGTTAGTGTCGTCATATTTAGTTACTCGACATGTAATACTAGCATCTTGCTGCTAGTTAATTATTTATAAATATATTTCTATCTGCTTTTAAAAAAACATATTTATATTAGCTTCTTGTTTAACAAGATACACTTCGTGTTCAAATTTAACTTTCAAGGTCTAAGGTCCAATTGTTCAAAAAGAAAGAGTCTAAGGTCAAAGATTCTAAAAGTCAAGGGTCAAGTTCATAACTTTATTTACCATATACTCCGTAGAGTACTTCTTCCAAACAATTCCATTTAAGGTAAGTTGGACTGTTAAACAAAAAAACAAACCAAGAGAAACATACTTTGCTTGTGTCTTCAGCAATTAGTGTATCATTTTTTCAATGAGTGGAGTTTCTAAAATTTATTAAAGTGTGGCCTCGACCAAAAATTTAAGGCTCCGCCCTGTTATTACTACATGGTCAAGCATCATCATTATTTGATAATCAAACGTAGACCATTTCATATAGACACTTTGAACGTTGAATGCTTACTAAATGTTGAAACTTCTAAAAAGGTAAACTTGAGAGTGCTATTTCGTTTTCTTCTGATATATATTATACTAGTATATATATAGAATTAGAATTGATCTAATCTTCATGATGTCACGATCTATATGTAATTTTGCTACGATCTAAACAAAGAAATTGTTTTCGCTTTTTTATTTCGAAACTTCCATCTCGTTGCTGCTGAAGGTTTTAGATAATTTCTATAGGTTCAGCAAGTATAAATCGTTGGTTGTCGCTTGAGTAGATGAGTAGATTTGTTTTTCGAAAACAATATAATAGTATTATTGCTGGTGGAGGAAGGAAGATTTTGCAATCGTTATTTTCTTCAGAGAACACTAATTTAATTGATAGAAAACATAAGCCATTGTATTACTGTCGTTCTACAGAAGGTACAAGTATATAATCGCTTGAACAAAGCGTTATTGGTCTTTCTAAGATGTGTATATGAATGTCATTAACCTTTGTTTGCTTTTTGAAAACTTGCCCATAGCTAATAACAAATAATCATCAACGCATTGGATAAAAAAAGAAATTATATGACATGTTTAGATTTTCAAAATGGTATCAGTTGCATTATACATGTGTTCGGTGGGCGCTCACGAATCTAATTGTCTGTATTGTAAATTATTCTTCATTTAAAAGCCGATTTGTAGATTTGCATGATAATTTGACAGGGTGGATGTGATGGGCTTCTTTTATGAATCATGTGATCAATTATATGTGGTTCTGCTGAAAGAAACAAATACAAATTTAGTATTCATTGTCATGTATATTTGAGATTTGTTGTTCTAACATTATTATCAGTCAACCTTGGATATATGATCCTTTAGTCATAACGATGCAAACATGTAATAAAGTAGTTTTTTGACCTATCATGAGCAGGGTTACGAGATAAATTTAGACATGCATTCCAAACTCAATCTGCAACAAGTATTACAACATACATGGAAAGTTCATCAAAATTTCCAGAAAATGAAGGTGATCACGTTGATATGCTAGATGCTTCTTTTGATGGTTATGGAGGAGTTATTGTGAACGTTAAAGAGGACATGGATGAAGATGTCTTTACCGTTCTACTCCAAGCATCCATATCCCAATGGCGACAACAGGTATAATAAAAGACTTCCAGTTTATTTGTCTAATGTTTTCTTCCCTTACTGTTTTATTATGAATGGGACTCTTATAGTTATAAATCTTGCAGGGAAAGAAGGGTGTTTGGCTTAAACTCACCAAAGAACTTGTGAATCTTGTTAAGCCTGCAGTTACGGTATATAAATTATTCTTCATCTAAAGGTTTTCATTTAAAGAAAAAGAATAACAGCAGAGATCAATTGTAGTGTTTTTGTTTCTTTGAATTCTATTTCATGGTGATGAATATCTTCATGCATACAGGAAGGATTTTGGTACCATCATGCTGAGCCAACGTATTTGATGCTCGTGTATTGGATTCCTGAGACCAGTCATACCCTTCCACCAAACGCTTCCCATCGTGTTGGTGTTGCTTCTTTTGTAGTCAATGATAAAGGGGAGGTTGACTTCTGCTTTCACCGTCACCTTATTATTTCTATTTATTGCACTAGTAAGGTTTTTATCTGATGCTGAAGTTGTATTGTGTCTCAGCTTCTTGTAGTGCAAGAGAAAAGTGGATGGTTCAAAGGCACTGGTGTCTGGAAGTTACCAACTGGTACTGTTGAGGAGGTCTGCAAATAATTTTTGTCATTACATTTTTTTTTTCTTCATAAAATTTCTTTTTTTTTTTCCTTCATAAAATTGATCAAGTTCTTTGTTCACAGGGTGAAGATATATCTGTAGCTGCAATTAGGGAAGTGAAAGAAGAAGCTGGTGTACGTATTCTACACTGTGACATATGCATTAAGTGAATAATATGATATAACATAGAATCATTACCTTTTTATGCTTTGATTTCATTTTAAAACTTGTTATTTTCGAATTTCTCCAGATTGACACTGAATTCCTAGAAGTCCTTGCATTCAGGCAAAGCCACAAGTCATTTTTTAGCAAGTCTGATTTAATGTTTGTGTGTATGCTCAAACCAAAGTCTTCCATTATCGAGAAACAAGATTCAGAAATTGAAGCCGCACAGGTATCTACCACTTGCTATAATTCATCAGTAAACAAGATATAAACTTCATCAAAATTATATTTATAAAACTGCACAAAATAATCCAACCCTTGTTTACTATTCATGCAGTGGATACCAGTGGAAGAATATGCCAACCAACCCTTCATAAAGAAGCACAAGTCATTCGACTACATTGCTAAAATATGCATTGCAAAAAAAGATAACAAATATGTTGGTTTTTCTGCATTGTCTAAAGCGATTGCTACATCTGCCAAGAAGAGCTATTTGTATTCTAGTTATCAAGAGGAGTAATCTTGTTTTCCATTTTAATATACACTAACAAAATGATCCAAAAGTTCACCTTCATGCATTCTTTGTTTACTGTCTGCATCTTATTTTATTTCTAATGAAGCTTGCACTCATCAATTATTATATTATTTGTAGCCTATTCGGTTACTCCATTAGATATAAGTCACAGTTTATCGTTTTGTTATTGGAACATGAACCATTGTTGTAATTGGACGTTTATATTATACCACTAGTCTTGTAATGATTTTTTACCACTGTTAATTTATGACCTCCTCAGTAGGGGATAGGTGCATTTACTTCTCATTCTCTAATATAATCATTGTCTAATATAAAATCCATCATTCGTGAATTTGGATGATGTGATCAAAATGGATGGAGGGAGGTGCAGACTCACAGGCAAACATTGTTGGAGGGAGGTCATGTATTTATATGAGTTGTCTTCTTTATCCGACGGGTTAGCATAAACACAACTTTCAACACCTCATGTGGCAACTTTGGTCACTTCCAAAATTGTTGAACAAGTATGTCGGGTCCAATGGGTTTGTTAGACTAACATCAACGTTCAAATTATCACTTTTCTATAGAACATGCCCAATGCCCCAAGTTGATGAATGATCAAGTGATACGAACCTATCCCATACTAGTACGTATAGGTTAAAAAGTGATAAGTGTAAGACAAATGAAGGGGTATTTGATGTACGGGATTTTGATTCTAAAGACTTGGAACAAAATACATAGTACCTTCTCTTCCATCGATGAGGCTGGTATATATAGGAAAGAACCTAGCTAGTGTTGCTCCGTCGGGTTGTGCGTGAGGTAGTCTTCGGGTAGTTGTGTGATCAAACCATATCTTCGTCAATGGCTCTAGGTTATATGGTCCTCTGAGAGTGGGTTGTCACCTTCATGTATTCTTTGTTTATTGTTTTTATTATATAGATTCTGATTAAGCTGTGTACCCAACTATTATATTATCGATTATTAAGCATTTTGTTTGGGATAATAACTTTTTGTGCTATGGATATGACCCAAAACCAAAAGGATAATAACTTCTTAAATGTTGTTTATATTATATATACAATCAGCCTTTGAGTAGATTGATAAGCCATCCGTTTTTTAGTTTCTAATAAATCTATAGTGGGAACTTCAGTATATGACCGTAACTTCGGTTGTACATTATATTGGAGGATCATATCTAATTATGTTCTCATTTTTGTGTTTCTTCCTACAGAGCAACTTTACTGATTTATCAAAAGTTCTCTCCTGCCTATTTCAATATTCTGTGTTATGTGGGTATGTACTCAATTGAACCCGCAGAGTATAACTAGTAATCTCAAATAGTCAAGTGAGTTAATTGCGCTATAGAAGCTTGCTTCCGTGGATGTGTCAAGGCTGTTGTGTTAAGGGCTTTAAGGTTTGATTGTTTGGATGGTTCGGATGGTATTGATGTTGACGTGTCAAGGGGTATTTTGGTACACGTTAGTATAAGTACCATACGGGAACCCTTTTTGAGGAACATAGTCGCTACGTTGATGGAAGTAAATAACTATGGAGTATTTTACTGCCTAAACCTAATCCCAAACACCTTAAGCGAAACACAAAATCAAATCAGAGACAACCATAGCTTTGAAAAAGACCTGAAATTAATACTGCAATTAGTAATTTTCATAAGAAAACAACTCCTTATATGTCAAAATTGTCTGCAAAAATAACATTTGTGGTGGAATTTCACCTGTCTTTTTTGCCATCGCATTTTAGCAAATTCATAATTTCCACACTGAGAAGAACATACATTAGTCACATAATTTACTGTAAATTTCTTAGCTCATCACTTATATTATAAGGTCAAGAATCTTTATTATAATAATGACCTTACCTAAAACAAGTGGTTGCCACAGATTTTAATATTATTTTGGTAAGACTGTTAAAAAGATTTTGTATTTGTTTCAAACTTTCTATGTCATTGCTTTGCAAGGTTCAGTGAGTGGAATACTAGATCATACATCCAACAACTATAAACTGTTGGTGGTCTTTTAACTTCATGGTCAAAGGAAGATCTCACGCCTATCAGTCTCTTCAGCAAACTTTAGCTCTATCGACAGAAAACATTGTCTAGGTATTTCGCTTGCATACCTCGAGCACAAATATATTATTAACATGCTTTGATACTCTACCATAGGATATCTGGTATACTTCATTCATAAATCCAGTTTTTACATTTGGATTAAAATCCTACAGGGTGGATATACAATTAAAATATTTTGGTTAAACAGTTTAATAAGTTTTGATCAGATACATTATATGCTATTAACATACTATTAAATTTAGTGTTCATTGTTCGAATCTACATGTATATTTAAGATATTTTTTACCCGCATTATCATCATTCAAATTTCGATACTTAATCACGTCATAATGTAGCCTTTTGGTCCCAATGCGTGCAGGCTCAAAAGATAAAGCTAGAAGTGCATTCCAACTTGATCTGCAAAAAATATGGAAACAAACATGGAAAGTTCATCAAAGGTTCCAGAAAATGAACTTGTTCGGGTTGATATGCTAAATGCTTCTTATGATGGTTATGATGGAGTTATTGTAAACTTAAAAGAGGAAATGGATGAAAATATCTTTACCGCTCTACTCCAAGCATCCATATCCCAATGGAGGCAGCAGGTAATCATATATTGAAATGTCTTCCTTGTTTTTAGTATAATGTTTTTCTTTTTTCATAAATCATAGAATATATTACACAATTAGAACTCTTCAATATATTGTGCAGGGAAAGAAGGGACTTTGGCTTAACCTGTCGATTGAACTTGTGAATCTTGTTAAGCCTGCAGTAAAGGTAATGTAATCTTGCTTGATGCTTGCTGTATTATATATAAAAACAATGTATTACTTGATAACCTAGAACGAAAAATTATGAAAAATCGATTGCGGGGCGTGTCTGCTTATTTGAATTATGTTTAACAGTGACCAATGTTTTTGCTAACTTGTCTAGCAAGGATTTTGGTACCATCATGCTGAACCAACATATTTGATGCTTGTGCATTGGATTCCCGAGACTAGTAATACTCTCCCGCCAAATGCTTCCCATACTGTTGGTGTTGCTTCTTTTGTTTTAAACGATAAAGGGGAGGTTGACTTTTTGCATTCATCATTTCATCACTACATACCTTTTTTAGTAATTTATCGCCTTAGAGAGTTCGACGCATACTACTATATGTTTTTATCTGAGTTTGAAGTTGTATGATGTTTTAGCTTCTTGCAGTGCAAGAGAAATATGGAGCGTTCAAAGGCACAGGGGTCTGGAAATTACCAACTGGTACTGTTGAGGAGGTCTGCACATTATTTCTTATTTTGCGGTCCGCTCCAACTCAGTGAACACTGATTGTGAAATTTGATAAACTTCTTAACATACTTGATCATGTGTTTTTGTTAATAGGGAGAAGATGTATCTGTAGCTGCCATGAGAGAAGTGAAAGAAGAGGCTGGAGTAAGTATTCTTGACTGTTACAGTATATCATAGAGCCGTTTTTTTATGTTAATTTTGTTTAAAGTCTGTGCTTCTTAATTCTCCAGATCGATACCGAATTCTTGGAAGTCCTTGCATTCAGGCAATGCCACAAGTCCTTTTATAGTAAGTCAGATCTAATGTTTGTGTGTATGCTGAAACCAAAGTCTTTCATTATCCAAAAACAAGATTCAGAAATTGAAGCAGCACAGGTACTTAAACCATCAGCAAAATCATACTAGTAATTATTATTATTTCAGAATATAATATGACCATGCACGTTATTATTTTTGCAGTGGATGCCAGTTGAAGATTACGCCAACCAGATCTTTATGAAGGAGCATAAATCATTCGACTACATTGCTAAAATATGCCTAGCAAAAAAAGATAACAAATATGATGGCTTTTCTGCATTGCCTATAGCAACTCCTACATCTCACAATAAGAGCTATATCTATTCCAAGTATCAGGGGCAGTAATCTTGATTCAGAACTGTAACAAGAAATTTACCTTTTATGTATACTAAGAGAGTGCTTAGGATTCGCATATTTAATGCTTATCTATCTAACATAAGTACTTGTGAATGCTTGGATATAACTGCATACTAGCACTTTATAATAAGCAATCCCAAACACCCCTTTAGCAATACTTTGGTATATGATGATATGTACCATTGTTTATTTTGTAATACTATTTGTTGTACCATATTGGTTACGGAATTTAATGACCTCCCGAGCGTCTATCTATAAAATTGTCGGTCAAGCTACTTGTTGCAATATGCTGATATATATGTTTTTGTCTTGTGTTGATAATCATGCTTGTATATCCTCACTTGTGCTGCCACATTTTGCTAGGTGGCAAAATGCTGCGGTCATAAGGCGTGCTGGTGTGTTAAGTGACTGAATTCCATGCAGGAGACATAGTAATAAATACTCAACATGGCTGTATCTCCATCCATTATTTACTCCCACTTATTTCTTTTCAGCATTTTCAGGTGTTCCGAAGAGAAAAAAAACCAAATATGATGCTGTCAAGACATATTGTGGTCCTGTTTGTTTGTATTTTTTGTTCGTTTGTAACTATTTCTAATTCGGTTTCTAAGAAGCCTCAAGATGGGTATGGTGATGGTGTAACATCAGGATCACCACCAGCTGCATGTCAATACTCATGCACACCTCAGCAGCCTCAACATCCACCCCCACCGCGTGGTGGAAGTAGTATATATGCTGCACCACCACCTCCTTGTCCACCAGTGGCTCCAGTTATGTGCTGCCAAAACGCACCTCCAACGCCTCCCATGCCTTATGGTTATCCTAATACTTATGGGAACTATACAGAAAGTTATGGATTTTCGAGTACCCCGTCTTTTGTTATGATGTTGTTGGTTCCCTTTGTGTTTGTTTTGGGGGTTTGATGATACTTTGGATGTTCTTGAGGTGTGCAGGTATGTGTATTGTCCTCTTTAGTTTTTTTTTAATCTTTTTTCATTTACTTAGTGCAGAACCTTAGAAATGACACTTTCAAGTAGTTAAAAATAGGTTATCTATAAAATTTGACTATAGTTTTTGCAAGTGAAATTAGTACAACACAAAGATTACTTTTTCACACTACAACAAATGTTTGTTGGTGTCTTGTGTTCTGTTGTAGCATTTGTCCATTGACATAACAACAAAACTAATAGCAAGAGAAAATAGTGTTGGAGGGGCAACTCAGGACTTGAGAACCCGACCCACTTCGATTTGCACCTAAAAATACATATTTTGACTCGAATTCATTTTGACTTATTATCGAACTTGTCTGGCCCGCCTATTTTGCTACCTTTTACAAAACTGATGCTAGTTTGCCTGTCATTTTTTTTTTTTATCTTAAACAATTTGGTAGTTGCGATTTAATCTTTAACAATTTGGTTATCATATTCTGATTTCTTTAACATTGTAGTCATTGTCACTGAGGCATTGACATATATGATTTAAAACTATAAAACATCTTCATAACTTAATGTATCACTTTCAAATTCACAATGACCCAATTGTCATGATACTAATTACTGGACAGTCATGATACTAATTACTGGACTTTTATTCCAGGTGCTAGCATTTCCTAATGAAGGCTTTATATATTGAGGAGTACAAAATAGTTATAGATGATGTACACTTTCTCAAAACCCATAGAAAGTTGTTATTTACTTATTTTCAAACTGTATAATTCTTACACGTATGTCATGTACCATGTACTTGCTTTCTGTTGTTATCTTGTTCAATAAATTATCAATAGTCTAAGGTAGATGATTATTTTACACTAAACAATATTGTACATTGCTACTAAGATGAAATAACTTCCTAAAGTCTGTCAAACATTTCGACATAGTTATGGACACTAATGCTCAATTTCTTCAATTTCGACAGAGTTTTTACTAAATTCAACCTTCATATGTTCGATGAGATGATTGTTTTTAAAGACATAACACCACATTCTAATATGCTCGTCTCAAGTGAACTACTTAATACAGTGAAATAATCCTTATTCTGAAATGAAGTTCCTTTCTTAGCACATACTACTTTAAAAACATTACATCGACAATCACAGATTAGAGAGTTACAATGTGTAACATTTACACGAGTGATTTCTTTCAAACCAAAAACTTCCATATATGCAAATAATCATGATCTATTAGCACTTGTAAGTATACAATGATTACTTTACAGCTGAAAAACAAAGATGATTGTTCAAACTATAATTAAAGCTCCACATGTTAAATGGCTGTTAATTAACAATATATTAGAAACCACTAGACAAAAAATAGTGGATTTTATATGTAATATCTAACAACCACCTACCTAGGCTTCATGGTAGAACTTCCACCAGAGCCGCCACCAAAGCTGCCGGATCTCCCCAAACCGCCTTTCGGACTACCCAAGCTCATTTGCTGATACGAACCCGGATTCGAGTTATACATTTGGTGTTGCGTCCTACCCATCACCATACTATTCTGCATCCCTCCATACATCCCACCACCATCATTATACCCACCAGGATTCGCACCACCACCGCCTCCGGATGACCCATCATTCTCGCCTTGTCGTCCGATAGTCTTTTCACCTTCCATTTCTCTGTATTTTGCTAAATACACCTGTTGAGCAAATGAAAGCTTAGTTTCGGAACTTAAGGTTTCTTTCATATCTACAATTTTCTTCTCATTTGAGTCTGTACCAAATGTTCATATCATACACACATGTTTTACTAGGAGGGAAATACGAGACAGTTCAGGAAAAATGATGAAACCATGTAAGTCTAAATCTTTCTAGACTAAAAAAAAATCAATCTACCAACAAGTCCCTCCAAACTTAAAGCCGCGGTTATACAAACTCTTCTAAATTTTAGCAGCCTTGGAGATAAAACCTCATGTTTAAGATCCGTTTTTTTCTTTTTTCCAGATTCTATCCCTATTAACCGAGATTCCACATTTTTTCTCAAATTTCCCCTTATTCATGTTTTTAGTTTTCTTCAAGTAAAATCAAAGTAATGCTGAGAAAAAGTTAGCAAAATAAACATTTCCCTAAAACATTCTCTACAAAACACAAAACATGCATTTCTCCAATGGAAACTACAAAACACATTTTTTATGTTTTCCTTGTTTCCTTTGCAACTTTCCTTCTTTTCTTCAACATAGAAAAGAGTGTCACATGAACCCTTTTTCTAGGTTTTGTTGAAAATTTAATCCTTTTTTTTTTTTTTTTTTTTTTTTTTTTTTTTCAATTTCATATCTTCCCTTTTTAAATTTGGAAAATTCATATATACCATGTTTTAAAAATATTGTACATTATGCATTCAATGCTTGCACTTTTGGTGTATATGAAATTAATCATAAAAATAGGAAATTAATCTTTTTTTCTTTTTCTTTTTTTTCTTTCTACAAAACTGAAAATAAAAAAATTAATAAATTTTTTCTCCAACCAAGCGCACTCACAAAATCTCAAAAATCGAAGTAAAATCTCCAAATCTTTATAAATTTTTCCTGTATAAATTTTGTAAAAAAAAAAAAAAAAAAAAAAAGCAGAACCTTCAAAGGGTCAACATACTCCTCAAAGCCTAAAGTAGTCATAGCCCAAAGCAAATCATCACCATTAATGGTCTTCCTTTTCTCCCTTTGACACTTATCCGAAGCTTCACCTGTAATAAAACTAATAAACTCCGACACACATTCCTGCACCGTCTCCTTGGCATCTTTCGATATCTTTGCATTTGCTGGTAACGCTTTCTTCATGATCCTGCTCACGTTTGCTATCGGCAGGAACCTGTCTTGTTCCCTTGCTGATAACTCTCCGCCTGCCTCGTTGTCTGAATCCGCCATCGGTCAACCAACAAAGAAAAAGAGTTTTTTTTCTTTTCTTTTATTAGTGTGGTAGTTGTTGTTCCTAGTGAGTGAATAATTTAATAGAAGCATATGTTTATAGTTTTATACTACCTTGTCTTAAAAATATTGTCCATATTTCTATTTTGGGATATCTCAAAATAATTGTCCACTAAAACTAGAGAATATAATAAAGCAATATTCTTTTTGGGTTGTTAAAAATTAAAGTGACTCCACTTTTATTAAACTTAGTAATTCTTGTTATTTTGAGACGGATGGAGTACTGTTTTTCATATAATATTTGTATAAGTTATAAAGCGCATTGTACCTCATGTATAACAATGTCTCTTAAAATTATTGTCACGAGAGATAAATCATAAAATTTAATAAAAATTGGGACTACTATAAATCTCAACCACTTAAAAACAATATTCCCTTAATATATTTTTTAGTTTTTATTTCTTTTAAAATGAAAATGTGGATTATAATTTTGAGACGGTTGAGTATCAGGTATATACAGTTATATAAATATAAAGATGGATATAAAATTGTAATATTACCACACTAATTAAATATTTTTGTAAGGTGGATGGGTGGGTGGTGACACGTGGAGGGTGTGAGGTGGTTGTTTTGTTGATAAGGAGAAGGTGACGTGGAGGGTTATGAGGCGTTGGATTGGGAGGGTTAAGTGGATTGGATGGTTGGATGGTGGTGTGGCTCTTTGTTGGTTCCAAATGGCACGAGAATCTTGATTCTGTACTAGGGGATTACAATTTCTGTAACTAGTCCCTTGAGTAAATAGGAAGTTTAAAAAGTTGGGACCAAACGGAATGGAGTCCGTGAGTTCACGTTGTGTATATTTGATATTTTAAGTTGTAATTTATCTATTATTTATGTATAATGCTATCGTTGAAAACTTAATAAAGCTTGTTTGTAATTGATTATTAGTAGGTTCTTATTCAAGTTACTGCTAACAGTATAAAAATAATAACAAATGTGAAATGTTGCGGCTTTAGTCGAGAATTGCACTAAAATAGGACACCCCGATTAGTATGGGGACGGATTTGAGGGAGCATCGCGCCTAACGGGGCAACCCGATTATCCCCGATACGTATCGGGGCATGTTTGAGCAGAACATTGGTAATCGAGTTTGAGGATGGGAATGATCGTCTCGCCCAAAACTCGTTGGGTAGCTATCCTTATAAAAAAGTGTGCACTGAGAATCTATTATACTTTTGGTCCTAGCTTTTGTATATTTGATATTTTGGGAAAAAGATGTCTTGATCACCACTTTAACCCAAGGGAATAATGTAGTTGACGATTTGGGATTGTTAGGTAGATATGCAAATTAATCACCACATGTTGAAACTTGAAACATTAAAGAGGTGTTTGGTATGAGGGTATTGGATTGAAGAAATGATTTTTATTTTCGTATAATTGTTAGGTTGATGGGTTAATTAAAAAAAATGAGAATATAACCCATAAAAATATGTGTATCTCATATAGACCAACGATTGTGGGTCTGTAAACCCATAACCATTCCCATACCCCCTAATGATTCTTTTGTACAAACCAAACACTTCCTAAAGTCGATATCGGAGCATGTAACTTAGTTTGTTTGGGTAAGTGGTTATAACCTTGATCAAGGTGATGGTGATGTGGTAAATGGTCATAAGTGGTCAGTATTGCATCTTTGGTGAAGCCGAGCAAAAGTTGCTTCTTAGTCAAGATCGTCCTCGAGATTTTGAGGGTATTAGGCGAAATCTATAATAAGTCTTTTAAAAACTATTGTTATATAAAAAGTTTTCCAACATATAAGGCAAAATAGTCATTTAAACCTTCAACATATAACCAACTTAAGATGTATTTTCACATAAAAAAGTATGTATACACATATGTGTGTGTGTATATATATATATATATATATATAGGAGAAGGTTAATGTGAGAACTTTCTTAAAGTTGTAAAAATGAGAACTATTCTAAAATACTATTAAAACATTGATACATAACCATTTTAGCAAAGATGCACCAAAATATTATATATTAATACAAGTTAACATTAAATCGACTAAAAACCAACTCATACATGAGAAACGGATTACTGATACACAATTAAATTTTTTATACATATACATTAAAATCTCAAAAAATTAATTTCTTATACATAAATTGATACACCTAATACACGAGAACCACTAAAAACTTGATACACAATACTAAACTTTGATACACATTAAATGTTGAATCAAAGTGTATCACTTAGTTTACGTCAATTTTCATAAGAAAATCTATCAAATTTTTAACAATTTTAGTTGTAATTAATTATGTTTTTATTTTCTTTTAAGTTGAGTGTCATTTGTGAGATTTTGGTTGGTTCTTATTTTTAAAACTTTAAGAAAGTTCTCATTTGATCTCAATTTTATATATATATATATATATATATATATATATATATATATATATATATATATATATATATATATATATATATATTAGTCAACCAACTTTTTAAAACTTTTCAAAACTTTTCAAAAAAAATTCAAAAATTTTCAAAAAAATATCAAAAAAGTTTCTAAAAATTTTCGAAAATTTTTCAAAAAATTAAAAAAAGAAATTCGAAATTCTTTTGAAAATTTTTTTAAACAATTTTGAAAATTTTTTTGAAAAATTTTGAAAATTTTTTTTTAGCGAAATTTTTTCGAAAATTTTCAAAATTTTTTTTTCTAAAACTTTGGGGGCTCTGGTCGGTCGCCCACTCACACATCTTCAAGGACAGCTCTGTTAGTTGTCGTGGTGGTGGCTTTGTTTTTGTTTTGTTTATGTTAGCTAATAAGAAAACGTTGTTAGCTAATAATAAAATGTTTTTGTTTTGTTTTGGTAGTTGATTCGTGCAAACCAATTATATATAATATAGTAGTATAGTATCGAAGTGATCCGCAAGAAATACGAATCACCCGAGTCGTTTCCCAGTGAAGGTGTGAATGGAATCAAGAATATTGATTCGTGTAATCGTGATTTGAAAAGTGGTAAAAAGGCAAATAGTGATCAAATAATTCAATTATCAGCTAACAATTATTAAACATGCAAAGAGTACAAGCTAGTAATGCACCAAGATCTAAAACGCAAAAACGGGAATGCACGCGCGATTATTAAACGTAACGCGCGCAATAAAACGCGAGTTTTAAGCTACACTAATCCTACGGACTTCAAAATAATTTTAAAAAATTAAAAATGATAAAAGAAAATTTTAAGAAAAATAAAAATATTTTTTTTGACTTTTTAATAATTTTTTGTGAATTAAAAACTAATTAAACTATTTAATAATTAAAAGAAATTGTAAATAAAGTGAGAAAAATGCAAATTTAATTTCTAAAATTCTAAAATAAATGAAAACTATTTTCTAAAATATTTTTGGATTTTTCTGGGGTTTTCTGATTTTTTTAGATTTTCTGATAATTAAAAAGTATTAAATAATGATTAAGAATGAAAATTAATTGAGAAAAGTAGCAAATAAACTCAGAAAATTATGAAAATTTCAGGGAAAATCTAAAATTTTATTTTGAATCTAAGAAAAATAGAAAAAGTGAAAAATAAGCACTGTAAGTGCTTATTAGCTTAAAAACAGCTTATTCAAGTGCTTATTTATAAGCACAGTTGACCAAATGTTGACCAGACTTTTATCAAATGCTTTTTAGACTTAAGTGAGCTTATAAGGACAAGATTAAGGCCTTAGCATGCACAGGAACACAGATAAGCTATGCAAGTAGTTCAAATAAGCACTAATGAGAGTAATAAGCAATGGCAGATAAGCAGTAGGCCAAATATCAATGGAAACAGATGCTATAAGCTCTATGAAGCACAAAACAAACAAGAAATCCAACTTTATATCAAAAATGAGCTTTTGCAGCCCAATAAGCCAAACAGATTTATACAGAATTGCTCATAAAAGTGAGCTCAATAAGCTGTGAAGATAAGCACTCAGATGCAAACTTTTGGAAGCAACTTATACTCTACCAACCCAGGAACACAAATCAACCTTAAAAACATATCCTTGAACAAGTTTACTAGTCTAGAAATGCCCAAGAACATGGGCAAGAACCTGTGGTGCAGGGCACCAAAGGTGACAATAAGCTGAGTTCAAGGGCTTATTCAGATAAGCAAATGGATTTCAAAGCTCAATTTTCTTTTTGAAATAAGTTATATAGGTACCAGGCTATCCAAATCAACAATCAAAAAGTATTTCCAATCCAAATCAAAGGATACACATCACCACAAAGTTTTGACCATTTCTGAGTTCAAAAAGATTTTTGACTTTTCATATGAAACAGAAAGTTGACCATTTTGATTTTTGATTACTCTAATCTGATTACTAATGTTATATTAAGCTAATATATGACTTTAATAAGCTAGTACTAATTATAATGCAACTATTTTTAAGATTTCTTAACCTAAAACTTATTTATGCTAACTGTTAAGAAGATTATTAAACAATTTTGACTTTTTACTAATAACTGACTAATTTTATGATTTAACTTACCCTAATATTAGTCTAGTGAACTACCTAAACCAATTTTACCCTTTTAACTTAAGCCTATATCAGCTAACAACTAGTAGCCAAACACCCCTTAATTGACTGTCACCAATGAGAATACAAACACAGACCTTATAAATCAAGTCCAAAACATATCCAAAGTATCCAATATGATGAATAAACATGAAATCACTCAGAAACATGGATCAAAAACATCCTTTTCACAGAATCAAAGAGATCACAGATTGTATGCTTATGAGACAGTATAAGAGTAATTTTCACCACAGATGTTCAAAAGTAACAAACAAGCAATTTATAAGCAATATTAAGCTATAACAGGTAATTTCTAGTATAAATAGCTACTAAAGACAGATATGATCTATATTATCAATAAGCTATAGAAATGGAACTTAAAAGTGAGACTTACAAATCCAAATCCCCCTCAGCTCGAACAGAGGGGGTTCACTGAGCTAGCCTGTCTCTTGACAGGCCAAATGGACTTCTTTTTGGCTGCCTTTTACCACCTCAAAGCTCAGCTTATTGAAATAAGCTGGGCTTTGACTTATGTTGACTTTTTTAGAAAATTTTTGTTTTTGAGAACTAAGAAAGAGACAAGTTTACTGAAGGGTATAGAAGTGTAAATAAGCTTGAATCAAAAACATTTAAACACTAAAAAGGATTAAGGAAAGAAAAGAACATGTTTTTGGATTTTTTTTGTATTTTAAGATTTTTTTGGTTTTTCTTTTATAATAAACAACAACAAAAGAAGAATTGGAATAGAAGATTAGGACTAAAATAGTAATAAAAGAGCTTGCTTTAAACAGAAATAAGGAATAAATAAGCTACAATAAGCAGTAAGAAATAAGACAATAAGAATTTAAGCTGTAGTGAACTTTTAAATAAGACGATTAAAAGGAAACTTTCATTAATTAAAAACTTGAGTTACAAAACTGGCAGAGTAACACTACAATTACTCTACACACCTAAACGTATGAATGAGGGGGGGGGGGTATTTATAGGAGCAGGGGAGGTGATGGGTGCTAGGGTTTGAGAAGATGCTAGAAGATCAATTGAGGCCACAAATCCTTGATTCAATCCAAATCCTCGTCATCCCATACTCATTCAATCCATTTGATAGACCTTATCTTGAATCCACGACTCTTAGACCAATCAGGGAGCAAAGAGGAGCCACGTGGATGTGATATGACACCATCTGACAACGTGTCAGATGGTTCTAGAAAGATGCCTAGTACGAGGTATAGATTTGGTGATTGGTACGAGGTTAATTTATTAGGTACGAGGTAAATTTTGGGGGAGAAGCACAGTGAAAGGGCGCGGTGTATTTTTTTATTATTGTTTGAGTTGGTGGGCCGGGTTTAGGGGGTAGGATTAGTAAGTTTGGGCTTTTGGGTTTGTGTTGGTATTGTGGACCTTGGGCTGTGTTTTTGTTTATTATTTTGGTTTAAAGGCTTATGGATCCGGTTGTAGTAGTATAGCAAACCAAGGGACCAAATGTGTAATTCTGAAACTTCAAGGACCCAATCTGCCAAACTTCATAATTATACTCCCAAGGGTCTATTGTGGCATTTCTTGAATGTTGGAGGGTCTGAGTTGTCAACTCTTCAAAATATCTTCATAAGGACCAATGTTGTCAACTTTGAAAGTTGAGGGACCAAATGTGAACTTTCTTCATTCCCGGGTCACTTTTGTAATTCTTGAAACTTTGAGGATCCCAATTGACCATATGAACTTCACTTTGACCACTAGCTTCCCCGGCTCCGGCTTTATTCACTTTTCCAAATCTCGTGCCCGTTTTGTCATTTCCTCGTGATTTTTCGTCTTTTCTTAAATATTCGTTCCTGCACATTCACAAACACAAAAACACACATTCTTTGGCATTATTGGTTAGTTTTTGGTTTATTTGGTCCAATATTGGCTTAGAAAAGGTGAGTGAATAAGCACTCACCAGTAGTGATTATTGTGAGATAAATGTGGTCATAAAATAATGAGAGATGATAGAGCATGGCGCTAATGTGGCAACAACGGTCAATGGTTGCAATGACTATTGTTGATGCTCTAGCGGGAGTGCTATATGTAAAAGGCAGCAGTTGAAGATTTCTTTTATTTATTCATATTCAGGGGTGGACCTAGGGTTCCTCCGGGTTAACGGGAACCCAATGGATATTTGCCGCTTAGTGTAAATTTTCGTTAAAATTACTGATTTATTCGAAATGAATCTGGTCCTGATATTTTTGTGTCACCCAAATACATGTAGTGTTTAGTTAGTCGATTAATGTATCAAAAAAAATATATGTCTTCTTAATTTGTTTAGACTAGGCGTACTAAGGTCAGTCGACCAAGGGCGCCAGTCGGCCTTGGTGTGGATGTGTCGGTCGGCCAAGGTTGGAAGAGGAAGACAACCAAGGTCGTGGCTTGTATATGTGTTTCAAAAATATACCGTTTGGTACTTCACTTGTATATAAATCAACTTTTAAGAATTTACACCCTTTAACCTTATAAATACCCAATTTATTTTATCATTTTATACACAATTTATATACACTTTATACAACTTCACAACTTTTTTAAATGGCTTGTTCGCTTCCACACAACGTTGATGAAATCAAAGTTATGGTTCAGAAACAAATCGATGAGAAATGAATGCTAACACTACTCATAAAAGTTACTCGTGGAAACTTCTTACTCCCATGTCCTAGGTTTTTGTATCTCATTATTTTATTTTTGTTGAGAAATGAATCGCTTCATATTTTCTCGTTTCAATAATTTTTAGTCCGATAGTGACACCTAAGTTAAAACGATAAATAGTTATTCATTTTCTCTTAAGAACCACTGCAATAGAAATTCGGTCCACATCAAGGAATTTGGGGTACATACAATATCAAGGATATAAGTTGCGGAGTACAATCACGTGCACCTCATGTGACTGATTACTAATCACGTATCACATGCACCTCACGCGCCAACAACTTATTGATACATACATAACTCTTATTAAACAATACTACAACTTTCATATTTTTCATTTCTCACTTTTTTCACTTTTCTCATATTTTTCACTTTTTTCTTTGATTTTTTCTCATACATCAAATGGAAGCTTATCGGGTAGCTCCAAAACCACATGCATAATCAACTTTTGACTTTTGATTTTTTACTTTTTGGTTCTTATTTTTGGTGTTCCTTGATATGTACCCAACTTCTAAAGCAAAAATTCTCTTAAGAAAACAAATAACTAAGTATTATTCAAACCTAAATACCACTAATTAACCTAGAACATCTATTATATATTGGTGACGTATCTGATGGGAGTAAAAAGCCACGAGTACCTCTTATGAGCTCTAAAGAGAACCACTACTCCACGTTTAGCATTATACTTGTAAATAAACTCTATCATTTCTCGTTCTCTGCAAATTTAAGACCTCAAATAATGAGATTAGCAGATGCTTAGCCAATAATCAGCCACGCATATATAAAGTCAAATACGGGAACTTTGCAAACTCTTAAAAAGAATTCGCGTTTAATAGCTCCTAATGTAAAAGACTAGCACAAACTTTTATGATTACCATTGGTTAAGGGAACAAGCTAGGGCTCAACACGCCCGGTTAAGTCAAAATATTTATTCCTACTCTCGCCAGCAAGAAAGTCAACAAGGTGTCAAATCACTTATTCATACTTTATTATATTTTTGCACAACTTTTTCAACTTTTTCTCATATTTTTGTGCTTTTTCATGACTTTTTTCATTCACTTTTCTTCAAAATTTTTGAAAATTTTCAAATTTTTCAAAAATTTTTTTTTGGTGGAAAAACGGAGTTACGAGAGTACATGACATGGTGAAAACTGCAAGGTCAAAATCGAATCGAAGATTCACCCCCCCGGACTAGAATGAAACATTGTCCTCAATGTTTTACGGGCAAAGGTAATCCTAACAAATATCTAGGGCCGTTTATTAAGTATGCCAAAGCAAACGTTAGTCGATAAGATTTTCGGATATTGGATTTCCATAAGCAACGATGAATGAGACTCGAGTGGAGAGAAAGACAAAACCACGAGCACGAGAGTCATCATAAATCGGGGACAATCCTGGACAATCATCACAAACAACCACGAAACACGAGATTGGAAGAGGTACCCCCTCTTCACGTTATTTATTAGAAAATAGAAATATAAGAAGATGATTTGGATAAGCATGGGTTGCCACCCACGAAGCGCTTTGTTTTTTATTACCGAGTCACGTAGCTTGACTCGATCCCCGAATTCATTCGTCCTTGGGGAAAGTTTGGAGATCCGGGACTACCATGGTTGGTACGTCCCCTCCGAAATAGTGTTTCAAACGGTGACCATTCACCTTAAAGTTGGGACCATCAAGTTGAGCCAACTCAATAGTTCCATAAGGGAATACTTGTGTTATGGTGAATGGTCCAGACCAACGGGTTTTAAGCTTACCCGAGAAAATCTTCAAACGAGAGTTAAAAAGAAGCACTTGATCACCAACGTTGAACACGCGGTCTTTGATCTTGGCATCATGAAGTCTTTTTGTTTTCTCTTTATAAATTAAAGAATTCTCGTAAGCTTGATCACGGAGTTCGACTAACTCATTCAATTGAACTTTTTGGTGATCACCCGCGGTTTTTAAGTCAAAATTTGCATGTTTTAAGGCCCAGTAGGCCTTGTGCTCAAGTTCGATGGGCAAATGACAAGCTTTCCCGTAAACCAACTTATATGGAGTACACCCGATTGGGGTTTTGTAAGCGGTCCGGAAAGCCCATAAAGCATCATCTAGCTTATCGGCCCATGAGGCACGGTGTTCACCTACGGTCCTTTCTAAAATCCTTTTGAGGCCACGATTGGACACCTCCACTTGACCACTAGTTTGTGGATGATAAGCCGTGGAAAGACGATGTGTGACACCATATTTAAGCATAACTTTAGCGAATTGGTCATTGCAAAAATGGGTCCCACGATCACTTATGATGGCTCGAGGTGTGCCAAATCGGGCAAAGAGACTTTTTAAGAATTTCACAACTACTCGGGCGTCATTAGTGGGGAGCGCCTTCGCTTCAACCCATTTGGACAAGTAATCGACGGCCACGAGAATATACTTATTTCCTCTTGATGACGGGAATGGACCCATGAAATCGATGCCCCAAACGTCAAAAATCTCACAAACTTGAATCGCATTTTGCGGCATTTCATCTTTTTGAGAGATTTTCCCTTGACGTTGGCAAGAATCACATGTTTTCACCAATTCATGGGCATCCCGATATATCGTCGGCTAATAGAAGCTGGAATCGAACACTTTCTTTGCGGTGAAGTTGGCACCATGATGTCCCCCCGTGGGTCCACTATGGCATGCCTTAAGAATTTCAACGGCTTCCGTACCGTGAACACACCGCCGGATCACTTGATCCGCACAGACTTTGAACAAATAGGGGTCGTCCCAAAAATAATGTTGGACATCTTTAAAGAATTTCTTCTTTTGTTGGGACGACATCCCTTGTTTAATGAAGTTCCCCGCATGGTAATTCGCAAAATCGGCGAACCATGGGGTACTTTGGTCAAGTTTAGTCACACTCCCAAGTGTCTCGAGAGGAAAAGCATCGTTAATTTCCTTGTTCTCGAGAACACTTTGATGGGGGTTCTCAAGTCGTGAAAGGTGATCTGCAGCAAGGTTCTCAGCTCCTTTTTTGTCTCGTATTTCGACATTAAATTCTTGGAGCAAAAGAACCCACCGCATCAAGCGTGGCTTAGCATCTTGCTTTGCCATTAGGTATTTCAAGGCTGAATGGTCCGTATACACTATGCATTTCTTAAGGAGCAAATAGGTTCTGAATTTCTCAAAAGCATAGACAACCGCTAACATCTCTTTTTCGGTAGTTGTATAGTGATGTTGGGCGTCGTTCATGGTCTTACTTGCATAGTGTATAGGTTGAAAGTACTTATTCTTACGTTGTCCCAGAACTGCACCAATGGCATAATCGCTAGCATCGCACATTAGCTCAAAAGGTAAGTCCCAGTCGGGGGCAACTAAGATTGGTGCCTCCGTTAACTTCAGTTTTAAAACATTAAATGCATCGATGCATTCATTTGTGAAGTTAAACGGAGCATCCTTTTCTAAAAGGTGAGTCAGAGGCCGGGCAATTTTCGAGAAGTCTTGTATAAAACGTCGGTAAAAGCCAGCATGACCAAGGAAACTTCGGATTCCTTTGACGGTCTTAGGATGAGGTAGCTTAGCAATAACATCGACTTTTGCACGATCTACCTCAATCCCAGATTTTGAGATCTTATGGCCGAGGACTATGCCCTCTTTAACCATGAAGTGGCTTTTCTCCCAATTTAGAACCAAGTTGGTGTTTTCACACCGTTTCAGCATATTCTCTAAATGGGAGAGGCAAGAGTCGAAAGAACTTCCATAGACGGAGAAGTCGTCCATGAATACTTCCATGGTTTTTCCAATCATATCGGAGAAAATGGCCATGATGCACCGTTGAAACGTGCCTGGAGCATTACAAAGGCCAAAGGGCATTTTACGATAGGCAAACGTTCCATACAGGCAAGTAAAAGTGGTCTTTTCTTGATCCTGGGGATCAATGGGAATTTGAAAGTACCCAGAAAAGCCATCCAAGAAACAATAGAACTCATTCCCCGCTAACCGTTCAAGCATTTGGTCCATAAAAGGAAGCGGGAAATGGTCTTTAGGAGTTGCATCATTTAACTTTCGGTAGTCGATACAAACTCTCCATCCGGTCACAAGTATAGTCGGTATAAGCTCATTATCATCATTCTTCACAACAGTGATTCCGCCCTTCTTTGGAACACAATGAATCGGGCTAACCCATGAACTATCCGAGATTGGATAAATCATTCCAGCGTCAAGGAGTTTTATAACTTCTTTTTTGATCACTTCGTGGATTTGTGGGTTAACCCGTCGTTGTTGTTGGACGGACACTTTGTGATTATCTTCAAGTAGAATCTTATGAGTGCAAAATCGAGGGTCGATTCCCTTAATGTCGGATATTTGCCAAGCAATCGCACCTTTATGCTTCCGAAGCACATCTAAGAGTCGGGTCTTCTCCTCATCTTTTAAATCTTTTGAAATTATTACAGGCAATTTATTATTAATTTCCAAGTATGCGTATTCGAGATGAGGAGGTAAATCCTTAAGCTCGAGCTCCGGAGGATTCTCAATAGACGGCTTTACTTCTTTTACGTCTGCCATTTTTAAGTCTACCGGAGGGGAAGAAACAATTGGTTTTTCATTTAACAACTTTTCAATTAATAAAATATCCCTCTCCGAATCAAAGTTATTATTATCAATTTCCGGTGAAAATGATTCATTTGAAAGACAAGCATTGATTTCTTCCCAAGCGAGATCACTTCCCTCAAACGGAGTGAGGGAAGTGGAAGAATCGGAGACGATCGGTTCAAAAGAAGGAGTGGGATTGCCACTCGAAGCATTGGCGGTAAAACCAAGAAGTTCTTGAGAATACTCCTCCGTAGCTTCGTCAATAACATCGATTCGATTGACGAAAGAAACATCGTAGTCGGAGGAGTATCTCGCGGTTTGATCGAGGTTAAAAGTAACGGCTTCGTTTCCAACGTGTAAAGTAATCTCCTCGTCGTAAACATCAATTAAGGCACGACCGGTCCGTAGGAATCCTCTCCCGAGAATGAGAGGAACCCGTGGATCGGCATCGAAATCAACAACCACAAAATCTGCAGGGAAATGGAATTTCCCAACATTGACAAAAATATCCTCGGCTATGCCCATTGGACGAGACGTAGATCGGTCGGCCAGTTCGAGGGTCATAAGCGTCGGTGTCAAGTTAGGAAGAGACAACTTTTTCCAAATCGACAATGGCATTAGGTTAATGCTAGCACCAAGATCGGCCAAGGCGAAGCTTTGAACCATACCCGGAAAATTGCACGGTATAAGAAACTTGCCAGGGTCTTCAAGCTTTTCGGGAAGCTTTTTAAGAAGGACCGCCGAGCAATTCTCGTTCATTTGTGTTCTTGACATTTCAAAAAGCTTTTCCTTATTATTCAAAAGTCCTTTAAGCATTGAGACAAATTTGGGCATCAAAAGTATAGCATCCGCGAGAGTTATATCAAAGTGTAATTCTTGAAAAACCTGACAAAACTTTTCCATTTGGTTTTTATCTTTCTCGCGGTGCTTTTGTTCGCTTTGACGTGACGGATATGGCAACTTTGTTTTAACCGGTGTTTCTTTTTCATTTTCATAAACAACCTTTTCCTTTCCTTTAGACGTCGGGACCACCGGAGGTTGGATGTCGTCGGTCCTTCCATTATTAATAGGAATTTCCGTATCCGTTGTCGCCTCGGGTTCACGGGCGACTACCTTGGGAAGTAGAGAAGAAGAGGTAGTCGGAGCCGTCGGTCCATCATAAGTAACACCACTCCTTGTGATGATCGCTTTAGCATCGCCCCTCGGGTTAGCGATCGTGTTGCTCGGCAACGTTCCAGAGCCCGAGGGTCGATCATTTAAACGCTTGTTAAGATCATTGATTTGTGTTGCAAATAACCTCGTTGTTTCCTCATTTTTAGCAATTAACGCTTGTTGACTTTGAATCAATTGTTTAATCAACTCATCCGTGGGCGACGGATTTTGAACCACATTTTGATTTTGATTACTGAAATTCTGCTCACGGTTTTGAAAATTCTGATTATTCTGATTCCCTTGATTGAAGTATCCATGATTATTATTCTGAAAATTCCCATTATTTTGAAAATTATTCCCTTGAGGCGGGCCTTGGTTGTAATTTCCCCAGTTTTGATTTTGATGAAAATTTTGATTTTGTCCTTGAAAACCATTATTTCCTCGGTTTTGATTTTGATTGAACTGATGATTACGGTTTTGCACATTATTGTTTTGATTCACTTGATTTGGTTGATTAAACCCGGGTGGTCCATGAAAATGGCTCGAACGGTAGCTGAGAAGATTTCGATCTCCTTGAAGAGGTGGGTAGCCGGTGCCACCCATGTTTGCAGCATACACGTTCTCTTGAGCATAAGAGCCAGTCGACGGACACTCATAATACGGGTGTGGACCACCACAAGTCTCACAACCGTGACTCACCATTTTGACTTGATGGTTCGGTTTCTCAATAGACATAGCATCGACTTTCTTTGTTAAAGCCAATATCATATTTTTCATTTCATCATTATTTTTCTCATTATTAGACACTTGATGTTTGTTCCTAGACATTCTCACACGAGCCTTGTTCTCGATTATCATGAAGGCATCATTCGTGTTTCTTGCCAACAAGTTCCCACCCGCAGCAGAGTTGAGTGAGTCTTGGTCAACATGACTCAACCCATTATAGAAAGTGTCAATCTGCTGAAGGGGTGTGAACCCATGGTTCGGACATTTTTCCATCAAATCTTTGAATCGGTCCCAAGCTTCACTAAACGACTCATCAAAAGCTTGTTGGAACCGAAAGATTTGGGAACGTAGATTAGAAGTTTTAGAGGGAGGATAGAAATGATTCACAAACTTGGAAGCAAGGTCATTCCAAGTGTGAATCGAGTTCGGCGGTTCCTTTTCCAGCCAAGTCCGGGCTTCTCCTTTTAAGGAGAAAGGAAACAACTTCAATTTCACCACATCGTGAGGGACTTGATTCATCCTAATAGTCTCAGCGATGTCGGCGAAATTTCGGATGTGTGCATAGGGGTCTTCGTTATCAAACCCGTGGAATGATATACCCGTGATTAAGTTGAGTAATCCGTGATTAATTTCAAAGTTGGCATTGATGTCCGGAATCACAATTGCCCTCCTCACACTGTTAAATGGTGATTGGAGTTGTTCTTCCATCGGACGCGGATCAAATGCCGGTTGTTGTCCCATCGGCGGGACAACATTGTGCTGCGGACCACCCATCGGCGGGGGCCCGTTGTGTTTTTCGTTATGGTTCATATCCTCGTCGTCGAGGAAATGAACACGACTTGTATGTCGTAAAACCCGCTCGGGGTTTGAGAGCGGAGAAGTAAGATTCTCAGAAGAAGAACGGGTGTGCATACACCACAAGCAAAATCAAAAAGAAAATGAAAAAGAAAAGAAGAAGATGATTTTTTTTTTTTTGATTTTCTTTAAAACGTCACGTTAATTGAAAACCGTTTCCTTCAAACCACTCGCGACGGGACGGGAGAGAAGAATGGATCTCTCTTCAGCTTGCAATTTAATGTCAAAGCTATCCGTATTTCCCGCTTATTCGGTTGTAGTATGAAGTAGTCCGACAAACAACTAATTTAACGTTTTTGTTATATTGTTATGCTTATTTGGTTTACAACGCTCCTCCTTTCGGTCGAGTCGAGGCAATAACTTTATTAATTTTTTGGTATTTTTGGAAATACTTTAGGAAAAGTATTTCTGATTTTTCAATATTTATATATATATACAAAAATAGAAGAAGGCTTAACAAAACACGATTTTTTCAAAACAATGATTCAAAATTCACTTCAAGCCTTCCCCGGCAGCGGCGCCAAAAATTGATTCGTGCAAACCAATTATATATAATATAGTAGTATAGTATCGAAGTGATCCGCAAGAAATACGAATCACCCGAGTCGTTTCCCAGTGAAGGTGTGAATGGAATCAAGAATATTGATTCGTGTAATCGTGATTTGAAAAGTGGTAAAAAGGCAAATAGTGATCAAATAATTCAATTATCAGCTAACAATTATTAAACATGCAAAGAGTACAAGTTAGTAATGCACCAAGATCTAAAACGCAAAAACGGGAATGCACGCGCGATTATTAAACGTAACGCGCGCAATAAAACGCGAGTTTTAAGCTACACTAATCCTACAGACTTCAAAATAATTTTAAAAAATTAAAAATGATAAAAGAAAATTTTAAGAAAAATAAAAATATTTTTTTTGACTTTTTAATAATTTTTTGTGAATTAAAAACTAATTAAACTATTTAATAATTAAAAGAAATTGTAAATAAAGTGAGAAAAATGCAAATTTAATTTCTAAAATTCTAAAATAAATGAAAACTATTTTCTAAAATATTTTTGGATTTTTCTGGGGTTTTCTGATTTTTTTAGATTTTCTGATAATTAAAAAGTATTAAATAATGATTAAGAATGAAAATTAATTGAGAAAAGTAGCAAATAAACTCAGAAAATTATGAAAATTTCAGGGAAAATCTTAAATTTTATTTTGAATCTAGGAAAAATAGAAAAAGTGAAAAATAAGCACTGTAAGTGCTTATTAGCTTAAAAACAGCTTATTCAAGTGCTTATTTATAAGCACAGTTGACCAAATGTTGACCAGACTTTTATCAAATGCTTTTTAGACTTAAGTGAGCTTATAAGGACAAGATTAAGGCCTTAGCATGCACAGGAACACAGATAAGCTATGCAAGTAGTTCAAATAAGCACTAATGAGAGTAATAAGCAATGACAGATAAGCAGTAGGCCAAATATCAATGGAAACAGATGCTATAAGCTCTATGAAGCACAAAACAAACAAGAAATCCAACTTTATATCAAAAATGAGCTTTTGCAGCCCAATAAGCCAAACAGATTTATACAGAATTGCTCATAAAAGTGAGCTCAATAAGCTGTGAAGATAAGCACTCAGATGCAAACTTTTGGAAGCAACTTATACTCTACCAACCCAGGAACACAAATCAACCTTAAAAACAGATCCTTGAACAAGTTTACTAGTCTAGAAATGCCCAAGAACATGGGCCAGAACCTGTGGTGCAGGGCACCAAAGGTGACAATAAGCTGAGTTCAAGGGCTTATTCAGATAAGCAAATGGATTTCAAAGCTCAATTTTCTTTTTGAAATAAGTTATATAGGTACCAGGCTATCCAAATCAACAATCAAAAAGTATTTCCAATCCAAATCAAAGGATACACATCACCACAAAGTTTTGACCATTTCTGAGTTCAAAAAGATTTTTGACTTTTCATATGAAACAGAAAGTTGACCATTTTGATTTTTGATTACTCTAATCTGATTACTAATGTTATATTAAGCTAATATATGACTTTAATAAGCTAGTACTAATTATAATGCAACTATTTTTAAGATTTCTTAACCTAAAACTTATTTATGCTAACTGTTAAGAAGATTATTAAACAATTTTGACTTTTTACTAATAACTGACTAATTTTATGATTTAACTTACCCTAATATTAGTCTAGTGAACTACCTAAACCAATTTTACCCTTTTAACTTAAGCCTATATCAGCTAACAACTAGTAGCCAAACACCCCTTAATTGACTGTCACCAATGAGAATACAAACACAGACCTTATAAATCAAGTCCAAAACATATCCAAAGTATCCAATATGATGAATAAACATGAAATCACTCAGAAACATGGATCAAAAACATCCTTTTCACAGAATCAAAGAGATCACAGATTGTATGCTTATGAGACAGTATAAGAGTAATTTTCACCACAGATGTTCAAAAGTAACAAACAAGCAATTTATAAGCAATATTAAGCTATAACAGGTAATTTCTAGTATAAATAGCTACTAAAGACAGATATGATCTATATTATCAATAAGCTATAGAAATGGAACTTAAAAGTGAGACTTACAAATCCAAATCCCCCTCAGCTCGAACAGAGGGGGTTCACTGAGCTAGCATGTCTCTTGACAGGCCAAATGGACTTCTTTTTGGCTGCCTTTTACCACCTCAAAGCTCAGCTTATTGAAATAAGCTGGGCTTTGACTTATGTTGACTTTTTTAGAAAATTTTTGTTTTTGAGAACTAAGAAAGAGACAAGTTTACTGAAGGGTATAGAAGTGTAAATAAGCTTGAATCAAAAACATTTAAACACTAAAAAGGATTAAGGAAAGAAAAGAACATGTTTTTGGATTTTTTTTGTATTTTAAGATTTTTTTGGTTTTTCTTTTATAATAAACAACAACAAAAGAAGAATTGGAATAGAAGATTAGGACTAAAATAGTAATAAAAGAGCTTGCTTTAAACAGAAATAAGGAATAAATAAGCTACAATAAGCAGTAAGAAATAAGACAATAAGAATTTAAGCTGTAGTGAACTTTTAAATAAGACGATTAAAAGGAAACTTTCATTAATTAAAAACTTGAGTTACAAAACTGGCAGAGTAACACTACAATTACTCTACACACCTAAACGTATGAATGAGGGGGGGGGGTATTTATAGGAGCAGGGGAGGTGATGGGTGCTAGGGTTTGAGAAGATGCTAGAAGATCAATTGAGGCCACAAATCCTTGATTCAATCCAAATCCTCGTCATCCCATACTCATTCAATCCATTTGATAGACCTTATCTTGAATCCATGACTCTTAGACCAATCAGGGAGCAAAGAGGAGCCACGTGGATGTGATATGACACCATCTGACAACGTGTCAGATGGTTCTAGAAAGATGCCTAGTACGAGGTATAGATTTGGTGATTGGTACGAGGTTAATTTATTAGGTACGAGGTAAATTTTGGGGGAGAAGCACAGTGAAAGGGCGCGGTGTATTTTTTTATTATTGTTTGAGTTGGTGGGCCGGGTTTAGGGGGTAGGATTAGTAAGTTTGGGCTTTTGGGTTTGTGTTGGTATTGTGGACCTTGGGCTGTGTTTTTGTTTATTATTTTGGTTTAAAGGCTTATGGATCCGGTTGTAGTAGTATAGCAAACCAAGGGACCAAATGTGTAATTCTGAAACTTCAAGGACCCAATCTGCCAAACTTCATAATTATACTCCCAAGGGTCTATTGTGGCATTTCTTGAATGTTGGAGGGTCTGAGTTGTCAACTCTTCAAAATATCTTCATAAGGACCAATGTTGTCAACTTTGAAAGTTGAGGGACCAAATGTGAACTTTCTTCATTCCCGGGTCACTTTTGTAATTCTTGAAACTTTGAGGATCCCAATTGACCATATGAACTTCACTTTGACCACTAGCTTCCCCGGCTCCGGCTTTATTCACTTTTCCAAATCTCGTGCCCGTTTTGTCATTTCCTCGTGATTTTTCGTCTTTTCTTAAATATTCGTTCCTGCACATTCACAAACACAAAAACACACATTCTTTGGCATTATTGGTTAGTTTTTGGTTTATTTGGTCCAATATTGGCTTAGAAAAGGTGAGTGAATAAGCACTCACCAGTAGTGATTATTGTGAGATAAATGTGGTCATAAAATAATGAGAGATGATAGAGCATGGCGCTAATGTGGCAACAACGGTCAATGGTTGCAATGACTATTGTTGATGCTCTAGCGGGAGTGCTATATGTAAAAGGCAGCAGTTGAAGATTTCTTTTATTTATTCATATTCAGGGGTGGACCTAGGGTTCCTCCGGGTTAACGGGAACCCAATGGATATTTGCCGCTTAGTGTAAATTTTCGTTAAAATTACTGATTTATTCGAAATGAATCTGGTCCTGATATTTTTGTGTCACCCAAATACATGTAGTGTTTAGTTAGTCGATTAATGTATCAAAAAAAATATATGTCTTCTTAATTTGTTTAGACTAGGCGTACTAAGGTCAGTCGACCAAGGGCGCCAGTCGGCCTTGGTGTGGATGTGTCGGTCGGCCAAGGTTGGAAGAGGAAGACAACCAAGGTCGTGGCTTGTATATGTGTTTCAAAAATATACCGTTTGGTACTTCACTTGTATATAAATCAACTTTTAAGAATTTACACCCTTTAACCTTATAAATACCCAATTTATTTTATCATTTTATACACAATTTATATACACTTTATACAACTTCACAACTTTTTTAAATGGCTTGTTCGCTTCCACACAACGTTGATGAAATCAAAGTTATGGTTCAGAAACAAATCGATGAGAAATGAATGCTAACACTACTCATAAAAGTTACTCGTGGAAACTTCTTACTCCCATGTCCTAGGTTTTTGTATCTCATTATTTTATTTTTGTTGAGAAATGAATCGCTTCATATTTTCTCGTTTCAATAATTTTTAGTCCGATAGTGACACCTAAGTTAAAACGATAAATAGTTATTCATTTTCTCTTAAGAACCACTGCAATAGAAATTCGGTCCACATCAAGGAATTTGGGGTACATACAATATCAAGGATATAAGTTGCGGAGTACAATCACGTGCACCTCATGTGACTGATTACTAATCACGTATCACATGCACCTCACGCGCCAACAACTTATTGATACATACATAACTCTTATTAAACAATACTACAACTTTCATATTTTTCATTTCTCACTTTTTTCACTTTTCTCATATTTTTCACTTTTTTCTTTGATTTTTTCTCATACATCAAATGGAAGCTTATCGGGTAGCTCCAAAACCACATGCATAATCAACTTTTGACTTTTGATTTTTTACTTTTTGGTTCTTATTTTTGGTGTTCCTTGATATGTACCCAACTTCTAAAGCAAAAATTCTCTTAAGAAAACAAATAACTAAGTATTATTCAAACCTAAATACCACTAATTAACCTAGAACATCTATTATATATTGGTGACGTATCTGATGGGAGTAAAAAGCCACGAGTACCTCTTATAAGCTCTAAAGAGAACCACTACTCCACGTTTAGCATTATACTTGTAAATAAACTCTATCATTTCTCGTTCTCTGCAAATTTAAGACCTCAAATAATGAGATTAGCAGATGCTTAGCCAATAATCAGCCACGCATATATAAAGTCAAATACGGGAACTTTGCAAACTCTTAAAAAGAATTCGCGTTTAATAGCTCCTAATGTAAAAGACTAGCACAAACTTTTATGATTACCATTGGTTAAGGGAACAAGCTAGGGCTCAACACGCCCGGTTAAGTCAAAATATTTATTCCTACTCTCGCCAGCAAGAAAGTCAACAAGGTGTCAAATCACTTATTCATACTTTATTATATTTTTGCACAACTTTTTCAACTTTTTCTCATATTTTTGTGCTTTTTCATGACTTTTTTCATTCACTTTTCTTCAAAATTTTTGAAAATTTTCAAATTTTTCAAAAATTTTTTTTTGGTGGAAAAACGGAGTTACGAGAGTACATGACATGGTGAAAACTGCAAGGTCAAAATCGAATCGAAGATTCACCCCCCCGGACTAGAATGAAACATTGTCCTCAATGTTTTACGGGCAAAGGTAATCCTAACAAATATCTAGGGCCGTTTATTAAGTATGCCAAAGCAAACGTTAGTCGATAAGATTTTCGGATATTGGATTTCCATAAGCAACGATGAATGAGACTCGAGTGGAGAGAAAGACAAAACCACGAGCACGAGAGTCATCATAAATCGGGGACAATCCTGGACAATCATCACAAACAACCACGAAACACGAGATTGGAAGAGGTACCCCCTCTTCACGTTATTTATTAGAAAATAGAAATATAAGAAGATGATTTGGATAAGCATGGGTTGCCACCCACGAAGCGCTTTGTTTTTTATTACCGAGTCACGTAGCTTGACTCGATCCCCGAATTCATTCGTCCTTGGGGAAAGTTTGGAGATCCGGGACTACCATGGTTGGTACGTCCCCTCCGAAATAGTGTTTCAAACGGTGACCATTCACCTTAAAGTTGGGACCATCAAGTTGAGCCAACTCAATAGTTCCATAAGGGAATACTTGTGTTATGGTGAATGGTCCAGATCAACGGGTTTTAAGCTTACCCGAGAAAATCTTCAAACGAGAGTTAAAAAGAAGCACTTGATCACCAACGTTGAACACGCGGTCTTTGATCTTGGCATCATGAAGTCTTTTTGTTTTCTCTTTATAAATTAAAGAATTCTCGTAAGCTTGATCACGGAGTTCGACTAACTCATTCAATTGAACTTTTCGGTGATCACCCGCGGTTTTTAAGTCAAAATTTGCATGTTTTAAGGCCCAGTAGGCCTTGTGCTCAAGTTCGATGGGCAAATGACAAGCTTTCCCGTAAACCAACTTATATGGAGTACACCCGATTGGGGTTTTGTAAGCGGTCCGGAAAGCCCATAAAGCATCATCTAGCTTATCGGCCCATGAGGCACGGTGTTCACCTACGGTCCTTTCTAAAATCCTTTTGAGGCCACGATTGGACACCTCCACTTGACCACTAGTTTGTGGATGATAAGCCGTGGAAAGACGATGTGTGACACCATATTTAAGCATAACTTTAGCGAATTGGTCATTGCAAAAATGGGTCCCACGATCACTTATGATGGCTCGAGGTGTGCCAAATCGGGCAAAGAGACTTTTTAAGAATTTCACAACTACTCGGGCGTCATTAGTGGGGAGCGCCTTCGCTTCAACCCATTTGGACAAGTAATCGACGGCCACGAGAATATACTTATTTCCTCTTGATGACGGGAATGGACCCATGAAATCGATGCCCCAAACGTCAAAAATCTCACAAACTTGAATCGCATTTTGCGGCATTTCATCTTTTTGAGAGATTTTCCCTTGACGTTGGCAAGAATCACATGTTTTCACCAATTCATGGGCATCCCGATATATCGTCGGCTAATAGAAGCTGGAATCGAACACTTTCTTTGCGGTGAAGTTGGCACCATGATGTCCCCCCGTGGGTCCACTATGGCATGCCTTAAGAATTTCAACGGCTTCCGTACCGTGAACACACCGCCGGATCACTTGATCCGCACAGACTTTGAACAAATAGGGGTCGTCCCAAAAATAATGTTGGACATCTTTAAAGAATTTCTTCTTTTGTTGGGACGACATCCCTTGTTTAATGAAGTTCCCCGCATGGTAATTCGCAAAATCGGCGAACCATGGGGTACTTTGGTCAAGTTTAGTCACACTCCCAAGTGTCTCGAGAGGAAAAGCATCGTTAATTTCCTTGTTCTCGAGAACACTTTGATGGGGGTTCTCAAGTCGTGAAAGGTGATCTGCAGCAAGGTTCTCAGCTCCTTTTTTGTCTCGTATTTCGATGATTCGTGAAAATCAAGTTATAGTATAGATAGTAAGCTCAAGAAATCCGCAAAGAAATACGGATAATCCGAGGTCGTATTCCGTGTGAAGGGTGAATGGAATTCCGAATTTCCGATTCGGAAAACGTGTCGTGAAAAGTGGTAAAAAGTGATGTGAATGAGATTACACTAATGAAATAGTAAATGAAGCACAAATAATCAATTAAGCACGTAATTCAACTAAACAAACCAAAAACGTAACGTAGAATCGAAAACCGTAAATTAAAACGTGAAATAAACGTCAACGCGCAAAATAAAACGCGACTTTTAAACTACGCGACTCCTACGGACTTGAAAATAATTTCTAAAAATCAAAAATGATAAAAGAAAATTTTGAGAAAAAGAAAAATATTTTTTTGACTTTTTATTAATTTTTTATGAATTAAAAACTAATTATCTAATTTAAAAATTAAAAGAAAATGAAAATAAAGTGAGAAAAATGCAAAATAAATTTCTAAAATTCTAAAATAACTAAAACTATTTTCTAATATTTTTTTTTGGATTTTTCTGGGGTTTTTCTTATTTTTTTGTATTTTTTAGTAATTAAAAAGTAAATAAAAATGATTATAATTGAAAATTAAATAAGAAAAATAGCAAATGAACTTGGAAAAATCTGAAAATTTCAGGAAAATTCTAAAATACTAAAATAAGCTTGAGAAAAAATTTTGAAAGAAAAATAAGCTAGAAAAGTGTTGAAAAGCTTGAAAACAGCTGATTTGGAGTGCTTATTTATAAGCACTCCTGACCAAAATGACCCAAATCTTTTCACAGATGATATTTGAACTTGTAAAAACTTATTGGAACAGTTGAGAAGCAATTTGAAGCACAGAATCACAGAAATGAGCACAAATAGTCCAAATAAGCAAAGTGTGATAAGCTATAAGCTGAATCAGATAAGCAGAAGGCCAAGAACCAATTGAAGCAACTACTTAAGATGCAAATGAACTCAGATAACCAATAATATCAAACTTAAGATGGCTACACACAATTTGCAGCCCTATTAGAAATTCAGAAAACAAGTTCCAAACACACCACTTGATAAGCTGATAAAACAGTACAAATAAGCTACAGAGTGTAAGCTTATGGGTTCTACTTAACCACTAGCAACCAGAGATCAAGGATACACTTAGAAATCAGACTCCCAATCCCCTTAATACCTTCAAAACAACCTAGAATTTGGGTATGCTGCTGAGTGCACAGGGCACTATGGTGCTGAGACAGTCAACTTAAGCAAGCTTTTCTAATAAGCTAGTGAAATCCAAACCACAAAATTCCTTTTGAAACTAGTAAACCTACTACCAAACTACTAAAATCAGCAAACAATTTGAATTTCCAAACAGTAATGAAGCCTATGCAATCTATTGAAAACCTGACCAAAACTGACTACCCAAAAAGTGTTTTGACTTATGATTAACACCAAACTTTTGACTAAATTGAACTTTGATACTGAATTACTAACTACTGAAGTTGTATTAAGCTATTTGATTATTTCTAAAAGTTACTACTACTGATTTGCTACTATTCTATAAGCTACTTAATCTACAAATCCATCTAAGCTTAACTGTATTGAAATTACTAATGCACTTTGACTATTTTACTATTGAGCTAATGTTTTTATGCTACTACTATTATTATTATTACTATAGTGACATATTTAAACCAACACAAACCACTAAATGCTACTTATAACTAGCAAACTACTCCTAGCCAAACACTCCTTATTTTTCTGTCAACAAAAGAAAGTACCACAGATTCCACCAATATAACTCCACATCTTCAACCTATGAACTCAATATGATCCAAGAAGGTGATATGAATCCCAAAACAAAGATCTCAGATGCAAATTCTACTCAGAACTAAGATCCACAAAGTATGACAGAAATGAAGCTAAATTGAGTATAAATCAACAGCTTACTATCAACTAACAAAACAGATGAACAACTATCAATATCCAACTATTATAATCATCAAACAGTAACTAATAATCAATAAACAATAAGCACTACTCAGATCTAAACTACAAAAAGCAAACAGATGAACAGAATTGAAATGAAATGGTACTTACAACCTCCAATACCCCCTCAGCTCAAACAGAGGGGGTTTCACTGAGCTAGCCTGTCTTTAGACAGGCCTTTGGACTCCTTAAGGCTGCCTTTAAACCACCAAATAAGCTGAGCTTATTGAAATAAGCTCAGTTGACTTTTGTTGACTATATGAGATTTGAGTACTTTTAAGTGTTTGGTGCCTTTAACAGTTTCACAAGAGCTATATAAAGCTTATATGAAACTGTATGAACAATAAGAAAGCTTATTGAAGCTTTAGATAATAAGACTTGATATTTTTTTGTATTTTCTGTTTTATATATATTTTTTTTTTCTTTTTCCTTTTATGCAAACTTGAAACAATAATAAATGAATGAACTGAAAAGTAGTACTGAAAGTAAATAACAATAAGTAAATAAGAACTAATAAGCTGAGATTAGAATTGAAATAAGCAATAAGCAAAAACTAAATAAGACAATAAGACTATAAAACTGAATTCGAATTTTTCATTAATAAAAGGTTTAATACAAGAAATAAAAGAAACAGCATAACATTACAATAAAAAATGGCACACTAGATACATGATATGGAGGGGGTATATATAGCTGAGCTGAGGTGAGGTGAGGCTTGGTCCAGGCTGGCTATCCGCGTCATTTGTGCTTTCTCTGAGCTCTTCTCAACCGTAAGATTATATTCCAGATGCTTCCACTTGATTTGGACCCTTGATTGATTGATTTGATTGATACTAATCCTCCGTGTATACTCCCATTGGTCCACGCGTCCCTATCTGTCATGTGCTGACATTCCCCTGACACGTGACTTCTCTTCTAGAAGGCCAATCATGGGGTAATTATTACCTATGTGAGGTAATTTTGAGGTGGGTGTTTTTAGGGTTCTTTGCACAGTAGAAAATCTGGGTGGCTAGGTGAATTGGGGGTAATTTGGGCGGGGAGTGTTTATTTAGTTATTTATTAACTCTGGGCGTTGACTGGGTAAAATGATGGGTTGACCGGGTAATCTTAGCAGGCCTGGGGTGGGTTTAAATGTTGGTGGGCTTTAGGGGGCTGGGTAAATTATAAAGAGTAGTGGGCTAAACTTTCTTTTGGATCCGGATGTGTTATTTGGTTTAGGAGTAGTATATTATTCAAGGACCAAAAGTGTACCAATCTAAAAGTCAGGGACCATTTCTGTAATTTATCCAAAGTACTTCCAAGGGTTATTGTTGATTATTTTGAAAACTTGGAGGACCACTTGTTGACTTTTCCTTTCATTATCTTTGAGGGACTAATTTTGTAATTTCCTGAAAGTGCAGGGGCTAAATTTGCAAATCTCTCAAACTTTGACCAGGGATCAAATATGCAACTTTGACGAATCTCTGAGGTTGACTTTGACTTTTTGAGCTTGGACTTTGACCATTTGACTTCCCCGGCTCCGGCTTTTGACACTTTCCATTCTCGTGCTCGTTTTTGTCGGTTTTGGTGTGTTTTTGTTCATTTTTCTCATATCCGTACCTGCACATACACAAATACAAAAACATGCATTCTCTTGGCATTTTTGGTTAGTATTTTGTGTTTTTGGTCTGAAATAAGGCCTAAAAAGGATGAGTGAATAAGCACTCATCAAAATCCCCCAGACTAAGGTATTGCCGTGCCCTCACGCAATGTCATCACCTCACGCTTAAGAGATAAATAATTTCAAAACCTCTCTTTACTGACGTTGTAAAGTAGCAATGATGTTCAAGAGAGATAGTAAAATCATTTATTCTCAAAAACGCTCCGTTTTCCGATTTTTATGAATAACAACTACTACTACTCTTTTTGTACTTTTTCATTTTTATATAAGTGACGGTTTGCCTTGACTTTCATTATCAATTCATATCTGTTGATAACTTTCAGGGTCTACGAGTAGAAACACTTCTCACAGAGAAGAGACCATACGGATAAAAATCGTCATCCTTGATTTTTCACAAGCTCCCAAACTAAGCGTAAAATCGAAATCATTGTTTATCAGAAGTTAGATGCTAACACTGCCCACGAAAGTTACTTGTGTATTACCTCTTGTCCCCAGGTCCTAAGTTTTGTATCTAAGGATTTTAATTTGTGAGAAATGAATTGCTTCATATTTTCTCGTTTCGATATTTGTTAGTCCGATAAGAGCACAAAATTTGAACGTTAAGTAGTTTCCAAACTTTCCCTCGAAAACCCCTGCATACAGAAATCGGGTCCACATGAAGGTCTCTGATTTAACACGATTTGTGGAGGCCCCCTTTTTATTTACGACCGAGACATACCATGTTTGATACTCGAAACGGAAGCTTTTTATTAGGGAAACCCCCGGAGTCGAAGCTTGGCATTTTTGCATAATCATAAGCACTTTAATAATACTTTGGTCCTTAGTCCTTTATTCTTTTACAGTCAACGGTTTATGAGCCGCCAAGATGTAAGAGCTTTATTATGACTTTGGATTTCTATCCGCTGCTTTTTGTAGCTTTGGATTCCTCTGCCTTTTTATTTGGCTTTGGACTATTATTATTGATATTCATAACTATATGCCAAACCCCAAGTCCTACGGCCTTTACTAAGATCACAACATCGGCTGCGAACCGGCAAGATGCAATAGTCTATTTCACCGTAACACTGGCAGTACCTCAATGTGTACCAAACCCCCATATGCAGAGATTTTGTTGGGAACGAGAAAAAACTAAGTATTGCCCAAACCGTATACCCTTAATTAATCCTAGACATCTATTATATATTGGTGACATTGCTGATGGGAACAAAGAGGCCACAAGTACCTCTCGTGGGTTTTTTAAATCCCAGTAATGCGATCCGTGTATAGCACGAAACTTCTAAATAAACTCTATCATTCCTCGATCTCCGCAAATTTAAAATCCCAAATAATGAGATCCGCGGATGCTTAGCCATAATCTTTTGGATTATATTGGTTAAGGGAAACAAGCTAGGGCTCAACACGCCCGGTCAAGTCGGAACATTTATTTCTACTCTCGCCGGTAGGAAAGTCAAAACAAGGTGTCAAAACTTATTATACATATCATATATCTTTTTTTCATTTCATTCATTTTTTTTTTTTTTTTTTTTTTTTTTTTTTTTTTTTTTTTTTATAAAGCGGTGATAAAAAGTAACATTTTTGGTGGAAAACGGAGTTGCGTAAGTTAACAGCTTAGACGATGGTACAGGTCAAATTGAATCGAAGATTCACCCCCCCAGACTAAAGTGAAACATTGTCCTCAATGTTTTAAGGGTAAAGGTAATCCTACGTAAAATCTAAGGCCGTTTATTAAGTATGCCAAGAGATAAACGTTAGTCGATAAGATTTTGGATATGGTGAATTTCCGAAAGAGCAGCGAAGGATGAGACTCGAATGGAGAGAACGACAAACCACGAGCACGAGAGTCCTCAAACTTCGGGGAAATTCCTGAACATTCATAAACAACGACCACGAAAACACGAGTTTGGAAAGGGTCGCCCCCCTCACGTCACGTTATTAAAGAAAATAGAAAATATAGAAGATGAAATTGGATAAGCATGGGGTGCCTCCCACGAAGCGCTTGTTTTTGTTCACCGAGTCACATGAGCTTGACTCGATCCCCGAATTAATTCGTCCTTGGGGAGAGCAGATGGAAAAATTAATCTCTCTCGGGCTTTCATTCAAAATATTTTGAAAAACATAAGACTTAATTGAAAGTTCTATCCCGAAGAGATAACCACCAGTATTTTAATGTTGAAAACGTTTAGAAACGATACCAGGATCAAATACAACATCCTCACTTCCCACGGAGTGAAGGATAAGAGAAATCACACCAAACGTTATAAACGGCAAGAACGTTATGATAATAATCTTGTAAAACTCATCCTCATCAAAAGAAAACTTCATAATTATGAAATTATGAATTTTATCATTCAAGCTCATTTTAAAAACTTTCCCGGGTGGGAGGGTTGGGATAAAATTTTCTTTAAAATTCTCATTCTTAAGAACTCCACCCGGATCATGATCAACTTCAAGATCAAAACTGAAACTTTCATATTCCGGATTAGAAAACTTTTCAATTTTACATTCAATTTTATCAAAGCAAAATGACTCATATTCCGGAAGAGAGATAAAAGCATGAGAAGTGGTACTGCCACGACTCGTCTCTTCCGAGTGATTGAAATGAAAAGCTTCAAACGTCGGATCATAAAAATCAGGACGATAAGTGGGATTGCCACTTATTTTCTCAGTCGTATCAAAGAAGAAACTCTCAAAGTCGGGTAAAAATTCCTCGAGCTCGGGCTCAAGAGGATTATCAATTATAAGCTCAATCTTCGTCTTAACTTTATCCGGAGGGATTGACGGTTCATCATTCAACAAATTGTTAAGAAAAATAGTATCTCCCTCCGAATCAAAGTAAGAATCATCAATCTCAGAAAACGGAATCGTATCAATAGCAAGAAATTCATCGACCTCTTCCCAAAAAGAATCATGTTCCTTAGTCGGAGGAAATGATGGGGAAGAGTCGGAGACGAACGTTTTCACAAAATCATCAAATGAATAATCGCAAACATCAACACTTTTGACGGAGAACTTCTTTGATTTCGAATCATCGGCTTTAAAAATCATAATGTCATCATCGTGTCGTAAAGTTAGAGTATCCTCAAAATGATCTACTAGGGTTTTTGCGGTTCGTAAAAACGGTCGCCCTAGTATAAGAGGAACTCTCGGATCGGGTTCGAAATTAACAACGACAAAGTCGGCCGGGAAAGTACACGAGTTCACTTGAACAAAAACATCTTCGGCAATTCCGACCGGATGAGTTATCGAACGATTAGCAAGCTCTAAAGTCATTCGGGTCGGTTTAAGTTCTCCCATTCCAAGTTGTTTATAGATTGATAATGGCATGAGGTTAATGCTTGCACCTGAATCGGCCAGGGCTTTGCAAACCTCTTGATCTTTCAACGAACAAGGAATGAGAAACTTTCCCGAATCTCCAAGCTTCTCGGGAAGCTTCTTGAGAAGAATAGCGGAGCATTGAACATTAATCGGTGTTTCGGCTAATTCGAGCAATTTCTCTTTATTACTTATTAGATTCTTAAACGTTGAGGCAAATTTCGGCATGTAAACAAGAGCATCCATGAAACTGATATCAAAGTGCAACTTTTGAAAAATATCGAGAAACTTTTCCATTTGTTTTTTAGATTTTGCACGGAGCTCTTCATCATTAAATCGTGACGGATATGGCAATTTAGACTTGTATTTCACATTATTCTCAAAAACGACTTTTTCTTTATCCTTTGACTTTTGGACAACCGGAGGTTGGACGTTTTCGGAACCTCCGTTATTAGTAGGAGGTACCGGGTCCTTTGTCGCCTCGGTCTCACGGTCCACTACCTTTGGTGGAAGAGAAGAAGAGGTAGTCGGAACCGTGGGTTCATATAAAGCACCACTGCGAGTCGTGATCGCCTTGATCTCGCCCCTCGGGTTAGCGATCGTGTTGCTTGGAAGAGTACCCGAACCCGAGGGTCGATCATTTAAAGACTTCTTCAATTCGGCCATTTGATTAATTAACATTTTATTCATTTCCTCTTGACTTTTCATAAACTGCTTGAGTAATTCATCCGAAGAAGACTGATTCACAACTGGATTTTGAAAATTTTGAGCACGATTGTTGTTATTGAAACCTTGATTCTGAAAATTCTGATTTCCATGATTATAATTCCCATGATTAGCATTTCCTTGAAAATTCCCTTGATTCGGGCCTTGATTATAATTTCCCCGATTTTGATTTTGAAAATCATGATTTTGATTCTGAAAACCATTGTTCATCCGATTTTGATTAGCATTGTGATTGAATTGATGATTTCGGTTTTGCACATTTTGATTAACTTGATTGACTTGATTAACTTGAGACGGTTGATTAAAACCGGGTGGTCCAACAAAATGGTTCGAACGGTAGCTAAGAAGATTTCGGTCACCCTGTGGTTGGTATCCGTTACCGCCCATATTGTAGGTTCCCGAAGCAGCATACGCATTCTCGTGAGTGAAGCCACCGGTGGCTGTGCACTCAAAATACGAATGAGGACCACCACAAGTCTCACAAACATTGTTCACCATATTGACTTGATGGTTCTTGACTTGATTTTGATTTTGAGACGTTTGGTGCATTCTTAAAACAGCAGTCGACAAATCATCGAGTTTCTTAGTAATTGCGGCTATTTCAGAATTAGACGTAGAAGAATTGTGAGCAACGGTTGTTCTTGACTCATTCCTCTCGGCAGAGGAATCCCAGTAATTGTAATGTGCCGTCATATTCTCAATAAGTTCGTAGCAATCTTCAGGACGTCGTTTCATAAAAGTTCCACCCGCAGCTGCATTGATCGTGTCCCGATGTCGTAAAGTCAAACCATTGTAAAACGTATCAATTATCGTAACAAGAAGCATGTTATGGTTTGGACACCGATCAATAGCAAGCTTATAACGTTCCCAAGCTTCGAATAAAGATTCGTCGGGAAGCTGACGGAAATTGCTAATATCGTTTCGAAGTTTCGTCACCATTGATGGTGGAAAATATTTCGCCAAGAACTTAGATACCATCTCTTCGAAGGTATGAATCGAGTTCTTGGGAAGACGGTCAAACCAAGCTGTGGCATGATGTGTAAGAGAATAGGGGAAGAGAGAAAGACGAAGGGCGTCATCGGAGACCCCATGTTGTTTCATACTTTGGGTGACGGTTAAAAATTTGTCGAGATGCTTGTTAGCATCGTCACCCGGTAAACCGTGAAATTGGCACGAATTCTGGACTTGTTGAATCATATGGTGCTTAAGTCCAAAATCCGTAGCCTCAATATTGAGAGGGGCAATCGGACCGCCTCTACCGTGCATTGTCGGTTGACACAGCTCCTCCATCGTTCGGAGATCGGGAGCTGGTGCATTTTGAACAACACCCACCGGAGGGTGTTGATTGTTGTGGTTGTTTTGTTCCATTTCCGTGATGTTAGGGAAACGAACTTTGTGTGTGTGACGTATCAAACTCTCGGGGTTCGATAATGGAGAAATAAGACGTTTAGAAGATGAACGGGTGTTCATACACCACAAAAACTCAAATTTTGAAAAATAAAAGGAAAATCAAATTTGAAAAGGAAAATCTTTTTGTATTTTTGTTTTTATAAAGCAAAATTTAAACTTTTGTTTTTTTCTTTTTCAAACGTTACGTTAATCGTAAACCGTTTCCCTTAATCTACTCGCGACGGAACGGGAGAGAAGAATGGATCTCTCTTCAGCTTGCAATTTAATGTCAAAGCTTCCGTATTTTCCGCTTATTCGGTCGTAGAATTAAAGTAATCCGACTCGCAACTAATTTCACGCGTAGTTATATTGAGAAACTTATTTAGTTTACAACGCCCTTTCTTTCGATCGGAACGAGGCTGTAACTTTATTATTTTTTTGGTATTTTTGTGAAAACACTTTAGGAAAAGTGTTTTTGATTTTTCGATATTTATATAATATATACAAAATAGAGGAAGGTTTATCAAAACACAATTTTTCAAAAACGAATATTCAAAAATTCACTTCAACCTTCCCCGGCAACGGCGCCAAAATTGATTCGTGAAAATCAAGTTATAGTATAGATAGTAAGCTCAAGAAATCCGCAAAGAAATACGGATAATCCGAGGTCGTATTCCGTGTGAAGGGTGAATGGAATTCCGAATTTCCGATTCGGAAAACGTGTCGTGAAAAGTGGTAAAAAGTGATGTGAATGAGATTACACTAATGAAATAGTAAATGAAGCACAAATAATCAATTAAGCACGTAATTCAACTAAACAAACCAAAAACGTAACGTAGAATCGAAAACCGTAAATTAAAACGTGAAATAAACGTCAACGCGCAAAATAAAACGCGACTTTTAAACTACGCGACTCCTACGGACTTGAAAATAATTTCTAAAAATCAAAAATGATAAAAGAAAATTTTGAGAAAAAGAAAAATATTTTTTTGACTTTTTATTAATTTTTTATGAATTAAAAACTAATTATCTAATTTAAAAATTAAAAGAAAATGAAAATAAAGTGAGAAAAATGCAAAATAAATTTCTAAAATTCTAAAATAACTAAAACTATTTTCTAATATTTTTTTTTGGATTTTTCTGGGGTTTTTCTTATTTTTTTGTATTTTTTAGTAATTAAAAAGTAAATAAAAATGATTATAATTGAAAATTAAATAAGAAAAATAGCAAATGAACTTGGAAAAATCTGAAAATTTCAGGAAAATTCTAAAATACTAAAATAAGCTTGAGAAAAAATTTTGAAAGAAAAATAAGCTAGAAAAGTGTTGAAAAGCTTGAAAACAGCTGATTTGGAGTGCTTATTTATAAGCACTCCTGACCAAAATGACCCAAATCTTTTCACAGATGATATTTGAACTTGTAAAAACTTATTGGAACAGTTGAGAAGCAATTTGAAGCACAGAATCACAGAAATGAGCACAAATAGTCCAAATAAGCAAAGTGTGATAAGCTATAAGCTGAATCAGATAAGCAGAAGGCCAAGAACCAATTGAAGCAACTACTTAAGATGCAAATGAACTCAGATAACCAATAATATCAAACTTAAGATGGCTACACACAATTTGCAGCCCTATTAGAAATTCAGAAAACAAGTTCCAAACACACCACTTGATAAGCTGATAAAACAGTACAAATAAGCTACAGAGTGTAAGCTTATGGGTTCTACTTAACCACTAGCAACCAGAGATCAAGGATACACTTAGAAATCAGACTCCCAATCCCCTTAATACCTTCAAAACAACCTAGAATTTGGGTATGCTGCTGAGTGCACAGGGCACTATGGTGCTGAGACAGTCAACTTAAGCAAGCTTTTCTAATAAGCTAGTGAAATCCAAACCACAAAATTCCTTTTGAAACTAGTAAACCTACTACCAAACTACTAAAATCAGCAAACAATTTGAATTTCCAAACAGTAATGAAGCCTATGCAATCTATTGAAAACCTGACCAAAACTGACTACCCAAAAAGTGTTTTGACTTATGATTAACACCAAACTTTTGACTAAATTGAACTTTGATACTGAATTACTAACTACTGAAGTTGTATTAAGCTATTTGATTATTTCTAAAAGTTACTACTACTGATTTGCTACTATTCTATAAGTTACTTAATCTACAAATCCATCTAAGCTTAACTGTATTGAAATTACTAATGCACTTTGACTATTTTACTATTGAGCTAATGTTTTTATGCTACTACTATTATTATTATTACTATAGTGACAGATTTAAACCAACACAAACCACTAAATGCTACTTATAACTAGCAAACTACTCCTAGCCAAACACTCCTTATTTTTCTGTCAACAAAAGAAAGTACCACAGATTCCACCAATATAACTCCACATCTTCAACCTATGAACTCAATATGATCCAAGAAGGTGATATGAATCCCAAAACAAAGATCTCAGATGCAAATTCTACTCAGAACTAAGATCCACAAAGTATGACAGAAATGAAGCTAAATTGAGTATAAATCAACAGCTTACTATCAACTAACAAAACAGATGAACAACTATCAATATCCAACTATTATAATCATCAAACAGTAACTAATAATCAATAAACAATAAGCACTACTCAGATCTAAACTACAAAAAGCAAACAGATGAACAGAATTGAAATGAAATGGTACTTACAACCTCCAATACCCCCTCAGCTCAAACAGAGGGGGTTTCACTGAGCTAGCCTGTCTTTAGACAGGCCTTTGGACTCCTTAAGGCTGCCTTTAAACCACCAAATAAGCTGAGCTTATTGAAATAAGCTCAGTTGACTTTTGTTGACTATATGAGATTTGAGTACTTTTAAGTGTTTGGTGCCTTTAACAGTTTCACAAGAGCTATATAAAGCTTATATGAAACTGTATGAACAATAAGAAAGCTTATTGAAGCTTTAGATAATAAGACTTGATATTTTTTTGTATTTTCTGTTTTATATATTTTTTTTTTCTTTTTCCTTTTATGCAAACTTGAAACAATAATAAATGAATGAACTGAAAAGTAGTACTGAAAGTAAATAACAATAAGTAAATAAGAACTAATAAGCTGAGATTAGAATTGAAATAAGCAATAAGCAAAAACTAAATAAGACAATAAGACTATAAAACTGAATTCGAATTTTTCATTAATAAAAGGTTTAATACAAGAAATAAAAGAAACAGCATAACATTACAATAAAAAATGGCACACTAGATACATGATATGGAGGGGGTATATATAGCTGAGCTGAGGTGAGGTGAGGCTTGGTCCAGGCTGGCTATCCGCGTCATTTGTGCTTTCTCTGAGCTCTTCTCAACCGTAAGATTATATTCCAGATGCTTCCACTTGATTTGGACCCTTGATTGATTGATTTGATTGATACTAATCCTCCGTGTATACTCCCATTGGTCCACGCGTCCCTATCTGTCATGTGCTGACATTCCCCTGACACGTGACTTCTCTTCTAGAAGGCCAATCATGGGGTAATTATTACCTATGTGAGGTAATTTTGAGGTGGGTGTTTTTAGGGTTCTTTGCACAGTAGAAAATCTGGGTGGCTAGGTGAATTGGGGGTAATTTGGGCGGGGAGTGTTTATTTAGTTATTTATTAACTCTAGGCGTTGACTGGGTAAAATGATGGGTTGATCGGGTAATCTTAGCAGGCCTGGGGTGGGTTTAAATGTTGGTGGGCTTTAGGGGGCTGGGTAAATTATAAAGAGTAGTGGGCTAAACTTTCTTTTGGATCCGGATGTGTTATTTGGTTTAGGAGTAGTATATTATTCAAGGACCAAAAGTGTACCAATCTAAAAGTCAGGGACCATTTCTGTAATTTATCCAAAGTACTTCCAAGGGTTATTGTTGATTATTTTGAAAACTTGGAGGACCACTTGTTGACTTTTCCTTTCATTATCTTTGAGGGACTAATTTTGTAATTTCCTGAAAGTGCAGGGGCTAAATTTGCAAATCTCTCAAACTTTGACCAGGGATCAAATATGCAACTTTGACGAATCTCTGAGGTTGACTTTGACTTTTTGAGCTTGGACTTTGACCATTTGACTTCCCCGGCTCCGGCTTTTGACACTTTCCATTCTCGTGCTCGTTTTTGTCGGTTTTGGTGTGTTTTTGTTCATTTTTCTCATATCCGTACCTGCACATACACAAATACAAAAACATGCATTCTCTTGGCATTTTTGGTTAGTATTTTGTGTTTTTGGTCTGAAATAAGGCCTAAAAAGGATGAGTGAATAAGCACTCATCATTCGACATTAAATTCTTGGAGCAAAAGAACCCACCGCATCAAGCGTGGCTTAGCATCTTGCTTTGCCATTAGGTATTTCAAGGCTGAATGGTCCGTATACACTATGCATTTCTTAAGGAGCAAATAGGTTCTGAATTTCTCAAAAGCATAGACAACCGCTAACATCTCTTTTTCGGTAGTTGTATAGTGATGTTGGGCGTCGTTCATGGTCTTACTTGCATAGTGTATAGGTTGAAAGTACTTATTCTTACGTTGTCCCAGAACTGCACCAATGGCATAATCGCTAGCATCGCACATTAGCTCAAAAGGTAAGTCCCAGTCGGGGGCAACTAAGATTGGTGCCTCCGTTAACTTCAGTTTTAAAACATTAAATGCATCGATGCATTCATTTGTGAAGTTAAACGGAGCATCCTTTTCTAAAAGGTGAGTCAGAGGCCGGGCAATTTTCGAGAAGTCTTGTATAAAACGTCGGTAAAAGCCAGCATGACCAAGGAAACTTCGGATTCCTTTGACGGTCTTAGGATGAGGTAGCTTAGCAATAACATCGACTTTTGCACGATCTACCTCAATCCCAGATTTTGAGATCTTATGGCCGAGGACTATGCCCTCTTTAACCATGAAGTGGCTTTTCTCCCAATTTAGAACCAAGTTGGTGTTTTCACACCGTTTCAGCATATTCTCTAAATGGGAGAGGCAAGAGTCGAAAGAACTTCCATAGACGGAGAAGTCGTCCATGAATACTTCCATGGTTTTTCCAATCATATCGGAGAAAATGGCCATGATGCACCGTTGAAACGTGCCTGGAGCATTACAAAGGCCAAAGGGCATTTTACGATAGGCAAACGTTCCATACAGGCAAGTAAAAGTGGTCTTTTCTTGATCCTGGGGATCAATGGGAATTTGAAAGTACCCAGAAAAGCCATCCAAGAAACAATAGAACTCATTCCCCGCTAACCGTTCAAGCATTTGGTCCATAAAAGGAAGCGGGAAATGGTCTTTAGGAGTTGCATCATTTAACTTTCGGTAGTCGATACAAACTCTCCATCCGGTCACAAGTATAGTCGGTATAAGCTCATTATCATCATTCTTCACAACAGTGATTCCGCCCTTCTTTGGAACACAATGAATCGGGCTAACCCATGAACTATCCGAGATTGGATAAATCATTCCAGCGTCAAGGAGTTTTATAACTTCTTTTTTGATCACTTCGTGGATTTGTGGGTTAACCCGTCGTTGTTGTTGGACGGACACTTTGTGATTATCTTCAAGTAGAATCTTATGAGTGCAAAATCGAGGGTCGATTCCCTTAATGTCGGATATTTGCCAAGCAATCGCACCTTTATGCTTCCGAAGCACATCTAAGAGTCGGGTCTTCTCCTCATCTTTTAAATCTTTTGAAATTATTACAGGCAATTTATTATTAATTTCCAAGTATGCGTATTCGAGATGAGGAGGTAAATCCTTAAGCTCGAGCTCCGGAGGATTCTCAATAGACGGCTTTACTTCTTTTACGTCTGCCATTTTTAAGTCTACCGGAGGGGAAGAAACAATTGGTTTTTCATTTAACAACTTTTCAATTAATAAAATATCCCTCTCCGGATCAAAGTTATTATTATCAATTTCCGGTGAAAATGATTCATTTGAAAGACAAGCATTGATTTCTTCCCAAGCGAGATCACTTCCCTCAAACGGAGTGAGGGAAGTGGAAGAATCGGAGACGATCGGTTCAAAAGAAGGAGTGGGATTGCCACTCGAAGCATTGGCGGTAAAACCAAGAAGTTCTTGAGAATACTCCTCCGTAGCTTCGTCAATAACATCGATTCGATTGACGAAAGAAACATCGTAGTCGGAGGAGTATCTCGCGGTTTGATCGAGGTTAAAAGTAACGGCTTCGTTTCCAACGTGTAAAGTAATCTCCTCGTCGTAAACATCAATTAAGGCACGACCGGTCCGTAGGAATCCTCTCCCGAGAATGAGAGGAACCCGTGGATCGGCATCGAAATCAACAACCACAAAATCTGCAGGGAAATGGAATTTCCCAACATTGACAAAAATATCCTCGGCTATGCCCATTGGACGAGACGTAGATCGGTCGGCCAGTTCGAGGGTCATAAGCGTCGGTGTCAAGTTAGGAAGAGACAACTTTTTCCAAATCGACAATGGCATTAGGTTAATGCTAGCACCAAGATCGGCCAAGGCGAAGCTTTGAACCATACCCGGAAAATTGCACGGTATAAGAAACTTGCCAGGGTCTTCAAGCTTTTCGGGAAGCTTTTTAAGAAGGACCGCCGAGCAATTCTCGTTCATTTGTGTTCTTGACATTTCAAAAAGCTTCTCCTTATTATTCAAAAGTCCTTATTATTCAAATTTGGGCATCAAAAGTATAGCATCCGCGAGAGTTATATCAAAGTGTAATTCTTGAAAAACCTGACAAAACTTTTCCATTTGGTTTTTATCTTTCTCGCGGTGCTTTTGTTCGCTTTGACGTGACGGATATGGCAACTTTGTTTTAACCGGTGTTTCTTTTTCATTTTCATAAACAACCTTTTCCTTTCCTTTAGACGTCGGGACCACCGGAGGTTGGATGTCGTCGGTCCTTCCATTATTAATAGGAATTTCCGTATCCGTTGTCGCCTCGGGTTCACGGGCGACTACCTTGGGAAGTAGAGAAGAAGAGGTAGTCGGAGCCGTCGGTCCATCATAAGTAACACCACTCCTTGTGATGATCGCTTTAGCATCGCCCCTCGGGTTAGCGATCGTGTTGCTCGGCAACGTTCCAGAGCCCGAGGGTCGATCATTTAAACGCTTGTTAAGATCATTGATTTGTGTTGCAAATAACCTCGTTGTTTCCTCATTTTTAGCAATTAACGCTTGTTGACTTTGAATCAATTGTTTAATCAACTCATCCGTGGGCGACGGATTTTGAACCACATTTTGATTTTGATTACTGAAATTCTGCTCACGGTTTTGAAAATTCTGATTATTCTGATTCCCTTGATTGAAGTATCCATGATTATTATTCTGAAAATTCCCATTATTTTGAAAATTATTCCCTTGAGGCGGGCCTTGGTTGTAATTTCCCCAGTTTTGATTTTGATGAAAATTTTGATTTTGTCCTTGAAAACCATTATTTCCTCGGTTTTGATTTTGATTGAACTGATGATTACGGTTTTGCACATTATTGTTTTGATTCACTTGATTTGGTTGATTAAACCCGGGTGGTCCATGAAAATGGCTCGAACGGTAGCTGAGAAGATTTCGATCTCCTTGAAGAGGTGGGTAGCCGGTGCCACCCATGTTTGCAGCATACACGTTCTCTTGAGCATAAGAGCCAGTCGACGGACACTCATAATACGGGTGTGGACCACCACAAGTCTCACAACCGTGACTCACCATTTTGACTTGATGGTTCGGTTTCTCAATAGACATAGCATCGACTTTCTTTGTTAAAGCCAATATCATATTTTTCATTTCATCATTATTTTTCTCATTATTAGACACTTGATGTTTGTTCCTAGACATTCTCACACGAGCCTTGTTCTCGATTATCATGAAGGCATCATTCGTGTTTCTTGCCAACAAGTTCCCACCCGCAGCAGAGTTGAGTGAGTCTTGGTCAACATGACTCAACCCATTATAGAAAGTGTCAATCTGCTGAAGGGGTGTGAACCCATGGTTCGGACATTTTTCCATCAAATCTTTGAATCGGTCCCAAGCTTCACTAAACGACTCATCAAAAGCTTGTTGGAACCGAAAGATTTGGGAACGTAGATTAGAAGTTTTAGAGGGAGGATAGAAATGATTCACAAACTTGGAAGCAAGGTCATTCCAAGTGTGAATCGAGTTCGGCGGTTCCTTTTCCAGCCAAGTCCGGGCTTCTCCTTTTAAGGAGAAAGGAAACAACTTCAATTTCACCACATCGTGAGGGACTTGATTCATCCTAATAGTCTCAGCGATGTCGGCGAAATTTCGGATGTGTGCATAGGGGTCTTCGTTATCAAACCCGTGGAATGATATACCCGTGATTAAGTTGAGTAATCCGTGATTAATTTCAAAGTTGGCATTGATGTCCGGAATCACAATTGCCCTCCTCACACTGTTAAATGGTGATTGGAGTTGTTCTTCCATCGGACGCGGATCAAATGCCGGTTGTTGTCCCATCGGCGGGACAACATTGTGCTGCGGACCACCCATCGGCGGGGGCCCGTTGTGTTTTTCGTTATGGTTCATATCCTCGTCGTCGAGGAAATGAACACGACTTGTATGTCGTAAAACCCGCTCGGGGTTTGAGAGCGGAGAAGTAAGATTCTCAGAAGAAGAACGGGTGTGCATACACCACAAGCAAAATCAAAAAGAAAATGAAAAAGAAAAGAAGAAGATGATTTTTTTTTTTTTGATTTTCTTTAAAACGTCACGTTAATTGAAAACCGTTTCCTTCAAACCACTCGCGACGGGACGGGAGAGAAGAATGGATCTCTCTTCAGCTTGCAATTTAATGTCAAAGCTATCCGTATTTCCCGCTTATTCGGTTGTAGTATGAAGTAGTCCGACAAACAACTAATTTAACGTTTTTGTTATATTGTTATGCTTATTTGGTTTACAACGCTCCTCCTTTCGGTCGAGTCGAGGCAATAACTTTATTAATTTTTTGGTATTTTTGGAAATACTTTAGGAAAAGTATTTCTGATTTTTCAATATTTATATATATATACAAAAATAGAAGAAGGCTTAACAAAACACGATTTTTTCAAAACAATGATTCAAAATTCACTTCAAGCCTTCCCCGGCAGCGGCGCCAAAAATTGATTCGTGCAAACCAATTATATATAATATAGTAGTGTAGTATCGAAGTGATCCGCAAGAAATACGAATCACCCGAGTCGTTTCCCAGTGAAGGTGTGAATGGAATCAAGAATATTGATTCGTGTAATCGTGATTTGAAAAGTGGTAAAAAGGCAAATAGTGATCAAATAATTCAATTATCAGCTAACAATTATTAAACATGCAAAGAGTACAAGTTAGTAATGCACCAAGATCTAAAACGCAAAAACGGGAATGCACGCGCGATTATTAAACGTAACGCGCGCAATAAAACGCGAGTTTTAAGCTACACTAATCCTACAGACTTCAAAATAATTTTAAAAAATTAAAAATGATAAAAGAAAATTTTAAGAAAAATAAAAATATTTTTTTTGACTTTTTAATAATTTTTTGTGAATTAAAAACTAATTAAACTATTTAATAATTAAAAGAAATTGTAAATAAAGTGAGAAAAATGCAAATTTAATTTCTAAAATTCTAAAATAAATGAAAACTATTTTCTAAAATATTTTTGGATTTTTCTGGGGTTTTCTGATTTTTTTAGATTTTCTGATAATTAAAAAGTATTAAATAATGATTAAGAATGAAAATTAATTGAGAAAAGTAGCAAATAAACTCAGAAAATTATGAAAATTTCAGGGAAAATCTAAAATTTTATTTTGAATCTAGGAAAAATAGAAAAAGTGAAAAATAAGCACTGTAAGTGCTTATTAGCTTAAAAACAGCTTATTCAAGTGCTTATTTATAAGCACAGTTGACCAAATGTTGACCAGACTTTTATCAAATGCTTTTTAGACTTAAGTGAGCTTATAAGGACAAGATTAAGGCCTTAGCATGCACAGGAACACAAATAAGCTATGCAAGTAGTTCAAATAAGCACTAATGAGAGTAATAAGCAATGACAGATAAGCAGTAGGCCAAATATCAATGGAAACAGATGCTATAAGCTCTATGAAGCACAAAACAAACAAGAAATCCAACTTTATATCAAAAATGAGCTTTTGCAGCCCAATAAGCCAAACAGATTTATACAGAATTGCTCATAAAAGTGAGCTCAATAAGCTGTGAAGATAAGCACTCAGATGCAAACTTTTGGAAGCAACTTATACTCTACCAACCCAGGAACACAAATCAACCTTAAAAACAGATCCTTGAACAAGTTTACTAGTCTAGAAATGCCCAAGAACATGGGCCAGAACCTGTGGTGCAGGGCACCAAAGGTGACAATAAGCTGAGTTCAAGGGCTTATTCAGATAAGCAAATGGATTTCAAAGCTCAATTTTCTTTTTGAAATAAGTTATATAGGTACCAGGCTATCCAAATCAACAATCAAAAAGTATTTCCAATCCAAATCAAAGGATACACATCACCACAAAGTTTTGACCATTTCTGAGTTCAAAAAGATTTTTGACTTTTCATATGAAACAGAAAGTTGACCATTTTGATTTTTGATTACTCTAATCTGATTACTAATGTTATATTAAGCTAATATATGACTTTAATAAGCTAGTACTAATTATAATGCAACTATTTTTAAGATTTCTTAACCTAAAACTTATTTATGCTAACTGTTAAGAAGATTATTAAACAATTTTGACTTTTTACTAATAACTGACTAATTTTATGATTTAACTTACCCTAATATTAGTCTAGTGAACTACCTAAACCAATTTTACCCTTTTAACTTAAGCCTATATCAGCTAACAACTAGTAGCCAAACACCCCTTAATTGACTGTCACCAATGAGAATACAAACACAGACCTTATAAATCAAGTCCAAAACATATCCAAAGTATCCAATATGATGAATAAACATGAAATCACTCAGAAACATGGATCAAAAACATCCTTTTCACAGAATCAAAGAGATCACAGATTGTATGCTTATGAGACAGTATAAGAGTAATTTTCACCACAGATGTTCAAAAGTAACAAACAAGCAATTTATAAGCAATATTAAGCTATAACAGGTAATTTCTAGTATAAATAGCTACTAAAGACAGATATGATCTATATTATCAATAAGCTATAGAAATGGAACTTAAAAGTGAGACTTACAAATCCAAATCCCCCTCAGCTCGAACAGAGGGGGTTCACTGAGCTAGCCTGTCTCTTGACAGGCCAAATGGACTTCTTTTTGGCTGCCTTTTACCACCTCAAAGCTCAGCTTATTGAAATAAGCTGGGCTTTGACTTATGTTGACTTTTTTAGAAAATTTTTGTTTTTGAGAACTAAGAAAGAGACAAGTTTACTGAAGGGTATAGAAGTGTAAATAAGCTTGAATCAAAAACATTTAAACACTAAAAAGGATTAAGGAAAGAAAAGAACATGTTTTTGGATTTTTTTTGTATTTTAAGATTTTTTTGGTTTTTCTTTTATAATAAACAACAACAAAAGAAGAATTGGAATAGAAGATTAGGACTAAAATAGTAATAAAAGAGCTTGCTTTAAACAGAAATAAGGAATAAATAAGCTACAATAAGCAGTAAGAAATAAGACAATAAGAATTTAAGCTGTAGTGAACTTTTAAATAAGACGATTAAAAGGAAACTTTCATTAATTAAAAACTTGAGTTACAAAACTGGCAGAGTAACACTACAATTACTCTACATACCTAAACGTATGAATGAGGGGGGGGGGGTATTTATAGGAGCAGGGGAGGTGATGGGTGCTAGGGTTTGAGAAGATGCTAAAAGATCAATTGAGGCCACAAATCCTTGATTCAATCCAAATCCTCGTCATCCCATACTCATTCAATCCATTTGATAGACCTTATCTTGAATCCACGACTCTTAGACCAATCAGGGAGCAAAGAGGAGCCACGTGGATGTGATATGACACCATCTGACAACGTGTCAGATGGTTCTAGAAAGATGCCTAGTACGAGGTATAGATTTGGTGATTGGTACGAGGTTAATTTATTAGGTACGAGGTAAATTTTGGGGGAGAAGCACAGTGAAAGGGCGCGGTGTATTTTTTTATTATTGTTTGAGTTGGTGGGCCGGGTTTAGGGGGTAGGATTAGTAAGTTTGGGCTTTTGGGTTTGTGTTGGTATTGTGGACCTTGGGCTGTGTTTTTGTTTATTATTTTGGTTTAAAGGCTTATGGATCCGGTTGTAGTAGTATAGCAAACCAAGGGACCAAATGTGTAATTCTGAAACTTCAAGGACCCAATCTGCCAAACTTCATAATTATACTCCCAAGGGTCTATTGTGGCATTTCTTGAATGTTGGAGGGTCTGAGTTGTCAACTCTTCAAAATATCTTCATAAGGACCAATGTTGTCAACTTTGAAAGTTGAGGGACCAAATGTGAACTTTCTTCATTCCCGGGTCACTTTTGTAATTCTTGAAACTTTGAGGATCCCAATTGACCATATGAACTTCACTTTGACCACTAGCTTCCCCGGCTCCGGCTTTATTCACTTTTCCAAATCTCGTGCCCGTTTTGTCATTTCCTCGTGATTTTTCGTCTTTTCTTAAATATTCGTTCCTGCACATTCACAAACACAAAAACACACATTCTTTGGCATTATTGGTTAGTTTTTGGTTTATTTGGTCCAATATTGGCTTAGAAAAGGTGAGTGAATAAGCACTCACCAGTAGTGATTATTGTGAGATAAATGTGGTCATAAAATAATGAGAGATGATAGAGCATGGCGCTAATGTGGCAACAACGGTCAATGGTTGCAATGACTATTGTTGATGCTCTAGCGGGAGTGCTATATGTAAAAGGCAGCAGTTGAAGATTTCTTTTATTTATTCATATTCAGGGGTGGACCTAGGGTTCCTCCGGGTTAACGGGAACCCAATGGATATTTGCCGCTTAGTGTAAATTTTTGTTAAAATTACTGATTTATTCGAAATGAATCTGGTCCTGATATTTTTGTGTCACCCAAATACATGTAGTGTTTAGTTAGTCGATTAATGTATCAAAAAAAATATATGTCTTCTTAATTTGTTTAGACTAGGCGTACTAAGGTCAGTCGACCAAGGGCGCCAGTCGGCCTTGGTGTGGATGTGTCGGTCGGCCAAGGTTGGAAGAGGAAGACAACCAAGGTCGTGGCTTGTATATGTGTTTCAAAAATATACCGTTTGGTACTTCACTTGTATATAAATCAACTTTTAAGAATTTACACCCTTTAACCTTATAAATACCCAATTTATTTTATCATTTTATACACAATTTATATACACTTTATACAACTTCACAACTTTTTTAAATGGCTTGTTCGCTTCCACACAACGTTGATGAAATCAAAGTTATGGTTCAGAAACAAATCGATGAGAAATGAATGCTAACACTACTCATAAAAGTTACTCGTGGAAACTTCTTACTCCCATGTCCTAGGTTTTTGTATCTCATTATTTTATTTTTGTTGAGAAATGAATCGCTTCATATTTTCTCGTTTCAATAATTTTTAGTCCGATAGTGACACCTAAGTTAAAACGATAAATAGTTATTCATTTTCTCTTAAGAACCACTGCAATAGAAATTCGGTCCACATCAAGGAATTTGGGGTACATACAATATCAAGGATATAAGTTGCGGAGTACAATCACGTGCACCTCATGTGACTGATTACTAATCACGTATCACATGCACCTCACGCGCCAACAACTTATTGATACATACATAACTCTTATTAAACAATACTACAACTTTCATATTTTTCATTTCTCACTTTTTTCACTTTTCTCATATTTTTCACTTTTTTCTTTGATTTTTTCTCATACATCAAATGGAAGCTTATCGGGTAGCTCCAAAACCACATGCATAATCAACTTTTGACTTTTGATTTTTTACTTTTTGGTTCTTATTTTTGGTGTTCCTTGATATGTACCCAACTTCTAAAGCAAAAATTCTCTTAAGAAAACAAATAACTAAGTATTATTCAAACCTAAATACCACTAATTAACCTAGAACATCTATTATATATTGGTGACGTATCTGATGGGAGTAAAAAGCCACGAGTACCTCTTATGAGCTCTAAAGAGAACCACTACTCCATGTTTAGCATTATACTTGTAAATAAACTCTATCATTTCTCGTTCTCTGCAAATTTAAGACCTCAAATAATGAGATTAGCAGATGCTTAGCCAATAATCAGCCACACATATATAAAGTCAAATACGGGAACTTTGCAAACTCTTAAAAAGAATTCGCGTTTAATAGCTCCTAATGTAAAAGACTAGCACAAACTTTTATGATTACCATTGGTTAAGGGAACAAGCTAGGGCTCAACACGCCCGGTTAAGTCAAAATATTTATTCCTACTCTCGCCAGCAAGAAAGTCAACAAGGTGTCAAATCACTTATTCATACTTTATTATATTTTTGCACAACTTTTTCAACTTTTTCTCATATTTTTGTGCTTTTTCATGACTTTTTTCATTCACTTTTCTTCAAAATTTTTGAAAATTTTCAAATTTTTCAAAATTTTTTTTTTGGTGGAAAAACGGAGTTACGAGAGTACATGACATGGTGAAAACGGCAAGGTCAAAATCGAATCGAAGATTCACCCCCCCGGACTAGAATGAAACATTGTCCTCAATGTTTTACGGGCAAAGGTAATCCTAACAAATATCTAGGGCCGTTTATTAAGTATGCCAAAGCAAACGTTAGTCGATAAGATTTTCGGATATTGGATTTCCATAAGCAACGATGAATGAGACTCGAGTGGAGAGAAAGACAAAACCACGAGCACGAGAGTCATCATAAATCGGGGACAATCCTGGACAATCATCACAAACAACCACGAAACACGAGATTGGAAGAGGTACCCCCTCTTCACGTTATTTATTAGAAAATAGAAATATAAGAAGATGATTTGGATAAGCATGGGTTGCCACCCATGAAGCGCTTTGTTTTTTATTACCGAGTCACGTAGCTTGACTCGATCCCCGAATTCATTCGTCCTTGGGGAAAGTTTGGAGATCCGGGACTACCATGGTTGGTACGTCCCCTCCGAAATAGTGTTTCAAACGGTGACCATTCACCTTAAAGTTGGGACCATCAAGTTGAGCCAACTCAATAGTTCCATAAGGGAATACTTGTGTTATGGTGAATGGTCCAGACCAACGGGTTTTAAGCTTACCCGAGAAAATCTTCAAACGAGAGTTAAAAAGAAGCACTTGATCACCAACGTTGAACACGCGGTCTTTGATCTTGGCATCATGAAGTCTTTTTGTTTTCTCTTTATAAATTAAAGAATTCTCGTAAGCTTGATCACGGAGTTCGACTAACTCATTCAATTGAACTTTTCGGTGATCACCCGCGGTTTTTAAGTCAAAATTTGCATGTTTTAAGGCCCAGTAGGCCTTGTGCTCAAGTTCGATGGGCAAATGACAAGCTTTCCCGTAAACCAACTTATATGGAGTACACCCGATTGGGGTTTTGTAAGCGGTCCGGAAAGCCCATAAAGCATCATCTAGCTTATCGGCCCATGAGGCACGGTGTTCACCTACGGTCCTTTCTAAAATCCTTTTGAGGCCACGATTGGACACCTCCACTTGACCACTAGTTTGTGGATGATAAGCCGTGGAAAGACGATGTGTGACACCATATTTAAGCATAACTTTAGCGAATTGGTCATTGCAAAAATGGGTCCCACGATCACTTATGATGGCTCGAGGTGTGCCAAATCGGGCAAAGAGACTTTTTAAGAATTTCACAACTACTCGGGCGTCATTAGTGGGGAGCGCCTTCGCTTCAACCCATTTGGACAAGTAATCGACGGCCACGAGAATATACTTATTTCCTCTTGATGACGGGAATGGACCCATGAAATCGATGCCCCAAACGTCAAAAATCTCACAAACTTGAATCGCATTTTGCGGCATTTCATCTTTTTGAGAGATTTTCCCTTGACGTTGGCAAGAATCACATGTTTTCACCAATTCATGGGCATCCCGATATATCGTCGGCTAATAGAAGCTGGAATCGAACACTTTCTTTGCGGTGAAGTTGGCACCATGATGTCCCCCCGTGGGTCCACTATGGCATGCCTTAAGAATTTCAATGGCTTCCGTACCGTGAACACACCGCCGGATCACTTGATCCGCACAGACTTTGAACAAATAGGGGTCGTCCCAAAAATAATGTTGGACATCTTTAAAGAATTTCTTCTTTTGTTGGGACGACATCCCTTGTTTAATGAAGTTCCCCGCATGGTAATTCGCAAAATCGGCGAACCATGGGGTACTTTGGTCAAGTTTAGTCACACTCCCAAGTGTCTCGAGAGGAAAAGCATCGTTAATTTCCTTGTTCTCGAGAACACTTTGATGGGGGTTCTCAAGTCGTGAAAGGTGATCTGCAGCAAGGTTCTCAACTCCTTTTTTGTCTCGTATTTCGACATTAAATTCTTGGAGCAAAAGAACCCACCGCATCAAGCGTGGCTTAGCATCTTGCTTTGCCATTAGGTATTTCAAGGCTGAATGGTCCGTATACACTATGCATTTCTTAAGGAGCAAATAGGTTATGAATTTCTCAAAAGCATAGACAACCGCTAACATCTCTTTTTCGGTAGTTGTATAGTGATGTTGGGCGTCGTTCATGGTCTTACTTGCATAGTGTATAGGTTGAAAGTACTTATTCTTACGTTGTCCCAGAACTGCACCAATGGCATAATCGCTAGCATCGCACATTAGCTCAAAAGGTAAGTCCCAGTCGGGGGCAACTAAGATTGGTGCCTCCGTTAACTTCAGTTTTAAAACATTAAATGCATCGATGCATTCATTTGTGAAGTTAAACGGAGCATCCTTTTCTAAAAGGTGAGTCAGAGGCCGGGCAATTTTCGAGAAGTCTTGTATAAAACGTCGGTAAAAGCCAGCATGACCAAGGAAACTTCGGATTCCTTTGACGGTCTTAGGATGAGGTAGCTTAGCAATAACATCGACTTTTGCACGATCTACCTCAATCCCAGATTTTGAGATCTTATGGCCGAGGACTATGCCCTCTTTAACCATGAAGTGGCTTTTCTCCCAATTTAGAACCAAGTTGGTGTTTTCACACCGTTTCAGCATATTCTCTAAATGGGAGAGGCAAGAGTCGAAAGAACTTCCATAGACGGAGAAGTCGTCCATGAATACTTCCATGGTTTTTCCAATCATATCGGAGAAAATGGCCATGATGCACCGTTGAAACGTGCCTGGAGCATTACAAAGGCCAAAGGGCATTTTACGATAGGCAAACGTTCCATACAGGCAAGTAAAAGTGGTCTTTTCTTGATCCTGGGGATCAATGGGAATTTGAAAGTACCCAGAAAAGCCATCCAAGAAACAATAGAACTCATTCCCCGCTAACCGTTCAAGCATTTGGTCCATAAAAGGAAGCGGGAAATGGTCTTTAGGAGTTGCATCATTTAACTTTCGGTAGTCGATACAAACTCTCCATCCGGTCACAAGTATAGTCGGTATAAGCTCATTATCATCATTCTTCACAACAGTGATTCCGCCCTTCTTTGGAACACAATGAATCGGGCTAACCCATGAACTATCCGAGATTGGATAAATCATTCCAGCGTCAAGGAGTTTTATAACTTCTTTTTTGATCACTTCGTGAATTTGTGGGTTAACCCGTCGTTGTTGTTGGACGGACACTTTGTGATTATCTTCAAGTAGAATCTTATGAGTGCAAAATCGAGGGTCGATTCCCTTAATGTCGGATATTTGCCAAGCAATCGCACCTTTATGCTTCCGAAGCACATCTAAGAGTCGGGTCTTCTCCTCATCTTTTAAATCTTTTGAAATTATTACAGGCAATTTATTATTAATTTCCAAGTATGCGTATTCGAGATGAGGAGGTAAATCCTTAAGCTCGAGCTCCGGAGGATTCTCAATAGACGGCTTTACTTCTTTTACGTCTGCCATTTTTAAGTCTACCGGAGGGGAAGAAACAATTGGTTTTTCATTTAACAACTTTTCAATTAATAAAATATCCCTCTCCGGATCAAAGTTATTATTATCAATTTCCGGTGAAAATGATTCATTTGAAAGACAAGCATTGATTTCTTCCCAAGCGAGATCACTTCCCTCAAACGGAGTGAGGGAAGTGGAAGAATCGGAGACGATCGGTTCAAAAGAAGGAGTGGGATTGCCACTCGAAGCATTGGCGGTAAAACCAAGAAGTTCTTGAGAATACTCCTCCGTAGCTTCGTCAATAACATCGATTCGATTGACGAAAGAAACATCGTAGTCGGAGGAGTATCTCGCGGTTTGATCGAGGTTAAAAGTAACGGCTTCGTTTCCAACGTGTAAAGTAATCTCCTCGTCGTAAACATCAATTAAGGCACGACCGGTCCGTAGGAATCCTCTCCCGAGAATGAGAGGAACCCGTGGATCGGCATCGAAATCAACAACCACAAAATCTGCAGGGAAATGGAATTTCCCAACATTGACAAAAATATCCTCGGCTATGCCCATTGGACGAGACGTAGATCGGTCGGCCAGTTCGAGGGTCATAAGCGTCGGTGTCAAGTTAGGAAGAGACAACTTTTTCCAAATCGACAATGGCATTAGGTTAATGCTAGCACCAAGATCGGCCAAGGCGAAGCTTTGAACCATACCCGGAAAATTGCACGGTATAAGAAACTTGCCAGGGTCTTCAAGCTTTTCGGGAAGCTTTTTAAGAAGGACCGCCGAGCAATTCTCGTTCATTTGTGTTCTTGACATTTCAAAAAGCTTTTCCTTATTATTCAAAAGTCCTTTAAGCATTGAGGCAAATTTGGGCATCAAAAGTATAGCATCCGCGAGAGTTATATCAAAGTGTAATTCTTGAAAAACCTGACAAAACTTTTCCATTTGGTTTTTATCTTTCTCACGGTGCTTTTGTTCGCTTTGACGTGACGGATATGGCAACTTTGTTTTAACCGGTGTTTCTTTTTCATTTTCATAAACAACCTTTTCCTTTCCTTTAGACGTCGGGACCACCGGAGGTTGGATGTCGTCGGTCCTTCCATTATTAATAGGAATTTCCGTATCCGTTGTCGCCTCGGGTTCACGGGCGACTACCTTGGGAAGTAGAGAAGAAGAGGTAGTCGGAGCCGTCGGTCCATCATAAGTAACACCACTCCTTGTGATGATCGCTTTAGCATCGCCCCTCGGGTTAGCGATCGTGTTGCTCGGCAACGTTCCAGAGCCCGAGGGTCGATCATTTAAACGCTTGTTAAGATCATTGATTTGTGTTGCAAATAACCTCGTTGTTTCCTCATTTTTAGCAATTAACGCTTGTTGACTTTGAATCAATTGTTTAATCAACTCATCCGTGGGCGACGGATTTTGAACCACATTTTGATTTTGATTACTGAAATTCTGCTCACGGTTTTGAAAATTCTGATTATTCTGATTCCCTTGATTGAAGTATCCATGATTATTATTCTGAAAATTCCCATTATTTTGAAAATTATTCCCTTGAGGCGGGCCTTGGTTGTAATTTCCCCAGTTTTGATTTTGATGAAAATTTTGATTTTGTCCTTGAAAACCATTATTTCCTCGGTTTTGATTTTGATTGAACTGATGATTACGGTTTTGCACATTATTGTTTTGATTCACTTGATTTGGTTGATTAAACCCGGGTGGTCCATGAAAATGGCTCGAACGGTAGCTGAGAAGATTTCGATCTCCTTGAAGAGGTGGGTAGCCGGTGCCACCCATGTTTGCAGCATACACGTTCTCTTGAGCATAAGAGCCAGTCGACGGACACTCATAATACGGGTGTGGACCACCACAAGTCTCACAACCGTGACTCACCATTTTGACTTGATGGTTCGGTTTCTCAATAGACATAGCATCGACTTTCTTTGTTAAAGCCAATATCATATTTTTCATTTCATCATTATTTTTCTCATTATTAGACACTTGATGTTTGTTCCTAGACATTCTCACACGAGCCTTGTTCTCGATTATCATGAAGGCATCATTCGTGTTTCTTGCCAACAAGTTCCCACCCGCAGCAGAGTTGAGTGAGTCTTGGTCAACATGACTCAACCCATTATAGAAAGTGTCAATCTGCTGAAGGGGTGTGAACCCATGGTTCGGACATTTTTCCATCAAATCTTTGAATCGGTCCCAAGCTTCACTAAACGACTCATCAAAAGCTTGTTGGAACCGAAAGATTTGGGAACGTAGATTAGAAGTTTTAGAGGGAGGATAGAAATGATTCACAAACTTGGAAGCAAGGTCATTCCAAGTGTGAATCGAGTTCGGCGGTTCCTTTTCCAGCCAAGTCCGGGCTTCTCCTTTTAAGGAGAAAGGAAACAACTTCAATTTCACCACATCGTGAGGGACTTGATTCATCCTAATAGTCTCAGCGATGTCGGCGAAATTTCGGATGTGTGCATAGGGGTCTTCGTTATCAAACCCGTGGAATGATATACCCGTGATTAAGTTGAGTAATCCGTGATTAATTTCAAAGTTGGCATTGATGTCCGGAATCACAATTGCCCTCCTCACACTGTTAAATGGTGATTGGAGTTGTTCTTCCATCGGACGCGGATCAAATGCCGGTTGTTGTCCCATCGGCGGGACAACATTGTGCTGCGGACCACCCATCGGCGGGGGCCTGTTGTGTTTTTCGTTATGGTTCATATCCTCGTCGTCGAGGAAATGAACACGACTTGTATGTCGTAAAACCCGCTCGGGGTTTGAGAGCGGAGAAGTAAGATTCTCAGAAGAAGAACGGGTGTGCATACACCACAAGCAAAATCAAAAAGAAAATGAAAAAGAAAAGAAGAAGATGATTTTTTTTTTTTGATTTTCTTTAAAACGTCACGTTAAATGAAAACCGTTTCCTTCAAACCACTCGCGACGGGACGGGAGAGAAGAATGGATCTCTCTTCAGCTTGCAATTTAATGTCAAAGCTATCCGTATTTCCCGCTTATTCGGTTGTAGTATGAAGTAGTCCGACAAACAACTAATTTAACGTTTTTGTTATATTGTTATGCTTATTTGGTTTACAACGCTCCTCCTTTCGGTCGAGTCGAGGCAATAACTTTATTAATTTTTTGGTATTTTTGGAAATACTTTAGGAAAAGTATTTCTGATTTTTCAATATTTATATATATATACAAAAATAGAAGAAGGCTTAACAAAACACGATTTTTTCAAAACAATGATTCAAAATTCACTTCAAGCCTTCCCCGGCAGCGGTGCCAAAAATTGATTCGTGCAAACCAATTATATATAATATAGTAGTATAGTATCGAAGTGATCCGCAAGAAATACGAATCACCCGAGTCGTTTCCCAGTGAAGGTGTGAATGGAATCAAGAATATTGATTCGTGTAATCGTGATTTGAAAAGTGGTAAAAAGGCAAATAGTGATCAAATAATTCAATTATCAGCTAACAATTATTAAACATGCAAAGAGTACAAGTTAGTAATGCACCAAGATCTAAAACGCAAAAACGGGAATGCACGCGCGATTATTAAACGTAACGCGCGCAATAAAACGCGAGTTTTAAGCTACACTAATCCTACAGACTTCAAAATAATTTTAAAAAATTAAAAATGATAAAAGAAAATTTTAAGAAAAATAAAAATATTTTTTTTGACTTTTTAATAATTTTTTGTGAATTAAAAACTAATTAAACTATTTAATAATTAAAAGAAATTGTAAATAAAGTGAGAAAAATGCAAATTTAATTTCTAAAATTCTAAAATAAATGAAAACTATTTTCTAAAATATTTTTGGATTTTTCTGGGGTTTTCTGATTTTTTTAGATTTTCTGATAATTAAAAAGTATTAAATAATGATTAAGAATGAAAATTAATTGAGAAAAGTAGCAAATAAACTCAGAAAATTATGAAAATTTCAGGGAAAATCTTAAATTTTATTTTGAATCTAGGAAAAATAGAAAAAGTGAAAAATAAGCACTGTAAGTGCTTATTAGCTTAAAAACAGCTTATTCAAGTGCTTATTTATAAGCACAGTTGACCAAATGTTGACCAGACTTTTATCAAATGCTTTTTAGACTTAAGTGAGCTTATAAGGACAAGATTAAGGCCTTAGCATGCACAGGAACACAGATAAGCTATGCAAGTAGTTCAAATAAGCACTAATGAGAGTAATAAGCAATGGCAGATAAGCAGTAGGCCAAATATCAATGGAAACAGATGCTATAAGCTCTATGAAGCACAAAACAAACAAGAAATCCAACTTTATATCAAAAATGAGCTTTTGCAGCCCAATAAGCCAAACAGATTTATACAGAATTGCTCATAAAAGTAAGCTCAATAAGCTGTGAAGATAAGCACTCAGATGCAAACTTTTGGAAGCAACTTATACTCTACCAACCCAGGAACACAAATCAACCTTAAAAACAGATCCTTGAACAAGTTTACTAGTCTAGAAATGCCCAAGAACATGGGCCAGAACCTGTGGTGCAGGGCACCAAAGGTGACAATAAGCTGAGTTCAAGGGCTTATTCAGATAAGCAAATGGATTTCAAAGCTCAATTTTCTTTTTGAAATAAGTTATATAGGTACCAGGCTATCCAAATCAACAATCAAAAAGTATTTCCAATCCAAATCAAAGGATACACATCACCACAAAGTTTTGACCATTTCTGAGTTCAAAAAGATTTTTGACTTTTCATATGAAACAGAAAGTTGACCATTTTGATTTTTGATTACTCTAATCTGATTACTAATGTTATATTAAGCTAATATATGACTTTAATAAGCTAGTACTAATTATAATGCAACTATTTTTAAGATTTCTTAACCTAAAACTTATTTATGCTAACTGTTAAGAAGATTATTAAACAATTTTGACTTTTTACTAATAACTGACTAATTTTATGATTTAACTTACCCTAATATTAGTCTAGTGAACTACCTAAACCAATTTTACCCTTTTAACTTAAGCCTATATCAGCTAACAACTAGTAGCCAAACACCCCTTAATTGACTGTCACCAATGAGAATACAAACACAGACCTTATAAATCAAGTCCAAAACATATCCAAAGTATCCAATATGATGAATAAACATGAAATCACTCAGAAACATGGATCAAAAACATCCTTTTCACAGAATCAAAGAGATCACAGATTGTATGCTTATGAGACAGTATAAGAGTAATTTTCACCACAGATGTTCAAAAGTAACAAACAAGCAATTTATAAGCAATATTAAGCTATAACAGGTAATTTCTAGTATAAATAGCTACTAAAGACAGATATGATCTATATTATCAATAAGCTATAGAAATGGAACTTAAAAGTGAGACTTACAAATCCAAATCCCCCTCAGCTCGAACAGAGGGGGTTCACTGAGCTAGCCTGTCTCTTGACAGGCCAAATGGACTTCTTTTTGGCTGCCTTTTACCACCTCAAAGCTCAGCTTATTGAAATAAGCTGGGCTTTGACTTATGTTGACTTTTTTAGAAAATTTTTGTTTTTGAGAACTAAGAAAGAGACAAGTTTACTGAAGGGTATAGAAGTGTAAATAAGCTTGAATCAAAAACATTTAAACACTAAAAAGGATTAAGGAAAGAAAAGAACATGTTTTTGGATTTTTTTTGTATTTTAAGATTTTTTTGGTTTTTCTTTTATAATAAACAACAACAAAAGAAGAATTGGAATAGAAGATTAGGACTAAAATAGTAATAAAAGAGCTTGCTTTAAACAGAAATAAGGAATAAATAAGCTACAATAAGCAGTAAGAAATAAGACAATAAGAATTTAAGCTGTAGTGAACTTTTAAATAAGACAATTAAAAGGAAACTTTCATTAATTAAAAACTTGAGTTACAAAACTGGCAGAGTAACACTATAATTACTCTACACACCTAAACGTATGAATGAGGGGGGGGGGGTATTTATAGGAGCAGGGGAGGTGATGGGTGCTAGGGTTTGAGAAGATGCTAGAAGATCAATTGAGGCCACAAATCCTTGATTCAATCCAAATCCTCGTCATCCCATACTCATTCAATCCATTTGATAGACCTTATCTTGAATCCATGACTCTTAGACCAATCAGGGAGCAAAGAGGAGCCACGTGGAGGTGATATGACACCATCTGACAACGTGTCAGATGGTTCTAGAAAGATGCCTAGTACGAGGTATAGATTTGGTGATTGGTACGAGGTTAATTTATTAGGTACGAGGTAAATTTTGGGGGAGAAGCACAGTGAAAGGGCGCGGTGTATTTTTTTATTATTGTTTGAGTTGGTGGGCCGGGTTTAGGGGGTAGGATTAGTAAGTTTGGGCTTTTGGGTTTGTGTTGGTATTGTGGACCTTGGGCTGTGTTTGTGTTTATTATTTTGGTTTAAAGGCTTATGGATCCGGTTGTAGTAGTATAGCAAACCAAGGGACCAAATGTGTAATTCTGAAACTTCAAGGACCCAATCTGCCAAACTTCATAATTATACTCCCAAGGGTCTATTGTGGCATTTCTTGAATGTTGGAGGGTCTGAGTTGTCAACTCTTCAAAATATCTTCATAAGGACCAATGTTGTCAACTTTGAAAGTTGAGGGACCAAATGTGAACTTTCTTCATTCCCGGGTCACTTTTGTAATTCTTGAAACTTTGAGGATCCCAATTGACCATATGAACTTCACTTTGACCACTAGCTTCCCCGGCTCCGGCTTTATTCACTTTTCCAAATCTCGTGCCCGTTTTGTCATTTCCTCGTGATTTTTCGTCTTTTCTTAAATATTCGTTCCTGCACATTCACAAACACAAAAACACACATTCTTTGGCATTATTGGTTAGTTTTTGGTTTATTTGGTCCAATATTGGCTTAGAAAAGGTGAGTGAATAAGCACTCACCAGTAGTGATTATTGTGAGATAAATGAGGTCATAAAATAATGAGAGATGATAGAGCATGGCGCTAATGTGGCAACAACGGTCAATGGTTGCAATGACTATTGTTGATGCTCTAGCGGGAGTGCTATATGTAAAAGGCAGCAGTTGAAGATTTCTTTTATTTATTCATATTCAGGGGTGGACCTAGGGTTCCTCCGGGTTAACGGGAACCCAATGGATATTTGCCGCTTAGTGTAAATTTTCGTTAAAATTACTGATTTATTCGAAATGAATCTGGTCCTGATATTTTTGTGTCACCCAAATACATGTAGTGTTTAGTTAGTCGATTAATGTATCAAAAAAATATATGTCTTCTTAATTTGTTTAGACTAGGCGTACTAAGGTCAGTCGACCAAGGGCGCCAGTCGGCCTTGGTGTGGATGTGTCGGTCGGCCAAGGTTGGAAGAGGAAGACAACCAAGGTCGTGGCTTGTATATGTGTTTCAAAAATATACCGTTTGGTACTTCACTTGTATATAAATCAACTTTTAAGAATTTACACCCTTTTAACTTATAAATACCCAATTTATTTTATCATTTTATACACAATTTATATACACTTTATACAACTTCACAACTTTTTTAAATGGCTTGTTCGCTTCCACACAACGTTGATGAAATCAAAGTTATGGTTCAGAAACAAATCGATGAGAATAAAGTTTGTCTAAAAACCCTTATGAACTTAGCCGTAGAATTTGATAATGCAAGCATAGCTAAAGATGATCTGAGAAAAGCATACGCTAAATGCAGACTCAAGGTTGCAAAAATCGTTAGGCGGTAGCTGGGCGGTCAGGTACCGCATAGCGATTAATTAGTTAGGCAGGGATTAATTGGATTGGACTTTTTATATATAAATTGATAAAAATTTCAAACTATATGCTCGATTTGGCCGATCTAGCCGATTTTTTTTCCCGATTTGGCCGATTTATGCCCGATTTAGCCGATTTATATCTGATTTAGCCGATTTCTATCCGTAATTGAATTGGCCAATTTATCCAATTTGGCCGATTTTATACCCGATTTGGTCGATTTATGCCCGATTTTTTACCAAACCGATTAATAAGGCCGATTAGTGAAAATTGGGGCGGTTAACCCCAGCCTAGCGATTAATCAGCCGCCTAGGCCGATTTTTGCAACAGAGAATGCAGTGACATTCCATAAGAGAAATGTGATGTGATTGACACTTATTTGAAACAAGAATCTGATTTCAATTACGAGATGCATAATGCTTTGTTTAGAAAGGCGGGAAAATTAGAACAACAAATGAATTCTAAATTTGTTTGGATGCATCTAAAAAATAAATAGGAGTATTGTGTTTTTGTATTGTTTTTTAAATTTCGTATTGTAATATCTATTTTTATTTAAATGAATGAAAAATTATTTTCGAGTACGAAGATACAAAGTAGAATATGAACTTTTATTCATTGAAACAGCAAAGTAGAAAACAACATTGAAATACAATACAAATTACGATACAGAAATTAAAACACATAAGTTCGTTAGCTAAACATGGTTCGAGCTTTTATGTTGCTTTGTAATTCGCAATGAATTCTTGTTTTTCAGCAACGCTTCGCAACACTTCCTCTCTTGTTGTCCTCAAATTGGTGGAGGTACATATATCTGCTTCATGGCTCATAAGGAGTGTGTGTAGACCGTAGCTAAAAAGAGGCTGGTCCATTGGCATGGAACGCAACCTCTCCATTTCTGGAGTACGGCTTTGCAGTTGCTCAAGAATACGACCCAACTCGGTCAACAATTCATTTGCCAATGTCACCTCAGTAGCTAGTTCCTTTCGTAGTCGTCTAATGACTGTTCGTTTCACTTCATTTGGTTATCAACCATATTTTGTGAAGTTGAGAGAAATTGTGTGTGTGAGATTTTTTATTTTATTTTATTTATTTATTTATTTTGAAAATGTAGTGGATATATATATAGGGAAAAAAAGATAGGGTTTTTTTGGAAAATATATATATATATATATATATATATATATATATATATATATATATATATATATATATATACACACACACACATATAGGGGTTCTTTTGAAAAAAAGAAAGAAGATGAAGGTCGTCTTGATGTGGTAAAAAGTCGTCTATAGGTCGACGGAGAGAAAAAGCTGACGTGGCAGGCAAAATGAAGGTCGTTGAAGGTCACTACTAACTAGTTTTAATGAAATCGTACATTTTAGTTCATTTTTCTTTACTTTATTCTCGGAAAAAAAAATTGTGCGTCTGGTGACTTAGAGTGCGGACATCCAGGTTGGTCGGGTTGGTTTGTGATGCCGTTTATCTTATAAGTTTTTTAGATAGTCATGTTTTAGTCGGTGTATACATCCTTGTATTTCACAATATCAACATTTGCACAATAAGCTATCAAAAGGAAATGCTAAGAAAAAATTGAAGTTGTTTATCATTGAAGAGTTGAAACCTTATTCCGAATATAGAAAATACTTTGAAGGTTAATTTTTAACGGACTATGAAGCTCATATAGAGTTTTTTGCTTTTGAAATTGTTTTAGAGCTCAAAATGGTGTTGGAGGGTCAATCCTATGATTCCTATCGGACCCAATTGTTTTTACTGATTACACAATCTGTCTAGTTTGTTACCTCTTCACTTGTAGTTTAAAGATCAAACAGTGCCTGGTTCATCTGAACTCCTGTTATGTATGTCGTTTATTGGCCACCGCTCTATCATTAAGCTAATTTAGCAATGAAATATATCTCCACGTTCAGCCATAGTACTAGGTTTCTTCAAGTTCTTTAAGAGTATGGTTCAATAGTTTTGTCTAACCAGATGCCTTGCAGTAACTATATGTATACATATCGACATGCTAATGTACTGTACATAAAGCAGAAAGTTAACCTATACATTAACGATATTCGGAAGTTGATCAGTTATGCAATGGACACAATTCAAGATATCACGCATCAAACAAAATGTGTCTTTTGCTATTTATTTATCAACACATTCTTGTTTGATAAATAATATAGGAATATACTACATAGTCAACTAGCATGTATCCATCATGTAAACAATTAAGTTTAAACTGATTTATACAATACAAAGAAGTGTGTAACGTCTAATTGTTTACAGGCACATCGCAATCATTTGAACAATCAATCATGTACATTGCGCCAGTCTTTTTCTCATATGTAATAAGTATATAAAGTCGATACAAACACAGTTGTGTCGTTAAGCTCGTAAAGATAAATACTATGCACGATCTTAACCAAAAGATCGAGAAAGGTTTCATTTCTCAAATTAATAAATACAAGATTGGTTTGCTCAACGGTTGGATCAACGGATGGGCACCTTGATCCAACCGTTGAGATAAGCAATGGCTAAGATGATAAACGGTGTAGACATTCCGCCTAGGATAATGTACGGAAGAGGCGTACTCATTGGATTCTCCCCTTCCCTTTCTCCAGCCGTTTGCCAATACCTACACATTACCAAAACAACATTATTTGCATCTAAATCATTGGTCACTATATGTAAACATATGGATTGCTCATTGCTTAATGCTTACTGTTCGGGTTCTTGTTCTTTAGTAATGAACTTCTTTTTCCCATCTTTAGTGACTTCTCCATCTTCCCCTCCTGCAAAAACACCAAAACTCATCTACAAAACATTTTTTTCTTCTTACAAACGAGCATGAAATTCTAATAAGATATTGTATATTGGTTCTTAAAACTGCTTATATGCGTTTTATATAACCGTCACTAAACGGGTAATCGGACGAGGTTTCTCCTGGACTTCAGGTGAATAAGTTGTTTTGAATGAGCTGCTACAATGCTTATTTAAAAATAAATAAAAAAAAAAAAAAAAAAAAAAAAACAACAACAACAACAACAACAACATTGATGAAAGATAATACAAACCTAGCTTTGCTTGAAGTTTAAATCGATGACTTGGGGTTGTTCTAGGAGGACATATTGATTGATATGATAAAGGTTTTGGTGGGATATGAAACTTGGTAGCTAATGAAGAAGTTGATGAAGTAGTTGAAATGGTGATTTTAGCAGCCATTGTTTGTTGCATTTTTGTTAGGGCAGTTGTGTTTTCTTGGTATATCTATTTGTGTTTTGGATATGAAAGTAGTGGCAGTGAAGAGTTGTAGGCTTGTAGCATATCGCCTTTTTTCCATTTTGTGACTATATTTTTTTCTCTAGATGAAAAACTAGTTATAATACCGCGCACGCGTGAGTTTTTTTAAATTTTTTGAATCATATATTTTTATTTATTAAAAAACAAATAATTTAATCTTTGTTTTGTTTGATTTATGATGTTTAATAATAGTTTTTTTATTATTAAAGATAATTATTTAAAAATTTTAATCCAATTATTAATTGTATCTTATCTATATTTTTTGTATTTATCTTCTACTTATTTTAATTGTATGTTATCTATATTTTTTGTATTTATCTTCTACTTGTGTTATGGATAAATATAAAATGTTAGCTAATAATAAAATATTTTTTTTTAAATACAATTATTACTAAATAAAGTATGAATTAATTTTCTTCAAATGAAAAATTCCTAAGAGTTTTGTTTTATTATATAAAAAATAAGTGACTTGGGCCTGATGGGTTGACACGAATCTATGTTTGGCACTTGGCACACGTAACCCAAAACAAGACGGGGGATAAATGGATAAAAAGTTAAAAACTGCACAATGAAATCTGTCAAACCTTATCTAAGGAAAAAAGGCTCTTACGAGTTACGAGTTTAACCAAAAAGTTGCATGTTGGTGTCATGGTGTGTAGCGTCACATACATGGACGGAACCGGAACGTAAAGTCACTAGATGCATCTAAAGAAAATCAAACATGACTGCATACATAATTTTTAAGACCGGGTTTATTTATAAAAAAATAATTTTTTTTAACAAAACAAAAACCCCCGCGACAAACTCTGGTTCCGTCGATGGTTGCAAAATGAATTGGACGTGTCCATGGCTGAATCTATTGGACCTTATAAAGTTAAGGGCATCCACTATGGATGAACCTATTAAAGGTTTATGAAATTGCCACGTCCTATAATGTTATTAATTCTTAAAACTTTTTATGTTATGAACCTATTGTTACTATGGATAAACCTTTTGAGGTTTATAAAATTTTCTTCAACATTTGAATGTCATTTATTATTTAATTGAAAAGAAAAGGAAATAAACATTTTTTGGACCTCTCTAAGATCCTAGACCTTTTCATGCCACATAGGCATGAAATGGTTCCTCACTATGGTATAAAAATTCTTGAACCTCTTCATAATTGTTTAGACCTATTCTTAAACTTCCATAGTGGATGCTCTAATAACAACCCAGTAGAATACGGATCCCTTGCAAAGTGAGAAAAATTACAAAGTGTACAAAGCTATTCATAATGTAACACGCGTCCCCCACTCTAAATTATACATAAAATCCGTCCAGGTGTAATTTGGTCTTTTGACCCGTTTTTTTCTTTTCCACCTCAATTTTCAAATGCATATGTCTCTTAAACGACAAACTTTTAGAAAAAACCGATTTCACCATAATTTTTAAAATTTGATTCTCTTTAATTTGGTATAAATCTTTTTAATTTTTTCGAAACATTTTTTTTGACATATTCATTTGGTCATGATTTCCTTGATGTTTTTGCTATTTTCGACCCTATTTTTTACCTTAAAAATTGCCGAATCATAATATACTTAAAACACGAAAGTTGTAGATTTTGATTCACTCTTTACCAAAAAATTTCAATCACTCAAATCCGATATGATATGAGTGAGATATCGCACGTTAAAGATGACGTTTTAGTCATATGTAATACACCGTAAAATCCCAGGTCATTTATTAATGCTAATTACCAATCTTATTCTATACTAAGCCATTTTTGCGGGCTAATTTAAATTTTTTACATGAGGCACTGTCTGTTTAAACACCCGATTGTTTGTTCACTATTTAGTTGACACCCGAATGTTATGAACACCGTTTGTTTAACACCCGATTATGTATTGTCACCCGATATCACCCGAATGTCACTCTTGGATGTCACCCAATGAGGTTAAACACCGGTAACTCCACTTGCGACCCGACACCTAAATTGAACACCGAGATTTTACTAATATATATATATTTATATGATATATATATATATATATATATATATATATATATATATATATATATATATTAACTTTCACAAAATTGTTATTACTATATACACATAAGTATATATATATAAATGATGACACCATTTATATACATTTTGGTTTTCACGAACCAACACCGATACCGAGACATAGTTCACACATTTTTACGAACACCGATACCCGATATTTTTGGGCCGGATTTCACCCTAAGCCCACACTATTTCTTCTTTTCTTTTCTCACTTGGGCCGAATCACTTTTCCTAAGCCCACACGAGCCACTTCTTTTCTTTCCTTTTCGTTTCATCTTGGGCCGAATTGCTAAGCCCACCAAGCTTATGGTTTTCTCGTAGCATGGCTTATTTGTTTTCTTACTATGCGAAGTGTATAACCGAAACTAAAATCCAAATCCTTTCCTTCAATATGTATACACACGACTTCTCTTGTTCCCTCACAAGCCCGTATGGCTCATTTTGTTTCTTTTCTCCTTTGCGTAGCATGCCATACGAACACAAGGACCAAATCCCTTATGCACTCTAAATTTCACACATGCTTATTTCCTTGTTTCTCCTCACTCGACACACAACACACCCTATGAGAAGTTGACTTGCAACCTAAGCCGACCTAGCACCTAAACTTTAAACATTCGATCCTTTGGGTAAAGTCATTACACGACTAAACCATACTAAACACTCACTAATCACTTGTGACCAATGGATTCAATGTTTCTAAATCCCCTTACATACCTAATAAATTAATCACAAAAGTACCTTCTAAGGCCTAATCTCTACCAATTTTAATTCGATCTAGCTTCATGCTTGGCGACACGACTTGACTACTCAAGGAACACTCGAAACATTCTTGTCTCACCACATGAGACACTCGTATGGAGAGTGAAGATAGCTAACCAAACGTTTCACCCTATATAAACAACATTAAATGCACAAATTGCTCACACTTACTCGAATCACCAAAATTCTCTCAATCACCAATACTCTTTCTTTACTACGCACGGTTGAAGACAAGGGAGGGGCACGCAAGGATTTTGAGAAGCTACGTGGGTAAAAGCACTTGGAACGAGTCACTACAAGGGGGTATAACGATCGTTGTGTTCTTGATTGTCACGTATTACACGAACTTCCCACCATTTTGGTGTTGTAAGTCTTCGAACCTATTTCGTTTCCTACTCTATTTTTGTCATGCATATCATAATCACATCCGTTCCATGCACATCACGATTAGAATCCTTAAGTATTATGACAACTTGAAACATATACAAATATATTTCAAACATGCCTCGACACCCTAAGAATAGACTCGCCATTTCATTTTTATACGTACAACGTGTATATTTCTTTCGACATACTAATTTTACGACTCGAGCTTAACTAAACCAACAACCCATGCAAACCTTATTCGACCTTAAACCACGAAAACTATACCCAAATCAAGTACTAGTCGAACATGTATTTAGAACAAAGAAAACACCCATTTGGGCCTTACCGGGCTAACGAGCCCAAAACAAATCCTTATGAAATTTTCGAAGTTAGAACTAAATAAATTCGAGTGATAACTGATTTCAAAAACCAAGTTTTACAAATAAAAAGGGGTAAAAATGGTAACTTTTATAAAGATAAAAGTTAACTTTTCGAAAACTAGATTTTGGACTAATTTTGCAAAAGTCCCACGTTAGGGACTAAATGTGACAAAACTGCCAAACTTGCGGGTAAGGACTAAAACAGTAACTTTTAATGAAACTTAAGGGTAAAAACTGCCATTTCTCAAAAATCAAGGTATATTGTGTAAAAAGTACAAAAAGGGACCATGTTGTGATTTATTTAACCAAAGGGTAAAAAGTGTAAAGTGGGTAAAGTTAAAGGTTAAATTATGACAAAATATATTTAATTATTTCATATAAGTTTTATAAATACATATATACATTTTTCTTTAACTCTAATATTTATATATAAATATGCATAACTTTATTAAAAATATTTAAACATAAATATTTTTAAACGATATTATTTTCACGACGAGATGATATTTAATCAAACACCGATTTGTATCAACACTAACAAATAACTACGTAAAGTTATTTGGAATATACTTTAGACACCCGAACGGATATCACCTTACACGTGGTATATCACACGTCATTTACAACACGAATCTAAAACACCGATTACAATATATTTATAGGTCGCAAGTCGGAGGAATTTCATTGCTATTTATAGCAATACACCATCACCTTGAGCACCTTGTGATTCACACACACACCCGACAGGTGAGTTCATGGTCCCACATTTTTAATTGTTTTTAAACCCTGTGGGGAGATACATGCTATAAATCGAACACAAGTATTTTTCTGTATGCTGTTATCACCTGATATTGCCTAAGTTGACACCTGTGCTACAAGTCCCTCATATCACGAACCTTAATCACTTGCGAGTGAGCGCGAATATAGTTGATAGATCTATTGGAATGGCAGCCCGCCTCTGTCAAGGTGATCACTTGGCAGGAGGTGAGCTATATTCGAGGTATTATGGAAATTTGGCACATTTCCTGTCACCGAGGGCCCCTTGTCATTTACATCCGCTGTGGTGTAGATGATTATTATTATCTTTATGATATGTCAAATCAAAGTTAAGGCTTGCGTTTCGTGAGGCTTAGGAGCAATATTACACCCGATTTAGTCAAGACCTGTCTATCTTGGCTTGTTTATTTCAAATGCTTGACTTGTGTTCACACTATTACTATTTAAACTACTATGGATTCACTCAACCTTTGTGTTGACTTTTTAAGCATGTTTATCTCAGGAAACTAGCAAGCATGGCGGCACGGAGCTGGCAAAAAGGGCACAGGACCTCCCTTTGATTTCAATAATTATATCATTCTCTACAAACTCATCACCACTTTTGTGAAACAATTAACATTTTGGAAAAATGTTTGTAACTCTGAATATTTGAGTTTTCATGGAATGATATTGGTAATCTTTTGAATTGTTTTCTATGAGTATGACTGTGTACTAAACTGTAATGACCCCGATTAGACTTCCGCTGCTTAATCAAATTTCGGGGTGTTACAGATTGGCATCAGAGCCATGGTTATAGAGAACCAAATGATTTTTCAAAACATTGGACTATAACCTCACCAAATTTTAAACAAACTATTTATCACCGAAGTGCCCTCCGTGCCAGCGCTTGCCAACGCTATGTTTTAAGGTTTGATTTTTTAGCACCCATTGCATTTAGCTCACTATGACACTATGATCACCATGCATGTAGCATTATGTAGACTAAATGACTTATATTACTGCTATTTTTGGGATATTACAGTACCATGTCGCCCCCGGTTATTATTTTGTCCGACAGTGACGACGTCGTACCAGCATCATCCACTCACCCTACTATTGACCTATCTGACTATGACACCCATGACACCCGAGACACCCATGATTCTGACCATGACACCCAACCTGTATCACCTGCTATACCATCTCCTGTTCCATCTGGAGACCCCTCTGCTGACACTGAGCCCTTCGAGGAGGGTGAGGTTGCTTCTACACCCGTTGATTCCTTTGCTATTCAGCCTCTCTTTCGTCCTGTTTGTGGACCCATGACACAGGGACAGTACCTTTATGACCAGTACCTGACATCTCAGCAGTTTCTTGCGGCTGATGATCGTCCTACACCACCTGCTAGCCACCACTCCGGTTCAGATGCTGATGACGAGTCTTCTGACTCCGATACTTCTGACACTGCTGCTTCTGTTCCACCACCATCCCCGCCTGCACCGATTCGTCGGCGCAAGCGAGTGAGGATTCTTGAGCCCTATGAGCCTGAGCCTTTCGGCGAGTTGTTTCGATATCATGAGGGAGACTATACCCGCAAATGCACGGCTCGGAAACGAGTCTGCTTTTTGCCTGCTTCTACTGTTACACCACCTGTATCTGCACCTGTACCTACACCTGTACCATCACCCATATCTGTATTACCACTTGTTTCTATGCCAGATTTGACACCTGTGGCATCACCAGCACCCCCACCATCACCTGTATCACCCCCACCTGAGCCACATCCTTACATGTTACCTACTTACACCGCACCTCCTACCTCTGAGGTTTTGCCACCCATGCCACCACCTACAGTTTTCTACTCCCAGACTACCACTGTACCGATACCATCACCTGCTACATCACCTGTACCATCACCTGCTCCCACCGAGACACCCACCTCACCTGGTATTCATAGATTGGTTGATGCTCGTCGATGGTCATTTTTGTTAGACTACATACGTAGATGGAGATTAGCTGAGGGGTCGCCTAGGGCTGCTGAGCTTGGAGATGGCTCTTCAGCGGTGTTACCGGTCACTGGAGAGCCGATACACCATACTATCCCTCTTTTGGCTGCTAGATTGATTAGACATGAGAGTCGTCTTGATGAGCTATTGAGTGTTATAGAGGATATATCCTTGGAGAGGATAGAGTGTATGCAGGAGGAGGTCACGAACCTCGTAGTACATAGGACAGCTTTAGAGATGGTATTTGAGATGATGAGGACAGAGATCGAGGAGGCACAGGCTACCATCACTGAGTTTGGTCATCGACTAGATGTTCAGAGGCACGAGATTGATGATTTGAGAGCGATTGTAGCCATTACACAGGAGATGATGGAGCACCAGGCACAGGAGTTAGCTGCATCTAGTTCTACCATCCATGCACTTTCAGCTACTATTGAGGAGATTCAGGCCCGTGAGAGATCCAGAGATATGGAGATGTTGGGGATGATCCGGATTATCAGAGAGCTAGAGAGGAGATCAGGAGGCGCACCTGGACCTTCATAGATCTATGACATGTCATTACTTACAGAGACATCTTAACTTGCCGCCTGTGGCATTAATAATTGTTGTAACTTATTGTTTTGTAACAATGAATTCCAAAAATTATTAAAACTTTATGTTGGTTACGATTGTAACGTATTGATATTGATTTATGATGTTCTAGTTGTCTGATCTTTCTTTTTATTATGCTCCCATATTGAGATTCATTATAATTTCCATGTGTGTTGTTACATGTCGTGATGTTTATTTATGAATGATATGGTTATGTTGATGTATGTATTTATGGTGTGGTTGTGATATGTGCTTTGTGATGATCTCGACTATTATGAGTTGGATACACTATTTCTCTTGTTATTGATGTTTGGGATTTGTACTTATGCACTTACGATATTATAGAATTATGGCCCCAAGGAAAACCACTACTGCTACCTCGTCACCCGCTATGACCCAGGCTGCTATAAGAAAGTTGGTTGCCGACAGTGTTGCTGCAGCTTTAGAAGAGCAAGCTGCTGCAATGGCACGAACTAGTAGCAATAACTGAGCCACTGCTGAGAGCGAGTCTGCTGCGACTCGAAAGTGCACCTATAAGGATTTCATTGCTTGTAAATCATCTCACTTCAAAGGAACTGAAGGAGTAACAGAGCTTGCTCGATGGTTTGAGCGAACTGAGACTGTGTTTGTAAGGAGCGGTTGTGCCGCGGAAAACCGAGTCTCGTTTGCTACTGGAACATTGTTGGAAGACGCGTTGTCTTGGTGGAATGCAACTGCTCAGAAGATAGGTGTGGAGGAGGCCTATCAGATTACCTGGGCTGATTTTAAGGAGAAGATGTTAAAGAAGTTCTGCCCTAGAGGTGAGATCAAGAAGTTGGAAGATGAGTTTCACACGTTGGTTGTGAAAGGAAATGATCTCAGGGCTTACGACAGGAGATTTTAGGAACTTGCTACACTTTGCCCTTCTAAGGTTCCCGACTTGGAAAAGTTGTTGGAAAGGTATATTGAGGGATTACCCAAAAGTATTGAGGGAAACGTCACCTCGTCTAAGCCTCAATCTTTGGATGAAGCAATGTCCATTGCCCAAAGACTGCTAGACCGGGAGATTAAGCGTAACTCTGCTCAGGGAAACAACGATCACAAAAGGAAGTTTGATGATCGAAGGACAAACAACAACAACAATCACAACAACAACAACAGCAGCAACAACAACAACCGAAACCCCAACCGTAACTATCACCATGACAGAAACACCCACCACAACCAACAGAACCGACGACAGGAAGCTGTCAGAGCTTATGTCGCTGCACCAGTTAAGGATGCTAGGTATGTTGGACCTCTTCCATTCTGTGACAAGTGTAAGATGCATCACAATGGACCCTGCTATGCTAAGTGCGGGAAGTGTTCAAGGGTTGGACATAAGACACAAGATTGCAAGGCGACAGGAGCCAACTTGCAACCCGTGGCTGTAGTATGCCATGCTTGTGGAAAGAAAGGACACTACAGGCGTCAGTGCCCTAATAAGGATAACAATGCACGTGGGAGAGCATACGTGCTGGGAGATGGAAATGTCTAGCAAGATCCGAACGTAGTCACTGGTACGTTCTTTCTAAACAATCGCCTCGTTAAAGTTTTATTTGATTCCGGAGCCGATCAAAGTTTCGTATCTATTTCACTTGCACCCCTACTTAACATTACACCCACCCAACTAGACACCACATATGAGATTGAACTAGCCGATGGAAAGCTAGTGAGCACTAACACTATACTCCGAGGTTGCACCCTACGACTATTAGACACCCCATTTGACATTGACCTTATGCCTATTAGACTCGGTAGTTTCGACGTCGTTGTAGGAATGGATTGGTTATCCGAGAACCGCACTAAGATCATTTGTGACGAAAAGGTCGTTCACATTCCACTAAATAACGAAACCCTGGTTGTTCGCGGAGAGCGAAGTAAGACACGTTTGAGCGTCATTTCTTGCGTCAAGGATGTGAAGTACATCGAACGAGGATGTCAAGTCTTTTTAGCTCAAGTCACCGAGAAAAAGTCGGAAGAGAAGCGACTCGAGGATGTGCCAGTAGTCAGGAACTTTCCAGAAGTTTTCCCTGAGGACTTGCCTGGCCTTCCGCCGACTCGACAAGTGGAATTTCAAATTGACTTGATGCCAGGAGCCGCACCCGTAGCACGAGCACCCTATAGGCTTGCACCGTCGGAAATGAAGGAGTTATCCGGACAATTAGAGGAATTGTCGGATAAAGGATTTATTCACCCTAGTTCATCACCGTGGGGAGCCCCGGTGTTGTTTGTAAAGAAGAAGGATTTAACCTTCAGGATGTGTATCGATTATCGTGAGTTGAACAAACTTACGGTTAAGAATCGATATCCGTTGCCAAGGATTGATGATTTGTTTGATCAACTGCAAGGATCAAGTGTCTACTCGAAGATTGATTTGAGATCGGGTTATCATCAACTGAGAGTTAGGGAAGAAGACATCCCTAAGACAGCTTTCAGGACAAGATACGGTCACTACGAATTCCAAGTAATGCCATTCGGTCTAACAAATGCACCCGCTGTATTTATGGACTTAATGAACCGAGTGTGCAAACCCTATTTGGATAAGTTTGTGATTGTATTCATCGATGATATCCTTATTTACTCACGTAGCAAGGAAGAACACGCGGAACACTTGAAGGCTATACTAACACTGCTCAGAGAAGAGAAATTATACGCCAAATTTTCCAAGTGTGATTTTTGGATTGAGAAGGTACAATTTCTCGGGCATGTTATTGACAGTAAGGATATTCATGTTGATCCCGCCAAGATCGAAGCTGTTAAAAATTGGGCGTCACCAACGAGTCCTACCGAGATACACCAATTTTTAGGTCTTGCCGGATACTATCGGAGATTTATTGAAGGTTTTTCAAGGATTGCTAAACCTTTGACTGAGTTAACACAGAAGAAGAAGAAGTTTGAATGGGGAGATGAGCAAGAATCGGAATTTCAGTTCTTGAAGCAGAAGCTTTGTGAAGCACCTATATTAGCACTACCCGAAGGAAGTGAGGACTTCGTGGTATATTGTGACGCATCAATCCAAGGTTTGGGTGCCGTATTGATGCAGAGACTTAAAGTAATCGCTTACGCTTCTAGACAACTTAAACCCCACGAAGAGAACTACACTACTCATGATCTAGAATTAGGAGCGGTGGTATTCGCTCTGAAGATCTGGAGACACTACCTATATGGAACCAAGTGTACGGTTTTCACCGATCACAAGAGTCTTCAGCACATTTTAGATCAAAAGGAGTTGAACATGAGGCAACGTCGATGGCTAGAGTTGCTAAGTGACTATGATTGTGAGATCCGTTATCACCCGGGGAAGGCAAACGTTGTAGCAGATGCCTTGAGTCGAAAGGAACGACTTAGACCCCTCAGAGTTAAGTCATTGGGTATGACGATTAGATCACCATTGCCGTCTCAAATTCTTGAAGTTCAAACTAAGGCTCTTAAAGAAGAGAATAGACCACACGAGAAAATTTACGGTATGCCCGAAAGCACGAATGGATTTGTCAAGAAACCAGATGGAAGGCTGTGTTTCAAGGACAGAAGTTGGATTCCATTGTATGGAGGAATACGAGATCTCATCATGCACGAGTCTCATAAGTCTAAATATTCCATTCATCCTGGTTCGGACAAGATGTATCAAGATCTAAAGAAGTTGTATTGGTGGCCAAACATGAAAGCTGACATTGCTGAGTATGTTGGTAAGTGTTTGACCTGCTCGAGAGTAAAGGCTGAACATCAAAAACCATCCGGTCTTTTGGTTCAACCCGAGCTACCAATGTGGAAATGGGAAAGGATTACAATGGATTTCATTACGAAATTACCCAAGACATCGAGTGGGTTGGACACAATATGGGTTATTGTTGATCGTCTCTCGAAGTCAGCGCACTTCTTACCAATCAAAGAGACTGATGATATGGATGTTCTTGCACGTTTGTACCTTAAGGAGATAGTTTCCCGGCATGGAGTGCCGATTTCTATTATCTCCGACCGAGACAGCCGTTTCACATCTAACTTTTGGCGATCTTTACAGAAAGCCTTGGGAACTAAGTTAGATATGAGTACAGCTTACCATCCACAGACTGATGGTCAAAGTGAAAGGACTATACAAACCCTAGAAGACATGCTTAGGGCATGTGTGATTGATTTTGGAAAAGGCTGGGATAAACACCTACCGTTAGCAGAATTTTCATATAACAACAGTTATCACGCTAGCATTAAGGCTGCACCGTTTGAAGCACTTTATGGAAGAAAGTGTAGATCACCAGTTTGTTGGGTTGCGATTGGAGATGTACAACTCTCAGGTCCCGAGTTGATTCTTGAAACCACTGAGAAAATAGTAAAGATTAGACAACGATTACAAGCCACTAGGGATCGGCAAAAGAGTTATGCCGATGTGCGAAGGAAACCGATAGAGTTTCAAGTTGGAGACAAGGTCATGCTTAAGGTATCACCTTGGAAATGAATGATTAGATTTGGAAAACGTGGAAAGTTAAACCCAAGATACGTTGGACCCTTCGAGATCATTGAAAGGATCGGTCCCGTGGCATACAAACTAGAACTACCTGAGGAACTCAGTAGAGTACACAACACCTTCCACGTGTCAAATTTGAAAAAGTGTTTATCGGATGAAACACTTGTGATTCCACTGAAAGAGATCAGAATCGATGATAAGTTGAACTTTATTGAGGAACCCGTTGAGATTATGGATAGGGAGGTTAAACAACTTAAGCATAGTCGCATTCCCATTGTTAAGGTCAGATGGAACTCTAAGAGAGGACCCGAGTACACATGGGAGCGCGAGGATCAAATGCGTGCCAAATACCCACAACTATTTGATGAGACAACCCCGAGCACCGATTCAACTTTGGATTCCGGGACAAATCCAATCTAACGGGTGGGTACTGTAATACACCGTAAAATCCCAGGTCATTTATTAATGCTAATTACCAATCTTATTCTATACTAAGCCATTTTTGCGGGCTAATTTAAAATTTTTACATGAGGCACTGTCTGTTTAAACACCCGATTGTTTGTTCACTGTTTAGTTGACACCCGAATGTTATGAACACCGTTTGTTTAACACCCGATTATGTATTGTCACCCGATATCACCCGAATGTCACTCTTGGATGTCACCCAATGAGGTTAAACACCGGTAACTCCACTTGCGACCCGACACCTAAATTGAACACCGAGATTTTACTAATATATATATATATATATATTTATATGATATATATATATATATATATATATATATATATATATATATATATATATATATATATATATATATATATATATATATTAACTTTCACAAAATTGTTATTACTATATAAACATAAGTATATATATATAAATGATGACACCATTTATATACATTTTGGTTTTCACGAACCAACACCGATACCGAGACATAGTTCACACATTTTTACGAACACCGATACCCGATATTTTTGGGCCGGATTTCACCCTAAGCCCACACTATTTCTTCTTTTCTTTTCTCACTTGGGCCGAATCACTTTTCCTAAGCCCACACGAGCCACTTCTTTTCTTTCCTTTTCGTTTCATCTTGGGCCGAATTGCTAAGCCCACCAAGCTTATGGTTTTCTCGTAGCATGGCTTATTTTTTTTCTTACTATGCGAAGTGTATAACCGAAACTAAAATCCAAATCCTTTCCTTCAATATGTATACACACGACTTCTCTTGTTCCCTCACAAGCCCGTATGGCTCATTTTGTTTCTTTTCTCCTTTGCGTAGCATGCCATACGAACACAAGGACCAAATCCCTTATGCACTCTAAATTTCACACATGCTTATTTCCTTGTTTCTCCTCACTCGACACACAACACACCCTATGAGAAGTTGACTTGCAACCTAAGCCGACCTAGCACCTAAACTTTAAACATTCGATCCTTTGGGTAAAGTCATTACACGACTAAACCATACTAAACACTCACTAATCACTTGTGACCAATGGATTCAATGTTTCTAAATCCCCTTACATACCTAATAAATTAATCACAAAAGTACCTTCTAAGGCCTAATCTCTACCAATTTTAATTCGATCTAGCTTCATGCTTGGCGACACGACTTGACTACTCAAGGAACACTCGAAACATTCTTGTCTCACCACATGAGACACTCGTATGGAGAGTGAAGATAGCTAACCAAACGTTTCACCCTATATAAACAACATTAAATGCACAAATTGCTCACACTTACTCGAATCACCAAAATTCTCTCAATCACCAATACTCTTTCTTTACTACGCACGGTTGAAGACAAGGGAGGGGCACGCAAGGATTTTGAGAAGCTACGTGGGTAAAAGCACTTGGAACGAGTCACTACAAGGGGGTATAACGATCGTTGTGTTCTTGATTGTCACGTATTACACGAACTTCCCACCATTTTGGTGTTGTAAGTCTTCGAACCTATTTCGTTTCCTACTCTATTTTTGTCATGCATATCATAATCACATCCGTTCCATGCACATCACGATTAGAATCCTTAAGTATTATGACAACTTGAAACATATACAAATATATTTCAAACATGCCTCGACACCCTAAGAATAGACTCGCCATTTCATTTTTATACGTACAACGTGTATATTTCTTTCGACATACTAATTTTACGACTCGAGCTTAACTAAACCAACAACCCATGCAAACCTTATTCGACCTTAAACCACGAAAACTATACCCAAATCAAGTACTAGTCGAACATGTATTTAGAACAAAGAAAACACCCATTTGGGCCTTACCGGGCTAACGAGCCCAAAACAAATCCTTATGAAATTTTCGAAGTTAGAACTAAATAAATTCGAGTGATAACTGATTTCAAAAACCAAGTTTTACAAATAAAAAGGGGTAAAAATGGTAACTTTTATAAAGATAAAAGTTAACTTTTCGAAAACTAGATTTTGGACTAATTTTGCAAAAGTCCCACGTTAGGGACTAAATGTGACAAAACTGCCAAACTTGCGGGTAAGGACTAAAACAGTAACTTTTAATGAAACTTAAGGGTAAAAACTGCCATTTCTCAAAAATCAAGGTATATTGTGTAAAAAGTACAAAAAGGGACCATGTTGTGATTTATTTAACCAAAGGGTAAAAAGTGTAAAGTGGGTAAAGTTAAAGGTTAAATTATGACAAAATATATTTAATTATTTCATATAAGTTTTATAAATACATATATACATTTTTCTTTAACTCTAATATTTATATATAAATATGCATAACTTTATTAAAAATATTTAAACATAAATATTTTTAAACGATATTATTTTCACGACGAGATGATATTTAATCAAACACCGATTTGTATCAACACTAACAAATAACTACGTAAAGTTATTTGGAATATACTTTAGACACCCGAACGGATATCACCTTACACGTGGTATATCACACGTCATTTACAACACGAATCTAAAACACCGATTACAATATATTTATAGGTCGCAAGTCGGAGGAATTTCATTGCTATTTATAGCAATACACCATCACCTTGAGCACCTTGTGATTCACACACACACCCGACAGGTGAGTTCATGGTCCCACATTTTTAATTGTTTTTAAACCCCGTGGGGAGATACATGCTATAAATCGAACACAAGTATTTTTCTGTATGCTGTTATCACCTGATATTGCCTAAGTTGACACCTGTGCTACAAGTCCCTCATATCACGAACCTTAATCACTTGCGAGTGAGCGCGAATATAGTTGATAGATCTATTGGAATGGCAGCCCGCCTCTGTCAAGGTGATCACTTGGCAGGAGGTGAGCTATATTCGAGGTATTATGGAAATTTGGCACATTTCCTGTCACCGAGGGCCCCTTGTCATTTACATCCGCTGTGGTGTAGATGATTATTATTATCTTTATGATATGTCAAATCAAAGTTAAGGCTTGCGTTTCGTGAGGCTTAGGAGCAATATTACACCCGATTTAGTCAAGACCTGTCTATCTTGGCTTGTTTATTTCAAATGCTTGACTTGTGTTCACACTATTACTATTTAAACTACTATGGATTCACTCAACCTTTGTGTTGACTTTTTAAGCATGTGTATCTCAGGAAACTAGCAAGCATGGCGGCACGGAGCTGGCAAAAAGGGCACAGGACCTCCCTTTGATTTCAATAATTATATCATTCTCTACAAACTCATCACCACTTTTGTGAAACAATTAACATTTTGGAAAAATGTTTGTAACTCTGAATATTTGAGTTTTCATGGAATGATATTGGTAATCTTTTGAATTGTTTTCTATGAGTATGACTGTGTACTAAACTGTAATGACCCCGATTAGACTTCCGCTGCTTAATCAAATTTCGGGGTGTTACATCATATTTGTTGCCCACAACGTGTTTGATGAAATGTTTAGCTTAGATTTTTTGTCTTAAAATCGAGTTAAATGCACTTATTTTTGTCCCACAACACATTATTAATAATTTTATTAATGTAACATTCAAAAAGTAATGTTTTTTAATCATTATATTTTTAAAATATACATTTAGTTCATCAGTTAGGTTATTAGGTTCATCAGTTAGGTTATGTTTTGTTCATCAGTTAAGTTATAGGTTATAGGTTCATCAGTTACTTTGGTTCATCAATTTTTTCAGATTCATCAATTTCAGGTTCATCATATTTGATCAAATGTTTGGGTTCATCATTTATTGACTAACTGATGAACCTATAATTATAGGTTCATCAGTTATAACTGATGAACCTATAATTATAGGTTCATCAGTTATTGACTAATTATAGGTTTATCAGTTAGGTTCATTGATTTTTTGGTTAATTAATTATAAGTTCATCAGTTAGTTTATCAGTTATTGACTAACTCATGAACCTATAATTATACGTTCATCAGTTAGGTTCATTAATTTTAGCTTCATCAGTTTGTTTATCAGTTATTGACTAATTGATGAACTTATAATAATTTGTCATGTGTTATGTGTTTAGGTTCATCAATTAGTCAAAAATGTTACCATAAAAACTGATGAACCAAAGTAACCTAACTGATGAACCTAATAACCTAACTGATGAACCTAATAACCTAACTGATGAACTAAATGTATATTTTAAAAATATAATGATTAAAAATCTTTACTTTTTTAGTCTTACATTAATAAAATGATTAATAATGCATTGAGAAACAAAAATTAGTGCATTTAGCTCAATTTTAAAACAATATATATAAGCTAGACATTTCATCAAACACATTGTTTGCAACAAATATGAGTTAAACACCATCTTTAACATGTGTTATCTTACTCATATGAGATCGGATTTGAGTGATTCAAAAACATGTGTAAAGAGTGAACAAAAATCTATAACTTTCATGTTTTAAGTTTTTAACGATTCGACATTTACGAGGGTAAAAAATAGAGCCGAAAATGTCAAAAAATCAAGAAAATCAAGACTCACTTTGTATGTAAAAAAAAAAGTTCGAAATATTTAACAAGATTTATACCAAATTAAAGAGGATTAGATTTTAAAAATTATGGTGAAATCGGTTTTTCGTAAAAGTTTGTCGTTTGAAAGATATTTGCGTTTGAAGTTTTAGGGTGGAATAAATAAACAGGTTAAAATGACCAAAATGCCCCAAAACCGAATTTAAAAAGAAAAAATGGATGGAGTGGGTGGTGGACACTTGCCACATGGTGAGTGGCTTTCTAGCCTTTGTAGACTTTGTATTTTTAGTCCCCTTTGTAGGTGATCGCACCTATATCAACTTTTTATAAACTCTTACGTTTTATAAACTTATATTTTTATTCGTATAAAATTCTTTAAATATATAAAAAAAAAAAAAACTAAAAGCTCCCACTATTTTGGGTATGTTTGGCAAAATGGGTTAGAGTTAAGACTGTAGTTGGGGCAGGAGCTGAAGCTTATATTTAAAAGTTAGAAGTTGTTTTGCAAATTAGTTGAAGCTAAAACTTATCATAGTAAAATCACATAAAAATATATGGGGTATCAAATTAATTCGTATACATTTCAAGCTTTTTAGCCCATTATACTTTAAAGAAAATTTAAGTAATTTGACTTACTATAAGCCCTACTCATTTTAAAAAACTCGTATCAATTGACTTGGCTTATAAAAGCATATAGCTTATAAAAACTTTCATAAGCTTGTGTGAAAAACAGAACTTATTTTATATGTTATCTTATTTAAAGATTCAAGTCCATATAAGCTCCCAAAATCCTCTTGCCAAACACTTCTTTTATAGTTTTCATTTATTATTAAGAAGTTAATACACATGAACTTGATTTTCCTCTATTTTATAAACCTTTGATATGCAATAAAAGGTCCGCTCACATAAACCTCAAGTCATTGTGACCGTTTCTATTAATTTTTGGGTTAATTACACATATAGTTAACAAACTTTGAAAGATTTCTAATGTTAGGTAATGAACTCTCAAAAATATTAATATAACCAACAAAACTTGTTGAAACCGGCAATGTTAGACTATATAATCATTTTGAGTGTCATGTCAGCTTGTTGGGCCACTTATATCCGGTACCTTGCTACTTTCAGCTGAATACCCTTAAACCAAGGGACACATGGTTTGAATTTTATAATCAAAGGCTTACAAATGCATTTAAATAACCACAAACACCATTTTTTTTTTCATTATATACACCAATATTCTTGATTCAAATCAAAGAAAGCATCAAAAAAGCTTCTTGTTCCATTCAAATCAAGTTTTAAAAGTGTCTCCATCCCAAATGTGTAGGATGCGTTTAATTAAGGGAAAACACCCTTATTTTCCATAAATGTTTTGTGGAAAACAAAGAAAACAGACATTGCGTTCAAATTAGTGTTTTCCAATAAAATTAAATACAAAACACAAAAGTCTTATTTCCAACTTTAATACACAAAACATCAAAACACTTATTTTTGTTTTCACCTATTTTCCTCTAAAATACCACCAATCCGTTTTCATTCGATTTTTTTCGTTTTTGTTCGATTTTTTTGCGTTTTCGGCCGATTTTTTTTACATTTTTTTACGTTTTCGTAAGCTTTTTTATGTTTTCGTCCGGTTTTTTACGTTTTTGTCCGATTTTTTACGTTTTCGTCTGATTTTTTACGTATTCGTCAGATTTTTTACATTTTCGTCCAATTTTTTTACGTTTTTGTCAGTTTTTTTACATTTTCGTCTGATTTTTTACGTTTTCGTCTGTTTTTTTACGTTTTCGTCAAATTTTTTACTTTTTGGTCCGATTTTTTACGTTTTCGTCCGATTTTTTCGTTTTCGTCGGATTTTTTACATTTTCGTTCATTTTTTTTACGTTTTTGTCAGTTATTTTACGTTCTTGTCAGATTTTTTACGTTTTCGTCCATTTTTTTACGTTTTGGTCAGATTTTTTAAGTTTTCGTTCGATTTTTTACGTTCTCGTCTGATTTTTTACGTTTTCATCTGATTTTTTACGTTATCGACCATTTTTTATGTTTTCATCAGTTTTTTTATGTTTTCATCATTTTTTTTACATTTTCGTTAGATTTTTTACGTTTATTTTCATCTGATTTTATACGTTTTCGTCAGATTTTTTATGTTTTCGTCCAATTTTTTTACGTTTTCTTCCGAATTTTTACGTTTTCGTCTGATTTTTAACGTTTTTGTCTGATTTTTATGTGTTTGTCCAATTTTTTACGTAAAAATCGGAAGAAATCATAAAAACGAAAAAAATCGGTAAAAAGCGAAAAAAATCGGATGAAAACGTAAAAAAATCGGAAGAAAGCGTAAAAAATCGGACGAAACCGTAAAAATCAGAAGAAATCATAAAAACGAAAACATTAAAAAATGGACAAAAACATAAAAAAAATCTGGCGAAAACGTAAATAAATGTACGAAAACATAAAAAATCTGACGAAAACGTAAAAAATCAGACGAAAACGTAAAAAAAAACAGACGAAAACGTTAAAAAAACAGACAAAAAGGGACAAAAAGTAAAAAATCGAACGAAAACATAAAAAAAACAGACGAAAACGTTATTTGATGTTATATTTTACTTTTTTAATTCTTTATTTTTCTCGTATTAGATTTTTTTAGTTATTTTATAATTCATTTGGTTAGTTTATAATATTTGTTTTTGTTTTTTGAAGATGTTTTTATAATATTACTAAGGTGAATAGTGAATTGAGATATAAACAACAACACTTAAACATGTTTTCTAGTTTTGCAAAATGGAAAACACAAACACATGTTTCTCAGACTAAACGCGTTTTCTAAATTTTCTGTTGTTTTGTTGAAATCAAACTCCCCTCCCTTTTTCTACAAAACAAGAAATAGGAAATGAAAGAAAATGTTTTTCAACTAAACGCCACCGTAGTATTCCCTTGTTAATCTTCTTTCTAAAGGCCACATCACGATATTAACTCTCAGCAAAAACTACTCCTACAGCTCGAGTCCAAGATCAAATCCAAACCACAAATACCATGTAACCAATCGGATCAAATCCAAACTACAAATACCAAATCCTAACTAATCCTAAAATCAACAAAACCTCATTCGTGGGCCACAGTTAGCTCGCAAACCAACTCCAAACAAGAACCAAATAAGCCCATATGTTACCAAATAAGCTCAAAATGAGCTCGAGACCAACCAAGAGAACTCGTACGAGAGTTTGAGCTCTCGGTACGCAACCCAAGGAAATAAAACGCGACACATGATGATGATTCAACATGTTTCTAGTCTTTATTACCAAAATATAACCATTTCTTACTCGTTTTTGGCTCACACCGATTCATACAAGGTTTTGAATCGGTTTGGTTGTTAACTTTACCTTTAGATCTACATTTACGCTTACCAAGACAAGAAAACGAGACAAAAATGGTGGTGGTGGTGGCGCGTGTGGTGATGATTCACACGCGTGGACTTCAAAATAATTCTCACAAAGATGATGTAAGGTTAGGTGTGGTGTTGTTTTGGTTGTGGGAGTAGCGGTGTCGTGATGGTGACGGTGGTGATTGATGGTGACAGCGGCGGCAGTATCAAGAGAGAGGGAGAGAGTTAGGTTTTAGGTTTAAGGTTTGCAGTATATATGAAGGAGGGACCATAGCCTGTACTTCCTACAAAATACTAATATAACATGCTTTAATAAAAAAATGGCTTTTTTTAGTGGTGACCGATGCAACCGGTGAGCAGTTGCAAAAGTAACACATATTGCATAACTTTGACGGTTTCAACAAGTTAGGTTGGTTAAATTAGTATTTTTCAAAGTTCGTTACCTAACATTAGAAATTTTTCAAAGTTCATTACCTATCTGTGTAATTTACCCTTAATTTTTTGTTGAAGATGTTTTTAGTTTTTGTATATGCATGTGAATACTTATCTTTTAAGTACAAATAGTTAGAATTTTTTGTCATGTATATTCAAAATACAATCAAACTAAAACTCTATTAGGGGCGGATGCAGAAATTAATCATTCGGTATTTCAGTTTCCTTTTTGAAAATAATATGCATTTAGTGTTAAACTATCAAATATTCATTAAGAAAAATTACATTATAAATGTTTTTCAAAAAATATGCATATGTATACCTTTGGCTCAGTTATGTCCATTGATGCGTGGATTGCGGTCTACGCAAAAGGTTTTACTTCTCAAGGGATCTTGAGAAGCTTGCAATCCCCACCAGGCAGTGTACCTGACCGATGTAGTATAGTGAATGGCAAGTACCGGATGATTGATCGTTCTCTCGGGGAATAGTGTTCGTTAGGATTGAAACTAATCTAACTAGGTCTAGAGGTGAGGGATGATTCTTTTTGTATTTTTATGTTTTATGGAAAGCAAATAAAATATCTCGGGTATTGGAAGAGTGGTGGAATTAGTTGCTAGTCAACTAACCCAAATAACTACTTAAACAAAGAACATAAATAACAAGAAAATAAAATATGAGAACTTCTAATATGGAAAAAAAAAAGCGTGTTTACTTAGATTTCATTACTCCCTAGTTATCTTTTATTGATTAATTGGTTTGTCACAATTGCATGGGTGAAGGGTTGCATTCCTTAATACAACCAATAAAACCGTAGTACACATCCGATTACATTTCTTAATACGTTCAAGCAAGTTACCATATAGGAGATTAACCAGTTTTCTTAAGCCTAACGCTAAAATCAATCACCCACAACAATTAATGACAAACCAACAACCAACAATCAATAACTAGGTTTCATTAGATCTAAGCAAATACAAGTAAATCTAAGCTAGCATTGCTAAAGAAAGAAAAGCATACGATATAATCAAACAACACATAGACATATTGAATGATTAAAGGATAACTTATCTTTAATTGAACATGGAAGAAAAGAGGGTTTGGAACCCTAAAATTGCTGCAAAAGTCGACTAGGGTTCGTACCAAAAGTTCCCTACCAAAAGTCCTCTCTTATGAATGAAAAATCGAAAAGTATATATAGATTTACAATGGTGACGGCGTCCCCTTTTAATGGCTGACGCCGTCATCTCGCTGTGTCTAGGGTTTCTTGTCGTCCAATCCAACATCTTGACGCCGTCCCCTTGTAAGACTTCTGGGCCATCACGCCTTGGGAAATACACGTGACGACCTTCTTTCTGTATAACGTGACGCCGTCACGCCTTATGCTTCAACTTTTCTTCTGGCGCGTCAAGTGCAATTGTGATATCCACCTCTTGTTCCAATGAGTGACGTCGTCCCTTTGAAATGCTTGACGCCGTCAGGTACAATTTCCAGCTTGGATTCTTGACGTTGTCGTTTTCATCACTTTTTGCTCCAAAAACGTACAAAATGCTTCCTTTTCTAGAATTCTTCTCAAAAGTACCTAAATTGACAAAAGAAACGAATTAAGGTAATAATTGATCATATTATCACGACTTAGGACTTAAATGACCCGTTAAAAGAGTAACAAATTTCTCCTTATCAAATACCCTTACACTTGGGATTTGCTTGTCATCAAGCAAATGAGCTTTTATTCTAATCAAAATACAAGCTAGCGGTCATTTAACATTAACATAAAAGTAATTACAACAAATGATCGTTCCACCTTAATCAAAATAAGCACGGAAATTATACACTAGCACCTCAGAAATAGTGTTTGGATACTCTCATCTCTCGGGTGTTATAAACCTTATATATACTACAAGATAAACGGGTATTTGGGAGAGTGAAAAAACGTGCCAAATATTCAAAAATCCGTTCCAAATGCTATTTGGCACGGTTTGGCTCCGTCCTAAATATGAGGGTGCCAAATACATTTGAGTCGGGTTGAAACCGTGCTAAATAGTATTTGGCACGGTCCATGAGACGGTTTAACATTGGAGTGCCATGAGTGAGGTATTTGTCATGGATGACAATCTTCCGTTCCAAAATAGGCGTTTGTCACACTTTTATATCTCGTGCCAAATGTGTATTTGGTACTAATTATCTCCCGTATCAATTGTGTATCTGGCATAGTTTTTATTTACCGTGCCAAAATTAACTAGGACGGTTTTAGCTGCTGTGACAAACGGCTTTGGCACGATTTCCGTTTTGTGCCAAATGTATTTGGCACATTTTTATCCGCCTTACCAAAAAAACATTTGGCACACTTTTGCGTTCGTTATAAAAATTATTTGGCACGGTTTACGTAATCATAGCTAGCGTGTATTAGCACCATTTTCCATTACAAATAGTTTTTAGTACACCTTCGTATTAACCAATCATCGCGTATAGGCGCAAAATGTAATTCAATCGAAACCGAAAATAAATTGAACTCGAATTTATTAATCATCCATAAAATCAAGTCAACATACTTGAGTACAATAATATAAAAACCAATACGTCCAAAATCCTACCTTGGTCTTTAGAATGAGAAAGTTATAACTAGAACTCAATACAAATCACTAAAACAATTTATTACTAACGGTAATGAATAAACCTCATCAGATCACGTCTTAATCATATACCTTGCATAACATAATATTTCAACATTAGAAATATGTATGAAACAAGAAAAAAGTTCGATATACAAAATAGCAATAGCAAAGGGTTTTACCCCTTCAAAGCAAAGATATGCACATCAGCACATGTTTGAGCAATAAAGATTACTAATGATTAGCTTATAATTAGCAAATACAATACTGAACAAATGATTTCATTTACTTATGTACTTATGACTAGGGGTGTCAATAGGATCGGGTTGACCCCAACCCGATAGAGCTTATAGGGTCGGGTTTAAAAAGCTTATCGGGTTGGTTTGACCCGAACCCAATAACCCGATATTATTATCGGGTCGGGTTAGGGTTGACTTATTTACCTTGTCAGGTTATTGGGTCAACCCGATAAGACCCGAAAAGTATTACATAGCTAAAACTACTACCGAAAACCTCCATTGTTCACTCATTTGACACATCTAGATTTTTGCGTAGTTCTTAAGATATACTTTATTTATAGTTAAAATAAGAATAAAACTAATACCAGTTGGTCTAATGTACATAGTAACATAAGAATACACTAGTCAAGGTTGTAAATATCGCTCGGCGGTACCGTGGCGGTCGACCCCCGAAACATATCGGTCTTGGCGGCGCCATGGCGGAGACCATAAATTATAAAGGAATATGAAAAAAAAACCCTAAATCTAGGCTAGATCTGAAGTGAATATGAAAAAAAAACCTAGATCTGAAGTTAAACGGCGTTGACCGGCGTGAATCTGAAAAAAAAAAAAAAAAAAAAAAAAACAGATCTGAAGTTGACCGGCGTTGACCGACCGCCGCCAAGGCCGATTTTTGACCGATTTGGGAATGATTTACGCCAATTTTGACCAAAAACGCCAAGTTAGACCGATATGAGAAATATCGTGGCGGTGGACCACCGAAATCCGCCATGGCGCCGCCATATCGGCCGCCATGGCCGATTTTTACAACACTAACACTAGTAGCCGTAGTTGTCAATAGCGAATAGCGATAAATAGCGACGAGTCACCTATATGCTACGTAGCGAATAGCGATAAATAGCGACCGCTATTTGTGTTTAGCGATAAAATAGTAGCAAGTATAAAATTTAAAATTATATGTATATTGATACATTTTAGTATAAATAACTAAGCAAGTATAAAAAATATTGGGCTTTAAATATAAATTAATGCTTTAACTTAGTTAAATTAAGGTTTTTTAATTTATTTTTAAGATTACAGGGGCAATCATGGACAATCCAAATTCTGCTAAAGAAGAGTTTAAGTGTATTGTTGTATTTGTTCAAGTTAAAGAAGTTAAAGGGGCTGAGTGTATCTTTTTTCTTTATATTACTCAGTCTCTCTTCTAGGGTTACTTACCACTTATAACAGCCGCTCAAACACCGCCACAGTTCGCCGTAAAAAAGCTAGATCTAGCCATTTTCCGGCGAGTAGGGTCTCACCTCCGACACCACTGTAATCACCATTAAATTCCGAACAAACCCTGAAAACATCGTCACCTGAACCACCGTGACGCGCCGCCACTGCACCTCCACCTGAACCACCGTTTCGCTATTTTGTCGCTAAATGATAATAGCGGCTGATGACCGCTTCGCTACGTAGCGCGCGATAGCGACCGCTATCGTCGCTATTGACAACTATGCTAGTAGCTCATTACAACATAAAGAAATAATGCAAATGTAAGAATACAGTTGATATAAAAAAATTGCAAACACATTATTGTTCAAACGCAAGAAATATATATGTTGTCTACTGCTTATGTTATTTCTACTTCTACTATTATTGGGCTTTTATTCTAGTAAAAGTCTCAACAAATGAAAAAAAAAGTGTAAGTTGCTTGATTACATTTACTATTTAAACAAACTTGACCTGTATTCAATTTTCCTTTACCAGATACCCCTATGATTTTGCAGACATTACTCGAAATTGAACCTCGATATCCTATGTTTGGTGGTTGGAAAACTTCCTTCACCATAGGATATGGTTTGCCTCTCCGAGACTACTTGTTTCAGGCAACAGGAACCGCTTCCGTAACTTTACTTTCGGGTCACCAATGAATGATGTGCTTGTTAAAAACCTTACTCTAAAGGTATCATTTCAAATAGAACAAATACAACTTTTACGTTCTCTACATTTATCTTAGCTTGTTGAAATTCTTTGAGTGCATGTTGTTTTGCCTTAAGAGTCAAAAGATATATCTGTTTCAGTTCCTTTCCCGGTGAAACAGTCGCAAGAGGTACTACGAAACCAGATATTAGTGGCCCATATCTTAAAACCCATTCTAGCCAAAACCCGAATCAACCCGACCTGATTACACCCGATAATAACCCGACCCGATAACACCCCTACTTATGACTGAACTATCTATACTACTATATAATGCATTTGAGACTATTCTATAATTAGAAAGGTTTAAAATTCAGACATTTACTTGCTTATTATGGAAGGATTTCAAAATTAATTGGTTAGGAAGGGTTGGTTAGAAAGTTTGTTAGGAAGCATGTTTGTTGTTCAAACTAAAATTATTTGGATTAACCATCTCTACTTATAAAGCATAAAGACAACTAAATATGTAACCGAATAACCAATAACGCAAAATATAGTCACAGGTACCCTTCGCCGCATTGCGCGGGTACCGTTCTAGTTTAATTAAATGGATAGTGAGAAAATTGAGTAACAATCTGAATTGAATTCGAACAGATATGGATGAAATTGAGTAAGAATGAGAACATATGATTAGATCTAGATACCTAATGAGATAAACAAATACTTCATTTTAGATTAATACAAAGAAGTCTGACTGCATTACCTCAAAAACTTTTTAACTGACATATCAAAGCATACACAAGCGTAAGACTTACATAATACAAATGAATTCCAAAGGTTGCAAAGGAAAATCTGAAGTACAATGATACAAATGAGAACAACAATAAATATTAAGTCTGATAATGAAAATCTCTACTAGTCATCTCTAATCCATGCTAGCTATCAAGGTATAGTCTTCTAAGTCCAATGTACTCTCCACTCGTATCCCAGCTTCCCACTAAAACCTGCCGCAGGAAAAGAAATGCGGCTGAGCTTAAAAAACTCAGTGAACAGATATAACAACAAAGTAATATGAAACAAAAATGAATATAGAATATGGTGTAACGGAAATAACTGAAATATAATCAAAGTAATTGAGAACAGAAATAAAGATAAAGGTGAAGGATAGTCATCTACCACGAGCCCAGAAACAGATATAAAGCCTTCATAATAATGCCTTCAAAATAATCATAGTCATAGTCATAATCACACATAAGGCAACATATGTAGGGGAGACCTACCAGAGTTGTGAAGGATGTGGAAAACTAGAAGGGGGGGGGGGGGGGTTGAATAGTTTTATGTCCTTTTTAAATTTATTTCTAAAATATTTTGTTGATTATAAAAACTTTCGATTCGATCTTAAATGAATTCAAGCAACAACCAATATGAGCAAGTCTAAACTAATATTGAAAGTATTGAAATATAATGAAGAAAAGATAGAGTTAGAAAGATCAAACCACAACACGTGAATTTATAGTGGTTCGGCTACAAGGACACCTTCCTTGCCCTACTCCACTCCCCGAGTACCACACTCGAGAGTTTTCTTCACTATGTCAACAAACTCCTTATGGTGGAGAAACCTTACACACCTTGGCTTACACAAGTTAACGACACTAAGCAAAATGTCGAGTTCTAATCGTAGCTAGAACCAATCTCACACCAAATATCACACCACGTGATCTTCACACCTTAATCACACCTTCACACCTTCTTCACGACTTCACACCGTCTTCACACCTTATCAATCTTCACACCTTCTTCTATGCACAACTAAGTCACTACTACTAAACTAGTTTACAACACACCAAGATTATACAATCAACAAATATTCACAACACCTTAACAATTAGCTATCACTAGTACTATATGAAACTAGCAATACACAACACCACTACAATAAGATGGATGTAGAAAAGTGTTCTTCTTCTTGCACTTGAATGGATGAAGCTTTGGATCACTTGGAAACAAAGACTTATGAAATATATGATCAAAGGATTTTAGATCTAGAGAAGAGGATTGGATCAGAAAGTTTATAGTGCAAAAAGGTGAGAAAAATGTGCAAAATGATCCAGTATTTAAAGGGCCAGATTTTACTGTTCGGGAGCGTGCCGGTCCCCTTAATTATAGGCCGGTCCCCTTAATGATTAAGGGGGCCGCCTAGTAAAATTAAGGGGGCCGCCCTCCTGAACGTTTGAAAAGATTCTCTGGATAAAATTTGCCCTTTTTGGTTGGAAATTTGAAATCATATTTTTGTGGTTTAATAAAGCTTTACCAAAAATGATTTACAAATATATATAAAATGTTAAAATCATTTTATATAATGTTATGTATTAATATAAAATTTTCTTTGATCATGTAATGCATAAGTTACTAAGTTTATGCATACCTTAAGTGATATAAGATGTAGAGGTAAATATTTGTCACCAAATACTTTTTTATGTCTTATTCTTGACTTAATTTGATTTAAGTTTTGTGATTATCAAAACATAGGTTTATTGAGAAATATTAATAACATTCACAAACATTATTTATATCAACAATCTCCCCCTTTTTGATGATTACAAAACTTAAACTCATTAACTCAAAAATTAGTTTTTAAACAAGTATTTTAGTGAGTTTATATGTACTTCTCCCCCTTTTTGTTACATCAAAAAGGTTAAGCCGACAAGTTTTCATTCGTGAAAATTTTGACGGGTAGAAACTCCCCCTTGATGTGTACTCCCCCTCGTTTGGGGGCACCAAGAGAACGAGCTATGGAATGCTTGCAAAACAAAAATATTAGAAGCACAAGTATATACATGCACACAAATATAATGTAATAAGGAAAGAAAGAAGCATTCATATTAGAACAATTGTTGTGTCAAGACACAACAATGCAGGTACAAGTAAAGAAAAGTACAAGATATTAGCAATTACATAAGCTAACAACAATAGAAATACATCATCATGCAAAGGGTACATAGACTTCATAGAGCTTGCAAGCAAAATGGAGGGTAAAGGCTTTATTTATTAAGCATGTCATATGCTTAATTTGGAGAGCATGATGGTGATGGTGGAGTAATGGGTGAGAATTGTGGTGGAGGGATTATTGGAGAGGATGGTGGAGTTGGTGGTGGTGGTGGGTGGGTAAGCAAATGTTCAATATATGAAAACATATATTGAATTTCATCTCTAAGGCCAAAGATGACCGTGCGGTTATGGATGCAACAAAGACAAGTATCCCCATGGGATTCAAGTAGCCTCCAAGGTACGGGATTGGCAAAAAATGGTGGTGAAATTTGTGGTGATGAGAGATGAGCATCAAGTGGTGTTGTTGGTGAAAGTGAGATGGTAAGATGAGTAGACATGGGTTCTTGTGTAGGAAGTGGTGATGATACTTGTGGTGACAAGTGTAAGTTGATGTAGTCATTGATTGATGAGGTTGAGGGTATGGATGATGAAGAAGTTCCATGAGTGGAAGGTGTTTTAGATGGTGCATTGGGTGCACTTGGGGATGAGCATTTGGGTGGAGGTGATGGTGTTTTGTTGTCTTCATTTGTTAAGTCAATGAAGAGTTGTTTTGGTGGGATGACCACAAGTTTTTGTTTCTTGGAGGTTTTGGAGTTTGAGGTACTTGGAGGAGTCATGATGATATGATGAATGATGAGATGAAGAATGGTGATAATGAAGGGAATTTATAGTATGGAAGTGGATAATTTAGGTAAATGTTTGAAATGGTTGAAAGAGATTCTAAAATCAGTTGGGTCAAAATGGGAAATGGTAGCTGAAACTAGAGAAAGGATTCACAAGATGCAAAAGAATACAGTAAACCCAGTTCCAGATGGCCGGTCCCCTTAATTGTATGCCGGCCCCCTTAATCATTAAGGGGACCGCCTAGGGAATTAAGGGGGCCGCCCATCTGGTGTTTTCCCAGACGACCAGAAACCCAAAATTTGCAGAATTTGGCCATTTTTCAAGTTTGTTTTTCCAGCAAGCTCTATTAGAGGCATATACACTAGGAATGATGATATATAAATATATATATATATATATATATATATATATATATATATATATATATATATATATATATATATATATATATATATATATATATATAACCAAATTTTGCATGCAAATTATCATATTATAATCCATATTAGAAAAGAGGCATAGCATAGCATGATAATTGTTCAAAGACTAAAAATTATTCAAGAGATGAACAAGAGCTAACACAAGTATTTCCGAGTAAGTCGGACAAGTAGCAAAGCATACAAATGTCAAATAAAAAACACATAATAAGTAGCAATACATCAAAATCTTCTACTTCTTCTTCTTTCCAACCATCTTCCTAAACATCTTCCCAATGGATTTGAATCCCCCTCGAAGTTCTTCATGCATTTGTTGTTGACGATTGATGATAGACGTTTGACGAGTGAATAGAAGTTCATCGGTACGTTCATGAGGAAGAGGAATTTGATATTCGGTATCATCAAGATCGGAAAGATCTTCCACAAAGGTCGTGGGGGATGGAGTACTAACACGTGAGGTGTCTTCCTCCTCATCATCATCGTCATCACGATGAGATGTAGAACCACGACCCCTAGAGTACAAGGGAACACGAGATTTTCCTTTGTCACTGCGAGGACGACGAGTACGAACACGAGTAAGTTGGTTCAAAGTAGGAAGGATATGAACGTAGTAGTCTCTTTGAAGATGTGGGTAATGTTCCATCACATAACGGTAAAGTCGTGTGAGAAACATACCGTAAGGAAGATTGGCATTTGTGGTGTTTTTGGCGGACATGATTCGATGAATAAAAAGATAAGCCAAGTTGTATTGCTCTTCAGCAATAACACAATAAAGCATGTGGGCAATGCTCGCCGTGACATGATCACGGTGACCACCAGTACCAAACGCATTCTCTCGAATGATTTCTTCCCACTTCTTCATATCTTGGCTTAGCTCTTTGAGGAGGATTTGATTGGCATGAATATCGACATTCTTCGACTTGATTACTCGACTAGTCGTACGACGTTCTAGTTCAAGCATTCGACGAATGTCTTCAGGACTAGGAATCTCAGAATAGTAGGGGCCATCCTGAGGACGATTTATTTCAAGAGTGGAAAGATCCCATTCATTTGAGAAAACGGCTTGGCCGTTGAATGGGATTCTAAGAATTTGCCCAAATTGAGCAAGAGAAAGAGTGATGAATTGATTTTGAATCATGAAGGAAATGAGGAGATGACCATAGGGATCGGTTTGCACCGTCACTTGGCTATAGAAGTCGAGGATAAAACGGGGAATGATAGGTTCGTTGATTTGGAAAAGACATTCAAAACGAATATTGGTGAACATTCGTTCGGTTTGATCATTTTCATAGAAAGATGGATCGACAATTCGTCCTTCGTGAATGTTTCTATTTTCAATGGGATGATAGAAACATGCAACTGAAGGAGACATGCCGGGAGTAGAAGAAACATTTGGAATGTATTGTTTGGTTTTGGATACATCACCAACCGTGGTCTTAGGCATTTTCACCTAAACAATATAACAAAAAAAAAAATAATAATATAAGAACAACTATCATGCATATGTTATATATTTATATAATTATATGCACTATATGTGGAACGAAATTCTACTTCGACACAAAAAAATATTCAATGAAGTAGTTTCATGATGTTCCTTTTATTTTTGTTTTAAACTCGTTTAGAATATATAATATCGAAGAGTATGATATCATAATTCATTTCGAAATAAGGCTAGATATATATTAGATTATATATCTCCCATTCCATAAGAGTTTGAGACAACACAAGTTTGTCTAAAAGATTAAAATGCGAATTTTAGTTTTCAAAATTATCATTTTAAAGATAAACCAAACGCTCCCTTAACTAGACAACAATATCCTAAAAATATCAATATATATATTGATTATATATCTTGATGACCTCTATTGATTCTAGTATTATTAACAAAACTTATAAGCTAGTTATATGTTTCAAATAACTTCATATAGTTATGGTTTGTTCATGAACCAAACGCCCATGTTGTCTTCATGAACCATTTAATCAATAATTTGAAAAGTATGCTTTGATTGTTTAGAACGTTAAAACAATGTAATGTAGTAAGTTTTAAATGGTTTTTAAGAGTTATATCAACAATGTGCCTTTTGAAAAATAAAATTCGACTAGGGTTTATGGGCGATTAATGATTTTGACAAGATGATATGTTATACTAATTTTGAGTTGCAAAACATCATCCTAATCCTATGGGGAGCATTTGGTAGTTCAATTTCTAGCTTCAATTACACTTAAAATCGAATTAAAATGAATTTTAATAAAATGCATAATTATTGATTAGGCACTAAATCGAATGAAATGTGATGAAATGCATGTTGGAAAACTTACAAAAGATGTTGTTATATTTTTGGTTGATGTTTGCCCCTTGCGAAACAACCTCGAATTGGTGATATGATGGAGGATTTTGAAGTTTTTGGGTGTTTTGGTTCGTACTCAGTAGCAGTGGGGAAGAACAAATGAGTGAATGGAGTGTTTGGGACTAGAATTAAGAAGGAAAAACGGATTTGGAATTCTCAGATGGCCGGCCCCCTTAAACATTAAGGGGACCGCCCTCGATAACAAGCCGGTCCCCTTAATCATTAAGGGGGCCGCCTTTGAAATTTTCCAAATTTCGCGGAATTCGTTTCTGGAACAAAAATATTTATACGTATATACTTAGATTTATAATATATCAAAAATACGTAAAGGTCTATTGGCACGATGATAAGATACTTAACAACTTTTAATTACCGTTTCGATAATTAAAATATACCTTTGACAATTTTTGGATAAAATGATCAAAGTGTTAAGTTGATGAGGGGTTTGAGGTGTGTTCGGGAATATGTGAATAAGTGTATATATATATATATATATATATATATATATATATATATATATATATATATATATATATATATATATATATATATATATATATATATATATATATATTGTTCATATATATAAGTATAAATGTGATTGAAAGATGAGTTGATGAGTGAGATTTGAAGGATAGTAGCGGAGATAGGATATAGTTGGCGAGAGGAGTTTGTTTCATCCATAGTGTTCACGTGCGAAGGCGTTCTTGCATTATAAAAGTCCACTTGACTCATATCCCTTCATCATCATGAGTCTCCTAAAAGAGGACTTACTAGAATAACGTGAGGGGGGAAAGAAAGGGTTCGATAAAGAACGATTTCTTGGAGTTCTAGAAAGTCAACAAATGACGTATCTAGGTTATGTGCAAGTGAATATATATATATATATATATATTTAATATATTACGTATAATAGCATATATATGTATATATAAGTGTATATGTAATTCTAACAAATAGAAGACAATGACAAATTATATCTAAATAATTGACGAAATCAAACAATGCATATTTATCTAAGCATGGCAATGAGTTGTGAAAGAATGGCGTACCCGGTGGTCTTCAAAAGAAGTCTTCAACATCATCAAGATGAAATATAGACTTTGAAAAAGTCTATGTTGAGAGAAAAACCAAGATTGCCTCAAGGAATGTTCGTCTAGCCATTTGATCTCCATTGTCCTTTTGGTTCAAAGTTATTTGGTCCAAACATGTTTAACATTTGACTCGGGTGCATGAAAGGTGGTAGAATGCCCCAAGGATTGTAGCTTTGTTGGTAGTTCCACATTTGATTACTATTGTTATTATAGTTTTGTCTATTTTGATTTCTTCTTGGTTTAGGTGTTTTAGACCTAGGATGAGAATTATTTGGTTTTCTAGGTGGTGGAGTTTTAGATCTTATTTTGGGTTTAGACGATCCTACTTCGGTCTTTAAAGACGGTTTATAAAAATCTTTAACTTCTTCATCGTTGGCAAGAGGTATTTTCTTATCATTAATAAGTATATACTTAGGATTAGATTTTAAAGGTTTTTGTTTGTTGAGTTCACTTTCAAATTTTACATTTTTAATCTCGCTTGTTGAAGCCTCATTTGAATTAAATCCTAAGCCGGTTTTGTCTCCGGATGTTCTTTGAATACTTATTATTTTACTAAGTGATTGACTACTATTTTCAAATTTGTCAAGTTTGCGAATTTCTTTCCTAAGTATTTCGTTTTCACCTTTAAGCTCTTGACATGATTTACATTCTTCAAAAATTTCTTTACCTTTTTCTAGTTGATGTATTTTAATTTTTAGTTCAAGTACTTCACTTTCTAATTGATTGTTAATGTATTTTAGTGATTTGTTTTTGGCCATTACTAATTGTCCTAATTTGCATAGTTTAATATATTCCTTATCTAGATCTTTTTCATCTAATGATATACTTTCATCACTAAAATATTCGGTTTCGGAACATACCTCATTTGGTGTATTTGCCATGAGACATTTTTCTTCCTTTGTCGTTTCATTCTCATCATCATCACTATCACTCCAAGCACCTCCAACAAATGCTCTTTGATTTTGATCTCTTGTCATCATTGGACATTTTCCAATAAGGTGATTTGGATCTCCACACTTGAAACACTTTCTTTCAATCTTGTTGTTCTTGTCATCTTTACTCTTTTGAAATGTTTTCTTTTCATCATACGGTTGTCTTACGAATCTTCCTCGCCTTTTGAAGAATTTCTTGAAATCTCTTACGGCCATGGCGTATTCTTCGTCATCACTTTCGGAAGATGAGCTATCTTCGATACTAGATTCCTTTCTAGCTTTCAAGGCGATTGACTTGCTTTGCTCTCGTTTTTCCTTGACCATTTCAGAGTCCTTTTTAATGATGACTTCGTAGACTTTTAGATTTCCAATTAATTCGTCAAGTTGCAAAGTTGACAAATTCTTCGATTCTTCAATAGCCGTCACTTTAGCTCGCCATTTTGGATGAAGAGCCCTAAGAAACTTCCTAACAAAATTCTTACTAGAAAAATTCTCATCAAGTGCTTTTAAACTTGTGATGATAGTGTTAAATCTAGCAAAAGCATTGTCAATTGATTCCTCTTCCGGAATCGTGAATTGCTCGTATTGTTGAACAAGTAGATCTATCTTATTATCTTTGACTTGACTATTACCTTGGTGAGTTATTAGTAAAGAGTTCCAAATTTCTTTTGCGGTTTCACACATAAAGATCCTTTCGTACTCTTTACGTGGTAGCGCATTATAAATAACCATTTTTGCTTCATTATTTTTAGCAAGTTTTCTTTTTAAATCATCATTTTGTTTTTCAAAAGGTACGATTTCATCTTTCTTAGTTTCCGGGTTATTTTGAATAGGTAAAAAATCACCATTAGTAATAACATGCCAAAGATCTAGATCTTTTGACTTCACATAAGTTTCGAATCGATTTTTCCAATATAAAAATCCATCACTTTCAAAAAGTGGTGGTCTTTGCATAGATTGCCCTTCTAAATATTTTTCAGATTCCATAGATCGTTACAAGTTTTAAAATACAATATATTTTAAAGATCTTGCTAGACGTGGCTCCTGATACCAATTGTGGAAAACTAGAAGGGGGGGGGGGGGTTGAATAGTTTTATGTCCTTTTTAAATTTATTTCTAAAATATTTTGTTGATTATAAAAACTTTCGATTCGATCTTAAATGAATTCAAGCAACAACCAATATGAGCAAGTCTAAACTAATATTGAAAGTATTGAAATATAATGAAGAAAAGATAGAGTTAGAAAGATCAAACCACAACACGTGAATTTATAGTGGTTCGGCTACAAGGACACCTTCCTTGCCCTACTCCACTCCCCGAGTACCACACTCGAGAGTTTTCTTCACTATGTCAACAAACTCCTTATGGTGGAGAAACCTTACACACCTTGGCTTACACAAGTTAACGACACTAAGCAAAATGTCGAGTTCTAATCGTAGCTAGAACCAATCTCACACCAAATATCACACCACGTGATCTTCACACCTTAATCACACCTTCACACCTTCTTCACGACTTCACACCGTCTTCACACCTTATCAATCTTCACACCTTCTTCTATGCACAACTAAGTCACTACTACTAAACTAGTTTACAACACACCAAGATTATACAATCAACAAATATTCACAACACCTTAACAATTAGCTATCACTAGTACTATATGAAACTAGCAATACACAACACCACTACAATAAGATGGATGTAGAAAAGTGTTCTTCTTCTTGCACTTGAATGGATGAAGCTTTGGATCACTTGGAAACAAAGACTTATGAAATATATGATCAAAGGATTTTAGATCTAGAGAAGAGGATTGGATCAGAAAGTTTATAGTGCAAAAAGGTGAGGAAAATGTGCAAAATGATCCAGTATTTAAAGGGCCAGATTTTACTGTTCGGGAGCGTGCCGGTCCCCTTAATTATAGGCCGGTCCCCTTAATGATTAAGGGGGCCGCCTAGTAAAATTAAGGGGGCCGCCCTCCTGAACATTTGAAAAGATTCTCTGGATAAAATTTGCCCTTTTTGGTTGGAAATTTGAAATCATATTTTTGTGGTTTAATAAAGCTTTACCAAAAATGATTTACAAATATATATAAAATGTTAAAATCATTTTATATAATGTTATGTATTAATATAAAATTTCCTTTGATCATGTAATGCATAAGTTACTAAGTTTATGCATACCTTAAGTGATATAAGATGTAGAGGTAAATATTTGTCACCAAATACTTGTTTATGTCTTATTCTTGACTTAATTTGATTTAAGTTTTGTGATTATCAAAACATAGGTTTATTGAGAAATATTAATAACATTCACAAACATTATTTATATCAACAAAGGACGTACATGCACGCAGCATCAATCACCAGATACAGATAACAGATAACAGAAACAGATCTAGGATGCATCCATACGCCCCCACAGAAATCAGATTGGCCATAATAAATCATATCATAAAGCGCGCATATCATATAACAGAAAGGGACGTGGTAGAACATCACTCTACTGCCCTAGAGTCATGTCAGAGGTGCATCACTGACATGAACATGGAACCCCATGCCTAGTGAAACAAATTTGGCTCGGGTGTCAAACTAGAATAGGTCAAACAGAATGTCATAAATGACACAGATCATAGGTCATCAAAATAATCAGATCAGAAATACATATCAGAGGTCCATATCATAAGGTCCAAATCAGAAGGTCAGATCAGAAAGTCCAAATCAGAAGGTTCAGATAACAAAGGTTCATCACAGAAAAGGTTCAGAAAATAAAATGGGTTTCATAGCAATGGCATCGGGAACCCTAAACAGAAAGTCAGATCAAAAGAAAAAGAGAGAGTCATGAGAAACCTTTACTGAAAAGGTCAGAATATATGTACCTTAACGCGTATGAAAGGAAAGCAAATGAATGAACGAACACAAGGAAACAACATCACGCCTCTTCAAATGATCTACACGAAATAGGGATTACTTAATACTTATATGTTTATTTCATAAGTTATAAATGGTCCTTAATGATTTATACTTATAGTTATATTCATAACTCATTTTAGGCTTATTTTACAATTCTGGGTCAGTTTCTTATGAATTTTAAGACACATCAAATTAACTCCAGAGACTCTCCCAATTTTTCCTGAGGTTCCCACATAAGTTAAGTAGTTACTCAAAGTTTTTCAGATTTTATTAGTAAGTCTAAGTATCTTTTAAAAATTCACCTTTCCAGACCTACCCAGAAAAATAACTGCACAAACACCCAGAAAGTTTGAGTTTGTTTAGCCCATTTATACTCTTCAGAAAAATCTAAACAAAATCCAATAAGTCACACATATCCTAAATCTAACCCCTTTAAAAGGAGAGCTCTTAACTCCTTATGGTTTGAAAATGAAAAATCAAAAACTGATACTGATTTTCAGACCTGATTTACTCAGCTTTGACACTTAATCTTATAAAAATCAAAAAGCTTAGCTCCTTACCTCCGATCACCATGAAATTTATATATTCGGAAAGTAGACAGAAAGTACTCATGTTTAGACTCAAGAATCGCCAAAAAACACATTTTTATCATTAACTTATGACCCTTGCAACACGACCCATTTTCTGGACAGTATGCTGTTGAGACAGAAACAACACAACCCTAACTTTTTTAAACCTTAATCCGACCCTTATTAATTATCTAGGTTTCCAGGTTTAGTAGCATGTTTAATCAGCATTAATGTGGTCTTAACATGTGTTTAAAATCGTATTAAGACTGGACAAAAAGGCTAGTTCGATATAACATATTAACATTAGCTTTCTATGATTTCGTGTGATGTTATACTATTATGATTTCATGTGGAGTCTTACATTAAAACATATCATACGTACATATCGATTTATAAACATGTAACCCTTATATATAAATGAATCTAGACTGAATACTAATCAAGGAAAATAATAATAAGTCAAAAAGATTGTACCCTTTCGCTAGACAGCAAAACTAACCACAAGAATGAAAATAGAGCGAGCAAACACAAGCCTCCAACAACAATCGTATACGGAGATTGATTAGCAAGAAAGGTCTTGGAATTCTTGGTCTTGCTTTGTTGTTCGATCAGAAAAGAAGAACCAGGGAAAAAATATATCCCGTGATCTTTTTTGAAAAAACTTAGGGCTAGGGTTTTTAAAGAAAATCGTGTGTTTTGTGATTGTGTAAAAAAAAATAAACAGCGGTTCCTCTTTTTATTTTTGTGTGGGTTTCTATTGGTCCAAGAGGCCTAAGAGTTCATGGGTCGAGCTTATGGGTTATTGGGTTGGTTTAAATTCGTGTAAGTTGCATAACAAAAGAAAAATGGCACAAAACAAAAGTCTACGAAGCGTAAATAGTTTTCCTCGTAATTTATTTATGTCACAAAGTTATTTTGGAGTTCAATTATATTCAAGGATTCCTATAATGATGTTTTGTTGTAATTTTATGGGTGATGAGTGTGTAAATACTCATTATTTTTATCGTATCTGAACTGCCAAAACATCCAAAAACACTAAAAAACGCATCAAAATACAGAAATTATTCCAAAAGTGTGTTTTATATGTTTTAGATGCAAAATGTTTAAAAACAAATGAAAAACGAACAAAGTTTGCACAATTGGCAGTTTCAGTCCCTCAAGTTTCAAAAATTGACAAAACTAGTCCCTGAAAGTTTAAAACGAAAGAAAAATCAACCCAAGGCATTTAAAAGTCAAAAATTGTCAAAAACGATCCTTGGGTAAAAAGTTTGAGAAAATTACAGGTTTGGCCCCTCAACTTTGGAAATTGGAAGAAACAGTCCCTGACTTTCAGATTTTGGCAGTTTTGGCCCCTGAGAGTGCAATTTTGGAGAAAAAGTCAAATTTGGTCCTTGGAAATTCACATTTGTCACTTTTAAACCCTGGATGAAAACTTTGAGAAAAATTACACAAATGGTCCCTGTAGTTTGAAATTTGGCATATTTGGTCCCCGATGTTTGAAATTTGGAAAATTGTAATTGTGGTCCTTTGATTGATCTAACTTGGCAATATTAGTCCTTGTGATAACTTTTGTAAAGTTGCAGGTTTAGCCCTTCAAGAATTCAGGAATTACAAAAGAAGTCCTTGTTACTAATTTCTTAAACCAACCGGACCCTAAATTGAATAAACCCAAAAATACCAAAACCAAATTCAGTCCAACACAACCAGCCCACTCCCTACCCTTTTATTTATCCTAACCCAGCCCACCAATCACCAAAACAGCCCAACCCTTACCCCCGTTTCTATTAAAACCTTAGTCAAACCAAACGTTTGACCTCCACCTCACCTTCTCCACATCACCACCCTACCCCTGCTCACCCCCTGCAACTCCATCATTACCCTACACTCCTTCACCTTCCTACACACTCCACCCCCCCTTGCACACCAAACAAACACTACCCTCCAAGAAATCACCTCTGGCATTCAATAATCAAAGAAACAGCCAAAAGAATTTTGGCGCCAAAACTCTTTAAACGGCCAGGATCCAATTGACTCATCCAAGGGCTATAAAAATTGATGGGAAAGAACCAGTGGGACCCACAGAGCTTCAAGGGCCAATAAAATGAAGAAAAGAAAGAGCAGATAGGGTGGTGTAATTTTAGAATAGTCTTATCATGTAATTTAGTTAAATTTTCAGTTTCCTTGTAATTTTTAGCTCAAAAGCTTTGTTTTAATCATCTGTAGTATAGTTTAAACTAAGTTCAAGTATTAAATTAAAATTTCAGTTTCTAAGTTCCAATTTGTGTTTTTCAAGTGAAAGTTCAATATATTGTTCAAAGGTTATAAACTTGTTGCTCATTGTTTGTTTAAGCTCACTGAAGCTTATTTATAAGCTTGGTTAAATATTTAGAGCATTGGGATTAGTTTTACTCAATGTACTAAAAATCTCAAAAATGCCTCAAAAATAGATCATAAATTGAAAATCAGTGGGGAGAAGGATATGTGCAAGGATCAAGATGAAGTATGGAAGGATTTGGTTTAGTAGCTTATTGGGAAGCTGTAGGTAATGAGATTGTACCTTGGTTCTCAGTTTCACCCCTTGGATGTAAAATATGTAAGCTAAATTTCCACTTATACCAGTTACTGTTCCATAATGCATGCACTGATTACCTTTCTTTTATGATTGTTTGTTGATTGATAAGTGATATTTTTGCTTAATATTAGGGAATTGTGTTCTAGATTTCATAATTGTTCATTTTGATCTCTTACACAGTCAAATTAGGATTAGCAGTAATCAAAGGGTATTGTTGTTCTTAGTGATGTTTTTCTGTCCATTTACACTTAGTATATCATAATATGTAATCTGGATTCAGTATCATGGTTGAAATCAATGTATTCCTTTGAAAACTTCACACAGTCAATCAATAAAAGGGTGTTTGGCTTAACCTTGCAATCTATGTTTAGGCCTTTTATTGGTGTTGGTTTTGGTCCCCATTAGTTGCTTTAGTTAATATTAGCTTAGTGTAGTCTTAAAAACAGTCCCTTAATAAGCAAAAGTCAAAAATCCATAGTTGGTTCATCAACAGTGAACTGTTGAGATATTAGGGGGGTATAATCACCATTTAGGTTTAGGCATTGATAACTTAGCTTAATCTGTGCTTATTTACTCTTAACACAACTTATTAATTCAGTTATAGTCATTAGAAATTAGCCAAAGTCAAAGTTCTCATGTTTCATGAAAAGTCAAAGTGCACAACATCAGATTTTTCCAAAAATTGCAGTAATTGTTTTGATTTGTGTAGTTACTTCCAGAGCTTGAAATTTGTTTCCATGAATAGCCTACCACCTCATCTTTATTGTCCTACAATCCTTCCATTTTTGTGATTTTACCCCTGGGCCCCACAGCCCTCAAAAGTGGACTGCAGGGGGGCTGTATGCCCTGTGACAGCAGACTTCACCTTCACCACCACCACTTGGTGGTGGTTTTCTGGCCACCATGGTGGTCCACCATCTTCCCTATTTGTTCCTAACAACCTTCCCCATGGTGGGCTCTTAAGTTTGACCATTGGGTTGACCTGAGATCCACTGGGACCCACTTAAATTAAGCCCAAAGTTTTGTCCCCATTTTCAGTTTCAAACAAGTTTAAATGTGCTTAATGTTAGCTTATTGCTTATTCTGTGATCTCATTTAGCTTTTTCCAGCTTATACCTGTTCATCCAACTTATTGGGACCTAATTCATCCATTGTGGGTCCCACTTTAAGCCATTTTAGCTTATTTTCCCCCTTGGTCAAACTTGGTCAACTGTCATGAGCTTTTGTTTCCATTCAGCTTATTTTTAAGTTATAAAAAAACTTGTTTTCACAAAAAGTGTTTGTTTTTAGGTATTAAATAGATTGGTAAAAGAAAAAACAAGAAAAATCAAATTTAAATTAAGTGATAGTTTCTATTTAATGTAATTTAATTTTCATTTTCATTTTTATATTTTTATTAAGTATTTAGCTTTTTTATATTTTTATTAATTACCTTATATATTAAAGTATTTTTAGTAATTTTTTCAGATTTTTATTTTATCATTTAGTATTTATTAGAATTAATCTTAGTTTTATTAATAATTAAGTGATAAGTAGTTTTAAATAGCATAATTAGTTTTTATTAAGTAAAACCAAGTTTTTATATTTTTTTATAGCTTTTATATGTTATAAAACAATTTTAGAAAATTTATTAGAATTTTTACTGTTCATTTGCTAATTTTTTTAATTTAAAATAGTTTAATTAGGAAATTAGTAATTAATTAGTAATTAATTAATAGAAAAATCACAAAAAGACAAAAATACTTATTTTTAATTTTAAAATTAGTTTTTAGTTATTTTATAATTTTAGAAAATTTATTTTCACCTTTTTAGTATTTAATTAATATTGTATTATATTTAAGTTGTTTAAATATTAATAATTAGTATTAATTAGTAATTAATTAATATTAAATAATTAATTAGTGTTAAAATTTATTTTCTTTTTCTAAAAAATTTCTTTTACTTTTAAGTTTGTAAAAAAGTTATTTTCACCCCCTGGGTGTTTTCAGATTTCAGTTTTTACGTTTTATTTTGTACGTTTACGTTTTATTTAAACGTAACGTACGCGTTTTTAGGTTTTAATCGTTTCTGGTTTTTCCTAGTTTCCCATCTTATTCATATAGCTTATTTAAGCTATTCTCTCGTAGATTCCTTAGTTAACCCATTCACAAACCCCTTTTCCATCCAAGTTCGCCCGATCACGAAACCGTTTCATAACCATTCACACCTCGTCGGGACATAACGACCCGGGGAAACCCTATACTTCCACGGAGATTGATTCTAAGCCTTTGACCTTGTTGACCATCACCTGGTCAATTAGGATGACCGTTTGGAGCCAATCAATGGGTTTATGGTTAATTCGTTTAATTATATTCGCGTTTTTAATCAATCGTACACGTAACTTAGAAAAAAATTCAAATTGTACGTAAAGTTAGGATTACGTATTTTAGGGTTTTACATAAAGGTACCTGGTATATCCGAGAAGAAGGGTGCTACAGATGTGTGTTCTCCAAAAGGATGGCGAGATGGGATTGTAAGGTGGAGCTGCAGTAGCGGTGAAGATGGAGGGTTAGGGTTTAGAGGTAGATGGAGGGCGGTGGTGGTTTGATGATGGCGTTGGTGGTGGAGATGGTTTGGTGACAGGAGAGATTATGGAGAAGGGGGTTAGGGTTTTTTTTAGATGAAAATATTGGTTTGATTTGGTGGAGTGGAAATGAAATTTTGGGATAAAAATTGAAATTTTGAGATAAAAATAAGTCCCGCCATACACAGATGTAGGACGGATTCGGGAGGCGGGTGTCGCACGGGCCACATTAGATTTTAGGTCATGAAGCGTAATTTTTTTTTAATGAAATATGTCTTTTATTGGCACGTATAACCCTCAATTTTACCTAATCATTTTTTTATAGGGCAAGTTTAGTACTCGTAATCATTAAAAATAATTAAAAAAAATAAATCTGCAACACCTTCTTAAAAATCATGGATCCGTCTCGACACATATGAAAGGCCGGTGTTGGTTTAAAAAACGTTATTTACGGGTCAAACAAATAAAGACGTGTTTCAAAGTTAGCAACAGGTTTAGATAGCGCTTTATTATAGACCGGTCTTTAGCATGAAAAACCGGTCTTGATGTATATTACTAATACAGACCTGTTCGAATTATAAAAACCAGCCTTGATCCTATTTTTTTATGGAAAAGTTTTTCGAGACATGACTTTTAATTACAAGGTCTCCATGCATGGGTCTTTATTCTTGTTTGTATAGTAGTGCGAGCTTGTTGTTTTGAGCTTTTATCGAGTTCAAGTTATGATTAAAAATATTTTTGATTTTTTTTATTAATCATGCGTTTCTATTTGGTTAAGTAAATTTTATTTAATTTAATATATAGTTTTTTAACAGTTGCTCTTGAATCTTCGTTATGCATGTTATAGTATGGGTGTTGCAACGGTCCTGTTCCAGTCATGTTGTTACATGCCGTGTTTATTGGGCCTATTTCAAGTGTATGAGCTTTAGCCAGTTTGGTTAAAGCTCTCATACGCTATCAATTACTATTTAACTGTTGATACATATATAATATGAATAAACATAATCAAATGGCTTAGTGGTAAGCCTTTAAATTTCTGATAATAGGTTTAGGGTGCAAACTTACTAGCTTACGTTTGGGGTTGGTTGGGAAATATGTTAAAAATGGTTGGGGTGCCTCAGTTAAGCCATAGACCCTAACAGACCTAAGCTCGCAGACGGGCTCGAGCCTAGACACATAATTATGGTCTAACATATGAATGAAGTGATTCTTACACCTATTCAAAATAGATAAAAAGAAAAAGAAAAGGAAAAAAAATAGCGTGGCTCGTTTTTTATTATTTTTTATTTTTTTATTTTTTTTGTAACTCTCAGACTCGCCCTGCCAGGTAACCTGAACATAAATGACCTTAAAGGAAAAAATGATTATTTAAGAAACAATAAAGTTAACTCATCAAAAATTATAAGACGACGAGCTTTCAGTAATATAATAGATATTAATTCGTTATATATATTAATTATAGAGATTAAAAGTTAATGACGAAGGGCTACTGAATATTAGAGTAAATTAATCAAATCGATCATAAATTTAATTTGACGTCCAAGAAAATAAAAGCAAATATAGTAAACAAGTGCATGAAAAAAGTATAAATTGGGCTAGTTTTTCAAAAATGTTCCAAATACATAAAAATTAAAAACAATTTATAAAAATCGACCCAAATACATGTGTATTTTTCACAACCTATAAAAATTGTTCCAAATACATAAGTATTTGGCACCAACATTAGATAATGTTCCAAATACATATAAGTATTTGGCACCGTTCGCACCAACCATTCCAGATACATAAGTATTTGGCACCAAAAGCAGAAACCGTTCCTAATACATATACAAATTCGGCACCGGTGGTACCAACCGTCCTAAATACATAAATATTTTGCACTGGTAACTCAAATAGTTCCAAATACACATATATTTGGCACCACTATTAGAAAACGTTCCAAATGCATACGTATTTGGAACAATTACTTAATAGCCGTCCCAAATACCTAACTTTTTGTCACGGTTACCCCACAAGTGCCAAATATGTGTATTTGGCACCATTTTTTGACTGTTCCAAAAAGTTTCGTCCTAAAAACCCCCTTTTCTTGTAGTATATGGAAATGGAAAAATATCACTCACTACCTGTCATAGCAAATAGATTACCATAGGCTTGGGAAAGGATCGAAAACCTCCACCACTTGGCGTAAGCACCTAGGAAAACTATCAAAGAGGTCTTTTAAAGGGTTATAACGCTAGGTGTAGGGATATGGAAAACACGGTTTGTTGGATAAAGGGATATTTTACTAGTGGCAAGTTAATTATCTTAGTTAATTACATGTACAATGCGGCGTTGCTAAGCCAAGACTCGACTCAACTTGAGCTAACTATAAAATAACAAAAACTTAAAATAAACATAAATGGAAATGGGATGGTAGTCCGTATGTTTTTTCCACTTTTTTTTTCTTTTTTTTGTGCGCATACATTCTTGCCCTACCATCCAAAATAATACATCAATGGGGCTCGGTCCTCCCCTTACACTTGAACTTTTACATACTTTACATGTAACTATTCTAATGACTCGAATTAAGATAATCAAAACACTTGGAGTACTTTTTAAGATTACGCACATATGGGGGTAATACATGATGTTCTTCCCCATTACTCCATAACAATAGTACTTTACCCATAAGTCCCAATCGTCCCAAAACGATATGTACAAGATATGACTCGACTTAGCAACCATGTAATCAATTAGACAATTAACAAAGGGTTTAAACAAATGTTGTAACAATAATGCACTAAAGATGAGTGCATACAAGGAAGGCTAAGGCGATTTGGGTGTACATTTGGGGGTGGATTGTAAACAAATTATTCCTTTAAGTAAAATGCTTAAAATTAGAAATGAAAAAGATAAGCTCTGAGGGGTATACTAGGGGTATCGTGTACTAAAATTGAGTACATCGTAAAGGTGTGGGAAAATTACTTGACCAATGAAGTCAATGTAATTATATAAACAGGCTAAAAAACATGGGTTATCCTAATGTCTCTTATCATGTAGTAAATCCAACTATACTAATGTAGTCTCACTTGTGGTCTCGGAATGAATCACTAACGCAAGTTCTAGAATCTAAATACTACCGGTACACTCACAAGCACTAAGGCTTTTCCTAACAAATCTAGGGGCGAACCTCACATATTTGGGATGGAAAATTGTTTTGAGTGGTACGGTTTTTGTGCTAGTCATATAACTCCTATCCATGAGACGCTTATTAAGACTAAAGTTTCACTCCTATATGTCGCAAAAAAATTTAAATTTGGTGCTAAAATTACCCTAACAAGTGTTTCTCTCAGTTTTATTACACATCTACTATTAAACAAGACAAAATTCAAGTGCAATTGTAATCTCTAAGGAATCTTCATTTACCCCCTTACACTTAAGCCGAACATTGCCCCCAATGTTCAATTAAAAGAGGTAAAAGTAAAGAAAATGAAAGAATGAAACAAATACTCCCCTGATTCGTTCGGTGTGAATGATGTAGTAACATGGTTAAATCCTCCTCCAAGAAAATGTGAAAACTCCAAGATTAAAGCAGCGCCAAAAGCTTGATTATCCATGTACATCTTCTTGTCCAATATAACCTGTTAATTAGCTGAGAAAACAAACAAGAAAACCTAGCGTAAAATCGGCGGTAAATCTATATAAAATTAAATCCTAGAAAGCAAGTAAAGATATAATGCTTGTGGAATGAATGTTTGAAGATTCCTGGAGTTTATAAAATACATATTTTACGAAACTTTACAATTCCGGCAGAAAAACAAAACCTGCAAAATTTTTAGAAAATTACACCTGACGTCGTCAGGTGTTGCCTGACGTCGTCAGGTGTTGCCTGACGCCGTCAGAATTGATCTGACAGAATTCTTATATTTTGTTTCCGGAAAATTTCTAGAAAAAACCTATGTTCTAATTCCTGGAATCCTGCAAAACACTCATTATGACTCGATACAAGGATTTGACTCAAACAAATACTAATATGCATGTTTATATCTCATTCTTATCGTTCATGTTCAATCCGTTCTTAAAAACAAATTTGGATTTCCTTTACACTTATCTTTTACAAAATACCTTTATAGAAGTTAAAGACAAAATAAAGCATTTTCACAAAATGTTTGATACATGAAAAATAAATAATATAAACAAAACATACATACGGAAGCAAATAAAATTAAATAAACACTCAAACAAATAAAGCTTGGGTTGCCTCCCAAGAAGCACTTGTTTTTGTTCGAGTCACGAGCCTGGCTCTACCCTTATTTAACGGAAATAAGGGAGGTTTTCCCTACACTTAGGATTAAGTACGGGTGAAAGTACACAAAATCTTGGTGGAAGTATGCCTCATGAGGAAAGAGTGGTGGATGAATTATATGCTCAAAGGGGTGTGCTCCTTTCATCATAACCTTACCTAGTTCACATTGGTCAATGGGTGAGTTAAAGTTTTCTCCTAATAAGGGATCATCTTCTATCAACTTTGAGAGACTCCTAGTTGGGAATCCATATCGATCTAATAAACCCGGTTAAAACCCATAATGTTTCTTGTGATAAGTCATGAATGGGTGATGTAAGTATGTAAGGTCATGGTTCACTCCTATGTCAGCTTCCTTTCTATAAGGCTTAGAGTCTACTACCTTCAACGTAAAACTACCCGGACTATATGGTATGATGGGTGGATCGGGACCTTTTTTAGTTCCTAAATTTTCATCAAAGGATGGAAGATTAGGTAACGGATTTGGTTGAGGCTCTGGTTCATCAAAACTATGAACTTCCTTAGAAATAAGAGAAAGGTTGTGACTACAAGTATTCAAACCTATTTTATCTAGTTGTGTTTGGTCCAAGGGCTCTACCTCTATTGGGGTTCCTATTATTGGATCGATATACTCTGATCAAACTACTTTGTAGCTTGTAAGGATTTAACAATATTGAGTAAACTCAACACTATTAATATTGAAACACTGTTTGACCTTGTAAAGTATGCGGAATCTACTAACACAAAGCTTAAGAAGAACTTTTATATTAACCAAACTTCGAACCTGCTTTGTTACACAGATTCACTAACAATCCCTAACTATTTAACTTGATCGACTTCTAACTTGTAAAACTTATAAAACTTCTAAAAACTCTATCGACCAATACCTCTTAAGGCTCTTTATATAGATAACCTTAAGTCGGTTTACAACATATAATTCTTGAACGACAAGTAATTATCCCTAACTTATTATAGAATATTCATCTAATATTACACATTAATCCTTATCTAATATTGCATATCAGTCCTTGTTTCCTTCGAAGTACTTTAAGCATTCTTCATATCAGCAGCACTTTGACTTTATTCTTCAGCAGTACTTTGACTTTTGTTCTTCATACAACAGTACTTTGACATCCAGAAGCACTTTGATATTTCATATCCCAAAAATCCTCCCCTAACTTGAACTCTACTTGCTTGATTTCAAGTTTCTTTGTTATTCATAATCTTCAAATCCTTAATCATGCATTGAGGTTGTTTCTTTATTCCTTTTCTTCTATCTGTCATCTGTCAAAGTACTCTTCATCAGCATCATATCTTCCATAGCACCTTTTCAGCAACTCAGCAACCTTTAGGTACAAAGATCATCAAATCTTAAAAGTTTCATACTATTCTCATCACTTCCAGGTGTGTTAACTCCTGTGAGAGGTGAATCATTGAAAATTATGATTTTTAGCAAATCATCAGCTATCAACGGATTTGATATGTCTTTACCATTAGCCGTTTGCTATGGACTAGCCAACTCTTGATCACTTGGATGTATGGTGAGTTGATAACCTAGTTTTTGGTAAACTATCAACCATTAACGGATTTGATAAGTCTTTACCAGTAGCCGTTTGCTCTGGACTAGTTGATTCTTATATGGATTAGACATGGTGAATCAATAACCATTTGTTGTGTAGTATAAATACTAACACCATGTGTTTCTTTTCAAATCCCTTTTCCTTTTTTAAACATCCAAAACATTTATTTTTATTTTTAAAAACTTATACTGGTTTATATCAGCAAGCAGTACTTTGATTAAAGTACTGTTTGTTTTTGCAGTACTTAGAAAAATACTTTATCTTTACAAAACAAATCATACCAGTATTATGCAATATTACTCTTCAGACTTAACCCATCTGATAAATAGCTTGATAACATCCAAAGCTACTTCAGATTCCTCTTCAAGTTCCATTCCATGATCCAGCATTCTGAGCATTATTTCTCTAATCAATGGATATCTTCTCTCAGCCAACATGTGAATCATGGTACCATCTTCCATCTCTAGTGTATGAACTCCTGATGACTCAAAGAATCTCCATCTTGTAATTTCCCAATTCTCTTGATCATTCTAGAGAATATCAACACTTGTTTCTTCAGTATCCCAGATGGTAAACAAGTCTCCAAGCAAAACTAATCCCACTTCTGAAGCTTCATGCTCTGAATAATAAGTCTGCACTTGCACATATAAATCATAAAGATCTGCCCTTGAGATACAGTGCAACAAATCCCATAGCATAAAGAATGTTGTGAAGCTTTCATCTTCTCTGTGGATCATAAAATAATTTCCCTCTTTAGATTCAACCACAGTAAATGAGATTATCTTGGACTTCTTTTCAGAATCATCAATCTTTTTGTTCTCAAAATCAATAACTCTAAAATAATTTCTGAGTTCATCAACTGTATCTTCATGAACTGACTTCAGCCTTTTTGTCAGTTGATCATTTTCAGCTGATTTCTTTCTTTTCAATCTCCTTTGCTCAGCTTCTTCCTTTCTGACATCTTCCAATCTCTTCTTTCTATCAACTTCCATGGGTACAAAACTTTCTATCTCTCTTCTGATATCTTCTTGTACTTTGTCCCATAAAGCTTTAATTTCTGGATACCTTTGTTTATGTAAATTCTTGTATCCCTTCTTTCTTAAGAATTGCATCATCCAATTCCTTTCCTGAGCTTTGGTCATTGGCTTCTTTGTAATTGGCCTGCTAACTTCTTCCAAATACTCAGCATCATATTCAGCTTGTTGCTTCTTAGCAAGCTCTAAATCTTCTGCAGTCTCTAATTCTCTAATCTGAGCAATAGAAAATTTCTTCTTCTTCTTCTTAGTTTCTTTCTGAACCATTATACCTTTCCCTTTATCTTTTGGATCTAGTTTCTCTGATTCAGAAGTACTTTCATCATCCTTTTGTGCAGGCTCAGATATATGTATTCCTCCAGTAGGTCTTCTTAAATTCATCATAACCTGAGCTATTGTTGCATCATCACTAACAGTATGCACTCTTTCTCCTTCTTGCTGTATAAAAGTGGAAGGACCAGCTTCATCTTCATGATACTTTGTAGAAGGACCAGCAATATCTTGTTCATCAGTACCTTGCACAACAGTATTTTCAACAAAAGTACTTTGAGCATTATTTCCTTCTAGATCAATTTGCTCTGTATCCCCACTTTTTACATTCTCAGTCTCAACATCAAGATCAATTTGCTCAGTCTCACCACTTTTTCTTTCAGTACTGATTTGAGCTACATTTGCATCTTGTTCTTTCTTGTTATCTGAAAATTGAACCATATCATCAAATCCATCCATATCATTAAATCTATCCAAATTATCATCCTGATTCCTCCCGAATTTGATAGTTGATGATTTCCTATGCCTCTTCTTAGACTTAGACTTTTTCTGTTTAGATTGTTGCTTCTGAGACTGCTTCTTCTCCTTCACAAAAAGCCTAAAATGCTTAATAAGAGGCCAAACAAATTTCTTCAATCTTCTAAACTTCTTCCTTAACTTTTTGATTTCTGCAGCTTGAGTATTGACAGTGGACTTGAGCTTCTCCAATTCCTTAGCCAAATCAGAATGACCCTCAGTACCTGGAATACCCTCATCTCCTCCAGGTGTTTGAAACCCACCTGTGAAAGTATAATCATTGGGAGTAGGTACTGGTGAATCCTCTGAAGCAGTACCTTGAGGATCAGTACTTTGTGGAGAAGTACCTTGAGCAGAAACAGAATGATCCAAAGAAGCTGTAACTGAGGGAGTTCTTTCATCTGAAACATCATGTTGAGGAGAAGCAATAGGTGGTGTAGGAGTATGTACTGAACCAGAATGCTCAGCAGAATTAGATGGAGCATCATGATCAGAATGTGCAGAACCACTATTGTCTTCTTCATCCCTAACAGCTTGAGCTACCTCTAACATATAAGCATTAAGAGGTGTATTCCTACCCGAAAAATTAACTCTCTTATGTGACATAAAAGTGAAAACTTTAGGTGGCATCCTATTAGTAGGTACATAATCCTGAGATTTTGGTACACCATCTAGTGGATTTTCTAAAAGCAATTGAACAAACCTAGGATACATAAGAAAAGGTTTGCCAGCCTTAATATGAGTAAGCATACCCTCAAGAATCATGTATGAAAAGTTAAAAGACTGATTGGTAATCAGACCAACAAAAGCAGAAGCTATAGAATGACTGAATTGATCCCAAGCAGTACTCTTTGGACTCAAACAATGTAGCAAAACATGAATAAGAAATTTCCAATGAGGACTAACCATAGCCTTCTGAAAAGTAAGCTTAGTCAAAGAGCCTTCATAACCAACATCTCTGAGTGTAGTCCAAACTTCTTGTTTCCCAAATAAAACAGAGCCTCCTTCATCATCAAATAGCAAAACCTCCCTAATTGAAGCTTCTGTAACACGTATAGCTCTCCCAGCAACTGTAGCAGTAATAACATCCTCGCCATCTTCAACATGTGACTGAGCTGTATCCCAAAAAGCTTGAAGCCATGGTCCAATAAGCTCCGGGTTGACAAGAATGGAGTAACAGATGTTTGAACCAGTGAGAAAATCAATAATTCCGTGAAAATCAATGTTTGCTTGGGTTTTCGCAAGGTTTGCAATCATGTTGTGTTTGGTGTTGGTTGGTCGATGAGCCATGATGATTAGGGTTAGAATACAGAGAGTGATGATCGATTGAAAAGTAGGTATGAGTTTATATGGACGAGTAAGGTGAATAAAAGAAAAAGATATGAGGGTTATATACGGATAAAATTACAAAAAATCACGGTGAATTAATGAGTTTACCGTTATTTTTGGAAGTAAATATCCCATATCTTTCGAAAGGTTGTTAGCCGCAAATCTGACCGTTGGAACAGTATCTTTGACACGTCAGCGAACCCTTTTAATTACACCAAGCAGTACTTTCCATAAAGAGTGGAGAAGTACTTTCCCCAGAAATTCAAACCAAAGTACTTGCCCATTAAAAATCTCCAAAATTGACCATTTGACCATAAGATCGCAAAAAGTCAATACGCATTAATTACTATCACCACATTAAATACCAAAACAACCAGGATAAGTGCACTTCAATACACTTCAATAAATACTCATTAACCTTCACCTTGCTTTATTAAAGCAACTTTACCAATAACTTTGAAAACACCAAATCTTCTCAAAACACAAACAAGTAAGCAGAATGAGTGACATACCCATTGTGAACATCTCTTCAGACTCAGAAGGTACCACAGACTCAGAAATAAGGTACTACTCTGACTCTGAGTTTGAAGACCCAGGATGGTTAGACTATTTTCCTCCTCATGTGCAATGGATGGGACACCAAGAAGCTTCATCAACAATGAGTGCAGCCAACTCTACCATCACTGATGCAGGCAGTACTTCCATAAAAAAAACCCAAAAAGAGAGTTGGTTCTGGTTCAACTTTGGCTAAAGAGCTTCCACATGCATTGACTCAGGCCTTTGAAACAGCTATCCAGAATATGAAGTGGCCTGAACCAAGAAAAGAAAGACCTCCCAAACAGGTACTTGGCCTGGCCTGCCCAAGAAAACAGACTTCTTTTGATGACAAGAGAAGGACTGCTCAGAAGGGAAAGCAAAGCTATGAAGGTAAGGGTAAAAGGCCTATGGAGTAGGGTGTGGAGCTTGATAGTAGGTGGATGTAGTCTTGTGTTTGTGTTGTGTTTGTTGTGTTTGTGATGTCTGTGTCTTGTACTGGAAAGTAAGATTGTGGTTGTACTACTGAATCATGAATAAAATTCTTACTTTGGAATGATACATGTAGCCTCCCCTCAAATAATGACTAACTAATAACTACTTATGCCTCCCCTCAAAAATAGCTTACATATTAATCATGCCAATACTCACAACTAAGAAAGTAAATCTTGAAACATCAAAGCCTTTTGTGAGTAGATCTGCTACATTATCATCAGTATGAACTTTAACCACATTAATAAGACTTTGTTCATAGCAATCTCTTATGAAGTGATGTCTAATCTGAATGTGTTTGGTTTTGGAATGATAGACTGGATTCTTAACAATGCAGATGGTACTCTCATTATCAATGTTGATGGGAGTATTCTTGAAATTGAAACCATAATCCAAAAGCTGATTCTGCAACCAAAGTACTTGTGCACAACAACTTGCAGCAGCTACATACTCTGCTTCTGTAGAAGAAGTTGCTGCAATTGTTTTCTTCTTACATTGCCATGACACTAATCTGCTTCCAAGGTACTGGCATCCTCCAGTTGTGGACCTTCTATCATAGTTATCTCCAGCATAGTCGCTATCTGAGAAGGCATGGAGATGGAAAGGCGAATCTCTAGGATACCATAATCCTAGCTTAGGTTGTTGCCTAAGATACCTGAAAATCCTCTTGACAGCATTTAAATGAGATACTTTTGGATTAACCTGATGTCTTGCACATAAGCTCACAGCAAAAGTAATATCAGGTCTTGATGCAGTTAAATACATAAGACATCCAATCATAGACCTGTATAATGTGACATCAACATCTTCTCCATCTTCATCTTTTCCCAAAGGTTTGTTAGTATCCACTGGTGTAGATGTAGGCCTAACAGTTGTAAAAGTGAATCTCTTAAGAATATCTGCAACATACTTATCTTGACAAATATAGATCCCACTGCTTGACTATTGTACTTGAAGGCCTAAGAAAAATGTTAATTCTCCCATGGAACTCATCTGAAATTCTTTCTGCATAAGATCTTCAAATTCCTTCACCATTGATTGCTTGGTAGCACCAAAAATAATATCATCTACATAGACTTGAACAAGCATAATATCCTTCTTATCTCTCTTAATAAACAAGGTTTTGTCAATAGCTCCTCTTCTGTAACCATGTTGCAGTAGAAAGGTGGAAAGTCTTTCATACCAAGCTCTTGGAGCTTGATGCAAACCATAAAGAGCTATTATTACCTTGTAAACCTTGTTTGGATGTGCAGGATCTTCAAAACCAGGAGGCTGTTTGACATAAACTTCTTCTGTGATTTTGCCATATAGAAAAGCACTTTTAACATCCATCTGATATACAGGGAATCCCATATAAGATGCAAAAGCCAAAAATAGCCTAATGGCTTCAAGTCTTGCCACAGGAGCAAAAACTTCATCATAGTCTACTCCTTCTTCTTGTCTATATCCTTGAGCCACTAACCTTGCCTTATTCTTAATCACATTTCCTCTTTCATCGCTTTTTACTCTGAAAACCCATTTAGTTCCAATAGGTTTCTTTCCATCAGGTAGATCACATAATACCCAAACTTCTTGAAGTTTAAACTGTAGAAGTTCTTCTTGCATAGCCTCCACCCAGCTTTCTTTGGCAAGTGCTTGTTTGATATTCTTGGGCTCTTCCTGAGTTAGAAAACAAGCAAATAAACACAACTTCTGATCCTTGTGATTCACCCTGTTTTGCTTGTAGATGAAACTTAGTAAAGAAGTATGTTGTTGAGACATATTCTTAGCCTTAGTCCTTGTAAGCACCCCTGAAGATGAGGGTCCAATAATATTGGTAGCAGGATGAGTTTTATGAATTCTGAGAGTAGGAGTTGGTGAAACTTCAAGATTATCTTCCAAATTAGTGATATCTGGATCTTCATTAGAATCTGAGAAAATGCCTTCTTGATCCAATTCATCATCAGTATCTTCTAAAGTAATGGTGTTTGGATCAGCAGTATCTTCTAAGTCAGGCATATTAGGATCATGACCAGCATCAGTATTTATCCAATGTGAAGTATTCAATGGCTGAAAAGTACTTTCAAAAGGGTTGACAGTACTTTGGGTTAAAGTACTGGCCGTTTCTTTTGCCTTCTTCTTTTCTGCTTCATAAGCTCTCCTTTGTTCATCATCATACAACTTAGCCATTGTTTCTTGAAAAAGCATCCTAGAGAGCTCATCTTGAATGGCCTGATCTTCTGCAGATACTGGTATATGTGGTGGAACAGTACTTTGAGGATCAACAGTACTGTTAGGTTGAGAAGTACCTTTCTTCCCATCATTGGCATTATCTTTTGGCTCATCTTCAGATCTTAAATTAACATCATGAACAATGTACTGTGCTTCTTCTTCAGTGGGAGAAACTTGATTTTCTTCCCTTACAGGTACATAATTCATTGATGAAGACATTAAATCAAGATCAAACATCCAATCAGGACCTTTACCTTTAGAATTCTCTTGTTCTTCCAAAAAATCAACATGAAGACATTCTTGAACCTTCTTGGTTGCCCTATTATACACTCTGAATCCTTTGCTATTTGTACAATATCCCAATAAATATCCTTCATCTGACTTCCCATCAAATTTTCCCAAATTATCAGCAGTATTTAAGATGGTGAGAGGACATCCAAAAGGTTTCATAAACTTGATGCTTGGCTTCTTTCCCATAAGTAACTCATAAGGTGTCTTCATCTGAGGTTTAGTCACTGATACTCTATTCAATATATAGCAAGCAGCACTTACAGCTTCAGCCCAGAATGGAACAGGTAATTGAGAGTCTGCAAGCATAGTCCTTGCTGCTTCTATAAGAGTTCTATTCTTTCTTTTAGCAACTCCATTTTGTTTAGGAGTTCTAGCAATACTGAATTCTCTTTTAATTCCTTTCTTGGCACAAAATTCATCCATAAGCTGATTCTTGAACTCAGTCCCATTATCACATCTAATGCCTCTAACCTTGAGCCTTAGCTGATTTTCTAATGCTATAATTAGATCATGAATAGCATCAAAAGTTTCATCTTTAAAACATAAGAAAAAGACCCAGCTAAATCTACTGCAGTCATCTGTTACAACCAAACAGTACTTCTTCTTGTTCAGACTGACAACTGAAACAGGTCCAAACAAGTCCATATGCAGCAATTCCAAAGGCTCTCTAATAGTCTTCTCATCAATCTTCTTACAAGAGGCCTTGTGCTGTTTACCCTTCTTACAAGCAAGACATGTGTGATCATTCTTGAATGTCTTAGAAGGTAAACCTCTAACTAAATTCCCTCTGACCAGCTTATTGATGTTCTTGTAATTAACATGTCCCAGTCTTCTGTGCCATTGATGTGCTTCCTCCATAGATGCTCTTGCAATCAAACATGTTGCCTTTTCAGCAGAATTTACATTCTTCAAATATATGTTGTACACATCATTAGTTCTTGGTGCTCTCAGTAACACCAAATTTCCGTCTTCTAACTTGAAATCAGGAGAAAGTATGAGACATTCTGTGTCAAAGAATAACACAGGGTACTTCTTATCACAAATCTGAGAGACTGACAAAAGATTGAATTTTAGCTCCTTCAAATATCTAACATCTTCAAAATCAATGTTCCCTGCCTTGATTGTTCCTTTGCCAGTAATTCTTCCTCCATCAGGATCATTCCCAAATGCAACTTTTCCTCCATAATAAGCTTTAAAATCTGACAAGAGCTCCTTTTCTCCTGTCATACTGCCAGAGCAACCACTATCTACAATAAGATGATCTTTAAGCTCCTCCTCTGGGTTGCCCTGCATATACATAAAGAGGTTAGTTATTTTTAGGAACCCAAGCCATTACTGACTTGTGTTCCCCTTGTGGAGTGACATACTCAAAGTTTTTGAGCATGTAATCACCACTATCTTTGAAAGCATGATCAAGAATTAAGGTTTTTGTTTCCAAAACAGTTTGTTTTTCATGATCAATTTTCCCTTTTTCACCCTTAACCTCTGAAAGTACTGTTTCAACCCCAACAGTACTTTCTTTCTTAACCCATTTTGTTGTGACTTTAGGAGTTGGGTTGTATGTCCTAGCATCTTTTCTTGTGTTGTAAGTCTTTCTAGGGTTGTAATGGCTATAACTCCTAGGTCTTACACTTGAGTGTTTGCTAGAAACATTAGGGAACTTTCTATCAGTACTTTGTGAAGGTACTGATGGTTTGGAGTATGGCCTTTTCTGATGAGGGTACCTATAGTCTTTTGAGAAATTACTATGGTTGACCCTATTTGTATAGTTCCAAACTGGTTTATTATCCCTTAGCTTATTCTCCCTATAACTTGGTTGTGCAGTTCTGGTCTTTGGATATCTACTTAAGTAGTCTGAATGATAGTCACAATCTTTAATCAAATGATGAGGACTGTAACACACATAGCAGACCTTTGGACCAATGTCCCCAAATCCCCTTCCATAAGAGTTTCTAAAATTAGCAGTATTTTGAAAGAATTTTCTTTGAGGTACTGCTGAGTGATCAGCAGTACTTCGAAAAGAGTTTGAAGGTACTGCTTGTTTTGAAAATTTGGACTCTTCTACCTTAGGAGCTTCAACAGATCTTTCTAAAGTCTCAGATTTAAGCTTTTTCCTAAACTCTAGATTATCTACACCATAACAATCAACATCTTTTCTAGGTGGTTGAAAGCTACCTGGGGGGTGAGGAACTGCATTATAACCTTTTTCTTTCTGAAATACAGGAGGTGTGGGACTAGGGGGTTCCTCATCACTAGAAGTGTTTTCATCAAGACTTATGAACTCTTCATCACTAGTGGAGGTATCAACAGTAAGATTAAGTTCCTTGCTCTTAAATGGAATATCTTCATTACTATCATATCCTAGGCCTGTCTTAATATTAGATGTTCTTTGCTTTTCAACAAATTGAACATGTGACACACCTGCCTCATTCCATACAGCAAGTTTTTCTAACAACTTATCTCTTTCAGCAGTAACCTTATCTAGTTCAGACACCTTGCAACCTAGTTTCCATTCACTTAACTTAACTAGGTAATCCTGTTGTTTATAATTCTCAAGCCATGCTACTTCATTGTTTTCATGTGTAAGAATTTTGGCTTCCATTGACTCTAAAGTAAGTTGATAACCTGTTATCTCAGCCCTAGCTTTTTGAAATTTTTCTCTTTCAGCTACATACTCAGTAAGTAACTTTTGATACATATCATTACACTTAGGGCATACCTCAGAGTTAGTGGATGAACTTGGTGAAGCAGCTACCATTGCAAGCTGAACAGGTGCTTCTTCAAACTCCATGCTCCAATCAAAACTTCCTAACTCATCTATTGACTCCAAAGCAGCATATCCAGGCTCTTCATCAAATGTTGTGCTCCAATCTTCCAATGCAACCATTGAATAGGTTACAGGCTCTTCATCAAACTCATTGGACCAATCAAACTCTGACAGATTCTCTTGAGCAACTAAAGCTTTTGGTTTTGGTTCAGTTATTGGAATCTCTTTTCTTTCAGGTTTGGGTGGTTCAATCATCTTGTTTGCTTGATACTTTGCAAACTTACACTCTCTTGCAAAGTGACCAGTACTTTGACAGTTGAAACACTCAATCTTGGACTTGTCAAATGTTATTCCTTGTTTAGCTCTGAAGTTGATGCCTTTACCTGTCTTGTTCACATACTTCTTGATCCTTGCAGTGAGCATAGCAACTTGCCATCTAATATCGATTTCTTCCATGGCATCATCATCAATTTGCAATACATCTTCTTGATAAGTGACTGGCATAGATGCTTGTTGAGCAAAGAATGAACATAGAACATCATCTGAGGTGGGGGTAACTGATTGTGATGAGTTTGTGGTGGCCATTGTTGTTCATGGAACCTGTGTTTCGGTCACAGTACTTTGAGCAGGGTAAGCAGTACCTTTGTTGGAAGTACTGCTTCTCTTTTCAGAAGAGACAAAAGCAATATTCTGTTGTGTGCTAGATCCTGTAGTATCATTCATATCATGCTCGTACACCTTCAGATTGTTGTAAAGATCATCAAAGTCCATAGTATCCAGCCCTGATTGTCCTCTGATCATAGTAGCAACTACATGCCATGCTGATGGCAAACTCCTTAGAAACTTTAAATTAGCATCTTCAACTGATGCCTCAGCATCATATAGTTCAAGCATACTCAAAAGATGTTGAAATCTTTCATAGGCAGAATCAAGACCTTCTCTTTCACCAACAGTGAAAGTTTCAAATTGTTGCTTCAGCAAATTCCTATGCATCTTCTTGGAAGCATCATTACCTCCAAACTTCTTCTTTATTGCAGCCCACAGTTGTTTGGCATCTTTGGCATCATGAAACTTTAGTAGGTGACCATCAGGAATAGCAGAAAGCAGTATGTTGAGAGCTTTGTCTTGATTTCTTTTGGTAGCAGCAGGTACATGTATTTTTGGTGGTGTTGGTTGTCCAGGTTCCTCTACTGGTTCTTCAACTTGCATGTTACCATTGACAATCACATCCCACAAAGCATGGTCTGTGATGGCAATGTACTGCCTCATCTTCATGGCCCATAGGTTGTATTCTCCCTTCTTAACAATAGGGATTCTAACAGCAGTGATTGAGGGAGCAGGTGCAGCATCTGTCGACATCTTGTAGGGTTTGTAGTGAGATAGGTTTAAAGGTTTTAAAGATTTGTCTTCTTAATCAGAGTTTCCAATACAAGCTCGTTTCCAACACAAGCTCTGATACCACTTGTTGGATCGATATACTCTGATCAAACTACTTTGTAGCTTGTAAGGATTTAACAATATTGAGTAAACTCAACACTATTAATATTGAAACACTGTTTGACCTTGTAAAGTATGCGGAATCTACTAACACAAAGCTTAAGAAGAACTTTTATATTAACCAAACATCGAACCTGCTTTGTTACACAGATTCACTAACAATCCCTAACTATTTAACTTGATCGACTTCTAACTTGTAAAACTTATAAAACTTCTAAAAACTCTATCGACCAATACCTCTTAAGGCTCTTTATATAGATAACCTTAAGTCGGTTTACAACATATAATTCTTGAACGACAAGTAATTATCCCTAACTTATTATAGAATATTCATCTAATATTACACATTAATCCTTATCTAATATTGCATATCAGTCCTTGTTTCCTTCGAAGTACTTTAAGCATTCTTCATATCAGCAGCACTTTGACTTTATTCTTCAGCAGTACTTTGACTTTTGTTCTTCATACAGCAGTACTTTGACATCCATAAGCACTTTGATATTTCATATCCCAACACCTATAGTCTCTTCTACTTCTTCCGGGTGAGTCACGGGTGGTGTGTATTCCTCAAGTGATGGTAGGACTTGTGGGGTACTTGGTGGGCTTGGATTTTCTAATCTATTCTCCATCTTATCTAGATTACCTATGTGTTCATCTTGTATTATGGTGACATCAAACTACGGCATGCACCTAGGTATCTCAAATATAATCTTATTATCCCCAAACAAACTTCTTGCTTGTTCCCTCAAGCTTGTTATCAATTGATCCATGACAACGTTTGTTGGGTTGTCCAACTTTTTAGCGAGTTGGGCATAATCCTCTATGGTTTCCCATGCTTCTTCAGCACTTAATTCCCAAAGGTCCCCATCTTCAGCATGATCAATGTCCAATTGGGTATAGTGGTTGACACGATGGTAAAATATTTGAATTTGGGACCATAGATCGAAACTATGATGAGGGACTTTTAGGAGTAAATATTTAAAATGAGTCCATGCATCATAGATAGGTTCATCTTGATGTTGTTTGAACATCAAGATGTCATTTGGAGTGGGTGAATTATGTGGTCGGTAGTATGGTGGACTCGCGTTTTCCATAATGGTGAATGGAAGAGTCAATGAAAAGGTTTTAACGAACAAAGACACAAAGAAAAAGATAGACTACAAGAAAGCTAATAAAAAGAAAATTAAAATCTCACTAGATAGGAATCTAATGAGTACACCTAATAAAAATAAAATTCAACCTAAACAATAACTATTCCCCAGCAGCGGCACCAAAAACTTGATGCGTGGATTGCGGTCTACGCAAAAGGTTTTACTTCTCAAGGGATCTTGAGAAGCTTGCAATCCCCACCAGGCAGTGTACCTGACCGATTTAGTACAGTGAATGGCAAGTACCGGGGGATTGATCGTTCTCTCAAGGAATAGTGTTCGTTAGGATTGAAACTAATCTAACTAGGTCTAGAGGTGAGGGATGATTATTTTTGTATTTTTATGTTTTATGGAAAGCAAGTAAAATATCTCGGGTATTGGAAGAGTGGGTGGAATTAGTTTCTAGTCAACTAACCCAAATAACTACTTAAACAAAGAAAATAAATAACAAGAAAATAAAATATGAGAACTTCTAATATGGAAAAAAAGCGTGTTTACTTAGATTTCATTACTCCCTAGTTATCTTTTATTGATTAATTGGTTTGTCACAATTGAATGGGTGAACGATTGCATTCCTTAATACCATTCGTTGGGCCGTGTACGATCTTCCCCAACTCTATAAGCTTCTATCTCTTCCTATGACGACACGTTTAGTATCCTATCATGGCCTCATTAATAGTCACTTATGCATTTAATACAACCAATAAAACCATAGTACACATCCGATTACGTTTCTTAAGACGTTCAAGCAAGTTACCATATAGGAGATTAGCCAGTTTTCTTAAGCCTAACGCTAAAATCAATCACCCACAACAATTAAGGACAAACCAACAACCAACAATCAATAACTAGGTTTCATTAGATCTAAGCAAACACAAGTAAATCTAAGCTAGCATGTTAAAAGAAAGAAAAGCATACAATATAATCAAACAACACATAGACATATTGAATGATAAAAGGATAACTTATCTTTAATTGAACATGGAAGAAAAGAGGGTTTGGAACCCTAAAATTGTTGCAAAAGTCGACTAGGGTTCGTACCAAAAGTCCTCTCTTATGAATGAAAAATCGATAAGTATATATAGATTTACAATGGTGACGACGTTCCCTTTTAATGGCTGACGCCGTCATCTCGCCGTGTCTAGGGTTTCTTGTCGTCCAATCCAACTTCTTGACGCCGTCCCCTTGTAAGACTTCTGGGCCGTCACGCCTTGGGAAATACATGTGACGGCCTACTTTCTGTATAACGTGACGCCGTCACGCCTTATGCTTCAACTTTTCTTCTAGCGCGTCTAGTGCAATTGTGATATCCACCTCTTGTTCCAATGAGTGACGCCGTCCCTTTGAAATGCTTGACGCCATCAGGTACAATTTACAGCTTGGATTCTTGACTTTGTCGTTTTCTTCACTTTTTGCTCCAAAAACGTCCAAAATGCTTCCTTTTCCAGAATTCTTCTCAAAAGTACCTAAATTGACCAAAGAAGCGAATTAAGGTAATAATTGATCATATTATCACGACTTAGGGCTTAAATGACCCTTTAAACGCGTAACAAATTTCTCCTTATCATGCGTCTCTCTGAACTCCACATTCTCTTTTAATAAGAATCTATTGTATCCTGTTGTAGTTAATGTCTTAATTAAAAATAGAGTAAATTGCATAAATCGTCCTTAAAGTTTGGTCAAATTGCATGTTTCGTATCAAACTTTACGAAAGTGCAATGATCGTCCATGTGGGGAAACCTTTCGTGCAAGTATTGACTCCATGAGGGTTGGTTAGGTTATGCATGGCAATTAAATGTTTTCAACAAGTATAAAATCTTTTACTCCCTCCGTCCCAATTTTATTGTCCACATTTCCTTTTTGGGATGTTCCAATTTAATTGTCCACTACTAAAAATAGATAGGGAAGTTTAACCAAGTTTACTATATTACCCTTGTTTAAAATTACTATTACATACCTTAAAGAAGACTTTAATTAATTACCTAAGGGCAAAATTGTCATTTTGTCAAAAAGTAAGAAAGAGAAAGCTTTAATAAATGTACTTTTCTTAAACTGTGTATTTTTTGTCAGGGGACAATAATTTTGGGACAGATGGAGTATTATTTATATCGTAATTTGTTGTCCTTGTCATAAAGACGAGATCAAAGAGTTACACAAGAAAAACAAAGAATGAATGATAAGTAAAGACATAAAAAACATGAATCTAAGATAGCTCAAAAGGAGAAAAACGAAAAACACAAATCCGAATCTAACTGTATAATGATCTACATAACATACGTTGAGCAACACACTAGAAGTAACATGCAAATGTTTACATAGCTACGCTATGACACGATATACTGTTAACATCTCATCAAGCTCATTACATACTTAAGAGTTGTTTAGGCTTGTCGTAATCTATGATTCACACTCAGTGGTTGCTTATTGGACACCACCCTCAAGCATGACCTGTACTACGACTAGCCCTTCATGTGTGGTTAGATTTCAGTGGTGAGAAATCAAATCGATAGTACCCGTGAACCATATAAAATTTACATGCATTGTGTAAAATTTGTCAATTTATCGGTTTTTAAAAACGCATCCCGAAAATTTATATTACGATTATTCCTACATTTTTTTTAAAGGTGGTGTTTTTAACTTTAATTATATGAAAAAAGAAGAAGAAGAAGAAGACGAAGAAGAAGAAGAAGAAATACACCATTCGTCCCTAAGGTTGTACCCAAATGGCATGGTTAGTCCCAAGTTCGAAATAAATACACCGGACATCCCTAACGTCTCCATTTTGCTTCTCCGCTGGTCCCTTTGACTAACTTCTGTTAGTGAATGCCTGTTACACCCCTCATACGCCTTTCACGTGAGGGTAAAATCGTCATTTCATAGCTTTGTTTATTTTTCCCTTAACCTATTGCCAGATTACATTACTTTTCCCAAAATTTGAAAACCCATTTCTGTAAGTGTTCAAGCCTAGTAGTAAATTTAAAAGCAATCTTACTTTTTATCTCCCATGTTAATTGAGATCTTTCCTCCATGCTTCCTACAATAATTTGAAAACAATACTTATAAGTTGTACCTACAACTCTTTTCCCTATCACCTCAGTAGAAGCTCTCAAAAAATTATCCAACAAAAACCACCTTCACTTGTCTAAATCTATCCCATCTTCTTGGTTCACGAAAACAACATACACATCTCAAAAGCATTGAAGCTTCTCTTTTTGTTTATCATATTGAAGAAACAATCTCAACACACAAGCAACCATGTGTATCTTTTAATCTTACTTCTGTAAAAAAAAAGTTATTATTCAAAATCACGAACCACTAATAAGAAACCATGTTCTTTAACAATACCATCCTAAAAACCAACACAAACCTTAATCTTGTTGCATACCCACGAATTTCAAAAAATAAATCATACCCTTAAGTTTTTCAAAAAATTTCTATAACTTGAAGTTATGAAGAACTGAGATCTTTAGGCTGCCCACAGTAAGGGAGGGGATCGACCTTCATTTTAACCGCCACATCATCTTCTCTCTCCGGTGATCTACAGGCGATTTTTTTGCCACAATAAGGGCGACCTTCATTTATTATTTTTTTTCAAACATTTTTAACAACAAAATTAAAATTTCATTAATACTTTAAACATTACATAATAATTCAAATAAAATTAAAACATTACAATAAAATTCAAATAACATTAAAACATTACAATAATAAAACGAGTAAACTAGTTTTAATTTTCACGATGCCAAATGTCTTTCACCAAATCGGCTTTTAGGCTAAGATAAGTTGTTTTGCTGACTATCTGTTTAGCAATTTCTAACGATTCCATGCGTTCTTATGGGATCATAATCACGATACTGCTCCGCTTGAAAGGATATGGGAGATATCGCCCGCCCTACGTCCTGAATTATCATATTATGTAATATGATGCATGCATACATTATATCTGATAGGCGATTTATGTCCAAATCTGTAGCCAGATTTTTAATCATTAGCCACTTGCTCTTTAGTACACCAAAAGCTTGTTCCACATCTTTCCTTGCTCATTCGTGCATTGATGAGTGTGTGAATACTCATCATTTTTGGTCAATCTGAACTGCAAAAACATTTAAAAACACTCAGAAATGCATCAAAATATAGAAAATATCCCAAATTTGTGTTTTATATGTTTTAGATGCAAAATGAGTAAAAACAGATGAAAAACGAACATTGTTTGCATAATTGGCAGTTTCAGTCCCCCAACTTTCAAAACTTGTCAAAAGCAGTCCCTAAGCATTTATTTTGAAAGAAAAGTCAACCCAAGTCCTTTAAAAGTCAAAAGTTATCAAAAATGGTCTTTGGGTGAAAAGTTTTGAGAATTTACAAGTTTGGTCCCTGAACTTCAGAAATTGGCAGATTTGGTCCATGGAGAAATATTTTGAAGAAAAGTCATCAACAGTCCCTCAGGAATCATATTGTGAAAATTCTGGCCCTTGGAGTTCTAACTTTGAAAAAATGGTAAAACTAGTCCCTCTAGTTTGAAAGATTGGCAGAAAATACCCTTGGAAATGTAAAATTGCAAAAATGGTCCTTGGGTTATCAAACTTAGCAAGTTCAGTCCTTGTGAAGGCTTTTGGAAGTTTACATCTCAGGCCCCTGCAATTTCAGAAAATTACAATAATGGTCCTTGTGCTTATTTCTATACCAAACGGACCCTTGCTTTATTATTTCTACAAATCCAACCCAACACCAAACACAATCCAATCCACCCAAAAACCCCAGCCCACTAATCCCCTAGGCCCAAATCCCCCACTCCCGTTTTAATATTTTCCCACGGTCAACCCAAGTCAAACCCCCAACCCCTACCACTGTTCACCCTTCACTTTCCCCCTTTTCCTGCTTCCATGTCCCCTCCTCCAAACACCAACTTTCCTGTACCTTCCCAACATTCTTGTCCTCCCCAATTCACCCCTTATTAATTACACTCACATGCAACTCACCTAACCCACTCAAACTGCTAATACCTTTTTCCTGCCAAAAAGCCATTTTAATGGCTGAGATCAATCACAAGGATCCAACGGCTCAGGGCTGGTGGGATAGATTCAGAGGACCACCTGGACCCCTAAAAGGCTATAAAAAGAAAGAAAGGAGCAGAAGAAAAGAGAGTTAGTTTTAGTTTTAGTAGTGTAGTTGTCGACTTAGTGTATTTTCAACTTTTAGTTGTTAGAACTAGCTTAAAAAGTTTGTATTAAGTATCTTAAGGATAATTCCATCTGTGTTGGAACTCAATTTCAAATTCCTTTGGTAAATTCAGTTTGTGTTCAATTTAAGTAAAAATCTTAATTGGCTTCAATCTTGTTGAAAGCGGTCATTTACTGTCATAAGAGCTTGTTTAAGCTCATTATTAAGAATCCATAAGCTCTTCTTGGTATAAACCTCAGTTTAATTTAAAGTACTCAAAAATACTAGAAAAGCATTGAAAAATGAAAAATCAGTTGAAAGAAGAATAAAAGCAGGGAACATGGTGGATTGTGGATTTGCAGGGTGTTAGTACCTCAAGGGAGGTGTTAGGACAGTTGTGTACTTAGTTCTTGGTTTAAATCTCACAAGATCAGTTGTAAGCTCATTCTTTTATATTCTTGTATTTTACTGTAGCTGTGGTTAATCATTGTTCAAGTCAGCTTAATTGTGTTTATATTTGATTAGTGTGAGCTTATTTGTCAGTTTTAGAGCTTAGGTTGTTCTTTTGCTTTGAAAATCTTCAAAACAGTTAAGTATAGGTGTGTTTGGTTTAAACTGGTGCACTGTGTTCCAGTGGGTTTTGTATGTTACAAATGGTGAAATCATGCTACATTAGGTCTATTTAGGTCATACAAGTCATAAAAATCCAGTGTTGTTTGGACAATAATCAAAATCTCTTTTTATCTTAATCAATTGTTCACTGTTGGATTTTTTGAAGTAGCATAATCATCTAAATCAGTTCTTTAGTTGTTAAAGTAGCTTAAGTAAGTTTTATTATAGCTTATTACTACAATATCAGTAATTAAATTAAGATCTAATCTCAAATAAGTCAACATTTAGTTTTTTAACAAAACGTCAAAAGTTGCATTTTCTCAGTTTTTCCCAAACTTGCACGAATTTTCATGATTTTTTTAGATAGTGTTAGCTTATGAGCTTTTGGATTTTCAAAATCTAGAAGCTCGTCTTTATATTTATCTTGTTTGCTTATTTTTGTGATTTTTCTACACTACTTATTTCGTGGCTTACTTTGACCTATTTTCATAAAACCTCCCCTGTACCAGGGGTATGAGCTTGTTTTCATGAGCTTCTCCATTGTTCATTACTTCACCATAGCTTTAAATTTTTGGCTTTTTAGATAGCCAATCTGGCCTTCTCACTATGCATGTTTTCATTTTTCCTTTTTATGCTTATTTTAACTGCTTATTGTGGCCATGCCTTTTCACTCATCACACTGACTACACTGACTCATCAGTGTAGTCAGGCCTTTTTCATAAGCTCTTTTAGAGTCCTTCAGTGGGCATAAGCTTGTACATTTGGACTTTTTAGGAAGTTCAAACACCAATCTCAAAGGTTCTGGGCTTATAAGCCATTTTCAAGCTTATTGGATAAGCCTGCAAGTGGCTTGTTACTTGGTCCATCTCAACCAATACACTGAGTGATCAGTATGTTGGAGTCAATTTCATAAGCTCCTCAAAAGCTCACATGTGGGTCCCATAGTGTGAGCTTGGACTTTTTAGAAAGCTCATAAGCCAAAATTGCTGGTTCAGTGTTTTATTTGGGCTATTCAGCTTATTTGATAAGCTGAATCTTGGCTTATTAAAACCTGCAGGCCTGCTTGTTGAATCAGTATTTGGATCTTGCTTATTGCTTATTTTTAGCTTATCCTGTGTCTTTTGATTGTCATCTCAGCTTATTCCAAGTTTATTTTATTTGTTTGTAGCTTATTTGTATTTGAGATATCATTTGGTAGCTTATTCAAGTTACAAAAAGTCCTAATAAGCTAAAACACCCCAACTGTTAAGCACTTGGGTCTCCATTTGCTTATTTATAAGCTTCCAGCCTAAGTTCCTTTGTTAAAGTTTGTTGTTTTTTGTATTTAAAGAGTTTTGAAAAAGAAAATCCCAAAAAAGACAAAAATAAATTAAGTGATAGTTTCTATTTAAGCTCTTTAGCTTATTTTCAACTTATTTGAAAAGCTAATTTCATTTTTATAATTTTCCTAGGTTCTAGTAGTTATAAAATAATTTTAGAAAAAGTTTCATATTTTTCACTGTTCATTTGCTATTTTTCTTAATTTTAATTAGTTTAAATTAATTAATAATTAGTTTTTAATTAGTAATAATTATTTAAAAAGTCTTAAAAATATATTTTCTGTTTTAAAATTAGTTTCATATTATTTTAGATTTTTCCAAATTTAAATTTTATTTTTCTAGGTTAAACCCTAATTATTTGTATTTTAGTGTAATTTAAATAATTAAAAGTAATTAGGAAATTAGTAATTAATTAATAATAAATAATTAAATAGTGTAAAAATTAATTTTCTTTTTCCAAAAATTTTCTTTTATCATTAGGATTGTAAAAATGTAATTTTCATATCCGTAGGTATTTTATTTCTATAAAACTCGCCTTTTATTTCGTACGTTCACGTAACTTTAATCTGAACGTACGCGTGTTTAAGTTTTAAACGTTTATGGGTTTTCTAATTTTACAATCTTGTTAATATAGCTTATTTAAGTTATTTATTTTTTCATATTTCCCTAGTGTAATCATTCACAACCCCTTTCTGTCCAAATTCACCCGATCACAAACCCGATTTTATACCATCACACCTCGTTGGGACATAACGACCCGGGGAAACACTGTATTCCACGGAGCATTGACACTAGGCAGTCTGACCTTGTTGACCATTCACTTGGTCAATTTAGGTTGACCGTTTGGAGCCAATCATGCATCGTCTTATACAAGATTTGTTTGTGATCATTCGTCCCTAGATTTTTTATAGACTTCATAATAACGGACCATTCCGGATAAATCCCATCAGCAAGATAATATCCCCATTTAGAAGCTACGTTGTTAGCAACAAATTCCACATCCGGTGCTCTCCCCGTTTTGAGATCATTGAAAAGAGGCGATTGACGTAAAACATTAATGTCGTTATTCATCCCGGAGACACCAAAGAACGCATGTCAAATCCATAAATCTTGGGAGGCGATCGCTTCTAATAAAATGAATGGATTTGGCCTGTGATCAACTAAGAAAATTGAGCTTTTAAAGCGTGTGGGCAATTCGCCCATGACCAATCTGTACAATCAATGCTTCCTATCATCCCAAGAAACCCATGCTTTTCGTAGTGATAAGCTTAGAGTTTTTCAATGTCATTAACTGTTGGCTTTCGAAAAAACTCTTCACCATATAACTCCATGATTACCTCACAAAATTTTGGAGACACTCACAAGCTGTTGTCGCACCCATTTATATATATTCGTCCAGAGCATTAGGATTGGCTCCGTATGACAATTGACAAATTGCCGAGGTACACTTCATCAATGGGGAAATACCAAGTGTGCCCGCACAACTAGGAGTTGAAAATAACGAGAATGATCGGTTAACTCATGAACAATTCTTGTGAATAAGTTTCGGCTCATTCGGAAACACGTACGAAATGTTTCTTCATCATACACCGGCTTTTCAGAGAAGTAAGCCGCCACCAAACGATTATGAGCACCGTAACGATCCCTATGAATTCAGTTTCGTGAGATTTTTGGTTTTGACGCTTGATAAGCCTCGCAACACTCTTATGCAAATATCGCAAACTCGCTAGTAACTTCATCTTCATCGTCCGAAGATGAAGTGGTAAAAATAGCTCGTAAGAATCCATTATGTAGATTTGAGAGAATGTGTATAAAGATAGTTGTAGTTTGAATGTGTGAATAAAATGGTGAAATGAGTGGGTTATTTATAGTGTGAAAGTATTTAAATTTTTAAAAGTAAATATATATATATATATATATATATATATATATATATATATATATATATATATATATATATATACTACTTTATAATGTATTTAGGACATCTATATTTAGAAGTCTTAAAAATTTTAAGACCAAAAACATTTCTTTAATAGGAAATTGACATTAAAAGCCACCCTTCAAATGACTTAAAATGTAAATTAAATGTCTTTAATTGTGACAATTTTAATGTTCATAAAAGCCATTGACTTGTGAGTTGTAACAACCCATTTAATCCATCTCATCATCATGTAGTAGCAACCCTTTGGTAGACATGTATAAAAAAACTGCAATGTGGTTAAAAAAAAAAAAAAAAAAACTCCTAGACAATAACTGCCTTTTTAATGCATACATTATCTATAAACTGCAATGTGATTAAAAAAAAAAAAAAAAAAAAAAAAAAAAAAAAAAAAAAAAAAAAAAAAAAAAAAACCTACTAGACAATAACTACCTTTTTAATGCATACATTATCTATACTACTTATAAAGCATTTAGCACCCTCTCTTTTTCAATTTTTGAAGATTTCCATATATAGATTTTAAGTAAATACAACTAATTAAGCTATATGTACAATTAATTTATGCATAAACACCTACACATATTTACTGATCAACATTTTTAACTAATGTCATATTTAAAACACTCATTTGATAAAATGTATAATTAATTAAACACAATGTACAAACTATTTGAAGCACAAATACAACTAATAAAACATTATTTAACACATACAATTAATACATTATTTAATTCACCCATTCATCAAAATATACAATCATTTAACCATAATGTACAATTTAATCAAGCTACTAAGCCAAGAACTTAAAAATAAAGCCATTAGGTTGCCCGCAGTAGTCGATCGACTGGTTCGGTCGCCGTTGCGCCTACCGAGGAATGAGAGTCGAACTGGGTCGGTCAGCTCCATAATTGACGAAGGGTGCTGAAGGAAAGAATAAAGATTTTGTTTGGTTATCTTCGGTTAACATGAGATGAATTATACGAGTGCCTTAACTAAAGTTATTGCTATCTGAAAATTAATTGTTTAATAAAAGTATGGTCAAATAACATCACATTGTCAGAAAATATAGTCACAAGGGTACCCGCCGCTGCATCGCGCGGGTACCCTGCTAGTGTATATATATATATACACACCAAACAATCAAAAAATGGGAAATGAATGTTGTGACTATCGGTCGAGCCTGCGACTGAAAAAAATAGGCAAGCATCGACTGCCACAGTAAAGGCGATTGATCGCCACAATAAGTGTGATCGATCAATCAGTCGATCCTTTACATTACTATGAGCAGCCTTAAATTTGTTGTTTTGGGTTTGGTTGAATATGAGAATGAGGCATAATTGATTTTTTTTTCATTATTATTAGTATTATTTTAATAAAATCTGTAGGTTGATTATGATAATAATTTCTGAGATTTAGTAACAAACAAAGCTACATTTAATATGGGAGCTTATTATTTCAAAAACTTGACCATTTAATTTGATTCGACCTCTTATAAACTCACATCAAGCTCAAATAATATGATAAAAAGCTAAAACAATAACAAAAAAGAAAAAAAGAAAAAGAAAAAGAAATAAATAATCAAATTATTGCTACTTACACGATTACCTGCAACCGTAGCATATATATTATGATAACAAGAATCAATAAAGTTGAAGACAAGTTTTTTATAGGACGTTTGCCTTCTTGTAACCTATTTGTCACCATATAATCCCTCGTTCTTGACAATGGTTGTGGGCATATATGGGTATACTTTTGGACATGGGTTGTGGTGACCGGTTAGTGGCTATACTTTTGGACATAGGTTGTGGTAATAGTGATGGATGTTGTGGTAAGTGAGTATACTTTTGGACAAAGGTTTTGAGGATTGAAATGTTTTAGAAGGATTGATGGGGTGATAGTGATGAATGTTGTTTTGTTTTAAGAACATCGGTTGTTTAGGTAATTGGAAAATAAGCATTTGGTGGTAAATGATTGTTATACCTTCATGTGGAAGGCACGTGGGGGATTTAACTTGTCTTGACTAACGAATGTTAGGTCAAAGGACCATTGGGGAAGCAAAATGGAGACGTTAGGATGCCTGATGCATTTATTTCGAAATTGGGACCAACCATGCCATTTTGGTACAACCTTAGGGCAAAAAGTAAAGTCCCCATTGTACCAGCATTGACCTTTGACTTATAATGTTTATTCAACTATGAGCATAATAATTACGCTGAATCTTGAAGTTTCCGAACATTTGATCGTTTACCATCTACTCTTCCACAACTCATTAATCAATCTCTCTCATTCATTCATAAATCTCACCAAACACCTTATCTTCATTATCTCAATCCCAATACATACTAATTTACCCATAAACCCTACCTCACAGCCTTTGTAAATTGACCTACACTCATCAAGATCATGTTTTGAGGTTATTTTCAGATACCCTTTTGGCCATTCAGTGATCTTGGTAAATTTTAAGGTTTGAATTAATGTTTTACTAGGTTTTTGCTAGATCTTTGTTATATTGCATACTAAGTGTTAGTGAAAATGTCTAACAGAAGTTATATTGATAGAGCTATGGCTAATTATTATAAGAAACCACGGATACGAGATGGCGCGGTTCGTAGGTTTCTTTTCGTAGTTTCGTTAACTTTAGCTGGGGTGTTTTTGTTGTGTTTTCTAGTTGGGATGAATTCGAGTAGTAGTGAGTTAATGCAAGAGAATGAGGTTGAGATTGATAGTATTAGTGAAGTTAGTTTTAATATATCGGGTTTGGTTGGCAGTGTTAAGTTGCCTAAGCATAATTATTTGTCGAAAATGTTGGAGGGTAAGAATCAGTTGGCACCAAGGAACATGGATTTGTATCCAAGTTTGGCGAAGGATAGGATAGTTATTGTTCTATATGTGCACAATCGTCCGCAGTATCTTAAATTAGTTGTGGATAGTTTATCGCGTGTGTCGAGGATTAACGAGACTTTGTTGATTGCAAGTCATGACGGATACTTTGACGCAATGAATAAGATTGTGGAAGGTATTAGGTTTTGTCAAGTGAAGCAAGTATTTGCGCCTTTTTCGCCTCATATATTTCCGGATGGTTTCCCTGGTGTGTCGCCTAATGATTGTAAAGGAAAAGATGACCCAGTTGAGAAAAATTGTGAAGGGAGTACTGATCAGTATGGGAATCATCGGTCACCGAAGATTGTGTCGTTGAAGCATCACTGGTGGTGGATGATGAACACGGTATGGGATGGGCTCAAGGAAACAATAGGTCACTCGGGTGATGTTCTTTTTATAGAAGAAGATCACTTCATTTTCCCAAACGCGTATCAAAATTTGAAGATATTAACGGAGTTGAAACCTACCAAATGTCCCGATTGTTATGCTGTGAATCTTGCTCCAAGTAACGTGAAATCTAGAGGTGAAGGTTGGAATAGTTTAATAGCCGAAAGAATGGGTAACATTGGGTATACTTTTAATAGAACGGTATGGAGGAAAATACATAGAAAAGCTAAAGAGTTTTGTTTCTTTGATGATTATAATTGGGATATAACAATGTGGTCGACGGTGTATCCTTCTTTCGGTGGTTCAGTTTACTCTATGCGAGGGCCTAGGGCTAGTGCGGTTCATTTTGGGAAATGTGGGTTGCATCAAGGTCAAGGTGAAAACGCTGCTTGTGTTGATAATGGTGTGGTGAATATTGACACTGAAGAGATTGATAAGGTTGCCAACATTAAACCCGAGTGGGGAGTACATGTGTTTCGTAATCAAGAAGGGTATCAAGCAGGATTTAGAGGGTGGGGAGGTTGGGGAGATAAAAGAGACCATCAATTATGCTTGGATTTTGCTAAAATGTATCATGTGAGGAACAAAGCATCTTGAACGGTATGATATGTTAGATATTTTGTTGTATGTAGTTAGAAAAACATTAGCCGTTACTTTGTGCTATGTGACCGGCGCCATACATGTATTTTCATTTTCTTAATATAGAATAAGATTTTTGCTTGCTATCACGAAATTATTGATTCCTGATGTGTTCTATTCTCACTACATTCTTTATCTTTCGAGTTATAAGTTACAGCGACATATTGACAGAATCATTTGCTCGTGGAAAGCCATTATAGGAATTAGACCCAAACAAAGTTAAAGTATCAGTGATTACAGGTATTACACACCAATGACCCCTTAATGATTTGGCCCTGGAAAAACAAATGATAGTTATGTTGAGAAGGTCATGGACTCGTGCTGTAGGACAGATGTTACCGAGCATAATCAGGTAAGTACTTTTTTAGTGTCATTTATATTTGAAGTATAGACATTTCTATAGGCATGATTATTGAAAATAAATGGTTATCAGTCCATTTATGATTTTCAAAAGAGGGAAGTTACAGTTAGGTGATCTTGCGAGATTCTCAAGCAAACTTGCTCTATGACGGGACGGGGGGGGGGGGGGGGGGGGGGGGGGTCAAATTTTGGTTCCTTTCTTGGTGAATGGTATAGGTTTTATGGCAATAAACTTATCGAGTGTGTTTTTTTGACTTTTCGATTATTATTGGGGAATAATTTGTTGTTTTTTTCAACTGCCCAATACATTAATTACGAGTGAAACATGGTTTACTCTTAGGATTAAGATAAATAACTTCTACAGTTTGTTTCATCATTTTCAGCTGATTGTCTCTCGTTCTCATTGACTGTCCTGGTTTTCAAAGGTTCGAAATGTGTAATATTGGTCAAGGTTTTAGTCGTTGACTCGTTGATGTTCAAATGGTTAAGTAGATGTAACTATTGTGATACCTCAAAATGGTATCCACCGAGTGAATTTCAGATTTTGTTCTTGAGGATATGCTTGCAAATTTCGTCCAAAAATTCAGTTTAAAAGGGTGGAATTATAATTTGCAATCTGAGTCCAAAATCTGTTGGTTGCAATCAAGTGCAAAATAGTTAAATTTTAACGATTTTGTTAGTTTAAGAGTTAAGTGTCATTACATGCCTTTTAGGTAAGACACGTGATCTCGTACATTTAGAAATAAAGATGGGAGTTTGGTTTATGTAAAAGAGTAGTGATTGAGATACTTAAATTATGTGCTTAAAGATGTGTCTAGGCCTATATGACATCATCTTGATGGCTACAGTTAGGGGTGTCAGTAGGGTCGGGTTGACCCGACCCGAACCCGATAAGGCTAATCGGGTCAAAAAATCTAGTCGGGTTGTTTTGACCCGAACCCGATAACCCCGATAGTGTTATCGAGTCGGGTTAGGGTTAAAAAAATAAAGCTATCGGGTTATCGGGTCAACCCGATAAGACCCGACAATCACTTATTGCTTTTTTAATTATTACCTTTTAGAGCCCAATGTCTCATGTTTGTAGTAGTCTAGTTAACCATTTTTCATCATTACATAACCTCTATAAACCATTCCCTCCGGTTTACTGTACCACTATGGCACTATCTGATGGTAATACAGTATCATAATAAACATATAGGACTACACATTGTGTTTGAAATTAGGAAATCAGATTCCAATTTAGTTTAGTTGGAATTTTTATGGTTATAATTAGTCATCAAGTTGTGACCTTTTAAAGTGAATTATTTATTTAGTACATGTGTGTTGCTATAAAGATGTCTGGTTTTTGTCACTATATCAAATTAGCAATAACACTGAAAGACTCTGCTGAACCTCAAGCTATTGTTTTCTTGTCGTATCTTCCGGTGTTGGTGTTGTGTTCAAATGGTATACTCCATTGAACAAAGTTTAGATAGGTTGTACCATTTTAGTATTGAGAAGTGCCTGGTATAATAAGTTGGTGTTGTGTTCAAATGAAATATGTGCACATTGCTTAAAATCTGTATAAGTACTTGATGTTTTTTATTTATTGTTACTTAATCGGGTCACCCGATAACCCGAATCACCCGACCCGACATAACCCGACCCGAATCTCATCTGAACCCGATAACCCGATTACTTATCGGGTCGGGTTGCGGGTGACTTTTTAAAAACTCAAAACCCGACTCAACCCGACCCGACAAACCCGATAACACCCCTAGCTACAGTCATAGGATTTACTTTTTCACAAATCATCGTAATCATATCGCACATGTTTAGACATATCTTTAGGCATATAATTAGGCTTCCCAATCATTTTTCTAAGATAAAAGGAACAATAAGGCATGTTTACCTTAAATCCTTTTAACATGAACTAGCTAGATAGATCACTAAAGATATATACAAAGATGCACTTTCATCCTTATTTTACAATTATGAACGTAAAAGTTTATCATAGAAATGTGATGCATAAATTTATACTAGTAGTTGTGTTTGTGTGGGTTTTTTTTTTTTTTTTCGTCAAGTATCCTAAGTCAACTAACCCATACGTTACTCTATTATCAATATTGGATACTCGAAAGACCAAGTGTTCTTTTCTTTTTTTGACCAAAGGCCAAGTGTTCAATTAAAAGCCAGAAGATAGCTAAAAGACTGGTTGATTGTATGGCCAGTTGATAAGGTTTATAGCACAAGGTACCATGGCTTAAGCCATATCTATTTTTAGTGTCATCTCAGTATTTCACTTTTAACATTCACACTAAGGGTGTAATCGAGTCGAGCCAAGCTCGAGCTCAACAAAGCTCGAGCTCAGCTCGAAAGATAAAAGGTTGGCTCGAGCTCAGCTCAATTGCTCTTCGAGCTTTAACCATCCAAGTTTAAGCTCGGCTCGAGCAGCATTCGAGCAAAGCTCGAGCTTAGCTTAAAAAGCTCGAAATAATATATATTAAAATCTAGAATCTATGCCGACTGTTATTTGCAGCTGAATTAAGCTCGAACAAATAGCAAATACACAATTCCGTGTCAAAACGAATTACAAATTGCAGTTGCCACAAAAAAATATAGTCTTCACATAGAACCTGTACATGATCTCGAATCACAAACTGGGAAAGAAATGTTAAACTCTCTGAAACAAAATTAGATATTTTTATGAGTAATAAAACCAACAATATTATTCTCATAACCAAAGCTACAAAATATTTATCTTTTATTTAGTTAGTCCTTATAATTAGGTTAATATTCAAATCAACCCTTATTTACATACATAAAAATAGTATGAAAATATATCTATACTAAGGCTCGAAAAGCTCGATAACCGCTCCGGCCAAGCTATCAAAAGCTCGAGCTTGACTCATTCTATGTTTCAAGCCAGTTTACTGGGCTTAAGCTCGATAAAAGCTCGGCTCGATCGAGTCAAGCTTGAACTTGTGCTCGAGTTACTTGCTAAAAGCTTGGCTCGTTTACACCCTTAATCCACACATCAAAATACAATTCCCTCATGCCTTGAGCTATTTCCACCTTTTGAGACCCACCATTTTATTTTCTTTTCGATTTTCTAAAACCAGCTAATTTTTCATTCAGTATCTCACTTAAAACACATGCATATCAAAATATCCCTTCCCCTATGCCTTGAGCCATTTCCACCTTTTGAGACACACAATTTTATTTTCTTTTCTATATTTTCTCAAACTAACTAATTTTTCATTCATTAACTTAAAATACAAATAATATATTTTTTAAAAAGTTGCAAAACTAAAAAAATAAAAAATAAACTTATTAAAATCTAATGGATCCAACAGCCCATTATTTTCAAGTTTCCAACACCAACTATAGTTTATTCAACGCACCCTTTATAGTTTAATTAAAAAAATATATTAAAAAAATAATTAAAAAAAAAAAAAAAATTGTCTTCCTTAGCGCTCCTTGCGCGTGCGTACACCAAATAACTCATTTAAATCGAAAAAACAAACAAAACCTCACATTTTCCTATTTCACGCAAGCCAGTGAATTGGTTCCAGATATAGCGCATGCGAGCCCGGGGTAACATGGCTTGAGGATGGCGGCGCCAAAGGAGGTGCCATGTGGGATTTGGCGTGCAAAATCGCCATGGTACTCCTTGCTCTTAGATTATACTGAAGTAATATTTTACAGGCCAAACAAACTTGTTCCTTGTTGACGGATCCAAACACGTACCGGTCTCCAGAACTTTCAATAATGCTTGATCATCTCAGTTTTTGTATTTAATTCGAGTAGAGAGAAGTTGGAAGAAGTAGCTCCCATGATATCTACCACAAGTTAAACTGTTAAACTGAAACATATTATGCAAACAGCCATGAACAATACGTAACAGATGATCCAAAGATTTCATATTTTGACGCCATCTGCAAGCAATCACATGTTGGTATGACATTACGCGATGAATCTCATGTTGGTATAACATTACATGATGACGACACATGGCATCTCGGGCATGAATCTTACATCTATTTGTAAAGCATGAGTATCATTCCAAACTCTTAGAGGCTACGGTACAAGAGTTGTTAGCCTTGGTGCCATGGCATCAGCCAAACCTTATGTCACCACAACATACCATCTCACGCAGGGGCGAAGCTTGGAAATTTCGAGTGGGGGGTCGGGATCTAAATTTTTTTTTCCTAACACTATGGGGGGTCGAAACCGAATTAAATTGGGGGGGCGAAACCGAAAATACCGAAATTTTTCTACACGAAAACTATATACCCCTTCATCGCAAAAAAAATTTCGGGGGGTCGGCCGCCCCTCCCCGCCCCTTAGAAGCTGCGCCCCTGATCTCACGTACCATCGGCTCTGGCGCCGTACCCATCAGCCTACGCCAAGGCTACTTTTTTTTCTTTTTTCTTTTTCTTTTGGGAAATTGGGCATATGGGGAGGGGTATTTTTGTTCGATTAGACTTATCCAAACCAAATGCATAATTGTTGCTATCATTTTTTATTTTTTTTTTTAACAAGCCATTATTCATAGTATTGCTGCACCATTTTGACAACACCGAAACTTTTTTATCCGAACCTTTTTATTCCTTTGTCTAAAAATTGCTCGCCGTTAATTGATTCTTCCCTTTCAGAAAAGAGAAAAAAAAAAAAAAAAAAAAAAAATCACCAACTCTCGTCAACTATCGAACTTGTCAACATTTTTCTCGAGTTATACAACCTTTGATCCTGTTGCGAAGCTCTGTTTGTACCCTATTGCCGCTTGCATAACTGTCTAACATTTTGATACGTACATGAGCAAACATTATGTACAATAGATCGATGTGGCAAAGCTTAGGTCGCATGCAACCTGCCAAATTGAAACAGATGTCAAATAATTGGGATGATGGCCCTTATCATGTGTGTGTTTGCTTATTAAGAATCACAATTAGTTTAGGTATAACAACCAACCAAATTTAAACGTGTTCCATGTTAAATTGTCATTGTACGACGTTACTAGCATAAGATGTAAACCTTGATTGTATTTTTTTAGAAACGATAAGTTTATGTTGCTTAGGGTGCGTTTAGTTGGTGAAAAATCCTTCATTTTCTAAAGAAATTTTTCGTTGGAAATTGAAAAAACAGAAAATCCGTTTAGTCGCACATTTTCGAGAATTTTTTCTAAAATAATGAAAATCTCATTTTTCAAATTATAACTAGAATTTAGTAAAGAGCCTTTTACTCTTTCCTATATTTTTCCTTCCCTCTTGCATTTTTCAATTTTCTAAAAAATATCATCTAAACGCATTCTCTAATTTTATAGCACATTTCTAGGGATAAAAACTATTCCCTCTTTCTAAAGAAATTGAAATATAAAATAAAATAAAATAAAATAAAATAAAAAAAAAAAAAAAAAAAAAAAAAAAAAATCTACAACTAAACGCACCCTTAACCTCACAAGGATTGTTCTAGAGCAAAGACCTTAGTTAAAGTTTATGATAAAACAAGAAAGGCGATGACCCGCCGCGTTGCGGGCGGACCTGTTTTTTAGCAGAGGTTATGTCGTAAAAATATATATGAGTATTTTGGCTGTTCTAAATATCGCGGTAAATATTTGATAAGCATTTTCTTCAATATGTGTGAGAAAATGCATTTTGTATGTTTCTTTTTTATGATGTATAATTTTTGTCTCTTATTTTTTTACCTGTTATTAATTTTTTTTGTTATAAAATACATTATTTTTTACTGTTTTTTTTTTGTTGTTGTCTAGAATGAGTGTAATTCAACACGTATCCCATAAAGAAGGTAAATTTTTTTGTGCTTTGTTTTTTCACACCAAAACCATCAGCATCCTAATAATATAACACTATGGGCCAGCATGTATCCCACCCTAATAATATAACAGCATGGGCCAGGCCGAGTAACATGGGCCACGCAACAGGGCATTTTTTTGGCGGGAGACATATGCACAAAAACGGTGATGTTTCGCATGGAAAATAAATATATACAAGGAGGAAGCTCCGCCGCAACGCGGCGGGGATTTGGATTGTGCTTAGTGTTTGGCATTTTGTTCGAATCATTCATACGATGGAAATTTTTTACGTTTAAGCACTATAATGTATACAGTATGTTGCAAAAATGCCCAAAAAAGAAAAACTCCACATGAAAGTACAGAAAGTCTTTTGTTACAGACACATGTGTAACCCTTTTTTCATTTATATAGATTAGCTTACTGGCATTTGTGTTGGCTCCACTCGTCTTCAGCTTCATCAATGATTTGGGCCATAAAGAAGATCAATTGCATCTTTATTTGAATCCCGAAAGCATACCAGCACCAGCAACTATGCAAAAATAAGAATGTACATGATCAGGGTCAATACCTTTAACCTGTTAGTGTGGAGAAGCAAAAAAGATTTCCATTAATTAATCCGCTACTTTCATATAACAATCAATTATATTGTGTTAGTCCAGTATATATATATAACTATATCAAGTTAGAAGATGTTCTCACTTCACTGTTGCTAATAATCTTAGAAAATTTTGTAACAAATGAAAGTTCATTTAAATACCCCTACTACAGATCCGTTTGTAACGTAACGGAGAATTTTTTATTTTATCTTTTAATTTAGTCTTAGAAGTGGCAGCATTGGGCGGGACGATTTAGATCGTTACGCCTCAAACATGCCATATGTGTATAGCTAACAGTAATGTGCCGTTTAATGCGGTATGGGCCAAGTCCAAGTTACATAGGTTAAAACATATTTCTATCTATTAAGAGTGGCAGATGAGATCTTGCCTGGTTTATGTTTCCTCAATAAGGAGAATAGCTTATTTTATAGTTGAAATCGCCATCAGCATGAGCTGTTTCTCTAAGCAGAGCGTCCGGTTGATTGTTCAACATTAATTACCATTTCCCAATGTTAAGCCATACCTGCTAGAGAGAAGTGACGGATAAATGGTAATCTCTTCTTTTTTTAGTAGTTAGCTGAAATATAGCTAGGTTTTAATTACCTGACGGCTGAATCATATTTTCGATTGTAGCATTGAAGCATAGGGAGTTGACTCAACTTGTAAATATTACGATCTCCACCTTCGATCCTAGGATCACCTACAACAATACTCCCAAATTGTTAAAGATCTCACAACCAAAGAGTAGAGAGATATATGATGAACCCTAACTTATTGATTATTAGAAATAAAGTACAATGAACAATTAGCAGACCATGGCTTGCGTCGTCGAATTTTTTGCTTCTATACATCTAAAACAATTAAACACCCATCACAAATAGATTAAAAGCTTCTTTTTTTATGTAAAAAGTTGAAAATAAAATGAAACAGTTGAACATTTTTTTCTTTAATCATCAGCAGTACTATAAGAACCTGTAAATGACTTTTGACATGAGCGATGTGAAGTCCTTTGATATTCATCAGTTGAAGAACCATTTTTGGCTGCACACATAATGGAATTAAAACAATCAAGAAAAAGATCTTTGGTCTTGCAGTTGTATAACAAACTTAAAGAACATACAACCATATATTATCACTTACTATCTTGCCTCTCAACTGTCTGAACAAAGCGAAGATGCAGATCATTTGTCCATCGGAGTCTAGGCAGCTTAGATCTGACATAAGGTCGAACCGATGGCTTTTTGTCGTTCTCCTCTACCGTGTTATTGCTAGAACTACCTCCACCCTTTGACACCACAACTTCTTTTGACTCACTCTCATCCTCCCCCTCCTCCTCCTCCTCACTTGGGTACCAATCCAAACTTGTTTTTGAGCACTTGGTTTCACCACAACTTAAAAAATCTCTTAAAAATCGAAAGTCCATTTTTTTATTGCTTATTTTTACATGGTCATCGACTTATTGTTTTTGCACATAAAAACCAAAACAAATAAACCACAAAACCAATACTCTTTATATCATACTTACTAATTAGGGTACTTACCTATAAGCCGAAGAGTAGAATGAAGTATCTTATCAATTAACTCCCTACCACTGCAAATCAAAAACCAAAATCAGTAGCTTTTAACCCATTGATACAAATAACTCGAATGACTGTAAACCCATAGGCAATAAAAAGGAAACATACCTTAGCATCACCATCACCAGGATTATATCCGCGAAACCTAAAAAAATGTAAAGTTTTTTCACATAACCTATTCCAAAATCGTGGTGCGAAGAATAAAAAGTATGAATTAAACTAAATTAAAGCTTACCCACATGCCATTTTTTACTGTTCTTCTCTATTCCTGTATAATCTTTTTTCCATCAAATGTTTAGATGTGAATAAACTAACGTTCACCAACCAATAAACAAAAGCCAAGCATTCAAGCTCCTACTCCATCTGACACTCAAACTCGCTCAACAATCTTTTAAAAAATCTTTACTAAAAAAAAGCTCTAAAATATACTCATATGAAGATCCATAATTACGCTTTATAAACTTCAAACAGGTTAGAGAATTTCACCTTTTTCGATTCTTAAAACTGCATATAAGACAAATGCATATGAAACTAATATAAAACTCGCCCATTTTTCTACTTCATCTCCCACCTGCCCTATAGAGATATCACACCTGGAAAACCTGTGTATACAAATCACTCGCCATAAGTAACACCAAAAATTCATATTTAAATCCTAAAAATTGAACCTTTACACCACTGAAACAACATCAACACAACCAAAGTATGTTTATTCTAAAAAGTAATTAATACCCACATCATAGAATCATCTTACTTGTATAAGTAAATAACAGCCAACATCTTTAACGAAAAGATACCTTTAACAACAGCCCCTAAACCCACACGTTTCAGTACCCGTTTCAGCAGCCATTTAATAACATAATATTAGGAGTGTGATGTCGTATTCTCTTGCGCTTTTCCTGGCAAAATCGTTAGCCCACATTTGGCCAGATTTTCCAGCTTGTACTCCTAATAATACATTATTAACAAAAGCCCTGGAAAATAAGGTTTCGCTAACAAAATTAGGTAAAACTAGAAAATGTCTTCATAAGCAAAAATTATTCACACTTACTGCACGTAAAACATGAACGCAACTTTTCAAAATACCCAAAGTGGTTTGCTACACATATAATCCTTTGTTAACTTTTCACAGAAACTGCAAATTGTTGCATAAAAATGTTGGATTGAAAATTTTTCACAGATACCCATATGAATTAAACCATACCCAAATGAACATAAGGCTAATTTTGAAGATACCCAATTCATAAAAACACAAACATAATCCAAACCCTAATGTTGACAATTAAAAAAAAGGTTTAACCAAATTAGAAAACCATACCCGCATATTGTAAACACAGCTCCATCTACAGTTTCTTTTCCATCTTGAAATAAAAAATCTTCTTCTCTGCCCAATTAAACCTTCAAATTAAAAAGAAAAACAAAGTATCAACAAAGTGTGAAAACTAAAATTAATATACTAAAAAATCAATACCATAAATCAATAGAACAATGATTTACAATTAAGCTTGGAAAAACCAAAATCAATATAAAGTAAATCTTACATATGTAAATCTTGATATCACTATCCTCCTTGCTAACCTGATAAATGGGTCACGTCGCATCGACATATTTCCCACAGCTTTAGTAAAAAATGGGGATTCATGATGGGAGATGAAGTAGAAAAATGGGGATTCATGATGGGAGATGAAGTAGAAAAGGCGTATTGTTTGTCTGTCTCCAGAGTATTTCGGCGTCATAGGTTTGTATAAGAGTCTTATGGGCCACCCTAGGTATCAAGACAGGCCAAAAGAAGCAGGGAATATGGGCTGGGCCAGGGCGTGCTGTTTTTGGCGGGAAAATGGAGAGGAAAACGGTGTCGTATCGCACGACTTTTAAATATATATAGAATACTTGAACACAAACACTACTTTTGTAATTTTTTACCTTTTCAGAAACAAAGATATGTAGCTTTGTATTTTCAAAATTTTGCTAAAAATATACTGTGATTGTTAGAGTATGGCAGATTGCTACTAATAAATTGATCGAAATTGAGGACATGATGTTGGAGTTTGTGGATAAATATTAATAAACGTATGTTTAGAATCGAACTCGAGATCTCGGGATTGCACACATTACGAATGAGTATCAAAGAATAAATAATTAATATGTATTAAATGTTATGTATATATATTTATTATTTACACGCAAGAAATGATTAATGGTCGTTAGTACTTAACGGAATTGACTAACGGGCAAAGAAAAAGACTTGTTTGTAAATTAGATGACAAGAAGGTTTCGGAATACCCTCTTGGAGGTGTATGGCCGGCCAACCCAACCCAAGGGGCATCCCTTACCCTAACTTGTCCTCTAAGTTTACAAAACTATATAAACACATCAAGGGTTCATTGTTTTGGTTACTTCCTGCACACACATTAAACCCTAAGTGTTTTTTCTCTTCCTTTTTCTTCTAAACAAGTTGACAAACACCCATTAGGGTTGTAAGTCGATTTTGGTTTATCTAAAATCATTCCTTGTGTTTTTACTAGCATAAACTTGATACGGTTTAATTCGTGTGTACAAGAACGAGGTAATTACTCACTATAGTAATTATCAAAGGATCGATTAACAAAACGGTAAGGGGTTAATCATTGATCCATATAAACCCTAATTATGGTTCATCACATGTTCAAGATTATTTATTGATTCTTGTTTTGCTAGAATCACTAAAGGTACGTTCCTATTTAGTTTATGTTAATCTTTCATATGTTATAATTGTTCCTTCGCTTCCGTATATGTGTTTACCTATATATATGATTGTCATGATACTAATATTCTAACAGTGGTATCACGAGCTTGCTATAACATGTAATTGATTACATAAAACACATAAAAAACGAATTTTGATTGTTTTAGATACATGTTAGGTTGTTTTTATAGATCTAAAGTTCTTTTAAATTTCCTAAACCCTAAAAATTTGGGGGGGGGGGGGGGTCGATTACCTCTTTATCCAAATTAGGGTTTGTGGTTTTTAATATTAATTGGATTAGAAACCCTAGGTTACCTACATGTTTATGTGTTATTTGGGTGTATCCTATGACCTAATTGGTAATTGTTATGCTTTGATCCGTGACAAAACATGCATGTTAGTCATGGGTTATTAATTGTTTTTAATTGTTAGCTTTGTTACATGTTTAGATAGATCTGATTGGGGAAGGGCCCATTATTACTAAAATCAATTTATGTGCTACGTGGTATGTGATTGACTTTGGCCTACGCAATTGATTCGTCAATGTATGTGGCTCACTTCCTTCAAGAAGTGAAGGCCTTAGTTGAGTATATGCATATTGAAACCTATAATTGATTTTATTAGGATCTTTTTTAATCAAGAATGCATGTGGCTAAATGTTTCACCTTATAATTGGTATGTTTATTAGTTGTTTGATTTGTCTTTAATTAATTGTTTTATTGTTTTATTTTGTTGGACACGTTGTAAGCAATGAAAGGGTAATTTTTATAAAGAAAATTAATTGGACTAATAATGGTGAAACCTTAAGTGATAAAGAATGATTCTTGTGGTGTCTTATGTGCCGACAGTGGTTCGCTTCACATGGTAATTGGCTCCCAGGCGAGACTAGCAAGATTCATACTTTATTACATGTTTTAAGATTTAATTCATAAACTTTTGCTTGATTGATGTTTTTTTATACATGATTTTAAAAGTAAACCTTATAAGACAAACTCATAGTGATGGTAAGAAGGTTTGGAAAGAGCCTAGAGTCTATCTTGGTTATCACACTTATGAATGCATCTTAGACGATTTTTTTATCCCCATTCTTTGTACAATATCATCTTAAGGGTGATTTACCTCAATTCCACATTTGTGGGCGATAATTGTAGGTTCTTCTTTAATTGGTGAACCCGATACCTCAAGTAAAACTTTTGTATTAATCTTAAGAATTGGTAATTAAAAGGTTTTGAAAACTTATGTTATAAAGATGAGTGCATGCATCTTTATACATGTTTTGATTTTCACATCAAAAATTTATACCCTTAAAATTTACATTAAAATTTATACACTTGGAATTAATTATTTGGTATGCGTGAGACCTAAGCCAAATATTAATGACAAGGTAAATTTCCAAGTGTGCGTGAGACCAAACATGGAGAATTTGCAGTTTCTAAGTTAGACAACTTAATTAAGTTGATGCGTGAGACCTAGAACTTAAGGCATGAGATGGGATGAAACATGCTTACATGACAAATTTATGAATCAATTTGATGTAAATCCCATAATGATCTAAGAATTGGAAAATTATTTGCCAATTATTGTTCGACAGATTACCATCTTTTATACTTTCATTACTAGCAGATCAACTGATGTAGTGAAATTATAAAAAGTTAGATCCTAGATTTTCAAGAAAATATGTTGGTTATATGAATATATCCTTGGGTATTAATGTTTTCTTGAAAATTGATTATCGAAAATACTAAAATTGAATTTTGTAAATTCTTTTAAGTGTATTAATGCAACATTAAAACCGTAAACGTAAGTTATTCTTTTATTAAGTAAATTGATCTACACCCGTATGGGTTTTTGGTTAGAGTCAATTTTACTAAAAGAATAAACCTAATCTTCTTTCCATTAGGAGAAGTGTGAGACTTAATCCTATTCCTTTTCATGAATGAGAAAGGTTTAATAGGAAAATTAGAATTGTCTAAATTCTAAATACATAACTCATAGCATCTTTAATAGTTAAGAGAAATTGCATGTTTTCCATAAGAGATTTTATTACCTTCCCTGGTAATCACATTCTCTTGGAAAACATGTGTAATCTTTTATGAGTTATTAGAAGCTAGACAAATTACCGTAAAATGATAAAAGACAAACTAGCATATTTTATCTAGTTGTTATGGTTTGATCATTTAAAGATACTACATACAATTGTTGGAATGGTAGATCTCTTCAGGAAGAAATTGCATGCCCAATTTTTCAAGTTAATAGTTTGGAATGTGGATGAATCACATTTATGTAGAAGAATACATTCTTTTAGTGCCTAAGTAATTGTTACGAATGAGTTTTCTCAAGGATGTAGGAAAGTGAATAGCACACTATTTCCTTTCACTGGATTAATGAAACATTTACAATGTTGTCGAATTCAGTGGGAGTATTGTGTGTGTATTACTGAATAAGGAATTATAGTAATGATCTCTAATTCAGTGGGAGTCACAAGGATTGTTATCTTGGTAGTACTCTACTTTGTCTTTGAATATCTCAAGATAAATACTTTCCAAATATATAGACACTAATATTTCCAAGGCAAGTCATGTGCGTTTCCTTGTTAATTAAGAAGCTCTATATCTACTAGTTATGCTAAAATAATTGACACAATCATATTGTTCATACTAACAAACGCGTGCGTTTTGTTTATATGGTACATGGTGTTGTTCCATGCACAAGTGGAAGAAATCTTTATTATATGCAAGGTACAACACATTAGAATATAATGTAAAGGATTCTCTTAACTGTAAAGTAAGAGACTCACATCTAATCTAAGAAACACTTGGTGTTGAAATTTAGTAAACGTGAGACGCAGGCTAAATTTTAATGACAAGGTGAATTTCTATATATGTGTGAGAGCGTACATGGATGATTTACTGTTTCTAAATTAGACACCTATTAGAACATGTGTCAATATGATAACTAGACAACTTCAACTATAATATTTATGTATTGTTAGAATGGCATAAATAAATGAAGTAAATAAATTAACTTGAATTACTATTGAAACCAAATGGTGGTGTTCAAGAATACTTTAGTTATACATGTTTATATTTTCTTATAAACATGAAGTGTTTTAAGTATTACAAGACTTATAATAAAGTAAGACGTTAACTTGTTATGTTTTTTTAATACATATACAAGAAGTCATTGAGTTGATCAATGATTAATAACGTATAGTAGGATTATAACAAGTTTATGTTTATTATGAGTCATAAACATGAAGTGACTTGGTCAAAAGTACTTGTGTTATAAAACATACAATTGGTTTGGAAATACTATTATACCATTAAGTTGACTTATTTGGTAAATATGTATACAAAAAGGATTATGGTTATCTTATATATTGTTAGATCTTCTTACAATATTAATTCTAATGAAATACTATTATTTATGGCATGTTCAGTTAGGAAAATCAAACTCTTGTTAGATTGTTTGATTGAAGATAACTATGACTTCTTTTCTTTCAAAAGTTATCAAGGTTAGAAAATTGAGTATGTATTGAATATACTCAATTAGACTCCTAGAAGATTAATAAGACATCATTGAATAATGAAATGTGATGACATTAAGTCTTAAATTGGAGTCCTGAATTTGTTAAGCTACTTATGTCAAGGTTATTAACAAAAGAATGTCGGGAACTGTTAATGTGTATTTGTAATATCCCAAAAAGAGAATATTGTATTGTCACTTTAATTGCTAAGTATTTATATTCTATATAATACTAAAGGTAAGTGGGAGTATTTTATCTTCAAAAGATAGAAAAACAAAATACATAATCTTCTAAAAACACACTAGTGAAAATCATGATGAGGCTAAACATGTAAATGATAAACCTCAAGAAGATGGAATTCTCATTCATAGATCCACTTGGATATCTCAGATATTTAATTAATATGCTGGCGATTATATGATGTAGTATTGCCAAAATAATAAATTGGGTAAATAACTCATAATATGAATGTTATGGATGGTGTTCATAAAGATATTCAAATTTTGAAAATTTGGTTTATCTTAATTCTTAATAGTTAGAGAATACAGATGAGTTTATTCAAAGATTATGTAACCCTAGTGGTTTAAATCTTTGTGTAAAAATCATATGGAAACAATTGTACACATATTTTAATGCATGTCTTATGACAAGAGTATTAATCATACTTAAGCAATTAACTATGATTCTCTTTCTTAAGCACATTAAAGATACAAAGGTTGTAATTGTCATGCTTATTTTCGTGTATATGAAACTTGACAATGAATATCAAAACTCTTTCTTGTATGATTACTTGAGCGAGGACGATAAGTAATCAAAAGGAGTTTATAAATTCAAGTAAATCTTTGGAAGTGTACAAAGTGCAATAATCCATGAATGGATAAATGCATGCATCTAGGAGATTAATCTTATGTTTAATTATTAAATCCATGTTTTGATTTATAATTGAAATAAGATAATTTCTAAGTATTCCTGAAAGCTAGTGGGAGTATTATGTTTGATTTACTAAATCATATATGTTGTAGAGTAACATTCCATATAAGTAAAATGTTAGACTTAGTTTGGAATGAAACTTTATTTGAAAGATTTAGAAAATAAACATACAGCCTTGGAATTAAAGTTTATTATTTAATAAACATGTGCGGTAAATAATTCTAAATAGAATATGATATATTATTTTGAAAGACTAAATGAATATACATATTTGTAAAGATAGAACATGAATAAAATCTAAGTTTGACTGAAGGATTTTCATGTGCATCATATTATTGTTGTATCATGCTTAAATGCTTAATGATTTAACAATACTTGATATCATGTGTTATGAATATTCTAATGGAATATGTTTAGACTTAGAATAAATGATCCTCAGCCTGGAATTACTCCTAAATTGTAAGTATAAACTATCTGGCAAATTGTTGCGTAATTGTGATAGCCGACAATAAATCTTGAAAGATTGAAAGGTGTCGAACATTACACAATGGATATTAAGTTTACGGAAAATAGTTATCCTCAGACTTGAGATACCAGATAAGAGTCATGGATGTAGTGCATTTTTGTAAAGCAATCTACCACTCACCGTAACAGGGAGTTATAAGGGTTGTTTTCAGAAGTGTTACAAAGTCCATGGGTTATTCTTGTAGTCAAGAAATAATTTGTTCCTTCAAATTTGTTTTGAAGTTTAATACTGCTGGGCCCCTCGTAGGGTTGACAAGATGTTTGCGTGCGCACGCCCAAAGTCTATCTAGAATACGTTCAGATGTTTTGGTAATCTTGCTTAATCACAAACAACGAGAAACAGAATTGTTAATTAAAGAATGACTAAGATCCATATCTTTATTAATATGGTATTAGAAACAAATGGATAATAATAATGATGAATCATTATAGGTTTTTCCAGGAACCCTACCTCAAGTTGAACTAGGGGCATTGGCGTGTTGCTAGACGCTTACCAATGTCATTATGTTATTAATAGATATCCAAGTGGGAGCTGTTGGAGTTTGTGGATAAATATTAATAAACGTATGTCTAGAATCGAACTCGAGACCTCGGGATTGCACACATTACGAATGAGTATCAAGGAATAAATAATTAATATGTATTAAATGTTATGTATATATATTTATTATTTACACGCAAGAAATGACTAACGATCGTTAGTACTTAGTGGAATTGACTAACGGGCAAAGAAAAGGACTTATTTGTAAATTAGATGACAAGAAGGTTCCGGAATACCCTCTTGGAGGTGTATGGCCGGCCAACCCAACCCAAGGGGCATTCCTTGCCCTAACTTGTCCTCTAAGTTTACAAAACTATATAAACACATCAAGGGTTCATTGTTTTGGTTACCTTCTGCACACACATTAAACCCTAAGTGTTTTTTCTCTTATTTTTTCTTCTAAACAAGTCGACAAACACCCATTAGGGTTGTGAGTCGATTATATCTAAAATCATTCCTTGTGTTTTTACTAGCATAAACTTGAATTCGTGTGTACAATCACGAGGTAATTACTCACTATAGTAATTATCAAGGGATCGATTAACAAAACAGTAAGGGGTTAATCATTGATCCATATAAACCCTAATTAGGGTTCATCACATGTTCAAGATTATTTATTGATTCTTGTTTTGCTAGAATCACTAAAGGTACGTTCCTATTTAGTTTATGTTAATCTTTTATATGTTATAGATGTTCTTTCGCTTCCGCATATGTGTTTACCTATATATATGATTGTCATGATACTAATATTCTAACACGTGATAATCACTGTCCTTAAAGAATATTAGCCCCCACTATTTACGCTGGTGGGATCCAAGACTAATTTCTTCTCAGGATTCAACCTCAGCAAACAGAACCTTATGCAACGTACATAAAGTTCACATGAACATCAAATGTTTGCATATTGTATGTATTGAGAGTGTTTCAGATTTTTGTTATGTTTAATTTGGAACCAATCACACCCTTTTATAGTTACATTTTGGTAGTTATAAGCCTACCAACATGACTGTTGGTTCCCTCAAAAAGTGACCAATGCAACCCTTCATCATATTTATTGGAAATAACTGTCAGAGTAAATTCCAAAAATCGTCCTTGTGGTTTGACCAAATTGCACGTTTCGTCCTGGTGGTTCATTAAGTGCAAATATCGTCCTTATTTTGCACTGTTACGTGCACTTTTAGTCCTCCATCATTGCAAAAATCATCCTTGTGGTTTGCCAAATTTCATTGTTAAGGGACCAAAAGTGCACGTAACATTGCAAAATAAGGACGATCTTTGCACTTATTGAACCACAAGGACGAAACGTGCAATTTGACTAAACCACAAGGACGACTTTTGCAATTTATAAAAAAGAACGACGAATTTATTACTAAGGCAAAGGAGGCAAAGTGCTAACACTATGTTCTTCAGTTTCAAATAAATAGAAAAGAAAAGAACTAAAAAGTAGCGAAACTGAAAAGAAAGAAAAGAAAAGAAGTAAAGTCGATTCATGTTTGTTATCGAGATTGCAGAAAAGAAAAGAAATTTGACATTACATTTACATTTTTGTCCTTCTTTCATAAATTGATATAAGGAGAGAGATAGGGTATATTGGTAATTTTAACTTTTGTTAGGTGGAGTTTTGTTTCTTTCCTTCCTAATCACCTCAGATTTGGGCGGATTATATTGGAGCCAAAATTCCTCCCAACTTCTTTCCTATTTGTTTCTATTTATTCCCGAATTGAACTTAAGAACACACTTATTGTTTAAGTTCTTTACACTTCTTTTCTTTTCTTTAAAAAAAGACTTGAGAACATAGTGTAAGTCTATGATTATATATATATATATATATATATATATATATATATATATATATATATATATATATATATATATATATAGGATCAAATAGGAAGAATAATTAAAATAAGAAAGATAAGAAGTAACCACAACCACACATTTCAGATGCACCTACAAAAGTGGATGCATCTTCCTTCAATTTTTCCCTCCCAATTTGAAATGTGTGGCTAGAATTACTTCTTACCCTTCCTATTTTAATTTATTCTTCTTATTTGATCCCTTCCCTTTATATATATATATATACACACACACACACATATCATACCTATTGGAAATAACAGTAAAATTAACATCTATGTCAGCTAAACAAAGTTAAATCTTTCATCCAATAAAATTTTTACAAACTATTAATTGATATAAGGATGAAGACATCACATGCATACTTATTAGTTGTCCATATAGTAAACAAATTTCATGGTTAAATTCTTCTATGTCCATATAGTAAACAAAAATTTTAAAATAAATTTGATTTATGTGTAAACCCATGTGATCAAAGAACCTTTGACTCAATAACATTATAAAAGACACGCTCAAGAATCCACTACAAGGTCGATGACACGATTATATTTACAATTTCTACTAACTATTTTTCTTACTTTTGTACATGTTGATGCTCTAACTTTTTAAAATATACATAAGATTTTATGTTTTTAAACGATAATACTATATAATTAATTTTTTCTAAAAAAATACCGTGCGTACACGGGTATTATAACTAGTAACTATAAAAGACAGATTTAACTGACTTTTATTAATACAATAAAAAACATGATCAATTTATTACTAAGCCAAAGACAAATTTAACTGACTTTTATTAATACAATAAAAAACATGATGAATTTATTACTAAGCCAAAGGATGCAAAATGCCAAGTCTATGATTAATTATTATATAAACCAATTAATCATTTCTCTTCAAAAATCCTAAAATACTTTCAAACAACTGAGTGAAATAGCCCTTATAAACACATTTTCACTTCTTTATTTTACCTATGTGGGATAGATACGATACACAACATTGTTGATAAAACCTGCAACGATTGCGATTTTGTTAATGTTGGCGTATGTACCCTCCGGATTTAGGTCGTACAATTAAATACCTTCCGGCTCTATGTCAAACAAGGCATACACAAATGTATTTAAACGAGACAGACCAATATCCGAAGGGTTGGGAATGTCCACATGACCTCAACCCACCGGAGATCAGGATCGTTCGGATAAACCAGTAACTACATGAACCAAAGTACAAACAAGTACGCCAAGTATATGGTAATGGAGCATAAATTAGCAAACATTAAGGAACTAAGTACAAACCAGTCTGGCACTCCATATTGGAGGCCTATAAATAGAGAGGAAATCTTCACTTAAAGGTTAACTAATTCTCTCACTCTCTAACTTCACATATACTTTCTTTCTCTAAGAACATATACTTACTCTCATGCCGGAGGTTGGTCCTGGGATACATTCCCGGGGCGAGACTAACGGACGTACCTGTTTTGCAGATATCTGAAGCAATCAACTACCAACAAGGATCACCCCGAATCCGAAGGACCAATCCAAAGTCCGAAGGATACAAATTGGCGTCATCCGTGGGACTCGTCATTCACTCTACCCGAATTTAGAAATGACAGGTCCTACTCCTACAACACCTGAAGGAAGTGGGAAAGACTCAGAAGTAATTCCCAACAGCATAGAACAAATCCAGAACCACCTCACCGCATTGAAAGCTCTAATCCAACAACACAATGCCACAGGGGTAACACCGATTAAGCCTATTCAGCTCGACTTCGAGGACGAAGAACCCTAAGATACCGGAGCTCAGAAAGCAGAAGAAGAAGCGACGGACGATCTTTTCAAGCCTTTCAAAGCAGCGTCCAAGAGTCCGTTCACCTGAAGGATAATTGATTTCTCCGGACCTAAAAATGCAAAATACTTGATGCCATCTCCCATAAAGTTATATGATGGATCCACAGATACGGACGATCACGTCACAAGATTCGAAGGAGCTGCAAACCAAGGTGCTTGGCCTATGCCCATATGGTACATGATGTTTCAACAAACTTTAGATGATGCAGCTAGAGGATGGTTCGATAGCCTTCCGCGAGGAAGTATCGACAATTAGGACACTCTATGTGAACAATTTGTGCAAAGATTTGCTCTGCGTAGAAAGTGTATCAGAGACCCTATGGAAAAAACTAAGATTGTCCGGAAGGCCAATGAAGCCCTGTCGGAATTCAAGGAACGATGGACCGATGAAGCTAGCCGTATTTCAGGGGTCCCGGAGGTAATGCAAATATCCTCTTTTATGGACGAATGTAAGTGCCCGGAGCTGGCAAAGAGATTCTCTGAAAAAATCCCCCGGACGGTAACCAAGATGATGATGAGGGTGGACGATTTCATCCATTCCGAAAGAGCATATCGGTTGACTGAAGTACCAAGGGGAGAACGAGCAGATAACTACAGAAAAGATTACCATCCTAACTCGTATAACCGAAATGACCAGAGCACGCAACGATCCTCCTTCAGAAGGAATCGCAGGAGAGATATCCATCGAGAAGAATTCCGGCCCCGGCGAAATGATCACTACACACCTTACGGACAAGCTAGAAAAAAAATCCAAACAAGAATGATTACAGAACGGACTACCGCCGCAATGATGAAAATCGGAGGGATGTCAGGCCCATAGACTTAAATGTACTCTCCAAAGCTCTCAAAGAAATCCTCGCAACTGAACACCATCTTAGAATTCCGGCACCACCTCCGTTGAGAGGAAGACCTGCCAGAGAAAACATGGATAAGTATTGCGATTACCATGGGGAAAAGGGTCACCTCACCAACGATTGTCACAACCTGAAAGAACAACTTAAAAAAGCTATGGAGACAGGCAAACTGGACCACCTAATCAGAGATGTTCGACAAAGGGAGAGGACACCTCCAAGAAATAACAATCACACCAACCAAGGTCGAATCATCAATATGATTCGGTATCCGGAGAGAAAATATAAGCGGAAAATCATGGATCAAGAAGAAGAATGGATGAATACTCCTATAGGTTTCCCTCCCATACTCCCCGGAGATGCTTCCGAAGAACCACTAATAGTTGAAGCAGAGATCGAGGGATACACTGTACGTAGGGTATACGTGGACCAAGGCGCTTCGATAGAAGTAATGTATGAACACTGCTTTCTAAACCTTGACCCCTCCATCCAAACCCGACTGACAAAAACAAACACACCACTAGTTGGATTCGCTGGAGAAGCGATAAATCCGTTGGGCAAACTAGAACTAGAGGTGTGCTTCGGAAACGAAGGACTATATCGTCGGACGACTATGAGATTTGCAATAGTAAGATCCCCCTCCCCCTACAACGTAATACTGGGACGTTCCGGAATCAAGAAGTTAAGAGCTATCCCTTCGACAATACATGCCATGATGAAATTCCCAACACCAAGAGGTATCGCCACTTTGGTCACCCGATCAGTCATCATATCGGAATGCAGAAAGCTAGAAGAAAAATTCTTGATGGAAAAAGAAATGAAGGTTGAAAGTCTTCCGACGCCCACGATAGAAGAAGGAACAACGGAAACCGAAGAAATATTGGTTCATCTGGCTTACCCAAAGCAATTGGTGACAATAGGGAAAAAATTTTCAAAAGAAGGAAGAAGGCAGCTAATAACGTTGCTCAAAAACAGCCAAGACGTTTTCGCAAGGGAACCTCCGGACGTGACTGGCGTTCCCCGATGGGCGGCTGAGCATAAACTCAATGTAAATGTCCAAGACAAGCCTGTTGCACAAAAGAAGAGATTCTTTTCGGAGGAAAAGAATCAAGCTATAAACAAGGACGTAGAAGAATGGTTAAAAGCAGGGATAATCAGACCCGTCCGATATCCAACCTGGATATCCAATCCTGTGTTAGTAAAAAAGCCGGACGAGAGTTGGAGGATGTGCATCGATTTCAAAAACCTCAACTCATCGTGTCGAAAATACTACTATCCGCTGCCCGAAATAGATTGGAAGATCGAATCAATAATGGGGTTCCGATACAAATGTTTACTAGATGCTTACAAAGGATATCACCAGGTACAAATGGCAAAGGAAGACGAGGAGAAAACAGCCTTCTATACTTATCATGGGACATACTGTTATGTCAAAATGCCGTTCGGATTGAAAAATGCCGGAGCGACCTATCAGAAGCTAGTAGCCTCCGCCTTTCGGACGCAAATTGGCCGAAACTTGGAAGTATATGTAGATGAAATGGTCATCAAAAGCCAAACAGAGAAAGAGCTTTTAGCTGATATAGCAGAAACGTTTGATAATCTCCGGGGAATCAATATGAAACTAAATCCTAAGAAATGTTCCTTCGGAGTGGAAGAAGGTAAATTCCTCGGATTTATGGTAACTTCCGAAGGGATCAGAGCAAACCCCAAGAAAACCAGAGCAATTGCCGATATGCAATCACCAAAGTCATTGAAGGAAATGCAAAGCTTAAGCGGCAAGCTAGCGGCACTAAACCGTTTCTTATCAAAATCTGCCGAAAGATCCCTACCCTTCTATGAAACATTAAAGAACATTACTAAAGACAATAAGGAGAAATACCAATGGACAGAGGAAGCTGAAAAAGCTTTTCAAGAAATGAAGAAGATGATCCTGGAGCTACCTTGCTTAACGACGCCAAAACTGAAGGAAGACATGTACCTTTATCTATCGGCTGCAACGGAGGCGATAAGTGGGGTAATGTTGGTCGAAATGGAAGGACGGCAGATCCCAGTTCATTACGTAAGCCGAACGTTGCATGAAGCCGAAAAAAGGTATGCTCCGGTTGAAAAATTGGCTTTAACATTGCTACATCTGTCTAGAAGACTAAGGCGATATTTCGAAGCTCACCCTATCAAAGTCATAACGGACCATCCTATCAAGCAAGTGCTAAACCGAGCTGAATCTTCCGGACGATTAGCCAAATACACAGTAGATCTAGGAGCTTACAACATTACCTACGTACCCAGAAATGCCGTCAAGGGACAAGTGTTGGCTGATTTCATCAATGAAGTACCCATCGGCACCGTCTATCCAGATCCAAAAAGGAGGGGCAAGGAGATATGCAACATCTCCCAAACCAGAGAGTGGATCTTGTACACTGATGGAGCTTCCAGCAAAAAAGGTTCCAAAGCAGGGCTAGTACTGATCAGTCCGGAAAAAGAAGAATATACTTATGCCCTCAGATTGAATTTTGAAGCTACTAATAACGAAGCAGAATACGAAGCACTCCTTGCCGGACTACGAATCGCAAGGGAAATGCATATAGAAGCGCTGGACGTACGAGTGGACTCAAACCTTGTGGCAAGTCAAATTAACAGAGAGTTTACTGCATACACGGAAAGCATGACCAAATATCTCTCCAAAGCCAAAGAATACATCGCTTGCTTCAAACACTTTAAGATAAAGAATATTCCGAGGGCACAAAACCAAAAAGCAGACGTACTAAGCAAGCTAGCATCCGTAGCATTCAACCACTTAACAAAAGAAATCTTAGTGGAAGTGTTAGAGAAACCATCCACTGAGGAAGAGATAATCAACGCAATAGTTGAAGAAGAAGAAGAAAACTGGATGTCGCCCATACTCCGATGATTAAAAAAAGGGATATGGCCGGAGGATCTAAACGAAGCACGAACCCTTCGTATGAAAATAAGCCATTATACACTAATCGATGATGTACTATTCAAAAAATCCTATCTAGGACCTATGCTACGGTGCGTAGGACCTCTCCAGGCCAATTATGTCATCCGAGAAGTACACGAAGGAGCATGTGGCATGCATTCCGAACCACGATCCGTTGTAGCTAAACTTATGAGGCAAGGCTATTACTGGCCAACCATGCACCGGGACGCCAGGGAAGTTATCCAGAAATGTGACTCATGCCAGATACACGCTCCAATTCCTAAGTTACCAAAAACAATGTTAACTTCCGTCATGGCTCCATGGCCATTCTTCCAATGGGCAATAGACGTATTAGGACCTTTACCCGAAGCTCCAGGGAAGGTCAAATATGTAATCGTAGCCGTTGACTACTTTACCAAGTGGATGGAAGCAAAGCCCCTAGCCAAGACAACCGGAAAGGAAGTGAAAAAATTCGTGTGGGATAACATCGTCTGCAGGTTCGGATTACCCAAGATAATTGTTACGGATAATGGAAGCAATTTTCTAGGAGATCCGTTCAAAAGTTGGTGCGAAAGATTGAATATCACACAAATCAACACAGCCATATCTCATCCTCAGGCCAACGGATTGGTGGAGAGGGCAAACAAAAGCCTGATGAAGGGATTCAAGTCACGACTCGGAAGGGAAAGATCCGGATGGGTAGATGAATTACCAAACATATTGTGGGCATTCCGTACCACCCTAAAAACAAGCAATGGAGAAACTCCCTTTAGCCTAACCTACGGAAGCAAGGCGGTCATCCCAGCGGAAATCGGTATGCCTACCTTTCGGACAATGATGGCAAACGCAGAAGACAACAACGATGAGATCGGCCTAAACCTAAATTTGTTGGAAGAAAAGCGAGAAATGGCAGCAATAAGGGAAGCCAAATACAAAAAGAAGGTGGAGCAATACTACAACCGGAGGGTTAGACCTGAAGCGTTCAAAGTGGGAGACTTTGTGTATCGGAAGAACGAAGCTAGCAGAGTGGAAGATCAAGAAAAATTAGGGCCAAACTAGGAAGGTCCCTACCGGATAACGGAAGCATACCAACATGGTACGTACAAGCTGCAAACTATGGACGACATAGAAGTACCTCGAACCTGGCATGCAATCAATTTAAAAAAGTGTTTTATGTAATCAGTTGTTCCGATAGACTTATTGTAAGGCATGAGCCATTTTCCTATCATCAATAAAACATCCTATGCAGTTCGGCCATAAGAAAAGTTGTTTTTATCTAAACGTCAAACTACCTAGTAAGGAAAAAGCCCCAAGTGGGTATAATCTAAGGCCAAGAGCCAAATGGCACAAGTTGTTCGATATAATAAAACCCCAAGTGGGTATAATCTAAGGTCAAGAGCCGAAGGGCACAGGTTGTCCGATATAACAAAACCCCAAGTGGGTATAATCTAAGGCCAAAAGCCGAAGGGCACAGGTTGTCCGATATAATAAAACCCCAAGTGGGTATAATCTAAGGCCAAGAGCCGAAGGGCAAAGGTTGTCCGATATACTAAAACCCCAAGTGGGTACAATCTAAGGCTAAGAACCGAAGGGCACAGGTTGTCCGATATAATAAAACCCCAAGTGAGTATAATCTAAGGCCAAGAGCCGAAGGGCACAAGTTGTCCGGTATAATAAAACCCCTAGATGGGTATAATCTAAAGCCAAGATACGGAAGAAACATGTTATCCAATAAATTAAACTCAGATAAGTACAATCCGAAACCAATAGTTGAAAGGCACAAATGTCCCGGAACGTACATAACACAAAAATAGCATGAAGACATAATAAAAATAACAAAGGTAAATGATATATATTCATCTGATCAAAATTGATTACATTAAGTGTTCCAGAATAACGGAACAACAAAAGATGGAACATTAACAACCTATTCTATTACATAAAACTGCTAAGTACATCAATTGTTCCGAAAAACCCATCCTACAAAATAACAAAACGTCAAATACCCTGCACTATTACATCAGTTGCAACCAGGAAATGAGATAGCTTCACAGGGAGTCCGGAATACCTAAACCCATGGTCAAAATGGAAGTATCCGGACTCCGATATACAGTCTCCAACAGAAAGAGTTCAAGAATAGCAGCTTCACAAAGAATTCGCAATACCTATGTCCATAGTCAAAATGGAGGTATGCGAACCCTTAAAATATCAACTTCAGACAAAAGCCGAGGCGGTCTGATCCGAAGAGTGGTTATCGGAGGGATTCTCAGTGTGAGATTCAACCACCGGCTCTTCAACTACCGGAACAGGAGCAGGATCTGGAACCAAGGCTATCAGCTCATCAAACCTTCGATAAATGGTCTGGCGGATTTTTTGGATGAAGGGGTAGTCCTGGGAGAGGGCCTGATCATATAATGAACAATATTTGTCATTGGCCTCAAAATCCATCCCTTCGACTTCTCCCAACAACTTAGTCGCCTTCTCCGGCTCATCAAATAGCCCAGCCCCATCTATCAACCCAGACTGATAATACAAGTTAAAGGGTTCTGCCAGTGCCGACTGGAATTCATGACTACCGAGAACGCGGTGAATAGCCTCCGGAATGAACTCGTTGATAGTACGATTCCTCTCCACTTCGGCATTACCGGCAGCTATAGCAATATCTTGCTTCTCTTGATGAAGCTCTTTGTAAGCTTTCTCTTCATCGGCCAACTTCAGCTTAGCATCAGACAAGTGACCCTCCAACAACTTGATCTTTTCAGCCTACTCGACAGAAACCTTCCTCCACCTCGAGCTGAGAGACCCTGTCTTCCAAACTAGCATTCTCAGCACGCAACTTTTGAATCCCCTTCGGATTCACCGTAGCACACTCAGCATGTTTATCCTTCAGAACCTTTAGCTCTTCGGCCATCTCCTCAAACTTCTTGCTGTTATCATCAAAGGTCTGATCACACACCTTATGAGTTTCAGACAGCTTCTGATGCTCATGAAGAAGAGACTCAAAGCGGAATATGAGATCCGCTTGAGCCGTGACATTTTTGCCCAATAACAACCAAGACCTCCGGATAGCCTCACCATCGTCCTGACCATCCAAATACCTCTCCTCACCCGGGGTAGCCAAATTGATCATCATGTCTCGGCAGACATTCGCATTATTCATACGCGTCCCCCTCTTCACCACCCATGCAGGGACGAAGGTATCATCATCCTAGTCGTCCCCCTCTATATCCACGTCAACATCCTCCTCGTCCATCAAAACCCCCTTTCCCGGACGCTGGGAGGCACCCTTCGAACTCCCTGAAAATAAAGAACCTTCATCAATAAATGGTAAAAACAAATCAAGGAAAAACTTTCTAGAAAAAGAATGTCCCCCTCAGGATCAAGATAATTATCATCAACTTCATATGAAATTGAACTATCTTCAGTAAGAAAAGCCTCGAATTCGTCCAGATCATTTTCACTTTCCAGAGAGAGTAGATTGATCTGAGTAAGTTCAATCGAAGGATCACGAGTAAGTAAGAATTCTAACTCTCTCAAATCCGCATCAAAGTCAAAGACTTCATTTTCATCCCTTGGTGGGATGGGATCCATATGAGAGAGTTCATCAGCGAACTCTTCAAGAAGAAAGTCAACATCTGAGTGGAGAAGTGATGCATCAATAAATTCAATGTCTCCATAAGATAAACGATCATCACTGGAATCAGAGACAGTCTCAATTTGATCATTTGGATTATTAGGGGTGGAAAGAATATCACACACTTGATCAAAAGTCCTCTGTGACTCTCCTGGGATTGGGACAAGGATCTCAACACTAGACTTTATTAATTCGTCCGATTCCTTATTAGGAACAGTGCTAAGATGCTCATCCCCCATGTTCAGAGAGTGAGTGTGAACTTCGGGTGTGATAACAATAGACTGAGGGAGATGAGAGGAGCTAGCATTCATGGAATCTTCAAGTTCCATTTGTTCAATGGCTAGTAATTTCCCCGTCTCATTATTTTCTCCCTGATTCTCAATGGGAAGAATCACAAGTGATGAATCTGACGAACCCTTATAAAATTGAAGGATATCAAGGGTATCTTCAATATCACTATCATCATCACAGTCTAGAAGAGCAGCTTGATGAAATTTGGCACGTGTTATAGCTGCTTGTTCTAAGACAAGTAATTCTTCCACGCTCAATTCATTTTTAGTCTCTCGTTCCTCAGCAAGTAATTCTGCCATAGATTTCTCACGAGAGTCTCGAAACGGTGTAGTAACCAACTCCTCCTTAAGTTCTTTTAAAATATCAAGAGCCTTTAGTAAAAGGTCTTGCTCGGTTTCTTGAGGAGTTGTGTGAATCATATCGTACTGTGGAGGTGGGTCTGAAAACGAAGAGTCGTAATTGTTACAAGGAAATGGATCCTTGTTTGACAATCCGAGCTAGAGTGTGGATCTCCACAATACTCACAACAGTGAAACTGATGTGGTTGTGGGTGGTGTGTGATAGAGTTATAATCGTTACCAGGAAACTGCTCATAGACAAGCGTGTTTCCCGATTGACAATCGGAACTGTAATGTGAACCACCACAGTACTCACAACAGTAAAACTGTTGAGTCTCATGGTGTGGTAACTGATGGAATGAATCAGTCGTGTCATGGTAGGAATAGGGATTCTGGTTATAGACAGACCTGTTTCCCGACTCTACCATGCCACAGCTGGGGCAATTGCCACCATTATGAGCATTACCACACCACTGGCAAACCAGAAAGTGTGGATGAGACATAGAAAGAATCAAAAGGTTTGGGAGGGGTAGGGATGAAGAATCAAATATGTGAGAGGGTAAAGGTGAATATTTTTGGGTTTTTGGATAAACATTTTGTACAAATGATAAAGAAAATGTTTTTGTGTTTTTTGTGTTCGTTGAAAACTGAGTTTAAAATGTTTTCGGGAACGGCTTTGTTTTGAAAATAGGAAAATATGAACAAAGGATGGATAAATGTACAATGGAACGAATTCCAAAGACACTAATAAGAAAAACCGTTCAGAATAGCGCGTACACCTCCCCGGCAGCGGCGCCAAAATTTGATTGGTGCTAAACCGTCAGACGATTATTGGTCAATCACTTGTGAATGGTCAACCGTAAAAGTCAAACAGCTTAGAATCAATCTCCGTGGAAGTATAGGGTTTCCCCGGGTCGTTAAGTCCCGACGAGGTGTGGATGGTATTAAAACGGGTTTGTGATCGGGTGAATTTGGACAGGAAAGGGTTTAAAGTGAGTTGTGATGATTACACTACTGGAATATGAAAGATAATAGCTTAAATACACTATATTAACAATACTGGAAAGTCAGAAAAACCAGAAACGTTTAAAACTTAAAACGCGTACGTTCACGTTTAAATAAAACGTAAGCGTACGAAATAAAAAGTGAAAACGGAAATCTGAAAACACCCAGGGGTGAAAATGACTTTTTTACAAACCTAAGGGTAAAAGAAAAATTTTTAGAAAATTAAAATAAGTTTTAACCCTAATTAATTATTTAATATTAATTAAATACTAATTATTAATAATTAAAATACTTAAATACAATATAATATTAATTAAGCACTAGAAAAATGAAAATAAAATTTCTAAAATCCTAAAATAATTAAAAATAAGTTTTAAAAATAAAAATAAGTGTTTTTGTCTTTTTGTGATTTTTATATTAATTAATTACTAATTATCTAATTAATTATTTTAAATTAAGAAAAATACTAAATGAACAGTAAAAATTCTAATAAAATTTCTAAAATTATTTTATAACATATAAAAGCTATAAAAAATATAAAAACTAGGTTTTACTTAATAAAAACTAATTATGCTATTTTAAACTTAATATTAATTAATTACTAATAAAACTAAGATTAAATCTAATAAATACTAAAAGATAAAATAAAAATATGAAAAAATTATTATAAATACTTTAATATATGAGGAATTTAATAAAAATATAAAATAGCTAAGTACTTAATTAAAATTTAAAAATGAAAATTAAAATTAAATTACATTAAATAGAAACTATCACTTAAAATTACATTTGATTTTCTGGATTTTTCTTTTCCCAATCTATTTTACAACTGAAAACAACAAACTTTTGTGAAATCAAACTTTTTATAACTTTAAAAATAAGCCAAATGGAAAACAAAAAGCCAACAGTTGACTTTGGTTGACCAAAATGGAAAATAAGCTTAAACCAGCATGTGTGGGACCCACAATGGGTAAAACTGATTCAATTAAGTGTATAAGACAAGTTTAAACCAGAAAAAGCAGAGGTGGACCACACAATAAGCAATAAGATCAAAATAAGCACATTCCAAAACCAAATACTGCTCTGATTTGGGACAAGGTTTAGTGGGTAATCCAGGTGGGTCCCAGTGGGTATGTGGTCAAACCATGGGTCAATATATGGAGCCTGGTAGGGGGAGGGTTGGAAGAAAACAACTTGGTGGCTTGGGACCCACTGTGGTGGTCATAAACCATCACCAAAGTGGTGGTGGTAGGCTGCAGACCTGCTGATGCAGGGGCAAAGGGTGCCCTGCAGTTCACTTTGGAGGGCTGTGGGGCCCACCACAAAAATCTCAAAAATAAAAGGGATGTGGGATCTTGAAGATGGGATGGTAGAGTACAAACTACAACAAGTTTTATGCCATGAATCCAAACACAAAATTCAAATTAATTACTTGAAGTTTTGGAAAATTCTGAAATGCAAACCTTTGACTTTTTGCTTAGAACTTAATATTTTGACTTTTTTGGACTTTGAATGATCATTACTGATTAGATACATGTTTATAAGTAAAATTGAAACCAAAATAAGTTAAATGAACAACTTATGTTAAGAATTGATGAGTTATGGAACTCACAAACCACCACAGTTAACTGTGGTGGTGGAACTTGTGGGATATTGACTTTTGGCTTAACAAGATACAAATGTTATGCTATGACTGAGGTAACTAGAACCTAAGAATGATGTTTCAATAAGTCTAAACTACTGAAAGGCTCAAATACACAGATGGATACTCAAATCCAAACACCCCTTTACTGAGGCAGTTACACTATGAAATGCAATTTTAAACACTAAAGATGGAATTTATTGAACAAGTATGACTATTTAAACAATATTACAACTAATAATTGTCTAAGTAACCCACAAACATCAATTTAAGCATTGATTCACTACTTCTATAACAAGCTGCAAATAAGGATTGAAAACTGCTTACAAAGGAATTCCAACTGAGAAATGTGAACCAAGATCCAAGAGACTATCTTAACACCTCCCATGAGGTACTACAACCATGGTAATCCAGTCTTTACCATGCTCCTTGCATCTAGTCTGCTTCAATGGTGATTTTTTATTTTTCAACCTATTTATTTATGATTTTTTTAGAATTTTTGTGAAACTGATTTAAACTAGTTGAAATGCTTTAAAAGCTTTTGAAAACTTATAAATGAGCCTAATGGAATTCAAAGGATTACTAACCAACAGGTTTCAACAACAAAGAAACTAAATGAGATTTTCAAATTAAAAATGCCATAAACTGATTTTGTGAAGAAAACTTGAAATTAAGGTGAAATATAGTTCATGTTACACTAGGAAGATTGATTACAACATTATTTAACTAAGGATTACAACTGGAAAAGTGATTACACTAAAAAATGATTAGCTAAACTAATTTAAAACTACATAAGCTAACTGACTCCCTCTTTTCTCTTTTCTTTCACTTTTATAGCTCCCAGGGAGTTTCTTTGACTTTCCCAACAGCTTGTGAGCCCTTGGATTGCTTCTCTTTGATCATAACCGTTTAATTTTCTTTGGCGGGAAAAATAGTTTTGGTAGATAATGGATTGCTTGGAGAGTTTTGAGGGAATTAAATGGAGTTTGGAGGGTTGTGGAGGCTAGGGGAACAAGTTATGGGAGAAGTGACAGAGGGGGGGGGATGTGGAGTATGGAAGTGGTGTTGCAGGCTGCTAGTGGGGGTGGAGATGGTGAGTCAAACCATGGTTTGACCGGGTTTAGTTTATTAAACGGGGGAGTTATAAATTAGGGGGTGGGCTGGGTTTGTAAGGTTTGGGCTTGGGTGTTGGTTACTGGATCAGGTTCATGGGTTTTGGATTTGGGTGGTAATATTACAAAAGGGAGCATTTTGTTAAGTAGTAAAAAAAAAACAAGGACCATATTTGTAATTTATGAAAAGTTTAGGGACCTGTGTTGACAAGTTTCAAAAGATATCAAAAGGATTAAACTTGCCATGTTAAAACAACCAAAGGACCAAAAATGTGATTTTCCCATTTTAAATCACCCAGGGACTATTTATGTTGATTTTCAAAATCCGGGGACTAAAGTTGCCATTTTGTAAAATCTTTTATCCAAGGACCAAATTTGAACATTTTTGAACTTCCAAGGACTAAAAATGATTTTTTATCCAAAAATATCCCACCAGGGACTGAATCTGCCAAAATCTGAAACTCCAGGGGCTAATCTTATAAATTTTCAAAACTTTCCAATTTTTCACCAAAGGACTAAATATGACATTTTATGATTTCAAAATGACCTTCGGTGATAATTTTCTATATTTTGAATATCCAGGGACTAGTTTTGTAATTTTATGAAAGTTGGGGGACTGAAACTGCCAATTTTGCAAACTTTGTGCGTTTTTCATCTGTTTTTGCTCATTTTGCATCTAAGACATATAAAACACAATTTTGAAATATTTTTAGTATTTTGAGGCATTACTGAGTGTTTTTGTATGTTTTGCAGTTCAGATTAGATCAAAAATGATGAGTGTTTGAGCACTCATCATGAATCTTAGAAGAGATACTCCCTCCGGCTCTCTTCGCCGGAGGTTTCTTGGAACCCAGCTTTGCTGCCTGCTCCTTCTTTTTGTCTTTGGCAGCCAGCACCCTGTCGTCCGGAACCTCAACCCTCTTCAGCTCCTCATCCTTCTCCAGAACTTCAGCATTGGAGGCCAGAGGGCGAGTAATATGCATCTCGCGTCCTTGCCCCTGCGGAAGTGGGTCCCCCTTTACCACGTTCACGGTCTTTCGAAGAGGTGGTTTCTTCAAATAACTCGACATGGTTACACCTGCGAATAAACAGAACCTATCGGTAAAAATGAAAAAAGATGCACAACTTAAAAATTCATGTTTATAACAAAGGCTATACCCCTCCCCTGCTCATCCCTCAAAGCCGGACGGAAGCCGGTAAATTCCCAATGATCCGATAGACCCAAAGCATATAAGAATGACTGAGGAACTTGGCAGGGCTCAATGATCGTCTCAGCCAGCCTTTCGGCATGAGCAGCATCGTACTCATTCCTCTTGGGAAACGGATCAGACACATCCGAATCCGAATGCCTCCAAGGCATAGCAAAGGGAATGGCTCTCCTATCAATCAAGAAAAAGTGATATTTCCAACCCTTCAGACAGGAAGGAAATTCCCCGAAACAAATTTTTCTATCTTTGTGCACACGTTTTTCGAAGGAAAACCAGCAACCTAGTTTGCTGAGTTTATAAAAGACGCGAAACAAAGGAGTAGTAGGAGGAATGTGCATGCTCCGGCAATACACCTCAAAAAGGGTAGCACGATGCATACCCAACGGAACCAACTGAGATATATGAACCTTAAAGTATTTAATAACATCTAAGAGAAAAGTAGAAAAAGGGACGGTAAGGCCTCCGTCAAAGAAATACTCTGCGTATAAACCAATGGCATCCGCAAGTAATCGATCCATCGTCATGCCCGACGGAGGTACCCTTGGATGTAAAGCCTTCGGTATCCCAAAAGTCTCCACCACGACGAGTACTTCACCTTCGTCCATCGTAGACGGCCTCAAATGTATATCCTTCTTAACGTGCGAACCCTCCGGCATGGATACGTCCTCATACTCAAACGACGCAGTAGATTCCGACATAATGAGTCCGATAAGGAAGAGTATAGCCAAACAACAAAAAACTAAACGGACTAGGACGTACCTCAAAGACGATGAGAATAATCGTTCAGAATACGGAAGATATAGAATGTGTCAGAAGTCTGTGTGTGTGGAGAAGAAAATTTACAGTGGTGAAAATGAGAAAAAAGGGACTATTTATAGGCGGTAAAAATTGGGCGCGAAACGACACGTCACCCGTAGGGCAAACGTGTCTCCATCCAAACCGTATAACAGGGAGAACGTACACGTGTCCCAATCCAGAGAACGCAGTAAAAAACGACGGCGCACCTTAAACGACACATTAATTATTTTTGGCACTTTGTACACGACTCTAGCAAACGACGAAGCTACGACTCGCGCTCCAAAAAATTACAAAAATAAACTAAGTATCACACCATTGGCATAACCAATACTATGATACTGGGGGGGACATGTTGGCGTATGTACCCTTCGGATTTAGGCCGTACAATTAAATACGTTCCGCCTCTATGTCAAACAAGGGATACACAAATGTAATTAAACGAGACAGACCAATATCCGAAGGGTTGGGAATGTCCGCATGACCTCAACCCTCCAGAGATCAGGACCGCTCGGATAAACCAGTAAGTACATGAACCAAAGTACAAAAAAGTATGCCAAGTATATGGTAATGGAGCATAAATTAGCAAACATTAAGGAACTAAGTACAAACCAGCCTGACACTCTATATTGGAGGAGGAAATCTTCACTTAAAGGTTAACTAATTCTCTCACTCTCTAACTTCACATATACTTTCTTTCTCTAAGAACATATACTTACTCTCACGCCGGAGGTTGGTCCTGGGATACATTCCCGGGGCGAGACTAACGGACGTACCTGTTTTGCAGATATCTGAAGCAATCAACTACCAAAAAGGATCACCCCGAATCCGAAGGACCACTCCAAAGTCCGAAGGATTCATCTCACTTGTCTGAAGTAGAAGCAAACTTTTACTTCAACAGTTAACAAGACTAATGTTACGTCATTTCTACTTTCTAGAACTAAAATATTACTTTCTCACAAAAATGTCGACACAACAATCATCTACTCATCCACACACGCAACATAAACAATTGCTTACACTCTTTCCGGCTCAAAATAAATTTATTTTTTCATTTTGAAATTTCTCAATATAAATTTTCATTTTATTTTTCAATCAATAACAAAAGTTAGTGGGTGAAGATGATATTCTATTAATAAAAAATGTAGCTAACGGAAATTTCTAAATTTTATGCATTTATATTTTAAGACGGAAAAAGTATTCGATATTGAATCATTATAGACATATAATACAAATTCTAAAAGTCATTTTAAAGCTTTTAGGATAACGAGTAATTCAGACCTGTGCGTTGCACACGGGCTCTATCTAAGTGTTCATAGCGTAATGTTCAACACTAATTTTCGACATGTTTGAGTCATTTAGACACATGCGATGCACTATTGGATCAAATTGTTTCTTGCGTAATGTTCAGCACTAATTTTCGTCATATTTGAAACTCTCATTTTTTGGTGATGACCGAATTTTGTTGGTCAATAAGTTCCTAAGTTGTGATGTTACCACAACTTTTGTTAACATGGCATTAAAATTGCTGGTGTTTTTATTTCGTCACTTTTAATTGAGGTCGAGTCAAAAATTCAAAATGATATTTAGACCCGTGCGATGCACACAGACTGCATCTAAGTGTTCATAGCGTAATGTTTGGCAATAATTTTTGTCATATATAACTCGGGTTGCCTCAGGACCGGTGGGATGCACACATGTTTTATCAAATTGTTTATCGCGTAAGGTTTATTTAATTGTTCTTTACGTAATGCTGAGCGTAAACATTAAAGTATAAATCTAATGATGGATATGATTGAAACGTTGAAATGTGCATCACAATTCTTAGCCAAATAATTTTAAAATCAGTGGAGTTAACCTTCTAATATCATCTCAACCTTAAAATTCACAAATTACGGAGTGATCAAATAGTAATTAAAAGTATAAAAATAATTTGTATAAGTTATTGATATCTCAACTTTTCGACCCCCCTAAAGTGTTTTTTGTATAAGTTACTGATATCTCAAATTATTTGATCGTATAGATGGTATGTTTATCACCTATTAAAGACTATTTATAATACCATTGACCGAAACATTGGAGATTATTTGATAGTCTTCCATTTATTTTCGTACAAATGCATTAAATTTGATTGTTGTTAATAAAATTAAGTTTGCAATCGAATTTCTAACATCAATTGAGCAATAGAATACTTTTGACATATTTTAAGTAGAGCAAGTATAAATAACCATAGATATGGAAAGTAATATAATTTTGTAACGTGTGAAAGATATTTTCGAAATCTCATCTTTACAATCACTATGTTATGCATATCTTTATACATTACACAATGAAATACAAAATCTTATTTTAGGCAATCTTTTTTTTTTTTTTTTTTTTTTTTTTTTTTTTTTTTAATTTGCAAATCACAATCAATCCTATGCATACATTATGCAACCTATCTGATTTAACACTAAACTTTTGGCCAAAACTGATAGTAAATAAGACTCAGCCCAAGTTATTTCACAAAATATATAACCCATCTTATAACCATAAAATTCACACCCTTCTTTGTTCACACGCTCAACCGCATCTCTATCTTCTCAAAACACTTCTCCATCTCACATCGAAAATTAACGCCTCCCATCCGAACAACAAACCCGCCAAATCCTCCTAATAAACCACAATCCCCTTTCATCTTGATATAATCTGTTAGCTTCGAAGAGATGGAAGACCACGACCACACGCACTTCATCTTCAAGATCCTTTGAAGGGTCTCAAGTAGGTTCGTCATATGATAGTTTCGTTTTCTTTTTGGTCAATGAACGATCCAAAGAAAGAAAGTAACACAATTGTTATTTTTCTTTCTTTCTCTTCGGATAATATCAAAGTTAGCGATCAATGATGATTAGCCTTCAAACTAAAAAAAAATCTTTTAAAAGATTGGCAACAAAGTTTGAAGAATATGAGATCGTGTACAATTTTTCATTTTGTGTCTTGTTGTGATTCGGAGATGGTGAATAGTTTAGGATATTGTAGTTGTTGGTTGTTGTGAGAATAAGATAGAACTGGATTTGATGTTTGTTGTTGGTTTTGGAATATGATTTTGGCTCGGCTATGGTATAATTAGTTTTATAAAAACTAATATCATTTTCATATGAATGGTAATCGTAAAAAATGATGGTGGGGAAGATGGTGTTAGTTGGTTATTTATAATCTTCAAAAATGTAACTGATAGCAGCCGAAAAGATGAGAACCCGAGTGATTGTACTTGAATGCAGATCATATGAATGGTCTCCAATAATTACTTAGTTTTGATCATAAAATGCTTGATACATTAATAATGACCCATTTACATTTATAAGGCTACTTAAGCTTTTAGTATATAAGATACTGTAAAATTAAACTTAACATGCAATCAAAATCAAGTCCATTACTTCATTACTTGAGTCGGTCAACAAGCTATCCTCAAGTCTCCATCACTCATCTTATCTTCACTTAATCATATAATTTTTTCCTAGATGAGATTCTAATTTGCTTTATTTAGTTTCTCGTAGTCAACGTTGAACGCTTCAAAATGTTACGGGAGTGTTTTTTAAGCTTATTATTATCTTATTTAAGTTAACTTATATCTAGTACCTTTTTCTTTTGTTTTACTATATAACTCATGAACTTATTTTACACTTTTAAGTAATGGTAAGCTTATTTGTCAAAAAATAAGTTGAAGAATTAAGCCATAAGCTAAAATATAAGAAATAAAACAACAATTATACATTTATACTCAATCTTGCCTGAACGGGTATGAAAATAATGGTTTATTTGGTTAGATGTAATGGACTGGAAAAAAAATGTAATTGATGATATAATAGAATGAATATAGTAATTAAATGAGTCATTACTGTTCCATTGACCTATTTGGTTGCCATGTTTCGTACAATGTAATGGGCATTGGAAAGGAATGAAATATGGCAAAATATGATTCCATGTCGTAATGGAATGAGAAAAAAACTAGAGGGTGGCTATGTAATGAAATTGGTTGTAACAAGCGTAATGTACTAAACCAATGAATAAATCATTCCATTACATAATTCAAAACAAATAACAAATTTTCATTTCATTGTAATAATTCATTCCATTTCAACTTTGATTCATGTGTACATAAGTATTTTTTAGTGCAAAGGTGAAACTTGTATATTAATAATCAACGACAACTTACATTATTTAGCGAAAGGAATTGACATGCCTATTTCCTTTATGATACTATCAAACAAATACATGATGAAAATGCAAAAAGAACTATCTCAAATGCAAGTAGCCTATCTTAGACAAGACTTTTATTCATAAGTCTGACACATAAGCCAAACACAAGCTTTAAGATCAGACAGCAATGCAGCTCACATATTCACCTTTTAATGCACCAAAAGACCATATTCTCTTTACTACATTTCCAAACTCAACTCAACCTCAAACCATTCGACCTTGCATCCACAATGATTTGAGCTAAGAATAAGCAGGCATCATCAAGCAAGATATAGCCCCCGTTCACACTAAGAGGGGCTATACCTATCATAGCTACACTTCCTAACCATTAGGCCCAACAATCAATCAGTAGCTACATCCTCACTGGATTAATCAAGGGACAAAGAGGGTTAAGCATCACTAGACAGGGAACACACTCCCTCAATTAGACCAATCATATCCTCCTTTGGCAATGTATTGGGTGGACCAAGAATGTTCATCTTTCACACTCTCTCTATTCCACACATTATACATTGTCCACCGAGACCATACCATAAGTATTAACAAAAACCTCTTAATAAAAACCTAACAATTAATTAAGAGTTTCAACTTTTTTTTTAATCTAAACCCATTTTTATTTGACCAAATGTAATGGAAGCCCTTACATGTGAAAAAGGTGTGGTGACTCGTCGTTGATGTTAGAAAGGTGTATCAAGCACGCGTTATAGGGCGAAGATGGAAGTGGTTTGGTCATGTAGATGATTAAATGAAATTTTTATTGTTGTGTATGTGTGAATGTATTGTGGTATGTTTCTGTTAAAGTGATGTATGTTTGTGTAGTTGGTTTGTTGGTTACCACTACAGCAATTTGGTGGTTAATTTGGTTAAAAAAGTAAATGATAAAGTTGTGATGGTGGATATAGTCGCTGCTGCTACACCCCGAATTAACTTAAGTTATCATTTCTTATTGAGTTAATTACTTAAGTGGTATTTGTGCTTTGTCTGGTATAATGGATTTAGTCCGTGAACCTTTTTTTCTTTCTTGAATTCTTTCCATGTGGTTTTGACCCATAACTGGTATGATCATTTGACCATTATTTATGTTAGTTTGAGTCTATGAAAATAGTTGTGAGTTTTTAATGAGAATGTCAGAGATTGAAAATGAGGGTTGGAAGTGGCATGTAGGTTGGAGTAGGGATGAGCACGGGATACTAACGGTACCTAATGATACTTTTCTAGTACCGGGATCGGTTCGTTACTTGCACGGGTACATACTTACCTTTATTTCCCGAGCAATACTGAAAGTTTTACGTTTCCTTAATTCGAAATATTCCCTTAAAACTCAACCATGGTTCAAAAATACCCTACAAAATAAGCAACGAGATTGATGATATATATGTAATGGGGAGTGATATTCACACCATATAAATTAATGCAGACATCACAATTATGTACATGCTATGTTGTAACATATGCATTAATGATGTGATATTGTGGTGGGTGCATCATTTTTTATGGTATGAGTATCACTTTCCATATATAATCTAGAAGGCTTAACTCATCGTTGATAAACTTGATACAATGATGATAAACTAGCGAATTACAAGTACATGTACGACAAACCGAGTCGCAACGAGATTGTTGATGTAGTGAGGTCATGCCAACAGTTTGAATGGAATTTTGTTCTGCTATACAACAAACCTGATATGCTTGGTATAGTAAATTAGGGAAAATTACACAGATAGGTAACGAACTTTGAAAAATTTTCAATTTTAGACAACGAACTCTCAAAAATACTAATATAACCAACCAAACTTGTTGAAACCTTTAATGTTATGCTATATGACCGTTTAAGCTTATTGGGCCACGTGTAACCACACAAATCGTCTATTTAACTGTTTATATCACCACCTGTCCACCATTTATCTTCTTCAACATTAATCTCACATATGAACACAAAAATCTATCTTGTTCCAACCAAAATTAGGACGAAAACAAGCTTTGGCCGTGAGTTTGAACCCACGGCTTTGGCTCGACTCGACAACAACCACAATCAAAAATACCAACCATTTTTCTTATCTTGTTTACACGAGTATATATCCCACCGTCGCAACGAGAGGCGAAGGACTGTGGGTCTCACCTTCTTAAGCTCTAAATATCATGGATCTACAATTTCTTGGTGATGGTGAGGTGCTAGCGTGACGGTGGTGGTGGTTACGAGGTGTTTGATGATGATTGGTGGCACATGTTGTGGTTATCCGTGACAAGTAGGTCATGAGTAAGGTGTTGGTGGTGGAGTTATGATAATGGTGGTGGAGGTGTGGTGCTGTGGTGACCGGAAAAGATGGCCGGAGAGGAGAGTGTGGTGATAGGTTCGAGGTTGTAATTGATATCCTGTTATCATCAAACCAATGATTATAAGGTTGTAATTGATATCGTTGTTACACTCATGATTATTCGACCAATCACAACTCTTTGAAGAAGCCGTTGTCTCTTGTTGAAGTGGACATTCACCATAGTCCTAGAGTCATTTCTCAACTTGTTCCATTCCTCTCGTCTGCAAAAATATTGAATTTCTCAACTTGTCACCATTGTCCTAAAAGTTGTGTATGATATTTTGTTAGTTTATTGTTTCATTATATGTGTTTGGTGTATAAGATATGGAAATGTTAGTTGGGAGATGAAAGAGGTAGGACCAAATGCAAAAAACAAAACAAAAAAAAAAAAAGTAGTTTCAAGTTAGGGACTATGAATGCAATAAAAAAAAAGTCAAAGGATGATATATGCAAGTCAACACTAACCACAAGGACCATCCGTGTAATTTACTCTTAACTTTATTAAAGTCTGGTACAATGGTAATCGGTTGCACCGGTTACAAGTTGCAAAAGTAACACATATTGCATAACTTTAATGGTTTCAACAAGTTTCATATATTATATTAATATTTTAAAAAGTTTGTTACTTAACATTGAAAATTTTTCAAAGTTCGTTACCTATCTGTGTAATTTTCCCGGTAAATTACTATCAGTTTGTTGCTAATTCGTGTAACATACTGTTTCTTTTGCATTGTACGATCAGTTAATGAATTGTACTTTTTTAAGGCGTGCCATTATTGCCACTCAACTAGCATTTTTAATTTTTATTTTGTTATGCATATCATTAAACCATGGGACGGACATTATAGCATAGTGAAAAGATAGTTATACAATAGCAATAATTTGACTCTTGGCTATTATACCATGCCAGCCTTTTTGTTAAGTTGTACTAGTGTTACCTTATACATCCATCCATGAAGTGCAAGTACTCTGGCATATGCAATCCGTCTCGTGCCTACATGGTCGAACATTCATTCTCATCATATCAACGTGAAACCAAAGGCCTATAACCTATTTGTTATAAGTAATAAAAGTTTATTCACATTCCTTCGAATTTTGGTATAACCGGTATTTTTCAGTGATCAATACTGAAACAACTTTAGCCAAAAATTCTTATACCGGTATCAGAGTCGAACGTTATTCAATCCAACTTAAATTAATACTCTCTTCGTTCCAAATTGCTAGTACACGTTTCCTTTATGATATGTCTCAATTTAATTGTCAACTGAAAAATTAAATAAGAAGGTTTGATCAAGTTTTATCATATTACCATTAAAAAAAAAAAAAAAAAAAAAAAAAAGTTTTATCATAACACCATTAGTTGAAAATATTATAAATTAAAAAAAAAAAAAAAAGCCATTAATTAATTTTTATTAATTTTAAAACTGCCAGTTTACATAAAATAAGAGAAAATAAGCAAGGTGTGTCAGTTTTTTTTTTTTTTTTTTTTTTTTTTTTTTTTTTTGAAAAATAAGATAATGTAGAAAACAAACAAAAAAGTTGTTTGGAGTTCACGTGTAGCATATACCAAATCAACCCCGCAAAATTCAATGGGCGAGATTGATGGTCCAATCTGTTTTTTCCATCAAATTTGTATGTTTTGTACCGATTTTTTATATTAGAATATTTTTTTTACTACTACGTACTATATTGTACTTGTCGTCTCGTCTTTAAAAAGTTTAATTTTTTCATATCTTTTATATAATAAAAGAATTACATCATTTCGTAGTATTTTTTAAAGTCTTTCTTATTGAAAAAAAATAGATTAATAGGAGAGTTCGATTTTGCCACGTAGGCGAAATTGAACAATATGATTGATCAATAGAAAGTCAAAATTAAATTGATTTTTGTCAAACTTAATAAATTTAGTTTGGTGGAGAAATTTGGTTAAAAAAATGCATAAAAATGTAGGTGTCAAATTTATGAAAACAAATAATTAAAAAAAGAAGAAGTAACTAATAAAACTTTATTGGTTGAATTTTAAATAAATTATACAGAGCTAAGTGTAAAATTACAAGTTTTCATGTTTTTTAATAACTTTACAACAACAATAATAATAATAATAATAATAATAATAATAATAAACACTTACACTTTATGCCCCCTATATTTTATAACATTAACTTTGTTTAAAATTACATGAGTATTAGTATTAGTTTTTAGACTTTCATCATTAAAATTACAAAATTTGGTAAATATGCGAATTAGTTTTAATACACGTTAAATATTTTTTAAACTAATGTTAGTTTTATACTTTTCTAAAATATTTTTTAAAATAAGGACTCATGTTATTCTATTAAAAATTTTAATTTATACGTACACGGGTTTGAATATTAAATACGGCTAAATTATTAGTAACGAGAATATAAATATCAAATGGTAAGCATGATTTAGTGTGATATTAAAATAAATATACGCGATTCAACTTATAACAACGACTAATGAAATTGTTATTTAAAATTTATATATGGATATCTATAAAAACATTTTAAAAACTTTATTTAGCATATTTTAACTTTATCAACGCTCATTATGTGCTACTAAACTCGCACATTTTTTACAACATGATATCAATAGTTAAAGTTAAACAAAAACCTCAATCTCAAACTCAACATGTTTGCCAGTTAAAAACGTTATACAAATTTAATTATTTTAAAAAAAACAAACACATGGGTTAGATAGTTATTTTTTAATCTAGAATGTGTTCTCCTTAAATTTAAAAAAAAAAAAAAAAAAAAAAAAAAAAAAAAAAAAAAAAAATGCACGCATCACATTCTTTGTTTGTTAACAATCACCTCCTAAATAAAAAAAAAAAAAACTACGTAGGCGATTACCTAACTTTATTCATTGACGTGATGTTTTATAATAATAAAAAAAAAGACGTTAATAGTTGGCTGTTGTAAAAGAATTAAAAGTATGTACATGAAAATTATTAAGCAAGTATATATTTTTTAATCAGGTTATTACGTTACTGTACTGCGATAATGTTGTTTAGTTGATAATCACGGATGTGAGATACAGTTCTATACTTATAATTTATGTGTTAACCTCTTTTTGCTTCTGAATAGAATCTGAAAGAGATCTCAACAGAACTTTGACTTATGTCTTATCTAGCTGATAGTTTTTAGTAACCTTTTTTATGGTTTAACTTTTTTTTCTACACACCAACTTTTAGTAATTTTTTTAATGTTTTATTTAAAACTTCTACACTTAATATTTGTGTTTTACTATAAACACACTAAGCTATGATAGAATTCATTGTGAGTTCAGGGGTTTTTTTTCAAAAAGCTTAAAGCTTTATCATAAACTTATTGTGTTATAGTAATTGAATAAGCTAATAAGCACCTTTAATAAGCATAACCAAACACCCCTTTAGTTATAATATGACGTTTTCTTATTTGATGTTAGGCCTAACTTTGTTGTTATCCTCACTACAATGCAACATGTTAGTGGTGTTTGTAGTTTTATGATCTTATCGCACACGCTAAAATGTAAAAGAATTTGTTGTGTGCATTTTTTAGAGGAGAATTAAGTATCAACACATGATTGTCGTGGAAGGATTGTCTACGCCTGCTCAATGTATGAATGTATAATTAAGTTGAGTTGCTGATTTAGATATTACATGAATATATTTTAATGTACCAAAGATGTGTTTTAGTGCCTATATGAGGAATTTTAAGGTAGGAATTCTCAGTAGGTGTCTTTGAATGAGTTAATGAAACCTAGCAGGTGTTTGTTGTCATTGATAACGGTATGTGTATCAACCAACGGTCTAAAATATGAGTGTCTTTTACCTTGATGATTTAGGCTAATTGTGAAGAAAATTGCACTAAAGTGAAATGCCGGTAAGGGTTAAAACAATCCTAAAAGACTTGCGGATGTACTCTTTACCTTTTTTTCATGCATTTATAATTTACTATGCAAGTAATAATAATTTTCTTATATAGTTCGGTCTCAGAGAAAAATTATTCTTATATCTTTATACATAAACGTATTTTACTATTACATTTTTTTCTTCTTTTTATGTAATAAAGAAGCTATAATGTAAGCATTTATGTTAATTTGGTAATTTTATAATCAAACATGAGAAGTAAATAGCACAAACTTGTGAAAATACAAATTTTCAAACAAAAAAGTACATTGGTAAACATGATATGATGGTTATTCATAATCAAGGAAATGAATCAATATTCAAAGTTATCTAAATATGCTACTATATATTTTAATGAAAATATAAGTAAAAGAATTAGCACCATTACAAAACACACGTAAATTGATATCACGGGTTAGCAAAACTAAAAGCATATATCACTAACATCTTATGCAAGTCAAGTATCATCATTTAATTTTACTTGAATAAAAAAATATTATTTTTAATCCAAAAGAATTCTCCTAAAGTAATAAGTAGATTATAAATATATACATGTGATTTTTTTATTGTTAGTCCACCAAGTAAAATCATTTGAAACATGTTAAACGATTTATTTCTTAGTCGATAATAATATACAATCAAAAAGAAATTTTAAAAACCCTGGTGCGTGCATTGTTATGAAGTCATTCGTCCTAATTGTGCCGACATTAAAATACCACGTTGATGGTCGTTATTGATCATTAGATGATCTAGTGTTTCAGACAATGAATATCTAACATCTTTGTTTTTCTTTGCTTAAATAACATGTTTGTGCAAGTAATATATATTGGTGGAAAAATGGCAATAGTTATAAACTTATGATACAAACATTAAACATAAGAAAAAGAAAATGATTGAGCAATGAATCGAGGAAGAAAAAAATATGTTTTGACCCGGCCGGTTCAACCGGTTGAATTAGGAATCGGTGATGAAACCGGTCTTTTACTAACCGGTTTTGGAGATTAGAGACCCAAATTGAACCGCAGAGTTTCACTCGACCCGGGTTGAACCGGAACCGCTCGGGTTTCAACTTTTTTTTTTCTTTTTTTTTAAATCAAATGAAACAAATCAACTTTTCTAATTGTTGCTTCATGCTGCTCGTTTTTGTTTGTCTTTTGGCTGAATTTTGGCTCCAGTTTGGGTGAAATTACATAATGTTTCAATTGTTGCTTATTCAGAAATTGGGCTTAGCTTGATTACTACTAAGTTGGGACGTCTTGTTATGCTTGATGCTTATACTAGTACTATGTGTCTAAAGTTGTGGGTCTGTAATACCTATGCTTGTGCCCTTATTGAGGTTTCTGCTAAATCAGCCCTCTTGGATTCGATTGTTGTGGCTATTCCTTTTCATAATGGATTGGGGCATTCTTTGGAAACTATTGATATTTAATATGAATGGCAGCTCCCGCGGTGTGATACTTGCAAAATTCTTGATCATAGAGATGAGCAATGCCCTAAGAAGATTAAGGTTGATACGCTGGTTCAGCCTATGGACGATGGGTTTGTGGATGTGTCTTGTAAGAATGGGAAAGCTAAGCATGGTTCTAAGTCACGTCATATTGATGGTATTACGTTGAATAAAACTAATCCTATTTTTTTCTATCGGCCTACTGGTAAATCTTTTAATGTTCAAGGCGGGGTATCTTCTTCTAAACCAAATGATACTATTGCTTCTACTAGCTCCCAACCAATTAATAAATCAAGTGTTGGATCCAAACAACTAAATGGAAATAAAGGGGGCTAATTCTGCTTTGGCTTCTACAGTTCAACAAACGGCTAATTTAGCTAGGCCAAGTACTTCTTGGCAGCCCAATATCCGTAACAAAGAGGCCCACCAGCCAAGTCTAAATGTGGCTGGGCTTAATACCTCTACGCAACCCAATACTAATAAAGAAAAAGTTCAAAAGCCTACTCCTCGTAATAAGGTTAATGATGATATTAATTTTGTTTCTTTGAAGAATTCTTTTGATGCTTTGAGGGATGAGGATAATATTTTTGACGCTAGTACTACTAAAGTGTTGAATGAAAACATTGGTATTTATACTTTTGATAATGATAGTAAGGAAGTGGACGAGGATTTGGTGGAGAATGATATGGGTGGTTTAAATGAGAAGGATAAGGGAGCAAGCACTCCCTATGACGATGTTCCTCATGTATAGTATGGCTTCTTGGAATATTCGGGGTCTGAACCATTCCCCTAAATAGTTTGAGGTTTGTCAGGTTATTAATGAGAATCAATTATCTGTTTGTGCTATCTTAGAGTCTCATGTGGCTAGCTCCCGTCGTTGTACTGTGTGTTCTAATGTGTTCCAGCATTGGTATTGGTCTTCTAATGGTGCTTGGTGTGACAAAGGTACTCGTATTCTCTTTGGTTAGGATTCGAATGTGGTTGATGTTAATGTTATTACTCATGATGGCCAATTTATGCATATGTGTATCTATTTCAACACGGATAAGAAGGAGTTGTTTTGCTCTTTTATTTATGCTCAAAACTATTATATTTAGCTTCATGCTCTTTGGCTTAATTTGAATCTTAAAAAAAATGGTATTTGGCGGAACCATCTCAAGTCCGTGTACCTTTTTGGTACCGAGCCCCCCACCCAACAAGGAAGGCATATCCCGGTCATAAACATTATGATCGAGGCAGGCCTTGGTGTTTATTGGGCGATTTCAATGCTGCTCTTCATTTGAAGGATAACTTTGTAGGGTCTTCCAATATTGATATTACTATGAGGGAGTTTAAGGATTGTGTAGAGGATATTAAGGTGTCGGATGTTAATCACTTGGATTTATATTATACTTGGAACCAAAAACTGATAGGGGATGATGGTGTTCTTAAAAAGATTGATAGGATCATGACTAACTTGGAATTCAATGATTCTTTCATTGATGTTTATGCTATTTTTCAACCTTATCGTATCTCAAATCACTCTCCGACTGTCCTTAAAATTCCTATGGTTACTAATGTGAAACCGTGATCATTTAAATTTTATAATCTTCTTGTCTATAACTCTCGGTTTAAGGAGCTGGTTAAGGAAGGGTGGAGTGCTCTTGTCATTAGGTTTTATATGTTCAGAATCGTTAAGAAGCTGAAGAATATGAAGAAGTCCTTCATGAAGCTTTTATTTGATCAGGGCAACATCTATGATAGGGTGAAACGCCTTCGTCATGAACTTGACCAAGTGCAACGAGACCTTGACTCTGATCCGTCTAATGTTATCTTGTGTGAGTAGGAAGCAGTATATGTTAAAGCTTTTATTGAGGCCTTTATTCTGGAGGAGCATTTTCTTAAGCAAAAAGCTAAGATCGAGTGGTTACGTGTTGGAAATAGTGCTTATTTTCATAAATTGGTTAAAGGGAGTAAAAGTCGTAACCGTATTGATGTGGTCTCCAATGCTGCTGGTGTTCGTTTTGATGATTATCAAGTGCCTTCGGCTTTTGTTAGCCATTATGCTTGGTTCCTTGGCCAACAGGGAGATTCTTATCCTCTTATTACTAATGATCTATTTACTATTACCTTTAGTCCTTATATTGCTGTTGATATGATTCGTAATGTGACCCTACAGGAAATCAAAGAGGCTATTTTTCCTATGAGACAAAAACGTAGAGGGGGGAGGGGGTGAATACGTTACCGTTTAAAAACTTTAACACTTGTTGTATCAAATATCCAATTTTAGCTTGTTCTAATATGAAAGATGTTACTTGTAGTTTGTGACTAGCATAACCTTAAAACATGTTATCACACAAGTATAATCAACAAGTCACAACACAAGCAATCACATAATGCAAACATTAAAGTAAGGCAATAAGTAAAAGAAAGCGCAAACCGAACACGATGATTTATAGTGGTTCGGTCACGGATCTCCTCTCCACCCTACTCCACTGCCCGAGTACCCAACTCGAGAGTTACTTCACTAGATCAACAAGCTCCCTTCTCGGCGGAGAAAACCTTACAATCGTTTCTTACACTTTATCCGGTACAAAGCTAAATACCGGGTTCTAGTTCGAGGTAGAACCAACCTAACGTCGCCTATACAATATTTCCGACACTAAGCTAGATGTCGAGTTCTTTTACAAGGGTACAACCACTCCCGCCATGTTTTGTGGCCCAACATAAAAAGCTTGTGTTTTATGGCACAAACACATAAACCATATAATCTAGTTTGGTGAATATATTGTGATGTTACAATGATGATCCAAGACATACATGTCTAATGGATATGAATTCCTAATCTAAATGATCTTCTTGAATAAAAAGTCTTCAATATATGAGGATGACAAGTGCCCCTGAATCTTCATATGTTGATATGCTTTGGTGGATGATGATGGCAAGATCTCCAGTCTTTCTTTGGTGGATCAAGATGTATGATATACTTACAACAAGGATGAATGTTAGAAGCATTATGATTATGTGATGATGAGGGTGATGAATGTATGTTATTACATTGTTTCCTAATGATCTAAATGTTTGTAAAATGATGGAGTGAATGTATGTTCAAGTTGTTAGAAAACAACTAAACTTGGTTTGCTATTTATAAACAAAAAGTTCAAAGGTGATGATGCAAGTAGTGATGTAACAAGAAAATCTTATAACATCTTTGCAAATCTTTCCAAGATATATTATGTGATCTTCCAAGATATAATAAGACTATTTTATTTTTCTTTATTGTTTCATGAAAGTTAATTAAAAATGTAACTAGTTAATAAAATGTCTAGTTAACTTTTGTAAGAATAAAATGTCTAGTTAGGTGCTTGTCAAAATAAAATATATTTTGTCAAGTGTAAGTAAACTTTAACACTTGTATAAAAATTATAATTAGTTTACTTGTATAAATAAAAGTGTATATTTGTTAGTAGACATTTTATGAAAGATGTATTTGTATAAATACTTGTGAATGCAAAATGTAAAATGAGGTTTGAAATAGAATGGTTAACCTATTAAAATACTCGATGACTCTAAACGTATTTTAAACATTCTAAATGATTTGTTAAGGGGTTTGATCATAGTGTCACATAACAAACATGTACGAACCTGTGTTGTAGCATGCGAGGACTTGAGACGTTGAGAGATGTTGAATGTAAGTTGAGACAAAATATGACTACGAGTAACTTGTACATTTTACGTTATGTATCAAGTTATATGTTTGTCATCAATCAAAACAAACGAGACTGTATAGATTAAATATCGTAATATTTGCACTAACAAGCTATGCTATGAGTGATGACAAATCGACAGGTCCTGATGGTTACTGTTATGATCAAGAAACACCTTCGAGAGGTCGGGGATGCTCGAAATAAAGAATAGACATGATATTATTAGATTAAAAGAATGGGGAAGGTGTGTGTGTTTTCTAGAGAGAGAAAGAAAGAAACCACACACAGCTTGAAATACAATGAGACATCCACCCTGCTAGTTGAGACTAGGAGGGGTATTTATACTACTTAACACTCTAAACTATGTCCTATTGACAAGACTAGTCCTTATGTTTAAGTAAATGATTAAACTAGTACAATTCCCAATTATGACATTACTTTTAAGGCTAACAATCTCTCCTCAAAGTGATGTCATATGGGAATTGCTCACAACGTTCCTTACAAGTAAAATTAAAGACAAAACATAAGCGCAACAGCTCTGAGAGTGGTCATCAAACTTCATCGCTTCATTCAGCTTCCTGAATCTTCTCAGCTGCCATCTCTTTACTTGTAGAAGAACAATGTGAGCAAATCTAATTAGGGATTAAATCAGGCTTTACACTCTCCCCTAATTAGTGCTCTCCCCCAAACTGACAACCTTTCTGATGAATGCCCTGAATCTGAAGAAGTCTTTTGATAATTAAATGCAAATCGTCTTTAGTCTTCTAATACACAGCGGAAAATGTAGAACAGACTGTAGACTCGACCTTCTTGAAGATTTTCCATTCGGGGGAATAAAATATCAACATCTTCATCTCACCAAATGCATTCCAGTAATCTTGCATATACCAAATCAGTCCGTAACGTACACATGAAATGATAACACCAAAGTAACAAGTTGAAACACTGATCATCTTAAATTTGTTGCCCGAAAATGATGAAGGTGGATAAGGTAGAAGTACGTAGAAAAAGTTGAGAGGATAAGGATATAGAATCAACCAATCTCCGACACAAATCATTTCATAAATCATTAAACTCGATCACATGAACTTGTTGTGCGTCCTCGATGTACACATTTCTCTCCCCTGATGGTTACGATTTATCGGAATCAGCATAATAAGGTGTACGTGAATCATTAACTGGAAGCACTCTATCATAAATCATATCATCCCGTGAGAAGATGTTGATAACTCAATCTACTAGCAATACCATTTGAAATTGTCTTACGCTTTATCAACCTCTGAATCAACAACGGCTCTCTACAGTAACCCCATATGAAGATAACCCGATATGACGAACTTGAGAATGAAGTAAAATCCCCCAGACTTGTGACTTAAGCTTGTACTATCCTGTGACTAAGAACGGTGTACCTTATACCCCTAAAGAAGTGTAATAAGCACAATCCATCTTGACATATCCTCAACTGCGTGAGACACTGAGTACTACAACGTAACTCCTTAAAGTGATAGCTACTTTGTGGGTATAGAGAGAAAGAACCACAAAAGTAACTAGATATCCAAGTCTTCATCACCATTCATATATGCCCAAACAAGTCATCTTCGCAGAAGGGAAGAAAGAAAGAAGATGAAATAAGTACACGCGCCCGTAAAATGTTACTTCAAACCCGAATAAATAATAACGAATTATCCCCGTAGTCACAAACATCTGATACTAGCCGTTGTCATTTGATTGTGATTCTTGATCAGGATCTTTTAAGCAATACGTGGTGTGTTTTTGGTGAAGCTTGAAATTCAATCTGGTTGATTCGTAGTGATTTCGGATTTTCCCTCCAAAAATAGAATTGGAAAATTTTCTCGTCCATAATTTGGAAATCACTATGAAATGCAATGCTAAGGTTACCAGAAAAATTTGAGTTTTAAAATTTTTTAAGCCAAATTTCACTAAAAAATTTGAATTTTGGCCTAAGAATGTGAATTTCGGGCCAAAATTTTCAACGTAATACCAAAATTTGAATTTTGTGTAAAAATTGAACGTTTAGTCTCCACTAAAAAATAAATTTTACTCAAATTTTCCCGCCATTTTTTTGGCTAACTCGGTAAGAATCTTGTAACTCGATAAGATCTTCTAACTCGATAGAATCAGCTAACTCGATAAGAATCTGCTAACTCGGTATGGCCACTAACTCGGTAAAATCTTGTAACTCGGTAAACTCTTCTAACTCGGTAAGATTGTGTAACTCAATAAGAATTAGTTTACTCAATAAAATGCAAACTCGATAAAGAGAAATCAACCGAGTATAGTTTCCCTTAGGTAGCAAACATGAAGAACCTTACTCGATAAACGATGAGGTAGTAGCTAACTCGCTAAATATTGGCTAACTCGCCAATCCCTTAACTCGGTACCAAATTACACCTTAACTCGATAACCAACTAGTTCTAGCTCGCTAACTTAACTCGACAAGTTAAGCTAACTCGATAAAAAACTGTCTAACTCGCTAAAACGCCGATGAACAGTACCCAGATCCTTTACAAACGCGATTTTTCACCCAAAAACACCACGATTCGCCCTTGGTTATCTCTGATGCCACTTGTTATGATCAAGAAACACCTTCGGGAGGTCGGGGATGCTCGAAATAAAGAATAGACATGATATTATTAGATTAAAAGAATGGGGAAGGTGTGTATGTTTTCTAGAGAGAGAAAGAAGGAAACCACACACACCTTGAAATACAATGAGACATCCACCCTCCTAGTTGAGACTAGGAGGGGTATTTATACTACTTAACACTCTAAACTATGTCCTATTGACAAGACTAGTCCTTGTGTTTAAGTAAATGATTAAACTAGTACAATTCCCAATTATGACATTACTTTTAAGGCTAACAGTTACACCGCTGCCTTCTTTTAGGAAGCTTGACCTATTGTGGTGGATGAAGTTACTAACGCTGTTCAAGAATTTTTGTTAATGGTATTATTCTTAAAGAGTTAAACCATACTATTAGTGCCTTAGTTCCTAAACCGGGTGCTCCAGCAAGGATTAATTGCTGTAATGTTCTCTACAAATGTATCAGTAAGATTATTTTGGATCGCATGAAGACTTGCTTGTCTTATTTGGTTAATCCTAGTCAGTCTGCTTTTTTTCGGGTAGACAGATTTCGGATAACATTTTACTTACCAAGACCTAATGCATAGTTATCATTTGGGTTGAGGCTCTCCTCGAAGTGCTTTTAAGGTGGATATCCAGAAGGCTTACGATACGGTTGATTGGGTTTTCTTACGGGATGTCCTCATTGGGTTCGGTTTTCATCCTCGTATGATTAGTTAAATTATGGAGTGTGTTTCTTCCACTTCTTATTCTCTGAGTATAAATGGGGTTCTTGATGTGCTAGATTGTGGTCTACACAAAAGTTTTACTTCTCAAGGGATCTTGAGAAGCTTACAATCCCCACCAGGCAGTGTACATGACCGATGTAGTATAGTGAAGTGGCAAGTACTGGGGGATTTATCGTTCTCCATAGGGAATAGTGTTCTCTAGGATTGAAATTAATCTAACTAGGTCTAGAGGTGAGGGATAATTCTTTTTGTATTTTTATGATTTTATGAAAGCAAGTAAAATTCTCGGTTTTTGGAAGAGTGGGCGGAATTAGTTGCTAGTCAACTAACCCAAATAACTACTAATACAATAAAAATAAAAATGACAAGAAAATAAAATGAGAAAAGTTATATATAGAGAAAACGTGTTTACTTAAACTTCATTACTCCCTAGTTATCTTTTATTGATTGATAAACTTGTTACAATTGCGTGGGTGACGGGTTGCATTCCTTAATACCATTCGTGGGGCCGTGTACGATCTTCCCCAACTCTATAAGCTTCTATCTCTTCTTATGGCGACACGTTAAGTATCCTAACCATGGCCTCCTTAATAGTCACTTATGCATTAAATACAACCATTAAAATCGTAGTACACATCCGATTCATGTTTCTTAAGACGTTCAAGCATGTTACCATATAGGAGATTAGCCAGTTTTCTTAAGCCTAACATCGATTATCATTCACCCAACAGCAACTACTAACAAACCATCAATCAATAATCAATAACTAGGTTTCATTATATCTAAGCAAACACAAATAAACCTAGCCTATCATGTTAAAAGAAAGACAAGCATAAGATATAATCAAACAACACATAGACATATTGAATGATTGATGGATTACTTATCTTTAATTGAACATGGAGGAAACAAGGGTATGAAACCCTTAAAAAGTTTTGAAATTCGTACTAGGGTTTGTGTGTGTTCCACCAAAAAGTTCCTCTCTAATGAATGAAAAATCGAAAACTACATATAGATTTACATGGGTGACAGCATCACCTGTTGATGGTTGACGCCATCATCTTGCCGCGGCTAGGGTTTCTTGTCGCCTAATCCAACTTCTTGACGCCGTCACTCTTTATTTCTTCTGGGCCGCCATGCTTTAGTATGATACGTGACGGCCTACTCTTGGTATAACGTAACGCCGTCACGTGTTAAGTCTTGATTTCTCTTCTGGCGCGTCAAGTGTAAATGTATTATCCACCTCTTGTCACAAAAGCTGACGCCGTCCCCTTGAACTTCCTGACGCCGTTAAGTGCTAATTCCATCATGGATTCTTGACTTTTTCGTTTTCTTTACTTTTTGCTCCAAAAACGTCCAAAATGCTTCCTTTTCCAGAATTCTCTTCAATAGTACCTAAAATGACAAAAGAAACGATCTAGGGTAATAATTGATCACATTATCACGACTTAGGGCTTAAATGACCCCTTAAAAGCGTAACAAATTTCTCCTTATCAGTTCTTCATGGATATTTTAAGGGTAAAAGAGGTCTTCACCAAGCTGAACCTATGTGTCCCTATCTCTTTACTCTTTTTATGGAGGTGCTTACTCTTATTTTGAACCGGCGGGGTCAGGTTGTTGATTCCTTCACATATCATCATTACTGCTCTTCTTTGCATATTATTTATCTGTGTTTTGTTGATGATCTTTTTTTATTTTCTCATGGTGATGTGAATTCGGTTACGGGTATTAAGGAAGCTTTGGATGAATTTAGGCATGTTTCCGGGTCTTGTTCCTAGCCTCCCTAACAGTACGGCTTATTTATGTAATGTTCTTAATTATGTTAAGCTTCCTCTTCTTCAAGCACTCCCTTTTGAGGAAGGTAAGCTCCCGGTTAAATATCTAGGTGTTCAGTTGGTCTCCTCTCGGCTTCTTTATCGGGACTGTAAGGTGCTATTTGAGAAAGTGTGAAATAGGATTTTGGTTTGGAAGAACAAATCTCTCTCTGCTGCGGGTAGGTTGCAACTTGTGCAATCTATCATTGCTTCTATGCATGTGTATTGGGCTTTGGTTTTTATTCTTCCTGCTTGTATTATGATTGATATTGAGCAACTCATGAAAAGCTTTCTTTGGAATCAAAGTGACACTTGTAGAGGGAAAGCTAAAGTTTCTTGGAAGGTTGTTTATCTGCCTAAGGAGGAGGGTGGGCTTGGTATTAGAAGGCTTGATGCTTTTAATCAAGCCATTATTTTGAGTCATATTTGGAATATCCTTACCCTTAAGGAATCTTTATAGGTTAAATGGATCCATGCTTATAAGTTGAGAGGGCGTAATTTCTAGGACTATCCTTTTCGTGGAATATGTCTCAGGGATGGAGGAAAATCCTCCAAGTCCGCCCGATTATTAGACAGTTGGTATCATCTTGGGGCTGGTAATACAGTCTCTGTGTGGTATGATCATTGGTGCTCGAGTCCTCTTTCGAACATTATTTCGATTCATGGCATCCATAAAGCTGGTTTCAATTATTCATCTGCAATTAAGGATGTTTTAGATAATGAGAATTGGATGTAACCGCTTGATTGGTATGTAAAATATCTTATTCTTGCTACTATTCCTACTATTACCCTGATTCCTGATGCTAGGGATAGATTGGTTTGGAAGTCTCATAATGATGTGGATATCGAGTTTTTGTGGCCTCGGTTTGGGATTCCATTCGGCCTAGAGGTTTGGTGGTTGATTGGTATGATGTAGTGTGGTTCTCTTGGTGTATTCCCCACCATGCTTTCAATCTCTGGTTGGTTATTAAACAGAAATTGAGGACTCAAGACACGCTGAGACAAAGGGATGATAGCAGCAATACTAACTTAAATTTGCTTTTGTGTCTCTTATGCAGTTTTCAACCGGACTCCCACGAACACTTTTTCTTTGCTTGTCCTTTTTCTTTTCAGTTTTTGGATCAAGTGAAGATTTATGTTGGCTTACCTAATATTGCAGCTTCTTTGTACTCTATTGTTTCTTACCTCATTCCTATATCAAATAAGCGTTCTGCTAGAAGTATTGTTTCTAAGCTTGTGTTTGCTGCTTCATGCTATTTTATTTGGTAAGAGAGGAACTTCAAGTTATTCAAGAATTAGAAGAGGACTCATGCTCAGATTGTGGATATGATCAGGTATACTGCTCGGCTCAAGTTGCTCACGTGCAAGTTCAAGAGGTCGAACAATGGTCAGGCGTTCTTGCATCTTTGGAAGTTACCGGACTCGCTCATCTAGACATCTCTTTAATGGATTGTTTCTTTATGGAAGATTGGCTTAGAGAGTGTTCATCCATGTTGTGGCTATGTATGGTTTGATGTTGGAGTGCCAATTGAGAGCTGTACTCTTTATTCCTTCTCTAGGGTTTTTCCCATTTGTTTTTTCATGTGAATTTTTTTAAGGAGACAGTCTCTTTTGTCTTGCTAGACTCCTAGTGCGTTGCTGTCAAACTGGTTTGGGGATATGTGCTTGCTTAGGTGGTTTTTTCTATTGGTGTTATTGTTAGTGTATTTCGTTTTTAGTTCATTTTGTGGCATGTCACAAACGACATAGTGATTGTTCAAGCATTTGCTTGAGGTTTATGTGGTAATTCTGCCACATACCATTGTACTTAACATTTTTTTGTGTTTATATATTTTTCCGGGGTAATCCCATTTACCCAATTCTTTTGGCAAATATTAACCAAGTCTGGCTTAGAGAATCAATCTCCAGGCAAAACTGACACGATGATTTGTCTTTTAGACCGTTATTGTAACATTTCCACATGTAGATACCTTATTGGTGCAGAGGTAGTGCTGCGGCCATTTCATTATGACATACAGATCATGCCTCCTATGAATATTCCAATAATGTTAAGAGCCAAAAATATCATGCTACATGTCATTCTTGTCTTCTCTGTAAGATGACCACCACGTAGATTGTAACTAGTCATCTACGAGTAACACTAAGGTTATAAATAGCGCGAGGGGTGGCGGCATGACCAAGCCTCACGCCATAGCGACCAAGACAAAGCTTTTGCGTTTATAAGACGTAGAATAAGGCATCACAAAATATGAAAATATTTATATATTTATATCAGATTTCATATATATATCAAGTTTACAAAAAGATGTGGCATAAGGTGTGGCGTGGCGACATAACCAAGCCTCACGCCTTTACGGGCTTTTGCGCGCCTTTTAGAACCATGAATAACAGTATAACACATAACATTAACAATTGTATTAAATCACAAAGTCTCCGACGTCGTTTTGCACCTCCAATTTCCCACCAAAAATTGCGGCCTCTTTGCAGCTCAAACGTTGCAGTCCAGCCCATGTTTCACAGCCTGCAATGGATCGGTCCAAAAAAACAAAATAAACGTGGGAGGGTTGTATCCTTAAAACATACACATGGGGAGGATTGTATCCTTAAAACATGGACATGCGTCGATCATCTAATGCCTCTCATCTACTTTTTCACTTAACTACATCTACTAATGGTCAAGATCTTATTTGTAGTACAACATACACGTGCACATAGTACTATTAGAACCTTCTTTGCAATACATACTGGTTCATGTCCATGGTAAACCAAAAGTAAATCAAGAAATCTCTAAAAAAGAAAAAAACACAGCTTCTTCTACAAATTAGCACACCACGAACAGCTTTCGTAGAGGTATTCTGTCATTGTTCTATCGTTCTCTATGTATGTTTGCTGGATTTTTTTTGTTGTTGTTTTCTTACACTGCCTTTTTTCAAGGTGTAGCCAAAACTCACCTTCAGATCTTGCATACAGGTATACTCGACTCGATATGCTCATCTTTGTTACTTTTGTAGTCCACACTTTGGTCTTAATCTTCTTTTACATGCCTATCAGTGGTTCCACTGCATCCAGATTCAAGCTGCATACGTTTCATGCAGATATTATATATTTATGCTTCTTTTTAACAATTGCATGCAACCTCTTTGTCTATAATTTTGTAACAGCACTTCCATCGAACTCTACCTCCTATCGTATGCCAATTTTGTTTGCCTATTACCATGTAGTTGCTTTCTTTCCCGTGAGCTTTTGTAGTGTTTAGTATCTTGAATATGCGTACAAAAGAAAAGGCTAGGCGTAGGGTTAGTTCTCATAGGTCTTTAAAATCCACAGACACGCGCACTCAGTTTGGGGAGGTGCATCCTCCGGATGTGCTTGCGATGGGAAAGAGAATGTTGTCTCATGTGGATGAACTAGAGCCACATTTAATTCCTGTTGGTAAGAAACCATGCAGTAGTCTGCTTCTCATAGATAGAGAATGCGATGAGAATTTGCACCGTGGTTTCGCCACTGAATGTTCTCAAGATTTGGTTGGTACCGCGCAACCCGAAAACACGTGAAAACGAAAGGCGTCACAGGTTTATGGATTGCCTAAGATGCCTTTGGGACAAGGCCAAATGCCATGGGCTGAAACAACACATAATGATTACACTCAGGATCATAGTACTGCCCTGCTGACTGCCACGCCAACCAAAAAACCAGGTACGGAAACTTCACGTTACTTATTTTGACTCCTTTGGTTTTTGCCGTTGGTTTCAAGAGGTTACATGAACGTGGTTTCTCACTGATTCTCTTATTCCAGCCCATAATGTCGGAGAAGCGACCGTGCAATGTACAGCTACAATGGATCCAAACCACGTTGAGTCATATGGCCCGATAACTCCAATGCCTGTGGATAAATGAAAGCGTAAGGTATCTGTATGCAATGACAACATGAGCTATACCTCGCGCCCAGAGCACATGCCTTCAGGAACATGTTGCATATCGGCTGATGCACCCGACGATTTCTTATGTATGCTATGTCCATTCCTTTTAGTTACCAATTTTTTCCCACCTTTTCTAAACATAAAAAGATAAAAAAATAACGGTTAATTTCTTGCTCAAAATAACGGTTAATTTCTTGCTCCGTGTTCCAGGTGATGAGTGATTATCTGAAATAGAAGCCAACGAATTCTTTGATCTAAATGAAGGCTATGTGTGCCCCTTTGGTAGGTTCTGTCAGCGTACATATATATAACCTGCAAGTAAAGCTCAGTTACGAGTGTCATAAGCATATAACTTTTCATACCTGTTTTCTTTACAGATCCACTGCCTTCTTCCTCGACAGCACGAGAACATGGTAACGGGCAGCAAAATCATCAGGTACCGATTGTAGCAGGTGCGTATGTGACTATGCTTTCCCTTATTTTTCTACCATCAGCCATTCTTTAAGGTTATCTGACGATGGCCTTATTTGTTGTAGGTGATATGTGTATCACCTCACCGGTCACTGTTTATAGCCACCCACGTGTAGCCTCTATGGCTAATCTCAGACAAGGTTTTCTTTCTTTTTTTTGCTACTTTTTGTTTAACGAGTTTAGGTATGCACTGGTACTTAAATGGTAAGCTTATGAAATGCTCATGTTTGTTACTGTATGCAACCATGTAACAGGTCACGTACAGTCTACATCTTCGCCCTTCCGAGCTCCAGCCAACCAGCACGATTACCAACTGCATCATTCCCAAGATTGCGATTCTTTCATTCTGTGTCTCCATACCTCTGTTCATTCAAATGAAGTTTTGTTTTATGATATGATCACTCCATCTTTCAGAACATTGATAGCATTTTCTTTCCTCTTATTACAGTACGCGTACCTCCTTCACCGACAAGCTTACCATCCATCCGTACCAGAAATGTTACACGAGCTCGGCCGCGACAAGGTTTGTTAGTTTGCTATTTTATTCAACCCATCAGTCTATCCATTGTCTTAGATTCTTTGGCATCCATATACTCATCCTGTGCCTCCTTATCTGATGCTTCTTCAGCGCGCAATGCATCAAACTCACGTAGCCGCAGAAATGTATCATCAAATAGACCTCAGGGTGCGAGGCAAAGTTTATGTCTTCCTAACTATTTCATCTTTGTTCAGTTAATTTGTTTCTTCAGTTTTCCTAATTATTGGAACTTCTATAAATAGGACCTCCAGACACATACTTATTTATGAGCCCATGTGACCGAACATGCCGTCACTGCAATGCTCTTTTCTGGTGTGATGAAAGGATTACAACAAGTTCACGGCTGCACGCAGATTATCACAGATGTTGCAACAAAGGGCAGGTCCAACTTCCTATGCACAATGACTACCCAGAATATATAAAACATTTGTTTAGTGACCCGCATTTTATGAAACACATACGAGCCTACAATCAGATCTTCGTAATGACATCTTTAGGTACCGAGATAGACCACTCCGTTAATAGAGGCCGTGGTCCTTATGTTTTCAAAATATCAAGACAGATTTACCATTGCATAGGAGGAATGTGTCCGGAGCCAGGGAAATGGCCAAAGTTTTTGCAGCTTTATATCTATGATACAGACAATGAGGTCGATAATGGATTAGAAAATATGCAAAGAAACGGCGAGGGGTTGCGCTGAGAAATTGTAGAAGGTTTGATACACTTTTTAGATGAACACAATCAGCTGGTACAGAAATTTAGAACAGCCAGAGACAAGATGTCAGAAGCTGATATTCCCAGCTTTAAAGTGAAGCTGTTTGGTGTTCTCGGTTCAAGACAATATGAGTTACCTTCAGGCAATTCAGTTGCGGCGATAGTGTTTGAAGGTGGTTCGGATGTAGACAGTGATTTTGATGTCATTATCCAACAACACAGCGGGAGTGCACAACGAGTAAATAAATTGAATCCCTCATACATGTCGTTACATTTTCCATTGCTCTTCATCTACGGTCAAGAAGGTTATCATTTGGATCTTAGATTGGCTGGTGCAACAAACACGCCGTCTGATACTCCCAAGAAGATGACGATGAAAATGTTCTACGTGTATCAGCTCTATGACCGGCGAGGACAATGTAATTTAATAACAAGGGGCGGCCGATTATTTTAGCAATATGTTGTCACAGCATATTGTAGCATTGAACAATCACGACTTGACTATATTAGACAGAAACATGATGACATAAGGAATGATTACATGGCAGGTTTGTATGATGCCATCTCACGTGGTAACCGTCAAGGTTTCGATGCAGGGTCTCGGATAATACTTCTTTCGTCTTTTATATAGCCACTACCTAGATGCTTTGGCTATATGCCGCATTCATGGTAACCCGTCGTTTTTTATTACGTTCACATGCAACGTACGATGGCCAGAGATCGAAGAATATATGCAACACTTTCCACACGCAACAGTTGCAGACAGGCCAGACGTTGTTGACCATGTCTTTAAAAAGAAGATCCATGATTTGATAGCATTCTTAAGAGACAAGCGGCCTTTTGGTTATGTTGAAGCAGGTGCCCTTTTGCATTACATACATATGTACTCTTTTTCAAGTCCTTATTTGTTTAACTGTCTGACTAAGCACTCTTTCGTTACAGTTTTGTACACAGTCGAATTCCAAAAAAGAGGACTACCACATTGTCATTTGTTGTTATGGTTGAAAGAAAACTCGCATGTCCAAAGAAACGAAGATATAGACAACTATATCTCTGCAGAATTGCCGGATCCGGCACTTGATCCTGAAGGCTATCGGGTTATATCAGAGTTCATGATACATGGACCATGCGGCCCTCTCAACCCATCAGCACCATGCATGAAGTGCGGGGATGACTGTAGCAAATCGTTCCCTAAGGCATTTTGTTCAGACACATTCATTGATAAAAAAGGATTTGTGCATTACCGACGAAGAGACACAGGGATAACAACGTTGAGACAAAATATTGAACTTGACAATGGGTACGTTGTCCCATACAATCGTTTGTTATGTATGCATTTCTATGCACACATAAACGTAGAGTATTGTGAGTGGACAATGCTCATTAAATACCTGTTTAAGTACATCTCCAAAGGAACTGACAGAATTGTCACTCAAGTTACAAGAACAATTGGGCAAGGGGAACCAACTACAAGTCGCGCTGCAATACACATAGATGAAATTAAGAATTTCCAAGATGCCAGATATATTGGCTTGCACAAAGCCTGTTGGAGGATCATTGGTTTCAGTTTACATAGCAGGGATCCACCTGTTCAGTTACTCGCAGTCCACCTTCAAAATATGCAGCGTGTAACCTTCAGAGCAGGTCAGTCTTTGCAATCAGTTGTCGACAACGAGCACAACAAAAAAACAACGTTAACTGAATGGTTCATGTATAACACCTACAATACAGATGGCCGTCACTTAACATACCTCAATTTTCCAAAAGAATTTGTATGGTATCAAGACGGAAAATACAGGCAGCGACGACGAAGAGCAGGCTCCAATGCCATTGGCCGGTTAGCATACATACATCCAAGTTCCGGCGATGTATTTTACTTAAGGATGTTACTTTGCCACCAAAAAGGATGTACATCGTTTCGTCATATACGCACAATTAATGACTATGTACACTCTACATATAGAGGTGCCTGCGAAGCAATGGGACTTTTGGGCAATGATAATGAATGGAATATAGCTTTCAAGAAGCAGCTTTCTCAGCAACCCCGACCGAGATGCGAACACTCTTTTGCCATATTTTGGTCTTCTTTGATGTCTCGAGGCCAACGACATTGCTTCGATCACATGTAGACAACATGTACGAAGATATTCCTCTAATACTCGCAGACATGCTACACATGTCAGGCATCCACATAAATCCGGATGATTTAGAAGGCGGGCTTATGTATGAGCTACAAGCGATTCTAAATTTCTATGGCAAATCAGTTAGAGATTTTGGCATGGAGTTGCCTCCACCGGAGTTACTTCAGATATTAACATATAGAGCGATAATGGAAGAACGAAGCTACGATTGAGAATTGTTGAACCAGGAAAGTACAACATCGGTAGCATAACTCAATCCTGAACAACGACTTATTTTCGATGAAGTCATTCATGGAATAAACAATAATGAGCAAAAAATGCTTTTTCTTTACGGCCACGGAGGAACGGGCAAGACTTTTGTTTGGAAGGCTACAATTTCCACACTAAGATCAGATGGGAGAATAGTATTGGCGGTTGCCTCTTCTAGTATTGCATCTCTTTTGCTCCCATCAGGTCGCACAGCTCATACAAGATTTAAAATACCGCTCGATCTAACAGAAGAATCGGTTTGTAACATAAAAAAAAATACTCAAGTGGCAGATTTAATCAAACAAATTGATCTTATCTCATGGGATGAGGCTCCGATGAATGACCGCAGATGCTTTGAAGCACTTGATCACACATTCAGAGACATACTAAATGCTCCAAACGATCTATTTGGAAAAAACGGTGATCTTAGGCGGCGATTTCAGGCAAACACTTCCAGTAAAAAAACGCTTCGAAACAAGAAATCATTGCATCTTCTATAACCCTATCATATCTATGGCCACATTTCAGAGTAATTCGTCTTAAAGAGAATATGAGGCTGAAACGGCCAGGAATGTCAACTGAAGAACACGATGCTATTAGAGACTTTTCTGAATGGCTGCTGCAAGTTGGCGATGTCATGATTGGAGATCCAGATGACAATGATCCGGAAAATGCATCTTGGATACATATACCTGATAGGTTGATGAGGCGAAAAGTGTACCACTTTTAAGGGGTTATTTAAGCCCGAATTCGTGATTATTTGATCAATTATTGCCCTAAATCGTTCCTTTTGTCATTTTAGGTACTTTTGAGGCGAAATCTGGAAAATGAAGCATTTTGGACGTTTTTGGAGCATAAAAGTGAAGAAAACGGCAAAGTCTCAAATTTCCTTGCTGGAACAGTACCTGACGAGGTTTTACTAGTGACGACGTCGAGCCTGGAAAAAGAGGTGGATATGGAAAATACACATGACGGCCTAGAACATTTTCTTTGTAATTGACCTGACGACGTCACCAAGGCCGTCAGGGTCAGATTACACGTGACGGCCCAGAGTAAGTTTACACATGATGGCGTCAGGATTCAACCTGACGACGTCAGATGTTATAGAGTGACGACGTCAGGAAGAAGGCTTACACTAGAAGAAACCTTAGTGAAACCGTCACAAGATGATCGAGACAATCACAACTTGCGCACGGAGTAGCTGACACTGTTTTGGCCATAACTTTTGCATACGAACTCGGATTTGAGCGATTCAAAGAAGGAAACGATCGGGACGAAAAAATCTTCGATTTGGTGAAAAAATGGTCGTGACGCCGTCACTCCTTACAGGCTGACACCGTCAAGATGGGCCGGGCAGAAAAGAACCTATAAATATAACATCATAACTTCACTTTTTGTAAGCCCTAAACCCTAAGGTCGATTCCTGGGTTTAGGTAGGTGTTTTTCCAGCAACTTAGAGGGTTTTAATCACTCCATAAACATCTTGTAATGGTTTGCTGATTCTATCTTAATTCATGTCTTCAATTATCATTATTGTTGCTTGTTCTTCATTAATTATGCTTGGCTAATTCATCTTGTGTCTACTTATGATTGTGTGAAACTTGTATATAATTGATTAGATCTTATTGATGTCTTTGTCGATGTTTGTGTCTATCTTCATCAATTAAGGTGTGACATCTTCAATAGGTCTAGTTGATTTAGCTTATAATTCTTGATTCCTATTGTCTCTTGTTTGGTTGATTGAATTCGATGTTAGGCTTAAGAAAACTGACAGACTTCCAATTGGTAACTTTCTTGAACGTCTTAAGAAACATGATCGGAGGTGTACTACAATTTTTGGTTGTATTTAATGCATAAGTGAATTCTAATGAACCCATGTTATGAGCTTTTAACGGCTCGACATAGGAGTGAAGTAGGATCGTATAGAGTTAGGGAATATCGTACACGGCCCTACGACTAGTATTAAGGAATACAACCCATCAATTAAAACAAGGTGTGACAATTCAATAAGTAGAATTGGATAGCTAGCAAGGAGTAACATATCATGGGTAGACATGCTTCACATCCCTTGTAGAACCTTAGTTTATTTTTCTTGCACATTAGTTTAATTAGTAGTTTTTGGGTTAGTTGATTAGCAACTAATTCCGCCCCTCCTTCCAATACCCGAGATTTTTACCTGCTTTTCATAAAATATAAAAACACAAAAAAGAATCATCATTCAAATTTAGACCTAGTTAGATTAATTTCAATCCTAACGACACTATTCCTAAGTTGAACGATCAATCCTCCGGTACTTGTCACTATACTATACTACAACGATCAGGTACACTGCCTGGTGGGGGTTGTAAGCTTCTCAAGATCCCTTGAGAGGTAAAACCTGTTGCGAGGGCGCAATTCCCACGTATCATAGGTATTGCATTCCTGACAATGATGAGGGTCTGCAACATCTCATTAGGTTTATATACGATGAAGAAACACTTTAAAGGCCAACTGCAAGAATGTTACAAGAAAAGGCTATCGTGTGTCCAAAAAACGACACTGCTGACATTATTAACACAATTGTTCTCGATATGTTGCACGGTGAAACCCATTCTTTCCTAAGCTTTGACGAAGCTGTGCCAAAGACGAACGATGGAGGAGCAACAGAGAGTTACTCTACCCTACAGAGTATCTAAACACGCTCTCATTTGCAGGAATGCCTCCACATAACCTTAAGCTAAAAATAGGTGCCCCGATAATGATGCTCAGAAACGTAAACCTAGCATGTGGCTTATGTAACGGTACAAGGATGGTTGTCACAAAAATATATAGCAGACTGATTCAAGCAAAGATCATTACAGGCACTAGAGTATCCGAGAAAGTTTTTATACCAAGAATTGTGTTGATAAATAAAGAAGAAAAACTGCCGTTTGTCTTTAAAAGGAAACAATTCCCTGTTAAAGTGTGCTAGGCAATGACAATAAATAAAAGCCAGGGGAAATCGCTAAATAGGATTGGAATATATTTACCGAAACCTATATTCGGCCACGGACAACTATATGTGGCATTGTCTAGAGCGACATCTCCTGAAGGCCTTAAAATCCTCATCAAGCAACAGGCACAAAAAAATGTTAATATAACTAAGAATATAGTCTACAGAGATTTTTTTAGCAATAGTTAGATCCGCACAGGTCATTGACGATTAAATTTATTCTTTATATGCACATAAACACTATTCTATATTATGCACATAAACACTATTCTGTATATGCTCATAGCTATACGTTCTTTTGCCCTGGCGATTATTACATTTGTATTATGCTTTTTCAGGTCTTTAAAATTAGTAGTACCATCCTTTCTTGATTTCCCTACGTTATTATTCCAAATACATAGTTTAATGCAAATACACATATGTTCACTTTCGTGCAGGAAAATGGCAGAGGATTCTAGCAGTCTCACATCAGCAGAACCTACAGGCAAATAAATTATGACAAAAGCAGAGAACATCAGCGTTGCAGACCTAACACCATCAGACATTGGGAAAACTATCTATGTAAAAGCGTATCGAAAATGGACAATCACAAACATGCAAGGAAAACCAATCATGTTCTGTTGCATGTTCATTGATCATCAGGTACTATTACCTATTCTATCATCAACTTGCCGGTAGCTATTTTTAAACAAATGCCCCATTTGCAAGGAGGAGCTATACAAGCAAACATCAACATTCGTGATAAAAATAGATTCGATGCGACTCTTCAGATCAATCAATGCTACAAAATAAATGGCTTTGGCTTTCAACCTACTAAACAATGGATGCAGGTCTTACCACACAAGATGTCATTGATTTTTGGGAATCAGACAGTCATTCAACCAATACCAGATACAGGATTTCCAACGCATTATTTCAGGTTTGCTCAATACAAAGATCTGTATTCAAAAGTCCATGTAAAGGAAGGACTTCTAACAGGTATGTGAAATAAATATTCCTATCTCATGTCTGGCTAAACAAAGTTGTTAACTACTCATATTATACAGTCTAAAAAATTCATACACTAATCTTTTGGTCAACTGAAACAGGCCTCCAGCTTTCAAACACAGCTGCGACAAACTACTATTTGAATCCAGATATACTAGAGGCCAGTGAAATCCGCAATGTTTAAGTCGTTAATGAACTGCAATATCAGCATACCTAAAAATATACAACGTGATCGACTTACATAGTAAAAAATATGCAGGTATGAGCAGCTAATAGAACCGCCCGTGATACCAAACGTGCAAAGGCAACGCTGTACTGATACAGAACAAGAAAAACAGAGGAACAGAGTAACCATTAACGACCTTTTGAAAGAAAATCCGGACAACCAACAGGTATTTAAAGTTTGTCCTCGATTCGTTATCATACGAAACTTTCTAAATTGCGTGCACATTTATTAATGCAGAATGTACGATTTAGTGTCGATGCTACTATTGAAAAGATCGACAATAACAGACCATGGCACTTTAAAAAATGCCTTACCTATAACCAAAAAGTAACTGTGCGGTTCCCACATGGCCAATGCAAAGTATCAGTTTATGAAACAGATCCAAATTGCAGGTTAGCAAAACATTTAAATGCTTTCATAGGTATGCACATATACTATGGATACTAGAAAAAACTATGCATAAATTTTTGTATCAGTTATTGCTTCAGAGTGCTACTGTCGGATGACATTGGGCATCTATACGTAACATGTTTTAGCAAAGAGGCAAACTCCTTGGTGAAAGATTGCAATGACATCATCCGACAATTGGACGACAAAGACGCTTTCAAATATCCACAGGAATTGCTTTCGCTAGAAGGACTAAGGAAAATCTTTCGGCTGCACTTTGCTCCCGAAAGCACGAAAGAAAAACGCGTGTTCTTCCTAGACACAGCCTGGAATACCACACTATTGTTAACAGCAGGCCCTAGCAACGTTACTCAGCCTGTACCAGAAGCCATGCTCCTAATCTCTTCAGCCGAACCACTAACAGAAGACACTATGGTGACGAATCCAATTGCAAAAAATCAATCCACTGCAACTTCGTCAACATCTGTCAGCCCACCAACATCAGTCAAACACGAGATCAAAGAAAGCCTCCCGGGAACACCACCAGAAGACACTGCAAAGTTACCAACCGAATCAAAAGTGAAGTATGGTCCAAGAAAGACTTCAGTCCGTAGAACCCTTTACTCAGATGAAGAACAATCTCCGGCACAAGGCAGTTACAAAAAACTAAGAAAGAACGACTCATAAGAAGATCTTCCAAGTTTGAACACTACGTAGATATAACTATGTACCGGTAGGTAAACTCAATGGCAACTCTCTTTTGTCGCAACTATTTTGCATAACCTGCCTACCTTTGCACAATCGCAAAAAACATCATCTATGTATGACGATCTAGGTGCAATGTATTTTGGATATCTGGCAACTATTTCCTTTCATGTTTTCCCTTTCTATTACCGCTTACTATTTCATACAACTACTATAGAAATAAACACGCTTGTAGATTACCAAAATACTATAGAAACTTCATAAAAGGTACAAACTATAGGGTCAATAGAAAACGACAATGCAATAAAACATAAATCACATAAACTAGCAACAACAACCAAACAACTAAAGCTACATACCAAAAGATGCTTTTTATTTATAAAACCTTAAAAGGTTCATTCATACATAAAGCTAGGGCATCTACAACGCCCCACCAAAATTTGCCAAAAGACTTGCAACATAAACCATATCCGACATACCCAAACCATTATCGCTCCCAACAAAACCCAATAACCCAGCATACCTACCCAAACTAATCGACATTGTGCATATCCATGACAACAATGTGATAGTCTTTCTCAAGCCTTCCTTGATGAGCTATATCCAACACACCCACCAAACCATCCAAAAGGCTGCGATCTGTATCAGCAGTTTCATTCAGTGTCTCAACCACATCAGCAGCAGCCACATCAAATGGAATCAAAGTTTGAGTCTCCTCAGTCCTGCAGATTCTCGGCCATGGCACGCAACTCATCGCATTTTTCTCCGATCTGCTGAATAAACACTTCAATCTCTGCCCTTTTTTGCACAAAGAAAAACTTAAAACAATCTTGCATTTTATCGGACCCACATGCCTTTTTAAGTTCTTTGATATTTGGAATAGCCGCCATGGTTTTTCAGGATATAAGGTGACTGGAAAAAAAATTATACTAATTAATATGGGAAATGTGTTAGAAAGGAAATAAACCTCTTATATAGAGATACCAACCAAACAAAATTAGAACAGTAACCATTTCAGTTACACTTTTCATGCAGCCTTAGAATTCTTATAGACACTTTGACTAAAATAAAATTTGCCAAGTAGTTTGACTTTAAAACCAAAGTTTAAACTACAAAGGATTAAAAAATAAACCGCCATACATTTAAAATAAAATCCTACCATAAAAAAGTAAAAAAAAAAAAAAAAAAAAAAAAAAAAAAAAAAAAAAAAAAAAAACCCTAAATTACCTATGAATTTTTTCCTATATTAATAAATCAAAATCATTATAAAATAACATACAATTAAAAAAACATCGTTGGCCGCAACGCGACCGACATGCCGCCATACTTGTTAAATAAAAATGTAAGATAACATAAATGGAAATTAAATACAGCAAATTTTTTCCATTTTAGTTATATTAAATAAATATTCCCATTATATTATATAAAATTGTTCTTGCTGATATTTGGTGTTGGGATTGCATATTCTAAAGTTATGGGTTTTGGGTATGGAGGATTTAACACCAACAATCTAATCTATAACCAAGATTTATGTTACTTTCTTCAAGAGAATATAACCCTTATCTTATTTTGTTCCTAAAGTTGTAACCTTTATCATTAAAGAATCAGAATCGTACTGAGGTGAGCTGTTCAGTTTCTTGATGTTTCTGTTGGCATATCAATCTTTATAACAAATATTATGATATATACTGTTTGATTCCATATGGGTATGATTTTTTTTACATGTTCTTGAATCATTAAGTCATAAAGTTAGGATCTTGATATCATTTGAATCAAAATTGTGCAAAAAAAATGTCATCAAAATCCACTACTAGTAGAACCAAAAGTAACTCATCAAGATTGAAACATGATGCTAGAGTTGTGTCACAAACACCAATTGATGCTAAACTTCATGTTGAGTTTGAAGAATCTGATAAGAAATTTGATTATTCAACTTCAGTTGATGTTAATAATGCATCAACTTCAAATAGTACTATTGTGCCCTCTTCAACTGTTTCGGCTTATCTTCAGAAAATGCAAAGAGGCAGTCTAATTCAGCCTTTTGGTTGTATGATTGCTATTGATGATCAAAGTCTGACTGTCTTGGCGTATAGTGAAAACGCGCTTGAGATGCTTGATTTAGCTCCTCATGCTGTCCCTAATATTGAGCAGCAAGATGCTTTAACGTTTGGGACGGATATTCGTACACTTTTTAGATCTTCGAGTGCTTCTGCGCTTCAAAAAGCTGCGAATTTTCCAGAGGTTAATTTGTTAAACCCGATTTTGGTTCATTGTAAGAGTTCGGGTAAACCCTTTTACGCGATTTTGCATAGGAATGATGTTGGGTTGGTTATAGATTTAGAGCCTGTGAATCCTGCTGATGTGCCTGTTACAGCTGCTGGTGCTTTAACGTCGTATAAACTAGCTGCTAAAGCGATTTCTAGGTTACAGTCTTTGCAAAGTGGGAATACTTCAAGACTTTGTGATGTGTTGGTTAAAGAAGTGAGTGAGCTAACGGGTTATGATCGTGTTATGGTTTATAAGTTTCATGAAGATGAACATGGGGAAGTTATTGCTGAGTGTCGAAAGACTGACCTCGAGCCTTATCTTGGGTTGCATTACCCTGCTACTGATATACCACAAGCTTCACGGTTCCTTTTTATGAAAAATAAAGTTAGGATGATTTGTGATTGTTCGGCTGCACCAGTGAAAGTAATTCAATCAAAACATTTAGACCAGCCATTGAATCTTTCGGGGTCCGCTTTAAGAGCACCACATGGATGTCATGCACAATATATGTCAAATATGGGGTCAATTGCGTCGCTTGTGATGTCTGTGACAATCAATGATGGTGATGACGACGATGATGATGTCAACGAGTCTGAAAGTGAGATAAATCAGCAACAAAAACCAAAGGGGAAAAGATTATGGGGTTTAGTTGTTTGTCATCATTCAAGTCCTCGGTTTGTACCTTTTCCTTTAAGGTACGCTTGTGAGTTTCTGATTCAAGTTTTCAGTGTTCAAATAAGTAAAGAAGTTGAGTTGACTAGTCAACTACGAGAAAAACATATCTTGAAAACACAATCTGTGCTTTGTGATATGCTTTTGAGAGATGCTCCTATAGGGATCATGACTCAATCACCGAATGTAATGGATCTTGTTAAATGTGACGGGGCTGCACTGTACTACAAAAACAAGTTTTGGGTACTCGGGGTAACACCAACTGAGTATCAAATCAAAGATATAGCAAACTGGCTTCTAGAAGAACATGCTGGGAGTACAGGGTTAAGTACGGATAGTTTAGTGGATGCTGGATATCCAAACGCATATGTTCTTGGAAAAGCCGTTTGCGGAATGGCGGCTGTTAAAATCACCTCTAAAGATTTTCTTTTTTGGTATCGGTCACATGCTGCAAAAGAAGTGAAATGGGGTGGGGCCAAACATGATCCGGATGATAAAGATGATGTGAGAAAAATGCATCCGCGATCATCATTTAAGGCATTTTTGGAAGTTGTAAAATACCGGAGTTTACCATGGGAAGATGTGGAAATGGACGCTATTCATTCGTTACAGTTGATATTGAGAGGGTCTTTGCAAAATGATGATGAAATGAGTAATGATGATGATAAAAAGATTGTTAGTGTCCCTGCTGTCGATACGAGTCTACAAAGGGTTGACGAATTGAGGGTTGTGGCTAATGAAATGGTTAGGCTTATTGAGACAGCTTCTGTTCCTATATTTGCTGTTGATGGCGACGGGAATATTAGTGGTTGGAATGATAAAATGGGTGAGCTTACTGGGCTGCCGTTGCTTGAAGCTGTTGGTGTCCCATTAGTTAATTTGGTTGTTGATGATTCGGTTAATGAAGTCAAAGCCATGCTCTCCTCTGCTTTACAAGGTAACCTTTTCTGGTCTCGAGTTATTTTGTTTTTGTTATTATTTTTAGTCATTAGTTTGTTTGTTTAAAGGAAGGTTTTTGATATGTGTTTTGGAAGTGTGACTTGATATTGTATATTCAGAATGACAATCAACTAATCAGCTGTAATGTGAAAGAATGTAGATGATAATGTTTTGATGTGCTTCTTTTGTTTGAAGTTGTAAGAATATATAATTTCTTTGTATGGTGTACCAATGTACTTTTTCATATACAATCTTGACATTGTAAAAAAAACCCTTAAAACCTGAAAAAATGATGATTTTATATAAAAATTGTCTAACTTATGTATAAGATGTTAGATCTACATATAATGATAGGTTTTATGCAATAAATGTTTAGAGTATAGGTTACAAGTGACCCAAACATCACACAAAGCCATCTTCAAAAGGTCGTATGTACAAAACAACTATATAATGACAAAAATCAAACAAATAAGAAAGTATGTGTGTAAATTATATGCAGAAGTACCCTTTATTGCTTGACAAATTCTGATTATTTAGCGAGACCAAAAAGGACATTTTTAAGGAAAGGACACACATATTTGTGGAACTAGAATGAAATAATAGAAATATCTCTCAAAGTATGATTAAAGAAGGTAAGTAGGTCATTTTTGTTTATCCTAACATAACCCGTTTTGTTGCGCAATATATAAAACAGACAAATAATTAGTCAGCGGGTTCCAAAACATATATCCAAACATCCTCTAGTAGTTTGTTGGAATTTATGATGCTGATACTTGTGGGCCCTTAATTGATGTATGATACTTATTGGCAGGCATCGAGAATAAAGACGTTGAAATCAACCTTAAATGTTTCAAGAATCAAGAAAGCCACAATCACATTACCCTTGTTACAAACGCTTGTTGTAGCCGTGATTTACAGGAAACAATCGTGGGGGTATGCTTTGTTGGACAAGATCTAACGGCTCAAAGGTTAATCACAGAAAAATATTCAAAAGTTAAAGGTGATTACACTAGTATAGTCAGCAGCCCATGTGCACTCATTCCTCCAATTTTCATGATGGACGAGTACGGGAAATGCTTAGAATGGAATGACGCCATGCAAAGATTAACCGGTTTGAGGAGGGAAGAAGCCAACAATAAGATGCTTTTAGGTGAAGTTTTCACCATTGGTAGTTTTGGTTGTCGGGTCAAAGGTGAAGATACTTTGACCCGACTAAGAATACTACTAAACGAGGTGATTTCAGGGTTGGATACAGATAAATTGTTGTTTGGGTTTTTTGACCAAAATGGTAAGTATGTCGAGGCATTACTTTCTGCTAACAAAAGGGTTGATTCAGAGGGAAAGATTACAGGCGTTTTGTGTTTTTTACATGTGACGAGCCCTGAGCTTCAACATGCTATGTTGGTGCAACGAATGTCTGAACAGGCTGCTTTGAATAGTCTTACGAAGGTGACTTATTTGCGTCATGAACTTAAGAGTGGATTGAATGGGATTAAGTGTATTGAAGATCTGATGGAATCGAGTGAGCTGGGTGGAGAGCAGAGACGCATCTTACGTAAAAGTCATTTGTGTCGAGAGCAATCAGCACAGATTGTTGATGATTCTGATATACAGAGCATTGAGGAATGGTATGTGTTTTAAACTGATCTTATAAAAAAAATTGTTTTTATTTTGGTTTTTGGGTCTGTTTGGATTTGAGTTTAAAATTGATTATTTAATTAATAATCATTTTTTAATCCTTGGTTTAGTTTAGTTATTGCATCTTTAAATAGCGTATGCATATCCAAGTATCCAACTACTGTTTTCTATGGACCTTTTTATTTTGGCTGAATATATACTTATCTGATTATGATCAATACATAATCACGTATACACATACTGTGTTTTTCAGTTATTTGGAAATGAAATGTGCTGAATTCAGACTCGGGGAGTCATTGGAGGTGGTTTTAAACCAAGTAACACTTTTGGGCCGTGAGCGAAAGGTGGAGGTCATTTATGATGTGCCCGAACAAGTGTTATCCTTGTCTTTATTTGGTGACAATTTGAGGCTTCAACAAGTCCTTTCAGACTTCTTGTCAAATGCTCTCAACTTCACTCCTGAAGTTGAAGGATCTTCAGTTTCTTTTCGTGCCACTCACAGGATGGAACACATAGGTGCAAAGATACAAGTCGCACATCTCGAATTCAGGTGACCCTTCTCATCTTTACTCTAGCCTTTTAACCTTAAAAATTAAGGTTTTGTGTGTGTGTGTGCGCGCGCGCATAAAATAGCAATGAGTTTCAGGATTGATAATCTTAATATATATATATATATATATATATATATATATATATATATATATATATATATATATATATATATATATATATATATATATATATATATATATATAAGAAAAAAAGAAAAAAGCTATAAGATATGTTTAAACATGTTATATATGCACCTATAATGTTGAGTTTTGTAGAAAACATGACAATCAAAAAAGTATGATGGTTTATTATGCAAAAGAAACATCAAATATTGACACCTGTAGTGGTTGTGAAATGACAGGATAACCCATCCGGCACCAGGGATACCCGAGAAGTTGGTTCAAGATATGTTTCATGCCAACCGAAGTGCCTCAAGAGAAGGTCTTGGACTTCACATCAGTCAAAAGCTCGTAAAGACCATGAACGGGACTGTACAATATCTTAGAGAGGCTGAGAGAGCTTCTTTCATTGTCTTGATTGAGTTTCCTGTAGCGCTCCCGTTGACCGCTGACACCAAACGTTCAAAAAGAATCTGAACTGGGAACACTTTATGATACGACATCTGTGTGTAATATGCTTCGGTTTTTCGTTTTTGTACAGGAAGAGGAAGGATGATGAAGAGTTGTAACCATTGAGCTTCTAAGTTTCACTAATTTGTTTGTACCAGTATTTTAATGTTATCTATAATATACCGTAGTTTCTGTAACATGAATAATCCGTTCTTTTTAATGTCTTTTGTAGGGGTTTAATAATATAACTAGGAGGGTATCCGCGTGTTACGATGGCGGATTCCCTGCAATATAATTTATGTGATAAAATGTTATGTGAAAATAGTTATGACATCAACATAAGAGCATCAATAAGCTTTTGATATTAACTCATTTTTCCACACATGATCTCTAGCCTATATAAAATGTTGATATGTGAAAAAAAAAAAAATTAGAAATTTACCGAATTTGTCAAATGGTACACAAATTATCTATACTACTTTATAATATACTAGCAGGGTCCCCGCGCGATGCAGTTGCGGGCACTCTGTAATTTAATTTTTACGGCTAATAATATATTTTATTTGTACGTTTTTTGGCAATAGTTTACTGATTAATTTTTTATAGCAAAAGTTTGATGAAATTTTGCTTGGTTTGTATTATTTTATTTATTATTATTATTATTATTATTTTATGTTTAGTAGTTTGCTTGGTTTTACAATATGTGAATATATTTTAGTTTATTATGTTCTTTTTGACAATAAATTTACGGATATCAAAAATTTCGTTTAGCTCGTGTCCGTTCGGGCTCGAGCCTGTTTGACCTGTGCCTGTTCGGGCTTGAGCCTATTTGGCCCATTGCCCGTTCGGGCTTGAATATTTGTATAATATGCTTTATTATTTGTATTAATGACATTTAATGCGGGAATTGTGTTTAAGTTGGTTGTACAATATGCTTGATAATTTGTATTTCTTATGTAAGTGGTGTTTTAATAAGTGCATTAATTATATTTATTGATCAGTTAATTAATTGTATTTAATGTACATAATGATTTATTTATTGTATTTAATGTTAGTATTAATTTTATGTTAGAATTAAATATAAGAGAAATTTCTATAAGTAGCATTAATTGTTGTACTTATAGCTTTAGAAGTTGTATTGCTTAATTTTAAGTATTTCTATTAATAGTAGATCTTCATGCTTTATAATATAGTATGATTTGAAACATTACTAAAATAAAAAGCTTAAAATTTTAAGCACACACTTATTAATAATGAAAAATAAAGTTACATTTAAAAAAATTAGGTGTCTCAAATTTGTAAACTTGTAAAAGCCCTCCAATAAATAACCAATAAATATTAATTTTAAAATACATATACAATGACAAATACATGCAAATTATTAAAACTTCATACAATTTAATAATTTATATAGAAACAAGTTGATGGTACATATGATTTTAAAAACTGGACCGGACCAATGAGTTCAATCGGTTTAACTTGAAATCGGAGTCACCACCGATTCGGTTAGCCAATAAAAGCCGTCCAAATGAACCTGAGAGGACCGTTGGAACCGGTAAAAACGGATTAATCATACCAGACCCGGATCATTTTCTTCTTGTTTTTTCACTCAGCTCGTCATTGTTATTAAAGTACCCGTCACCACAACATGCTATCTTTTGTAAAAATATACAAAATATCGTATAAATGTACAATGACTGAAACAGAACAAATGACAAATTAAATCAAATATCATGTTTTCCTAAACAAGTTAGCTTTCTTTAAATATTAATGAGTTTGATCTTATTGAACACAGGTAATCTTTCACTGCACCATGTTTCAAAGAAACATACTATGTACACAAAGACACATCTCCTGCATTTCCAACCTTAATCCATTATTATTCTCATCAAACTATGAATCACTTGTTAACAAATATCAATATTCTAGTTCCCATAATGATTCCAAACAGCTACATTTACACATATATAAAAACGGCCATGTTAATGACGTGTTCTTGGTTAATACCCTTGTTAATATATATACAAGAGCTGGTGAAATGGTTTCTGCACGTAACGTGTTCGATGAAATGTCTTTTCGAAACTCGATTTCGTGGTCGTGTTTGATATCGGGGTATACAAGAAACGATATGCCAAATGAGGCGTGTGTTGTTTTCAAGGAGATGTTACGTGAGGGTTTTACGCCTGTTCATTATGCTATTGGGAGTGTTTTGAGAGCTTGTCAGGGTTTGGAGTGGTACGGGTGTAGATACGGGTTGCAGGTGCATGGTTTTGTTTTGAAGAGAAGGAATGTTTTGCATGAGGTGGTGTGTAATGGGCTGATTACGATGTATGGGAATTGTATGGGGTTAGTTGATCATGCTGCTCGGGTTTTTGATGAGATGGATGTTAAGAGTATAGTGTCGTGGAATTCTATTATTTCGGTTTATTCTCATAAGGGAGATGCAGGGTCTGCTTTTAAGGCTTTGTCGGGTATGCAAGTAGATGGGTTTCATCCAACTGAGTATACATTTGGAAGCTTAATAACAGCAGCTTCATCTAACTCTTTATCTGATATCGGCTCATCTTTGCTTGAACAAGTGACTTGCACAATACAAAAGTCGGGGTTTTTGTTTGACTTATATGTTGGTAGTGCTTTAGTAAATGGGTTTGCTCGGTCAGGAAAAATCTTCATAGCTACGAAGATCTTTGAATTAATGGACGTGAAAAATGTGGTGTCAATGCACGGACTGATGGTTGGGTTGGCAAGACAGAAACAAGGAGAGCAAGCGGTCGAAGTTTATGTTGGGATGAAAGATATGGTTAAGTTGACATCGGATTCTTATGTTATCCTATTGAGTACTTGTAGTGAATTTTCAGTATTGGACGAAGGGTTGAGAAAGGGTAAAGAGGTTCACGCTTATGTTATCAAAAACGGGTTAACTGATTCCAATGTTGCCATTGGAAACAGTTTGATAAACATGTATGCTAAGTGTGGGTCAGTTACTAATGCTGCTGATGTATTTAAGCTTATGACAAATAAAGATGAAATTTCATGGAATTCGGTTATTACTGGTTTTGATCAAAATGGTTACTTCAGAGACGCGGTTATAATGTTTACTGAAATGAGAAGAAATCAATGTACACCAGCAAATTTTACACTTATTAGTGCATTGAGTTCGTGTTCTGGATTGGGTTGGTTAAGTTTAGGTGAACAAATACATTGTGAGGGGCTTAAGTTAGGACTGGATACCGATGTTTCTGTTGCAAATTCGCTTGTTGACTTTTATTCTGTGACGGGATGTGTAAATAACTGCAAGAAAGTGTTTTCATCGATGCGTGAATATGATCTAGTTTCCTGGAATTCCATTATTGGTGCACTTTCTGATAATAAATCTGAAGCTGTTAAATATTTTATAGAAATGATGCGTGGTGGTTTTCACCCTAACGTGATAACCTTTGTAAATATCCTTGGGTCAGTATCGTCACTTTCTGATGAACTGGTTAGACAAATTCATGGGTTGACTTTAAAATACCATGTTGCTAATGATAACACAATTGAAAATGCGATTTTATCGTGTTATGGGAAATGTGGGCATATGGATGAATGTGAGATACTATTTTCAAGAATGGGTGAGCGAAGAGACAAGACGAGTTGGAACTCGATGATCTCTGGTTACATACACAATGAGCTTTTGAATAAAGCTATGGACTTGGTCAAGCTTATGTTAACAAATGGCCAAAAACTTGATTGCTTCACTTTCGCTACTGTACTTAGTGCATGTGCTTCTGTTGCAACATTGGAGCGTGGTATGGAAGTCCACGCTTGTGGGATTAGGGCTTATTTGGATTATGATGTTGTGGTCGGGAGTGCACTGGTTGATATGTACTCAAAATGTGGAAGAATCGACTACGCTTCAAAGCTTTTTAATTCGATGCCCATGAAGAATGTGTATTCGTGGAACTCGATGATATCAGGGTATGCTAGGCATGGACATGGAGACAAATCTATAGAAATTTTCAACCAAATGAAGCTATCAAGTCAACTGCCTGATCATGTTACCTTTGTTGGTGTCTTGTCAGCTAGTAGCCATATGGGTTTAGTTGATCAAGGGTTTGAACATTTTAACTCCATGAGGTATGTATATAGACTAAATCCTAAAATGGAACACTATTCTTGTATGGTGGACATTTTAGGACGTGCAGGTGAGTTTGATAAAATGGAGGATTTTTTGAATGAGATGCCAATGGACCCGAGTGTGCTAATCTGGAGAACCATACTCGGAGCTTGTTGCAAAGCAAATAATGAGCGAGCCACAAGTTTAGGTAGACGAGCTGGCCAACAGCTGCTAGAATTAGACCCCAATAATGCAGTTAATTATGTGCTGCTTTCTAACATGTATGCGGTTAATGGTAAATGGGAAGAAATGAAAAAGGCTCGTTTTTCGATGACAGTAGCAAAAGTGAAAAAGGAAGCTGGTTGTAGTTGGGTGACTATGAAAGATGGTGTTCATGTATTTGTAGCTTCTGATAAGTCACATCCTGATACTGATGCAATTTACAAAAAGCTTAAAGAGTTGCAAGGAAGAATGAAGGAAATGGGATATGTGCCCGATACTAAATATGCGCTTCGTGATCTTGAACTTGAAAACCAGGAGGAAATCTTGAGTTACCATAGTGAGAAACTTGCAGTTGCTTTTGCTCTTACGAAGAAATCAGAATTGCCGATCAGAATAATGAAGAATCTGAGGGTTTGTGGGGATTGTCATACGGTTTTCAAGTATATTTCAAAGATTGTGGGGAGGTTAATAGTTGTTAGAGATTCAAATAGGTTTCATCACTTTGCTGATGGGAACTGTTCTTGTGGGGATTACTGGTAACAAGTGGCATTGCTGGTATGCTACGGTTAATGACTTTCAGAAAAAGCTCTTTAAGGGGCAGTTTGGTACGGTTTGTTGCTTCTGCCAACCACCTTGCTGTTGCTGCCCTTGTTGCTGTCTTTAAACTTGAAAAAAGGTACATTGTACTGTTGCTTTTATAAATCATCTTTTAAAGTGAATGGCACTTTTTTTTAACATGTGTGCTTTTGTACATATTGTTGTTGATATTCTACACCTTGGTGTATGTTATCACATCCGTTAACCTGAACCTGCATGGCTGCATCTATATTGCTGTTGGTTTGTTCGTTATTATATATACTTGAATCTGCATAATGTGGGTATTCAGCTACTACGTAAACATATACATGGTTAATATGCTGAATTGCTGATTACATTTGGATTCCGGTAGGTTCTTGATGGCTGACTGTATGGGTGGCAGAGCTGGTGGGTGAAGTGTCTGATTGAAAAACAAGTGGGAGACTGGTTCATATAAGCACACATTGTCATGGTTTTCTCTTCCAGACGCTCACGGTAAACATTTCACGGGTCATTTGCATTGTAAAATCTGCAAACTTTGTTTCTGATTACTGTATTTCATTTTTGAAGGATTTTGGTGGTGGAAATTGAGAAGTGTAGAGTCCTTTTAAATTGTCTCAAGTAAAAGTTTGAGCAAAGATACGTGTATCCTCCTGATTAAGACGGGCAACAACTTGTGTATTGTTTCATGTTGAACCGAGCAAGCTAGCTTATGATAAGAGGAAGCAAAAGCTAGCTTATTAAGAGGGACTGAATGCTTTTAATGGCACTGTTTGAGTGAATAACAACGACGAGGATGCTAACTATGTGAGAATATGATGAATTATTCTGGTGTCTCATTCAAAGAGTTATGTGCGCAAAAACAAACATATACGATACAATTGGTGTAATGATTAAAATAAGAAAGTTGCATAGCCAAATTCATTTCTATTTTAGTGCAACATTTTATTACGAGGTCGATTCCATGTATGTGACAAACAATGAACTCGATTTGTTTTGTTTCTTGGATTCTTTCCTATCATATGCCACAACATTTTATGATGACAATTTCTGTTCATATTTATTCGGTTTATGTTATTTAGTCTGCCATATACTAATGAGCTGGTATTTTCTTTTTGAAAGATGACTAACAATATATAAATTACAACTCTCACATAATTGTTCTGTTTCAGTTCCGGTGACTAGTTGGTATCCGATGAATATACAACTAGGCTACAAGGCGGCGTATAAAGATAAGTGCAGTTGTGGATCTCTACAGACACGGTTGATGTAACATTGTAACCAAACTATCTATGACAACTTTGGTGATGTTTGACAAAAGTGAATCAATACATACATGACTAGGAATTAGACATTTTCAAGAAGCAAAAACATTTTAGACCAAGTACTCTTGGTCTCAAATTATAAGTTCACTTTCAATTTGCATAAAGTTTAAGAAATTCCCACAAACCACTTGATTAAAAAATAAAATATCATCTCTTCACTATAAATTCTTTTTTGATTAGTTGAAATATGAAAATGAACATATATTTTGTGGGGGGAAAAATGAAAACATGAACTTATAGCAAGTAAATATAGAATGAACTTATGGGCCAATGAGGCCCAACAAAAAACTTACTTAATAACAAGTCCATAAACCTTAACTACTACAACCCACTTAAGCCCTAATAATAGTTGTTCCTTGTTTTCTAATCGGAGCTCCGGTCAGTTTTCCGGTAGTCAAACCCCTCCCTCTCTCCCTAACTGTAAGTTCCTAAACCCTTTTAATTGCTTTATTATCTCTATTTTAGAATGTAACACTTATATTAAGAATGAAATGTGATAAAATACTTAATTAGCTTGTTTTTTTTATTTATGAACTGTTAATTATTAATGGAAGTTGAATTAAATGATTAAGTTAACTAATTGTCATTTTGCTTGTGGCTAGATTTTTTTAATGTTTTTGATATCATACTTACTGTATGTAGTTTCCAAAAATCCATATTATAGTTATTGTCGAATTTGATGTATGTATAAAAAAGGTTTCCACTTCTTTCTATTGAATTTAATATTATTCAATGGTCACTAACACTTTGAATCTCCGTTGAAATGCCTTTACGTTCCCCATTTGGATGCATAAATAATTTTTGAATCGTTCCGTTTGTTATTCATTGCTTTGTTTAGATTATACTTTTTATAAATAAATGCTATCCGCGTGTACAAGTTCTAATACTTATTTTCTCATCTACTCTAGGTTATTTTAACTCCTAAATTTCACAACCTGATCCTACACAAGTCCAACTTGTAACCGTTTGTTTCAGATTTTGTCGGACTAGGTATGTAGATGCCACCGTACAATCATATGATGAGATTCGGACTTGATGGCCAAAGTTTCTTGGAGGAAGTCATTAAACTTAGAAATTAAGCCTAAGTCATGAATGGCACGAAAAATGCACTTCTGAATATTGGCCGCTTGTTTACCCGCACCACCATAGTCACAACTCCCACCCAAGTCGAGTCTCTTTTATATACATATGCCGCCAACAAATCTCTCACAAACATCACAAAACTCCATGCCCATCTCATTATATCGGGGCTCCTTATACCATGGGAATCACGCTACATTCCTGCTCTCCTCGCATCAGGGTACGCGTTATGTGGTCACATTCCTTATGCATGTCGAATGTTTGATGGACTGCATCACAAAACTAAACGTGCATACAATAGTATGATAAAGTTGTATACAGAGAAGGGATTGCCTTATAATGCACTTGAGATATTTTTGGAAATGTTTAAGTTGGGATCAGCAAAACCAGATAGGCTTACATACCCTTTTGTGGTCAAGTGTTGTGCTGAACTATCAATGTCACAGTTTGGTTTATCGGTTCATGGTTTGGTTATAAGTAGCGGTGTTGATTCAAATACATTTGTTGGTAACTCATTACTGACAATGTACATAAGTTTTGGTGAGAATAACGCGGCTGGAAGAGTTTTTGACGGGATGCATGAGAAGTGTGTGGTGTCTTGGAACACTTTGATTAGTGGGTATTTCAGAAACGGACGCCCCAATGAATCTTTGAGGGTTTTCAAGGAAATGCTTAATGAAGCGGTGGAGACTGATAACGCCACTGTTGTTTCAGTGCTTCCCGCATGTGCATTACTTAAAGATATAGAGGTCGGAAGAGAAGTTCATGATTTGGTGAAAGATAAAGGTTTGGATCAAAATTTATTTGTTAGGAATGCTTTGGTGGATATGTATGTAAAATGTGGTCAGATGGACGAGGCATGGGTTATATTTGATGAGACTAGTCAGAGAGATGTAGTGACATGGACTTCCATGATAAACGGGTACATTGTAAATGGTGACACAAAAAGTGCCATATCACTTTGCCCGTTAATGCTGCTTGAAGGTGTAAAGCCTAATGCATTAACTTTAGCTTCTCTTCTTTCAGCCTGTGCGGATTTGAAGTATTTGAAGCAAGGTAAGAGCTTTCATGGATGGGCAATGAAGAACAATCTCGATTCTGATGTAAATGTGGAAACTGGATTGGTTGACATGTATGCTAAATGTGCATTTGTCACTTATAGCTTCCGTGTGTTTAATAAAACATCAAAAACAAGAACAGCCCCATGGAATGCAATTCTTTCTGGATGCATCGAGAATGGGCTCGGTAAAGAAGCGATAATCTTGTTTAAAGAAATGAGGTTGGAAAGTGTAGCACCAAATGAAGCAACTTTAAAGTGTCTTCTACCTGCATATGCCATTACGACTGATCTTAGACAAGTAACAAGTTTCCATGGTTATTTAATAAGATCAGGGTTTCTCTCAAAAAGTGATTTAGCCACTGGTTTAGTTGATATATACTCAAAATGCGGAGCTTTGGAACAAGCCTATATGACCTTTAATGCGGTTCCTTTAAAAGAAAGGGATATTATATCATGGAGTGTGATAATATCTGGTTATGGGAAACATGGGGATGGAGAGACTGCTCTTTCCCTATTCAGTCAAATGGTTCAATCCGGTGTTGAGCCGAATGAAGTCACATTTACTTCTGTTTTGCATGCGTGTAGTCATTCAGGTTTGGTGGATGAGGGTTTGAGCTTATTCCGCTTCATGTTAAAAGATCAGAACGTCAACCCTCGTCCTAATCATTACACATGTATAATAGACCTTCTTGGTCGAGCAGGGAGGCTTGATGAGGCATATGATTTAATTACCACAATGCCCACTACCCCAAATCATACTGTTTGGGGTGCGTTATTGGCTGCATGTGTGGTTCATGAAAATGTGGAATTGGGAGAAGTGGCTGCAAAGTGGCTGTTTGAGTTAGAACCTGAGAACACCGGTAATTATGTATTAATGGGGAATATTTATGCTGCTGCTGGAAGGTGGGAAGAGGCAGAGAATGTGAGAAACATGATAGATCAAATTGGACTAAGGAAATCACCTGCTAATAGTCTCATAGGAATCGGACACGAATGAAGCCAATTTCCGTACACCATTCTTTTTGGCCTTTTGAAAGTATATTTTTAAGTTGAATCTCATAGGATTCATCGACAGTTGAATTCTTCGTATGCTAGAACTTAGGTCAGGTGTAGGAAGCGAGACATTTATGTTAGTTTATTAAGAAGCTTTGATCCGGTGTGGGATAATATCCCTTTATAGGCTTACATGATAATATGTTACCTGGCATAATATAAACTTTATATTATCCCCATTTATATTAAAATGGTTTAACTCAAATATCGATCGGACACCTAAACTATGAGCTGACGGATATGGCCAAATTGAATTTACCCCGCTTGCAGTGATGAAGAGATGGAAAATAAAGGGTTAGACGTTTTTTTTTTATAAGATTGTTGTGTTGAATATCGAAAATTACAGATGTGTCATTGACTTGCTAGGCTGCACAGGTCGGGTGGAAAACTCATTCATGTTTTATCCAAGATACTAGTTTCAAGACCCGGCCGATGGCCGGGCTAGCTCTACAATTTTATTTTGTATTTATCGTTATATTAATATCATAAAAAACAATAAACTAAATAAAAAACACATAAAAATACGCAAAGTACTTTAAAAAGAACTTAACATGACAAAAAATCTATAATACAATAAAACAGAATTCGTGAAGATAAAAACTTGTGAATAACATTAAAATAAAAATTGTTATGCTTAAAGGCGATGTAAGACTTCTTTGTAGACAACATTAGTTGTTTCATCCGAATAGTTTCCATCTCTATCACAGCAAATCACTTTAAGACCTCTCTTGCTTTTAACTCTCGAAACAGCGACATATAATTGACCATGTGAAAAGACATGGCGTTGTAGCAATAAGCCAACTTGAGACAAACTTGTACCTATTATTATAAACAAAAATATCAGATATATATATATATATATATATATATATATATATATATATATATATATATATATATATATATATATATATATATATATATATATTGTTAATTATTACATTAATCATTTAATATTATAAATAAAATTGATCATACTTTGGAATTGGTGTTTGAACACCATGAATATCACATTTATAGGTTGGCTTCTTAGAGTTAGAAGGCCTCGCTGATGGTTTAAGAGGCTGCTCTTTCACAGATTTGTTGCACTTCCTGCACGCCAAATAATCTCAGCCATGCTCCTTATGTATCTTGTGTATTTTAGCATACACAATCAAGGTAGTTTCCTGAATTTATAAAATTTCATATTATATAAACATAATTATCATACATAATACATACTTAAGTTATAATAATCATATTATATTAACATACCATTACATTTGACAAAGTGGGCAATTTGTAGTATAATAACCACTGTTTATAAAGTAATATTCATTATTGATTATATCATAATATGCAACACATTTAAAAGGTTACTATAACATAATACATACTTAAGTTATAATAATCATATTATATTAACATACCATTACATTTGACAAAGTGGGCAATTTGTAGTATAATAACCACTTTTTATAAAGTAATATTCATTATTGATTATATCATAATATGTAACACATTTAAAAGGTTACTTTAATATAAAAAAAAAAAAGACTTACAGCATCGGAGTCCCTTATAGCACCAACAGTTTTTTTGACGGATCTTTCAAAAAATGATTCTGCCGTCACAACTGTCTTCACAGGTGAATAATGTGCAATCTTAACACTCGACTCATCATAACCATCTTTGTTCTTATACCTAATAAAAAAGAATTTCCAATAAGATAGTGTATAACAAAAAGTTTAATGTATTTAAAAAAAAAATAACGTATATATACTCAGCAAGCACACCTTTCTTTGAATGCTACAATCTCTGGCAAATCAGAATTAATGTAGATTAGGGGTGGCAATTTTTGACCCGACCTGAAACCGACACGAAAATTAATAGGTTCGGGTTGAGCTAAATAGATTGTAGGTCAAGTTTGGGTCGACATATTTAACACGTTTATTAAACAGGTCAGGTTCGGGTTGTGAATAAAATAAACGGGTCGACCCGCCAACCTATTTAAGTTTTTTTTCTTAATTAAAAATTATTTATATTTAATTATACGGGTTAAATGGGTCGACCCACTAACCCGTATAACCCATTTAACTCGTATAATGTGCTAACTTTTATATATAAAATGGATTAAATGGGTTAGGGATGAGCACGGTACCGGTCCCGTACCGAATTAGTGGTACCGATTTTTTCCCGAGCATAAATAGTGGTACCGGTACCGTACCGAACGGGATTCGGATATCGGTACCGGTACCGGGAAATCGGGTTTTTCCCGTTTTTATTCGGGAATTTCCCGATTTGGTACCGGTCCCGTACCGAATTAGTGGTCCCGATTTTTTTTCACCTTATTTCGTAGTCCCGGTACCGTACCGTATATCGGGAACGGTACCGTTTCGGTACGGTTCCGGTTCGGTTCCGGGATTCGGGTCGAAATGCTCATCCCTAAAATGGGTCAACTCGAAACCCGTTTAACTTATACCCATGTAACCTATTTAACCTGTCAGTCTAAGTATATATACGGGTTAAATGGGTCAGGTTCGGTTTACGTGTAAACAGGTTAGGGTTGACATAGCTGACCCGATAATTTAAATGGGTCAGGTTCGAGTTGGGGTTTTCTGACCCGCCAACCCGAACCCGACCCGAATTGCCACCCCTAATGTAGATCTTGGTGCCAAAAAGAGCATTTTCAATTTGTGGCTTATCTAAAAAAATATATATTCATATATAAAAAATGTAATAAACAGAATGTTAAGCTATTCAAATGAAACACATACTCATAAACATACCATTCCAATACTTGACCTTCGCCAGCTGAAGTATGATGACAACGTGACCAATCGATTCACGGTTGTCTGTTATGTCATTGAACATGTCTGACCAATTGTCAAAGAAAGTGCACTCAATTTGATGAGATCTACACACAAAGAAAATATTCTTGTTACAACTATTAAGCAACATACATGATATTCTGATATTAACATAGACATATAACAAAATATATTAACGTACTCAACATCCTCAAGAATGACGGTTCTCCTCTTTTGATTATCACCAAATGGTATAGGATCCCCAATAGACACAATGGTTCCAATGATATCTAAAAAAAATGTGATACATATTAAGAAATGGATGTGTTATGTGTATACAGATGTATACATGTAAAAATGTTATACGAAAAAAAACAAAATTCATACCAATAGCTTCATGTTCAGACCATCTTCGTGTTGTGAACCTAAGAAAAGGCTCGAACTTGAAACCATTATGGTTTGTGTCAAACCTGTTCATCCTAGTGAGAGCAGTGTTCTTGAAGAAATTAATCTTATACTTGTGGGGGAGAAGAGGATACTCGCCACCATTCTCGCCTACCCCAAAGTTACGTATACGATAGCAAGAACCTTCCTCTAGCAGCCCACCAAACTTAGCCATACTATCCCTCCTGATAGTGGCTTGCATTCGATTGCCCTGCAACAATAATTAGGAGAATATAAGAATATACATGCTTAAAAAAATAATGACCTCTAATAACCATAAGAATTATATGAATATTCTCACCACGGGGTCCATAAAAACAACATCCAAACTCCATGGATCATTTGGCCTTCCCTTAGCATGAGAATGCTATATGCTGATGCATCTCGCAACGACAGTAATGTCATCTTGCATTGGGTCGACATCACACAACTCAATATACACTTGACTCATTTTATTTTCTGAAAACAAAAACATTGACAAAAAATATTATGATTCGTTCATAATACATTAAAAATATGCTTATCTGCTTATGAATATAACGAAAAAGAAACCTGTAAATGATTGATGAATGGTATGAAAAGCGTGAAAGTTCCTCACAATTGTTTCGAATACATTAAAAATATTATGATTCGTTCATAACACATTAAAAATATGCTTATCTGCTTATGAATATAACGAAAAAGAAACCTATAAATGATTGATGAATGGTATGAAAAGCGTGAAAGTTCCTCACAATTGTTTCGAAATTTATAGGACACATCTAGGGTTTCAACTCCATTAAAAATGGCAGAAATATCGACTGATTTAGGGTGATATTTCGTTTGAATTTTGATATATTTTTTTAAATGCTTTAAAATTTCAAATATCATATTGAAAATAGGATTAGATAAGTATGGCATGTTTATAGGAATTGATATTTCATTTTAAATTTTCATTTGAAGAATTTGGTTCGAATGGCATGAAATATTTGAAAATAAAAATCCCTTTGAATAAGGAATTGAAATAATAAACAGACAATTTCATTATTATTATCAAGCTCATGTATATTTTGCCACTATAACATATCAGGAACAAAGTTACAATGTTGTAAATCAAGTTAATGCACTTTTTATTATGATTAGTTAATTGATATTTATTTTGAAAGTTTGTTTCATATAAAAAATATTTATTTTGAAAGTTTGTTTCATATCAATCCCATTGAATAAAATTGAAAATAAATCTCATCCTAAAACATAGCATGATTTCAGATTGTTAAAGTGAGAATTATTTCAAAAGATATAATCGCATTTGAATCACAACATGTATTTATATAGTTCGTAGTTATAGTGTTATGTGTAATTTCAATATGATGTTTGTGAAAACAAATATTACGTCTACTAATGTTTTAAAAGATAAAAGTTCAAATTACCACATACTAATTTCAATTGGATATGTATTTGATTAAAAGGGATGTTTTTTTTTTTTTTTTTTTTTTTTTTTTTTTTTTTTTTTTTTTCAGTTTCCTATTTTAAATTTAAAAAAACATCAAAGTATAATGCACTTATTTTGTGTGTTGTGTTTCCTATTATAAAGGAGATACTTTTAAAATTGCCTCAACACTCAAGTTGACTTTTCTTCACCGAAATTAGCTTAAACAAATTTTCAAAACTTTCTATTTTTGCCTTACATGCCACGTGTAGTTTTTAGGGAGTTTTGAGGGATTTTTTTTTTTTTTTTTTTGCCTTCTAATATTAGAAATCAAACTTGTGCTTTATATAGGTTAGGATGCCTCTTGTTTCACCGGGTATTGAAACCCTTTATCCAAAAAAATAAATAAATAAAGATATGCCTCGTGAGCCAAACGTAGGGGTGTTCATTGGTTCGATTTACGTTTTGCCAAAATCAAAACCAAAGCGAAAACCAAATATTTGATTTGGTTCCCTTTGGTGTTTACAAACTCGGTTCTGTTACCAATTCAGTTCGGTTTAACTCGGTTCGAATGATATACTTCCTACACCAGATTATAAGTAGCGAAACTGAAGGATGCAGTTTTGAGATATGAATTCCAGTTTCATTAAAATTATGTAAAGGTGACTGATATCACAAATATATTTATATATTTTGGGGATTTTCTATTGTGTCTGGCAGGGTACATGTGATTCGATAATTAACATTTTTCAAAATGGTTTTTACCACTAAATTACACACCTCCCAACCAAAGGGAAATGTTAATTAATAATAATAATGGAAAATACCCCCTACACCCATAAACCTTTATATCTACTAAACACTCCTGTAAGTTTCCCAATAATACAAAATAGCCTTCTAAGTTCTAACTCATTAACATTTATATTTAAACACATTTAATTAAAAAAAAACACTCCCTTAAAGTTACTAGAAATTCAAAATAGCTCATAAACTTAATAGAATATAACAAATTGACTTCTAAACTTATTAAACTTTACTTTTTGCACTTACGTCACTTTCTTTATTGTTAAGACTTTTTATGGAAAAAAATATATTATTCTCGTAACTTTATTTCGTAGTTATAAAACAAATGTTTTTGCAAATGCTGCAAAGCACGGACAAAAGATCTCGTAATGAACATACATTACCTTGCTATAAAATCTCATGTAATGCTGAAAAGCACGGACAAAAGATCTCGTAATGAACATACATTACCTTGCTATAAAATCTCATGTGACCCTGTGACACAACTTAGAGTGTTGGGTGTAATAACGCAACAACGCAAAATCGGCCGATGTGGCTAAATATTAATGTCGTTATGGCGTTATCCTCACTCCCACCTCACTCGCGTTGATGCAGCGTTGTGTTTTACGTTGCTACAACAACGTGCTTTGTAACGCAATGTATGCCAAGGACAAATATACAAAACGCACCCCTGGTGCAAATAACTTACTCACTTGCGAGTGTGTGTGTTTGCATTTGTGTGTGTGCAGGTACTAGATGAAGAAGATGAGTTTTTTTTCAACAATGTGTGTGCAGTAACGTTGACCAAATAACTTTTTAAGTTTTTTTTTTTTTTTTTTTTTTTTTTTTTTTTTTTATCTTAGTTTTGTATTTGTTTTTATAAAAATATTATTTAATTTAATGAATGAAATAGTTGAGGGTAGAATTTGTAAATTGTAATTTTAAAAAATGGTGTGTCCCAAAAAGTGGTGTTATTTGGTGTTGAAATGATGTGGTGCTGACGTGGCAGATATTTTGATGTTAACTTGAGTTATCACTCCCAGCCCTCTTATTAAAGATCTCGCGACATTTTGTAATGTTAAGATAGGTATTCTACTTCATTTGTTTTGTCTTTTCTATGTATCGTTTTTTTCCTTGGGTCCCTCTCTCATTTAATTTCTTGTTTAACAAAGTTGAGGCGTCTTGTATTGTATTTTGCTTTGTTTTTGAAGTTCTCGACATATGTTGCATTTTTTATTTTTATTTATTATTATTATTATTATTATTATTATTATTATTATTATTATTATTATTATAAGTTGGTTTATAAAAGTATAAGATAATCGTGATATGATATGGGCTAGCTATCATTATCAAGATAGACCACATTTTATATGAGGAGGTGAATGATTATGATTTTAGAGATCCCGAAATGTTTTGGATAATGGAACTTTATAGTTTTCTAAAGGCATCCACTATTATAAAGGTTTATAATTATGTTATGACATTGATTTATAATCATTTTTGTTTTATAAACCTATCCTCACTTTGTATAAACATTTTCATCTATATATATATAAAGATTGAGTTCCCCTATTGAATGTGAGCATTAATGGTATGAGGCAAGAAACTCTATTATGCATGATTGAATTTCATACTCACTCATACTCACGTTTGAGTTCCATGGTTTGATGAGTTATGATATGGGATGGAGTTGAAAAGGCTAGAGAAAGTTAAAACATTTGTTTAGAGCCAAGGAGCAATAAATACAACCTTCAGCCTCATTACATCGAATCTCCAATCATTTATAAAGCAACACACTAGCCCCATCATAAAAAAAAATACATACACAGAGCCCTTCTTTGTTGTCACTAAAACCGCCGCTACCACCATAACCAACATCTCTCTCAGTTGTTATAGTTGGCTGGGTGGTTTTGGTAGGTGGCTTTTTTGTTGGTTTCAATGTGTCTGTTCTTTTCATTTAAATCTATTTGGCGATTTTTAGAAGAAATGGTGAATGATTACACATCTTTTATAATAAGCCCCAGGTTTGCGTTTTTTTCTTACTCCGTATTTATTAAACTTTGTGTTTAATAGGTTAAAGTTTACTGCTTTTTTTATTTTTTGAGAAGCTGTAAAAGGTATATGATTTGTTCCAAGTTTTGGTTTTTATTTCACATGCATATGATTCTTGATGAATGGTATTGAAAAGTTTAAAGATTTATTTAATTTTGTGTAGTTTTTGTAAAAGAGATCAGTTGCACACCACATATTTGATGAAATGTTTAGGTGAAAGTTGCAGTGACAGTTTTGGTTTCTTTTATTTGTACTTGTTGGAAGTGTTTTTGAGGATGGAAAATGGAGAGTGTCTGCTGAAGAAGCATCAAATTATTAGTAAGTAATAACAATAGAAAATACTTAATGTACGATTTTCAACTCATAGTTTTATGACACCTTACATGTTTTTGGTAATGACTAGATATACTTCATCTTTGTTGCATCTTTTACTATTTCCAAGTTGTTTTTGAACCATATGAAATAATTCTTTACAGTATCATAGTTGGTTCACTTAAGCTTATGATTTATTACGTTAGCTTATTAGACTTTCTTAATTTCTTTTAAGGGATATGCTTTTGTTTTGATATGATGGGCTTTGCATATTACTCGGAGATGTCAATGGCACAAATAATGGCGAAAAGTATATTGTTCGTAGAAGCAATGTAAATGAACGAGCGGCACAGATAATGGCAAAAAGTATATATGGTTAACCATGCCCGAGGCACCGAACGACCACACCACGACCACGGACTACACACTCACAAAAAAAACGAAAACGCTCTTCAATTCATTGAAGATGTTGCTTCTAACCCTGATGAAGTCCAACAAGCCTGCACTGGAAAATTGTATCTGTCTATTCACAGTCAAAACACATTGCCAAACACCCCGTTACTCAATCTAATATGATGTTATGTGTTATATGGTGTTGTTGTTACAGAGCATGGTTAAAGATCTGGGGCTAAAAGGGCATACAGATAGTGTAGATCAGTTGTGTTCGGATCCTTAGCATTCTGATTTGATGGCCACTGCATCAGGTTACAAGACTGTTCGTATGTGGGATGTTCGCAGTAAGTATGCTTAATGGTTACTGAACTTGCTTTTCTTAATATTCTTCGAAAGATTTCTTTCTGTAATTTTTGTTAATAAGTTTTAATACCACAGGTGGAAAATGTTCACAACAAGCAGAATTTAGTGGGGAGAAAATTAATATCACTTATAAGCAATGGGGAACTCATGTAGCTGTTGCGAACAGGGTACGTTTTTTACTTTCTATTTTCGGCTCTTTCATTGACCTACGTTGTCATATGTTTAGTTCCTGCCATCTTATGAAGTATCAGGAGTGGAAAATGCTTAATTTTACTCTATGTTATACTTATAAGATGACGAATTGACAATACTAGGTGTTCGAAAATTCATGCCCATTTATAAACGCAATTTCAACTACGAGGTAATATTACATTTATAAGCAAGTACAACAACAATATCTAATCCCGCCATAGCGGGGTATATTTTAATGTTCCCACTGCTTTGTTTGGTTAGGTGAATGAGATTGCATGGAACATGAAGGGGGTATGTTCTTCCTAACTACAGAAAATGGTAAGAATATTTTATATCGCTTTGTCAAGATCATGTTGTTGTTTACCACGTGTCACACGTGATAACGTTGCAATTAAGCTACTCTCAATTTATAGATCAATTCACGTTGTATAAATAACCCACTTATATATTCTCCACCACTCCATCACAATAAGAACAATGTTCAATCTTCAAATGCTTAAATGCCTTCATCTTTGAGCTTTTAGGTATATGTGTACAACCCATCACGGGACCTAAAACAACACTTGAAAGTAAACTATCCATCTCTTTATGCAGAAAGATGCTTCTTTTCTAAGATTTTGATTGGATTTTGAACATTAGAGAAACATGCCCATGTTGGTGCGTAAACTATATTGCTTTTGCTCACCCTAACAAACATTGTATTAGCACATGTAGTGCTGACAAGACAATTTTTTGGGTCACTCACATTACCGCTCTTAACTTTTTGATATAGGTATGGGATGTTGTAGCTGGGCGTGGGTATACGCTTGAGGGTCATGAAGCTCCTGTATTTTATGTTTGTGCTCACTATAAAGAACAAATCCATGTAAGTCTTATCATTCTTTTCTTTTTGCTGAGATCCTCGCTATAAAGAAAAAATCCAGGAAAGTCCTCTTATTCTTTTCTTTTTGCTGAAACTAAATTTAAAAATACATTCTTATATCACAGAAAAATTGAATTTGTTTTGCATAGCTTACTTTCTTAATGGAAATTGATGGGAAAGTAAAGGCTTAGCTTTATATTACATTCCTATATAACTTATTGTTAGTACCTAATAATGGGGGATATTTTTGACTATAGACGATAATTATGATTGGAAAAAAGGGCAAAAAGTGTTATAGAGTACAACCCAGAACATTCAAAATCTTATCTTAAACTTCAATGTGGCTCGATGCCATTTTTAGATAAACTTACATCGAGATAGTGATGGACGTCGTTCATGTATAAACTTTCTTAACAAACAAATATCTTCACAGTAGATCATCTGTTAAAATGTCTTTGGTGAACATTTTGAAGTGATTTTGATACAAGTAAATTGCTAAAAACATACCTGTATATCTTCTTGGTGTGATGGTTGTGGCCTCGATCGCTATTCACAACGAAAGGTGATATGGATGTGATGAGGACATACATATTTTGGAATGATGGAAGTAGTTAAAACTGCAACTTTTGGTATTTGTTTGATGGGTAGTATTTTGTGTTTTATATTTGAACTTTACACATGATCAGAGGGTGATACAATCATGTATTTAAAAAGAAAAAACATCGCTATCTTTTATAATTTTTGTATTAACTTAAAAACATCTACTGTCTAATGTGTTCAGGGTGCTTGCGGTAGTCCTGCATATTTTAGGATGATCTAAGGTACCATCTCTTCTTTTGTAACATTCTTTTAGTAAGTTTCTATCCATGTGTTGTTTCTTTTGTTCGACGCCTTATTTTTTAATGGACCGGCTTTCTTGATAATTTGGTTATACACACTGTCCATTAACAATAGTACTTTTGTGATTTTGGTTGTAGTAATGTTCTCTTTAATAAGTAAGGTATATGGTTTGGTGATGCTACTGTATTTGCTTCCTATCTAGGACGGGTATTGTTAGCAATTAAAATTCTTTTTGACCCGCTTTGTATTTTTAGCTTTGTAAGTTTATATATTTAACAGAAAACAAAACTCAAACTCACCTAATCATAAGTAAGTGGGTCAACATGCCACCACTCTGCTCATAACAAAGTTATTTATCAGCTTGACCCGTTTCAATTTTAGTTGCCTTTTAGTTACCCATTTGACCCGTTTTAGATAGTACCAAAGATGCAACAATGATTGATTATCAATCAAATATTTTAGAAAAGCGATTGAGGTGATTTTTAATAAAGTTCAGTGCCTTATTTAACGACCCACTTGACGTGTTTTAGATTTGTTTGGATGCTTATGGAAGACTACATTTGTTAATAAAATGAGATGAGATGATGGGTGATAATGGTCTATAAGGAGAGCAGTGGCCAAATTGTAATAACTAATTAAGTTTCCATGAGGTATGCCGTTCACAAAAAAATCAAAAAATTTCGCATGATTCCTTTTCTCCTATGAATTTTGTATAATAACCATTATGGTACAAATTTTTAATGTCTATATTAGTTTGTTGCTCAAATAAGGCACGTACATTATATTTTATAATGTTAAAATTTTGGATTTCATTTTCTGTGTTTTAGCGCCTAATTTGTAATAAAGTTTGTTAATTGTATTTGATTTTAGTTTTAGGCATTAGGTGTTTTAGGGTTTGTGTGCGGTAGTGATCAAGAATAAGTTTGTGAGATTACATTACAAAGTAATTAAGTATGATTGCATTGATCTGTGTTCATATATTAACAGTGGAAAAATATGATATAATCTTGTCTGGTACGAAATGAGCAACAATGGTTTTTATGAGATGGTAAACAATTCTATTTTAGGTATATCAATATCAAAAATTATATATTTTGCATAAACATTTAGTTTATTACTCTCTTCAGGTCGAAAAGAATGACACGAATCATGAAACATGTTCTCAAGAACTTCCAATCTCTATATAGAGTATGGTAGGGGTACAAATTTTTAGAGAACGTGCATGATGAAATGTTTGCTTACAATTTACATTGGCTTTAAGTTAGATATGCAACTAAGCCATTGGCTTATTACTTCTACAAGTCATTAACAAGGAATGTTTTTTCCCAACGGTTGTATGGTTTTTTTTCTTTGTTTGATTATTACAATATTATAGCTATTCTTCTTTTACAGAATATCACGTTAGGATGTGTATACTTATTTTCAATTTTGAAATTTTTGTTCAATTTCTTGATTTGATATATAAATTTAGTATTGTAAATGAGTAATTATCATATGTTTGGGTTGTGTTTATTATTATTTTGAGGACAAATTAATTTAGGCTGATAATTTGATGCAAGTACGACGTCAACCATATCATGGAAGATGTTTGATATCTTATTGATTGTTTCTCATGATAGTCTGTGTGTTTTCTTTATACCAATTACAAGTTTTTGTATATAAGATTATCTAAAATACTTCACATGCATGTAAGATGTCAACATATTATTGGAAGATACGTAGGCACCTAATTAGTTATTTTCATATGAAACCCAAAAGTAAATCTAAAATATATCAGCGAAGATTTTACGTAGAAGATTGCATCAAATATCAATTGTATATTAAGTTGTTTTTGAGGAAATGGTAAAAATGCAACTTTTTAGTGTTGTATCAAGTAATAACATGTGTTTTAAACGAATATACGTTATGAAGTGTAATTTAAAGAAAAATGAGTTATGCCGTCTATAAATTAGAGTGTTAAGTTTGTTTCATGTCGAATTTTACTATGCTATCGGACAAGTTAAATCTTAAATTATGAAGAACTCCACTTACACGATTAGACTACGAGAAATAATTTATTAGTCGAGTACCATAGATAGACTAAAAAAATTGACTTTAGTCGAGTAATCCTGATCAAAACTAAGAATACCTAAATACGCACAACCCTTGCAAAACCGACGATTTTTAATGATGAACAAAATATCAATATTCTTGAACAGTAAAATGAAATATTAATTGATTAACCAATAAACATGGCTTCACAAATGTGAAGTTTGAAATTTAAACTTCTCTTTTAAAGTTATTGATTATCGAATAAAAAAAAAAGAAAAAAAAAAGTTATATCGATAAAAGGATTAATAATATTAAATGTTTTAAAGAAAAAAATGCGTGCAACAGAGTATATGACATATTAAATCGTGCTTGAGTATTTTATTGTACAACTCGGTACTAGAGTGACGGCCTCTATCAGCCTTATATAAAAAGGTGAACGCAAGTTACAAATAAAACACGTACTATTCGGCATTTTACTTTCATTATTATTAAAAGGTATATCAACGAAATATATTGAAACAATATCATTGCGATTAGATGGAATGGAAACCTATGTCGTCTCTTTGATTTGTGAAACAATATTTTTGAAAATGCTGATGTTATATTTGCATTCAGTTTAAATACAATGCTAGCTCCTTTCATTCTCTTTTTGCGTTTTGTATATTTGCATGGGAGCGAATGGACTTTTAAATTTTGTTTAACGATAATGAATTAATTAATGAGTATATCTTATATCTTATAAGAGTTTAGATTTCTTTTTCCCTTTATGAAAAGGTATACACATAATATATTATTGCAAATACCAACAAAATATGTGTGGCATAAGAAAGAGAAAGTTTGAAAGCCTCGGAAACAAAGAGAATGCATTGGGTGCATCATTATTGTAAGCTCTCATTAGGCGAGCGATATTATCTAAAGATGTTATTAAACATTGTTAAAGGGGCTAGATCATTCCAAGAAATAAAGACACACGATAGAAGAATATGTGAAACGAAGCCCGTGCATCGCACGGGCCATGCTGTCTCGTGTTTTATAAAATGTCACATAATTCAAATGCATTAAATTATTAAAAAGTTTAATATCCTAGGGCTCTTCATGTCACATAAACTTGAAATAAATGTTCACTATGGTTCACAAGGTTTTAGATCTCTTCATAATTTTCTAAACTTTTTCATAAACCATCATAGTAGATGCTCTAAGTGGCCATATATCTATACTATCTATAATGAAAAAATGGTCAAACTTGAAAAGTTGAGTCTTGAAAGTTGAGTATTGAAAGTCAAATGTGAGAGAAAATTAATGTAATTAATACTCTAATTAAAACACCTCATTACTTAAAAGTACAATAATTTATTCACATTGTACAACCAATTAAAAACATATCTATCAAATTAAATACAATCAATTAAAACACAAACCGGGTTGATGATGAGGCGAAAAATGAACCACTTTTAGGGGGTCATTTAAGCCCGGAATTGAATTTATTTGATCAAATATTGCCCTAAATCGTTCCTTTTATGATTTTAGGTACTTTGGGAGAGAAATCTGGAAAAGGAAGCAATTCGGACATTTTTGGAGCATAAAAGTGAAGAAAACGCCAAAGTCTTAATTTTCCTTGCTGGGAACAGTAGGTGACGGCGACAAGAGCAACATCCTGATGGCGTCAAGAGTAATTTGCATGACGGTCCAGTACAAACATGAAGGCGTCACAAGTAGAGCGTCAAGAGTAAAAGACGTGACGGCCTGGAAAGAGTTATAACGTGACGGCGTCAGATGTAGATCAAGGCAGTCCGAGAAATATTTTGGCGGCGAGATGACGGCGTCACCTATTTGGTCTTGACGCCGTCAACCTCAATTTCCTATATATAGTTTTCTAATTTTCATTCATAAAAAAGGGAGAAGTTTGGAGAAACCATAGGGCCGAACCTATTACGAATTTTATGGGTTTTTCAAGGGTTTTCAGCCCTTGAACCCTTTCATGTGTAATTGAGATAAGTGTTCTTCTAATTCAATCAATATGTCTATGTGTTGATTGTCTATATCTTGTTCTTGTCTTAATTCCATCATGCTAGGCTAGATCTATCTTGTGTTTGCTTAGATCTAATGAAACCTAGATGTTAATTATGTGTTGATTACTTGTTTATGGTTGTATTGGATGAATGATTTCGATGTTAGGCTTAAGAAAACTGGCAGATCTCCAAATGGTAACATGCTTGAACGTCTTAGGAAACATGAACTGACGTGCACTAGGTTTTATTGGTTGTATTTAATGCATGAGTAAATTCTAATGATCCCATGTTAGGAGCTTCTTAGCCGACTCGACATAGGAGTGAAGTAGGCACTCATAGGATTGGGGAATTAAGTGCGCCACCCCATGAATGGTATTAAGGAATACAATCCGTCATCCACGCAACTATAACAAGTAATTAACGTGTAAAAGATATCTAGGGAGTAGTGAAATCTAAGTAAACACAATTTCTCCACTTATTGCTCACAACCTTAGTTAATTTAGTTTATTTTCATTTCTAGTATTTTATTTTGATTGCATCTTTAGTATTGGGTTAGTTGATTAGCAACTAATTCCGCCCAAATCCTTCAAACCCGAGATTTTTACTTGTTTTCTAAAAAAAATATAAAAATACAAAAATAAGCATCCCTCACCTTTAGAACTAGTATTTAGGTTTTCTAATCCTAGCGACACTATTCCTAGCTGAACGATCAATCCCCCGGTACTTGTCACTATACTATACTACAACGATCAGGTACACTGCCTGGTGGGGGTTGTAAGCTTCTCAAGATCCCTTGAGAGGTAAAGCCTGGTGCAATCCCCACGCTACCAAGTTTTTGGCGCCGCAGCCCGGGGAAATAGTTATTGTCTAGGTTAGAATATCTTTTTATTAGGTCTACTTGCTAGATTCCTTTCTAGTAAGATTTTATTTTTATTTTTAGTTTTCTTTAGTCTATCTTATTTCTTCGTGTTTTTGTTCGTAACTCTTCCCCACCCGACATCATGGACGATGGGAACATCTTTGAACCCGTCATCCCAGCACAACAAAACTCACCACTAGAACCTTTTAGGCCCCGAACCTTAGGAGAGTATTCCCGACCTAGCCACCAAGGCTACCGAAACACCATTGAGCTCACCGGAGCCAATGTGACCCCCTTGCTATCCGACACCATCCGGTTGGTGCAAAGCGGATGTGCATTCCATGGACTTCGTTCCGAAGATCCAAACCAACATCTTAAGGACTTCCTTAAAATCGTAGACTCCATAGACCTAGATGTTGAAACTAGAGAGACAACCCGATTACGCCTATTCCAATTCTCTCTACGGGATCAAGCTAGTCAATGGCTTGAGCGTTTACCCGCGGGATCCATCACCACATGGGATGATCTCACTACTCGTTTCCTTGCTCAATTTTTCCCACCAGGAAGAACTACTAAGCTTAGAAATGACATCTTGATGTTCCAACAACGTCAAAATGAATCTCTTTATGAAGCATGGACTCGTTTCAAGGACTTACTCCAAAAAGTCCCTCATCATGGCATAGATCTTTGGCTCCAAGTCCAAATCTTTTACGACCATATCGATCTCTCCACGAGGCGAGCCATTGACCAATCGGGCGGTGGTAAGCTACGTGATCTAAGTGCGGGACAATCATGGGAACTCATAGAAGATCCTGCTCTCTATGACAACGAAAGTTGGAATGATCCCCGTGATTTGAACAAAACGTTCAAGGCAATATCTTTGCCTTCGAACAACTCTAGCACTCCCGACCGTAGGATCATGGAACTTGAGGACCAAGTCAAGTTTCTCATGAAATCTTACGAAGCTCCTAAGCCTTCAAGCCAAGTGAACAAAATTACTTCTTCATGCGAATTATGTAGTGGTCCCCATGACACTCGTGATTGTGTGGAACTCCCCGGAACAGCTTTTGCGGACTACGCATCCTCGCGTACCGATGAAGCCGGAGATAAGTGGTACACTTTCAAACCCGAGCCAAACCCTTACGGTGATTCATACAACCCCTCTTGGAAAAATCACCCAAACCTTAGGTGGAAACAAAATCAACCTAATTCTTCCAATCCGCCTAATCGTTACCAACCAAACGGTCCACCCTCCAACCGTACTTTCAACAACAATCCTTCTAACAACTATGGTAGTACCAACAATATTGAAGGATTGATGTCTAAGTTCATGGCATCTCAAGAAGCTCGCATAGCTAGGTTTGAAACCGAATTCAACCAACAACAAACGGAGATGACCAACAAGATAGATAACTTGTTGAAAGCCCTCAACAACCAAGCGTTAACTACACCTAGAAAGGACACTAGGGACACCAATAACGGAATCCAAATTAAGGACCCCTCATCATCTAAACATGTCCACTTTGTCAATGTTGTCACCATTAAGCCAATAGATAAGGAGGTAGAAGAAAGTGACAAGGATGAAGTTGGAGTAGAAACCGAGACTAGGGATGAAAGTAGGGAAGTTGAGGTTAATAAGGAAAAGGGGTTAGAAGGAGTAGAAACTATAGAAAAGTACTTTGATAAGATGCCCACCAAGGAAGAACGGGAATACCATAAGGATTTATTCGATAGTCCCGAGAGACCATATATCCTTGGCACACCCCTTATCAAAATCGGAGACCCCTCTAATATTAACATACTATGCAACATAGGGCATATGCATATATGGAAAGCTTACATCGATCCTAAGTCTCCTGTTAACATAATGACTAGGACTTATTACAATTGGGTGATGAAGAGACAACTTGATTTTAGGATGATGCCCAATACGAATCTGATAAGTAATTTTGCAGGAAGAGTGAAAGGATTACATGTGATTATAGGCAATCTCACTTATGAGATCGATTTTATGATAGTAGAAGACACTCGTCCAGTGATAGATGCTTGCCTAAGCCAAATAATATTTGGAAGACCATTTGTTGAGGCCACTAGGATGAGTTATGATCCGACTCTAGGGATAGTTAGATTCAAAGTAGAGAATGATGAGGTTGCCTACCAAATGCCCTACAAGATTGAGCAATACCGCATCCTCTCTAATTTAGAAAAGGAACACAAGCAAGCGGCTTATTATAGGAATGATAAGGATAGACGTAGAGGAGTAGAGTATGTGAAGAGTAGGATGCTTGGTTTTTACAAAGAATGCTTGCAACTAGGTCCGGAATACAAAACTGGCTTAGAAGATGACCTAGAGAGTGAAACCAACGATGAGGTCACGTAGTAATCCATGACCTTGAGTCTAGCTACAAGACTCGTAAATAAAGAAAAGCGCTTCTTGGGAGGCAACCCATGTTTTGTGTGATTTTATTTTGTTTGTTTGTTTGTTATTTGTTTCCGTATGCATGCTTTATTTTTATTGTTGGTAGATCATGTTTCTCAATTAAATAGTGGAAATACTTTACTTTGTTGTTTTGGCTTAGTCTTAACTCCACCTAAAAGTATTTTTGCAAAAGATAAGTGTAAGGGGAAACCCCAAATATGTTTTTAAGAAACAAACCGATCATGATTCTCCATAATACTAAGTGAACATGTATATTCGTATTTGTTAGAGTCAAATGCTTGTATTGAGTCATAATGAAGTTTTGCAGGATTTTCCAGGAAGTAGGACCAAGTTTTTTCAGAAATTTTTCGGAAACTTAACATAAGAATTTCTGCAGGTCACTTCTGACGGCGTCACGAGTTAACTCTTGATGGCGTCACGTGCAAAAATCTGGAAATTTTACCGGTTTTGTTTTTCTAACGGAGTCTTAAAGTTTTTGTGAATTATTAAGTTTTATAATCTCCAGGAATCTGCAAACTTCATTCCACAAGCATTATATCTTATCTTGTTTTCTAGGATTTAGTAACTTATATAGATTGCCGCCGATTTTATGCGAGGTTGCCTTGTTTGTTTTCTCAGGATTTACAGGTTATGTATGACAAGAAGATGATTTATATTCTGGAAGGGAAGCTTTGATTGTTCATTTTCTTGGAGGAAGATCTAACCTGGCCACCTTATTATCCATACCGAGCGAATTAGGGGAGTATTTGATTTCATTCTTTTTACTTTTTTCACTTTTACATTCTTTACTTGAACATTGGGGACAATGTTCATCCTAAGTGTAAGGGGAGGGTAAAATGATGATACCTTACATATGCAATTTCGCTTGAGTTTGTTTTGTTTAATGGTAGATGTGTAATAAAACTATGAGAAATACTTGTTAATGCAATTTTAGCGCCAAATTTAAAATTTTTTACAACATTTAGGAGTGAAACTTTAGCCATAGCAAGCGTCTCATGGATAGGAGATTGTATGACTAGCACATAACCGTATATTCAGAAAAATTTTCCACCCAAATATGTGAGGTTCGCCTTTAGATTTGATAGGAAAAGCATTCACTATTAGTGCTTATGAGTGTACCGGTAGCATTTAGATTCTAGAACTTGCGTTAGTGATGCATCACGAGACCGCTAGTGAGACTACATTCGTGTAGTAGGATTTACTACATGATAAGAGGCATTAGGATCACCCTTGTGTTAAACCCGTATCATAATTACTTGACCATTTAAGTCATATTACTTGGCTAGTTAAGTCAACTAATTTTTCCACACCCTTAGCGTTGTACTTATTTTTAGTACACGAAACCCCTAGTACACCCCTCCGAGCCTATCTTTTCGTTTCTAACTTTAAGCATTTTACTTAAAGGAAGAATTTGTTACACCCCACTTAAATGTACAACCAAATCGCCTTAGCCTTCCGTGTATGCACTCATTTTTAGTGCATTATTGTTATTTGTTAAACCCTAAGTTAATTATCTAATTGATTACATGGTTGCTAAGTCGAGTCATATCCTTGTACATATTGTTTTGGGACGATTGGGACTCATGGGTAAAGTACTTATATTATGGAGTAATGGGGAAGAACATCATATTATTACCCCCATATGTACGTTAATCTTAAAAGTACTCCAAGTGTTTTGATTTTCTTAATTTGAGTCATTAGATTAGTTCATTGTAAAGTATGTAAAGATTCAAGTGTAAGGGGAATTTCCAATCCCTATGATGTATTATTTTGGATGGTAGGGTAAGAGTGTATGCAAAAAAAAAAAAAAAAAAAAAAAAAAAAAAAAAAAAAAAAAAAAACGGACTACCATCCCTTTTCATTCTATGTTCATTTTATGTTTTTGTTATTTTTCATTTATTAGCTTAAGTCGAGTCTAGTCTTGGCTTGGCAACGCCACATTGTACATGTAATTAACCAAGATTGTTAACTCGCCACCAGTAAAAACTTCCTTTATCCATCAAAATCGTGTATTTCATATCCCTACACCTAACATTACAACCCTTTAAAAGACCTCTTTGATAGTTTATCCTAGGTGCTTACGCCATGTGGTGGAGGTTTGATCATTTCCCAAGCCTATGGTATTCTATTTTGCTATGACAGGTAGTGAGAGATATCTTCCATTTCCATATTGTAATTTATATTTTATTACACCCGAGAGATGTGAGTATCTAAACACTATTTGTGAGGTGCTAGTGTATGACCTCCGTACTTGTCTTTGGTCTTTAGTGGAACGATTATTTGTTGTAATTACTTTTATATTAGTGTTAAATGACCCCTAACTTGTATTTTGACTAGAATAAAAGCGCATTTGCTTAAGGACAAGCAAATCTCAAGTGTAAGGGTATATGATGAGGCGAAAAATGAACCACTTTTAGGGGGTCATTTAAGCCCGGAATTGAATTTATTTGATCAAATATTGCCCTAAATCGTTCCTTTTGTGATTTTAGGTACTTTGGGAGAGAAATCTGGAAAAGGAAGCAATTCGGACGTTTTTGGAGCATAAAAGTGAAGAAAACGCCAAAGTCTTAATTTTCCTTGCTGGGAACAGTAGGTGACGGCGTCAAGAGCAACATCCTGACGGCGTCAAGAGTAATTTGCATGACGGTCCAGTACAAACATGAAGGCGTCACAAGTAGAGCGTCAAGAGTAAAAGACGTGACAGCCTGGAAATAGTTATAACGTGACGGCGTCAGATGTAGATCAAGGCAGTCCGAGAAATATTTTGGCGGCGAGATGACGGCGTCACCTATTTGGTCTTGACGCCGTCAGCCTCATTTTCCTATATATAGTTTTCTAATTTTTATTCATAAAAAAAGGGAGAAGTTTGGAGAAACCCTAGGGCCGAACCTACTACGAATTTTATAGGTTTTTCAGCCCTTGAACCCTTTCATGTGTAATTGAGATAAGTGTTCTTCTAATTCAATCAATATGTCTATGTGTTGGTTGTCTATATCTTGTTCTTGTCTTAATTCCATCATGCTAGGCTAAATCTATCTTGTGTTTGCTTAGATCTAATGAAACCTAGATGTTAATTATGTGTTGATTACTTGTTTATGGTTGTATTGGATGAATGATTTCGATGTTAGGCTTAAGAAAACTGGCAGATCTCCAAATGGTAACATGCTTGAACGTCTTAGGAAACATGAACTGACGTGCACTAGGTTTTATTGGTTGTATTTAATGCATGAGTAAATTCTAATGATCCCATGTTAGGAGCTTCTTAGCCGGCTCGACATAGGAGTGAAGTAGGCACTCATAGGATTAGGGAATTAAGTGCGCCACCCCATGAATGGTATTAAGGAATACAATCCGTCATCCACGCAACTATAACAAGTAATTAACGTGTAAAAGATATCTAGGGAGTAGTGAAATCTAAGTAAACACAATTTCTCCACTTATTGCTCACAACCTTAGTTAATTTAGTTTATTTTCATTTCTAGTATTTTATTTTGATTGCATCTTTAGTATTGGGTTAGTTGATTAGCAACTAATTCCGCCCAAATCCTTCAAACCCGAGATTTTTACTTGTTTTCTAAAAAAAATATAAAAATACAAAAATAAGCATCCCTCACCTTTAGAACTAGTATTTAGGTTTTCTAATCCTAGCGACACTATTCCTAGCTGAACGATCAATCCCCCGGTACTTGTCACTATACTATACTACAACGATCAGGTACACTGCCTGGTGGGGGTTGTAAGCTTCTCAAGATCCCTTGAGAGGTAAAGCCTGGTGCAATCCCCACGCATCAGTTGACCCGGTAATTTGACCCGTTTTCGACCCAACCTATCAAGTTGACCCGGTTTCAATCGGCCCATTTTTCGATCGGAGCGGTTCAACCGGTTGAACTACCCGGGTCGAACCGGGTTTCAAAACATTATCCATTACTTGAAAGTACAATGATTTATTCATATTGTACAACCAATTAAAAAAACATATCTACAAAATTAAATACAACCAATTAAAACACAAACCGGGTTGACCAGGGATGCTTCAAACCCGGTGGATTGACCCGGTTTAATTTGACCCGTTTTTGACCCAACATAGCAAGTTGACCCGGTTTAAATCGACCTATTTTTCGACCGGAACGGTTCAACCGGTTGAACCACCTGGGTCGAACCGGGTTTCAAAATATTATCCTTTACTTAAAAGTACAATGATTTATTCACACTGTACAACCAATTAAAAAACATATCTACCAAATTAAATAAACCAATTAAAACACAAACCGGGTTGACCCGGGACGCTTCAAACCCGGCGGATTGACCCGGTTTAATTTGACCCGTTTTCCACCCTACCTAGCAAGTTGACCCGGTTTAAATCGACCTATTTTTCGACCAGAACGGTTCAACCGGTTGAACTACCCGGGTCGAACCGGGTTTCAAAACATTATTTTTCGTTTATAACCTATAAACTTTTTTTTATCAATAAACTATTTGTCGCTATAAAATTTCGTTGCTATGCACGGGTACTCGTCTAGTAATAGTTAAATGCTCGTGAGTATGTTTTCATTAAATTTAACAAAGAGAAATTTTCAACATAAATCACAAATTCTTTAAAGAGTAAATAAATGAATTACGGCTATTCATTTTTTCCTCAAATTAAAAAAAACTAATTTTTATCATTCTTTTTAAAAATTAAATACCTCATACACCGTTAATCGTTACGCAAAAACAAATCATAATATCATGACGAGAATCAAATCATCTTTCTATAGAGAGGCACTTATATAAGCTTTCGACGAATTTTTTTTCGAGTTTTTTTTATTGTTGACATTTCCATCCAGATCCAGAAAAGTTACATGTGATTTGTAAAATCAAAGTTGATTTATTATTTTAGAAATTACATGTGATTTTTAAGATTAAAAAAATATGTGATCTCATAAATCACAACGTGATTTTTAAAATAACAAATCACAAGTGATTTTACAAATCACATTTGATTTTTCTTGGCAAAAATTTCAACACTAAAAAATAAAGCTCGAAAGAAAAAAAAACGTCAAAAATATATCGAAGTGCTCATATATTAAAATATAAATAAAAGCATATGTGATCTTACAAATCACACGTGATTTGTGAAATTACATGTGATTTTTTAAATAACAAATCACAAGTGATTTTTTAAATAACAAATCACAAGTGATTTTTCTAAGCAAAAATTTAAATAAATCTCGAAAGCAAAATCGTTGAAAGTATATCGAAGTGCACGTCTAATGAAAGACAAATAAATTCTCGTTGCGGTGATATATTTTTCGTAACTTGAAGACTTACTGTTTGTAAGATATTTTATTTTCAAAAAAAAAAGACGGATTTTTTTTAATGAAGAAAATGAATGATTAGGATTTGACTTATGATCTATGTGGAACTCACCTCATTTAACAAAATTTGATACATTTTTATCGCTAAAAGAGATTTGGTGACGAACCACATTTTTTAATAGCTAAAACAATTTAAGAAATGGATTGTTCTGTATAATAATGCATCACAAGGGACTATTTGATAGCCTCTTAATGAGCCCAATGCAAAATCGGTCAGCATTACTTCTTGTTTGATAACATTATTTTTGTCGCTTATTCATTCTAGTAGGCGTTTAATGGCACAGCATCCAAGGGATGCAAAATGATTCGGTGGGGTTTTAAGCTCTTTTATTATAACAACTTTAATATTTAACTTTAGCATCCTCTTTTTGTCGCTTATTCATTCTATTCATATGTTATTATTGATTTACAGTAATATTTAACTTTAGCACATTTTAGCACCTACTTCAAAAAAAATTTATCGTTCCATTAAATGATACAACTTATTTTTATCCCAAAATAATTTTATTCACCTTTTTTGTTTGGCATTTTAACTTTTGCTAGTCACTTATATATTATCGTAACATCTAAAATTATACAACTAAATAATTAAGAAAAGATGTATATATAAAATGTGCAACAGTAAATATATTGGCTTTTAACATGTGGTTTAGAGATACACATAAAAAATGATAAAAATTGCTTTTACTTACAAAAAAAAAAAAAAAAAAAAAAAAAAAAAAAAAAAAAAAAAAACTGACTATAATTTAAAAAAATACTTTCCCATAAAAAATTGTTAAAATAGTGCATTTAGCCGATAAAGATATGCATTCAGGACACTTGTCAAATATCATGTGATCTTTATAATTAGTCTCATACTTTTTGTTCACATTTGAAGGAAGCACAATGAACTTCATCTTTTTGGTTATTGTAATAGCTACCCTGCTCCACATCTTGAACCGAAAGAGGGTAGATACAGTGAAGACCATAGCTTCACCTCAAGCAAAGGGCGCATGGCCAATAATAGGGCACCTACACCTTTTAGGCGGGTCTCGACCACTTCATAAGATTTTAGGTGACCAAAAAAATATAGCCTTTTTTTCACCATCAAGCTTGGTTTTCACCAAGCATTGGTGGTCAAGAGCCTTTCTATATAAAATGTGCATGCATAGGTTACTGAACTTATTGACCAAAAGGTTTGCAGTAAATATTTGTGTGTACTGAACTATCAAATTTTGATTATTATGTGTATTTTGTGACTATGTAGCCATGTAAAATAGCCATTTTTACCTTTCAAAATTTATAAAAAGTAAGGGTAAAATGGTCACAAAATACACAAAATAATTAAAATTTGAAAGTTCAGTACACACAATAAGAAAAAAAAATCGATACACAAAATAACAAAAAGTGGCAAGTATGAAACAATTAACCCAAAACTAAATATTATTAGACTCGCACAAAATAGATGCCGACAAGTTCACTAAAGAAAAAGTGGAAAGGCATAAACAGTTTCAGGTTACAACTTACAAATTAACAATATTTACAAATAGTATTACGAACCTTAAACCACATTTTATAGAGAAAGTAAAAGTACTTGTTTCTCCATTCTTTGCTAGCAACGAGAGGAACAATCACAGCCCAAAAGCTGATTATATATCCAAGAACAATGCTGATGACAAATCCCCAGTTCGGTACATCTGATTCATCATCGTTTTGGTCTTTTTCACCTCTAGTATTTGCATCAGGTGAGATCCCTTTGTTTTCACATAGCTGGGAAAGTGGAGGCCCACATAGCATGTTTCCCATGAAGCTTGACTCATTGAAGGTCTGGAGTTGAGTACCTATTGGGATTTGTCCTGTCAACTTGTTGAAAGACAAGTTCAAGGAACTTAATAAAGACAAACTCGATAGGCTCCAAGGAATCCTCCCATCAATCTCGTTAACAGATAAATCAAGTGATTCAAGTAATGTCATCTTACCAATCTCCTCCGGAATTTTTCCTGTCAAATGATTACCTGACAAATTCATCCAGCGCAACCCTAACAAGCCCATAAATTCCTTGGGAATGGACCCGTAGAGCTTGTTACCCGAGAGATCCAACGTAGTGACCAAATAGAGAATGCTAGTATACTTTAACTCCGTTCCTTTAGCCACCAAAGATGCACTTCCAAGAACTTGTACTTGAAATGGCACATCATATAGCACAAATGGACTCAAGTCGCGTTTTTCAAACATGCTGCTGAAGTTGTAAAAGCATGCTGGTAAAGTTCCTGAAAGATTATTATGTGCAAGATCTAGTATCTGGATTGAAGTGAGATGACAAAGTTCAACTGGGATTTCACCGTCGAGCTTGTTTGACCTGAGGCTGAGTAGCTTCAACTTTGTTTCTTCTCTCCCTATCAACATCGGTATCCTTCCATTGAACTCATTTTCAGCAAGCTCTAAAATTTGCAAGCTTTTCAAATTCAAAAGAGATGCAGGTATTTCTCCAGAGAGACTGTTGTTACGGATGTTGAATGATTCGAGAGATGGTAACTCCGCCATGGATTGTGGAATTTCACCAGAAAAATAATTGTTCTGAAAGCTTATGACTGATAAAATTGGCCAATTAAACCAACAATCTGGAATAACACCTGATAGGTTGTTATCAGATAGATCAAGAACCTTTAGCGATCTAGATTTTTCTAAACTTGGGCACAAGAATGGATCAAGATTCCCTGAAAGGCGATTGCTTGATATATCTAGAAAAACAAATTCAGCTTCATTGAATGTTTCAGGTATGGGGCCTCTGAAATCATTGTCACTTAGATCTACCACCGCTTCAGGTGCAAGGAAGCTAACATCCTGAAACAAAAACCCTGGGATACGATTGAAGGATATATTCAAGTAATCAATATTAGAAAATGTGCTCGAAAACCAACTAGGCAGGGTATCTGAAATTTGTGCGTTGGCTATGTCCAAATCCCTCAAGTTTGTTTGTGACTGAATCCATGAAGGAAAGTGAGGGCCTAGATTCCAAGAACCTATTCTGAGGATACTAACTTGAAAAGGGGGGACCCAGTTATTATCACTCAACTTCAGCGTTAACGTGTTTCCCTCTGCCCTTAAGGTGTCCAAAGCTGTGAGGTTGGCAAAATGATCTTCAGTTACTAAACCTGACATTGAATTATGATGCACGCTCAAGAAATTCAAATTCCCAAGCTTGCCCAAACTCTGAGGTAGAGTTCCACTAATATTATTGAAAGAAATCTCAAACCATTTCAATGATGTTAAGTTTCCGATTGAATCAGGGAGTTGACCAGAAAGCAAGTTAACATTAAGCATCAAAGACTCTAAAGATGACAATCTTCCTAAGGAATCTGGAATTGTACCAGAAATTCTTATATTGAATGCAAGATCAAAAGTAACCAAATTCTGAAGTTGTCCTATTCTATCTGGAATATGACCAAAAAGGCGGTTTGCAGAAAACGCTAAGTACTCCAACTTTGGTGATTTGCATTCACATAAACTATTGAGAAAATTAGATACATTTCCGCTATAAAAATTTTCTCGGAGATCAATAAAAGTCAAGTTGCAAAGGTTTTGAAATGAGTTTGGTAAGGTCTCCAATATTTGATTTTGTGACAAGTCGATATAAACAAGAGAAGTCATCTTCGAAAGATCACTAAGAATCGGTGCTGCAATGTTGCAGGTATTAATATCAAGGACCTCTAGACTAGTTAGGCTTAATAAGCCCCTCAAAACCGATATTGAATTCATAAAATCATTTTCAGGAACATGAAGAACTTTTAGATTAGTCAAATTATGAAAACCGCTGACTCTATTAAGATCCGGACCATGGAAAAGGCAGCTTGTCAAATCCAAGTAAACTAGCTTACTTAGACCAAAGATCCACCTAGGCATGGAACTGTTGAATATGTTATATGAAAGATCGAGGTTGGTAAGTGAAGTTAAGTTAGTGTTACTTAGATGTTGAGGGATTTGAGAAAGATTACATGAAATCAAGTGCAACTCCACCAGTGAAGGAAGGGTGTTGATTACTTGAAGCCAGTGATCAGACGCACTGTTAAGATCATAACCAGACATGTCCAGATGCTCCAAATATGGAAGATTCGATAGCCAGTACAAATCCTTCACAGGATAATTACTTAGCCAACGTCCAATTCTGAGATCAAGGACAACCAACATGGACAAATTTCCCAGTTCATAAGGGACTCCACCTTGGAATTGTGACATTGAGAGATTCAAGTATCTCAAATTTCCAAGAGAGCCGATGAAACTGGGAATATGAATTTCGTTAAAATTGTTGGAGCTCAAGTCTAGGTACTTGAGTTGCTTTAATGACACCAGAGAAGGATTCACGTTTCCTCCTAGCATCTGCTCAGGATCATGTCCTCGGAGATGAAGTTCATGGACATGACCAGTAACATTATCACAAATGATCCCAGCCCAACTACAACATTCGATGTACTCACTGCTCCATGAAGAGAGACGGTTGGCATCATCTACGAGATCATGCTTAAACTGCAAAAGCGCCACTCTCTCATTCTCAATGCACAAGTTGCCATTACACAGACAATTGCTGCACAATATTGAAACAATTAGAAGCAAGAAGAATGTGAAAGTATTCATATGTAAATGTGATTATATTAGATGTTTTCAGGTAAATATATATAGGCATGCAGTGTAATAAAGCAAAAGGTATATATAGACATGCAATTGGTTATTTAATTTGAAATTAAATAATTGGTCATTATGGTCAAGAGTCATTCATTTTTGTCTATATATGCTACGAAACTTCAAGTCTTCATATGTAAATCAGTAAATGTGATTATATTACAGTATATGTTTTCAGATAAATATATATAGGCAATGCAGTGTAATAAAGCAAAAGGTATATATATATATATATATATATATATATATATATATATATATATATATATATATATATATATATATATGGGAATATATTGGCTACAATTGCATTGTAGCCAATTCCCTACAATTTTAGCTATAAATTGTGGGTCCCTGAGTCCTTCTGTGGGTCCCTGGCTTCTTTCTGTGGGTCCCTGATTGATTTTCTTTTGTATTTTAGTAGAGTATTGTAGCCAATTGGCTACAATTATTGTAGTCAAACTATCCCCTATATATATATATATAGACATGCAATTGGTTATTTAATTTGAAATTAAATAATTGGTCATTATGGTCAAGAGTCATTCATTTTTGTCTATATATGCTACGAAACTTCAAGTCTTCATATGTAAATGTGTATATTACAGTATATGTTTTCAGATAAATATATATAGGCAATGCAGTGTAATAAAGCAAAAGGTATATATAGACATGCAATTGGTTATTTAATTTGAAATTAAATAATTGGTCATTATGGTCAAGATATATGGACATGCAATTGGTTATTTAATTTGAAATTAAATAATCGGTCATTATGGTCAAGACTCGAGAGTCATTCATTTTTGTCTATATATACTACGAAACTTCAAGTATTTGTTCATACAAGAGGTCTCAACATAATTTATTAATATTTTCATAGAATAAACGTTAATGTGAACTGTAGACGCATAGTCCGGACTGAACCAAGAATGGGCCAGGCCCGGCAGACAGCGACCCACTCTAAGCCTAAACCCTAATCCATGCCCTATAAATACAGGGCTGAGATCTTCTTATTCACTACGACCAAACAGGTTACCCTAAACCTAATTCTCATATGCTCCACGCATCAATACTAACTTGACCGTCGGAGGTGGATCCCGGGGCTACGGCCTCGGGTCCACTCCTAACGGGTTCTCTTTGTTGAACAGGTCTACTCAGGGCTTATGAAGACGACTAACGGCCCAAGGAGAGTCGTTGAATTAGTCCGCGCCAGATTATGCATCAACAAGTTGGCGCCATGCGTGGGACATGACTACGACAAGTTTCGTGTTCTCATATTACCGAAAAGCAGAAATCAGTTTCTAAAGTCGGTAACCCTAAAACCTTGTGAATTAATTCTACCATGCGTAGTTTAACAATATATCTATGGATAATATTTACGGATAGTCATGATCAAATATATGACTTATTGTGACTTATTTACGAATATTCTTTAAATTGGTAACAAGATTCCAATATTTAGTCACTTACCAATATTTATCAAAAAAGATATCCCAAAATCTTTTAAATATTAAAAAGATTTTACATAAATCTTTTACCTTGATAAACACGATTTTATCTAACGCTATGAGCGCATTATGTCCGCACGATCGGACCTACTTTATCTTTTAGACGTGAATTAATTCGCGCACATCTTTTAGACGCGAACAGTGCAGTCATGATAAATCTACCCGCGTTAGGCCATGCGTTTGGAAATCTTCGCAGATTGGCGCCATGCGCGCACTGTCACGTACAGGCACCACGATGCTAGTCAATCGCCATGAGCGCACTGTCACTGTCACGTACAGGCACAGGACGAAAGCCGTGGTCAACTGCGATTATCCACAAAATGTTAGAGTCTATGCGAACACGATAAATCTATCTGCATCTGTGCGTGCAACAGAAACTATTAGTCGCGGTCATAGTACATTCATCCGCGCCATTGTTTTTATTATAACAAAAAGAAAAATCAATCAATCGCCATGTGCGCATTGTTTTTCTTATTAGCTACATGCTACTTCTTTTATGTAAAACCTCACTATAGGTGTAATTCGCACTACTATTTCTTTTATGTATTAATTTTATATGCTATGTGCTATACTTTTGCTACGCGCTAATCTTTTACCTCATTAAGTTTTATATGTTGCGATTCGCGACATATACTTTTAATATTTGCATTAAGTGTTTTTCAGGATTTGAATAACTAAGTTTAATGCTCCTACACGAGTAGCACCATCAAACTTGGGGGGCTACCAGGGTATATAATACCACTGTTTCCGTACAAGTCACGCAGGCATATTTGGAAGCAGATCGTACGTAAGAGGTACTGCAGGCCCGGTACAAAGACGAATTTAAATATTCGCAGCATCTTACCGCAGGGGAGACGTTCTTTGTCGGTTGTAAAGATGAACGTAATGTTCGCACACAGCGCGCCCAGCGCGCACCTTTGTCGCGAACAACGCGCATCCTTACCGCGCACAGCGCACACTTTTGTCACGGACAACGCGCACTTCTGCCACAGAAGCACGTCTTTTGTCGCACTATGTTGCATCGCTACTGGTACAAAAGGTACGCCCTTATCTAGGATGCAGCGTAGGGATCCACCTATCCACCTTCACCATTGTGAGACAATCACAATCGCAATGCCAGTGCGCACTGTCGCATTTGGGCTGCGCAGTATGGTCTGACCCATGCGCACACATGGAGACAATCCATGCGCACACCTGAGTTGCGCACACATGCCATCATGGTTGATTAGGCCTACGCGGTTATGAACAGAACTTAAGTCTAGCATAACATAGCCATGCGCTATGTCACACTAAACTTGGGGGGCTTGTAGACGCATAGTCCGGACTGAACCAAGAATGGGCCAGGCCCGGCAGACAGCGGCCCACTCTAAGCCTAAACCCTAATCCATGCTCTATAAATACAGGGCTGAGATCTTCTTATTCACTACGACCAAACAGGTTACCCTAAACCTAATTCTCATATGCTCCACGCATCAATACTAACTTGACCATCGGAGGTGGATCCCGGGGCTACGGCCTCGGGTCCACTCCTAACGGGTTCTCTTTGTTGAACAGGTCTACTCAGGGCTTATGAAGACGACTAACGGCCCAAGGAGAGTCGTTGAATTAGTCCGCGCCAGATTATGCATCAACATGAACACAAGTGGATGAATGATTTGCACACTTTTAAATTTTATTGGGACAATATAATGTAAAATTAGTTAAAGCAGATTATATGTAAATTACAACTGCTTACTGCATCTATTGGAGTATGCAAATAAAATTCAAGAGAGTGTAAATCATTTCTCATAATTTATATTTTGGCAAAAGTAGGTCGAGTCCAGTTTCCTTACCTAGTAATGGTAATTCTAGAAAAACTGAAAGTGAACCAAGTCCAAGGTAAAGCGTTATTTGTTTTAATCTTTTAAAACTCCGGTTGACCCAGTCAATTAAACTGGAAACTGGTTGAGTTATCAGAAGCCAGTTATGAGAATAAATTCTTGTTGAACCGTCAGTTGAATCATGAATTGGGAGCTCGGCCAGTTCAATTAGAGAACAGGTTTTTTAGTACATTGATTGTTTGTTTATTAACATGTCAAATGTGATAAATTACAGTTTTTACAAGTGTATATCTAGTGACAAGTGATTGTGTGAAAGATTCTTTGTGAACATTTTATGAATGCATCATTTTTCTATTATTCCTAAACACCTTTTCAAATATAATAATAATGCACAATACCCCCTACACCTATAAACCTTTATATCTAAACACCCATTTATTACTACTAGCATCGGCGGGTACCATGTAATTAAAATATTCAACGAAATTTTCTTAGTTCTTTATTTTACGATACAATTGTTCTATATTTTATGATACAATAGCTGTACAGATGATGATAATTTTAGTTTTGAATAATTTTAAGTAATAACAATATTTTTCATAGAAAAACTGTACATTATCCATGTGATGTTGTGACAATACTGAGTCAGTATCTGGTATATTGTAAAGGTATGGGGTTAAAATAATGACCTGTAGTCGCAAGTTATCATTAAATAATAACACCATACCGAATTTTAAAAATCACTTACATTATACTAAAAAAATTAGTTCTTTAAAATTAGTATTTGTTATATTTGTCCCATGTATATGGATGATACAAGTAAAAAAGCACTTATAAAGATAAAGAAAAAGTAAATGTAGAAGTCATATGGGTTACCTTAAAAAGTATAATTATTATTATACAAATACATATAATAAATATAAACTATATAATTAGCACTTAGTACTTTGCACCATTGCATCCTAGCTTTGAAAAAATCGTCCGATTTTTATAAAACAAAGTTTTTATTGTTTACAGTAAGTTTTATCAAAAAAATTCTATTGATTTAATAAAATTTAGAATGGATTTTGAAACTCTATTGACTTAATAATATCGTTTTCGGACGACTTTTATGGGTTAGCCGAATCGGTGATAACTACGGTTCCCGGTTGAACACTTTGGTCTTGTCTATTTTTTAAAACCATATGTACCATCAATTTGTGTGTTTTATTAGTTTGTACAATATGTATAATAACAAGTATTTTTTTTATATTAGGGGTGTTTTAAAAGTAACATTTATTAGGTAATTATTGTTATAAATGTTTTTTTTTTCTTATATTAAATTACATTGTATTTTTTTATTATTTTTTTAAAAACTTGTCTACAAAAAGTGCTTTAAAGTGTTGCAATAAATGCTATTATAGATGTACTTATTAAAATTTGTCACTATAAGCAAGTGTTCAATCTTAATTTTTTAAGCCTTCTATTTTAAGAGTGTCATAAATGCTTTATAATGTAGTATATATAAACACCCTTTTAAGTTTCCCAATAATGCAAAATAGCCTTCTAACTCATTAACATTTATATTTAAGGGATAATCACCAAAATAGACCCGGCAACCATGGTGAATTCAGTTCCTGCTCACAGATCCAAATATGTCTTTTTTTAAACAGGACAACTGGGCAACTTGACCCATATGATGACAAGTGCCCCCAGTTGCCCAAAAATTGGCGGGTGTTGCCAAAAAAATTGACAAGTTGCCAAAAAAACTGACAGACAATCAACACTTGTCACTTGCAGAGAGTGACACTTCATCAGTTGCACAATTACCATGTCTAAAAAGACATTATTCGATCTGAGGGCAGAAACCAACATTTAATATTCAAAAACACTCCTTTAAAGTTACTAAATGCAAAATAGCTCCTAAAATTACTAGAATATAGCAAATTAACTTCTAAACCTATTAAACTCTATTTTTACACACTTACGTCACTTTATTTTTGAGACTTTTTATTGAAAAAAATATACTATTCATATAACTTTATTTCATAGCTATAAAATAAATGTTTTTGCAGCACGGGTAAAAAATCTCGTTACAAACATACACTAACTAGTTATAAAATCCCACATGACACAAGTTATAAAATCCCAATCTTATTTTACAAATTGCTTTATAAAAGTACTTTTTCCGTCTCAAATTTATTGTCCACATTTCTTTTTTGGGATGTCTCAAAATAATTGTCCACTTTCCTTTTTAAGTAAAAACTAGAGAATATTTTAAGGGAATATTCTCATTTAGTGGTTGAGATGTATAGGGGACCTATTTTTATTAAACTTTGTAATTTCTCTTTCATGACAATTAATTTGAGACGGAGGGAGTATAAGTTTAATCGTGAGTGATATGGGCTAACTTTCATTATAAAGATAGAGGACATTTTATATGAGGAGATCGATGATTATTTTTTTTTAGAAAGGCAACACAATTATATAACCCACAACACAACAAATACAAAGAAAAGGCACCCCGCCCCACTTAATCAAGCAAATTAAATGGCGGAGGGACCCAAGAGATCAAATTACAAAAAATAACGAAGGACCAGAAGTGTCCAAACAGAACTAAATCCTACACTAAATTGTTTCATGATGAAGTTAGAACAGATACTAAAACATGATACCAAATACTCACTTTTAATAATATAATCTGACCCAAACATATAACTTTTCTTGCACTTGATAGGCTGCCACTTGCCTGCCCAAACAGATATTGCAGACAAACATGCGAATGGAGCTCAACAATTCACTCAAATACTTGTACTCAAATTTATATTCCAATCCCACTGATCAACATATCCATTAAACCATAGGAGTTAACAGCAAAGGCCAAAAAAGCATATAAGATAACCGCTTTGAATATTTACTGTCACCTCCATACCCAACAATAGAACCATTTCATTTGATTGCAGACTGCAATACACAAAGCTCACAAAAGATTATACCATCTTCATGATCCTGTACCCGGACACAAACAGAATAATGCTTACTGAAATCGATTCTTTGTGGGGTCCCGTAACCATTGTTGCCAATCTATCTCTTTATATTTATTTGACCTTCTCACGATCCACTCGTAACTTCTTAACTGAATGACTTGAACGATTTTGTTAGTACTTGAAATCTTGTTACCGAACACACGTGCATTTCTTTCTTTCCATATGAAGTAACCGGTAGACCAAATAACCGCTTGCCAAACGCGAGAAAAAAAGGTAGGGACATTAACGTTTCCATTTGAAGAAAAAAACTCATCAAAAGAGAAAGCATTAACGCACCCCACCTTCCACCAATTAAATATCTTTTCCCAAACCCCCATAGCTAAATCACAAGTGGTCAAGCTATGAGAACACGTTTCCACAAAATTCTTACAACTTGGACATAGAACCGAGTCCAAATCAACACCTCTTCTATCGAGCTCCACACGAACCGGTAGTCTTCCTCTCAACGCCCTCCACACGAATATGTTAACCTTCTTGGGCACCAACTTGTTCCAAATCGTTTCATGACCTCCATTATCCGACACAAGTAACTTTTCCTCGATCAATCTTGATAGCTCTTTAACCGTGAACTCACCATCTACACCAAGCTTCCATTTCCATCGGTCCTTACAATTATTAGAAATAACCACATGTTGCACAACACCTAGAAGATCCTCAAACTCCCTACATACTCTACCTCTAATACTTCTAACCCAATCCCATACCCACACCCACCTATTGTCTACCCAATCCCCTCTATCCCCAACACAAATCTCCTTCCTTCTATCTAGATGATATAACCTAGGAAACCTATCACAAAGCCTCCGATTATCCACCCAACGATCTACCCAAAACCTGATATCCCTCCCATCGCCCACCATCCCAACAAACGAAGAAGTGAACTCAACCCCCAACCCTTCAATCTCCTCACCACACTTCACAATATCACGCCATACCCCACCCCCTTCACCCCTCCACCCCCTGCCCTAACATCCCCCAAGCCCCCACCCTCCCCATGAATACTTTTGATCACCCTAACCCACATACTCTCGCCTTCCTTTCTAAAACGCCACCACCACTTACCTAACAGTGCCAAATTTTTCGCACGTAAAGACCCAATATTAAGCCCTCCCTCCCCAAACGAGGATAAAACCGAACTCTATTTTACCCAAGAAAGCTTTTTACCCTCCCCCAACCCACCCCAAAAAAAGTTTTTCTAATTCTCTCAAGATTTTTAATGATACTTGTAGGTACGCGGAACATCGAAAAATAATACAAAGGCAAGCTACCAAGGACCGATTTAACCAATGTTAGACGTCCCCCGAACGACAACGTTTTAGCTTTCCAATCTCCCAATTTCCTTTTGAATTTTTCCACCACGATGTTCCAAGCATTTACCCGCCTCATGTTCTCCCCAATTGGTAGTCCCAAATATGTGAATGGAAATTCCCCGATGTCACACCCCATCCACCTTGCCATATCCGACATTTCATCCTCATTAACTCCAATACCGTATAATTTACTCTTATTATAATTGACCCTTAGACCGGAAACTTCTTCAAAACATTTAAGGATACACATAAGAGATTTGGCGTTCTCTTTATTCCATTCCCCGAAGAAAATAGTATCATCCGCGTATTGAAGATGAGAAACCGTAACATTATTTGCACCCACCGTCACACCTCTAAATATGCCTTTTTCTACTGCTTCATTAATAATCGCATTTAACCCCTCCGCCGCCAAAATAAATAAAAAAGGCGATAAAGGATCACCTTGTCTAACGCCTCTCTCTAGCCCAAATTCTTCCGATGGCGAGCCATTTACAAGAATTGACGTAGAAGAGGACCTAAGACATGAATCCACCCAACTGCACCACTTAATCCCGAACCCCATTTTCTTCATGATATCAATTAAGAATCTCCAATTGATGCTGTCGTATGCCTTCTCAAAATCTACTTTAAATATTAAGCTCTTTCTTTTCTTTTCTTTCAAGAATTCCATCATTTCATTTGCTATCAGGACCCCGTCGAGGATGAATCTTCCTTTTATAAACGCATTTTGAGCTTCCCCGACCACAATCCCCACCACACGTTTAACTCTTTCCGCTAACAATTTTGCTATAGTTTTATAATAGCACCCAATAAGACTAATAGGCCTAAAGTCTCCAAGCCCAATAGGATCTGCCACCTTAGGAATAATAGTGACAAAAGATGCGTTGCAACCCCTTGATATCTCCATTTTCTCCCAAAACCACCTAATCGCACCAACTAACTCCGGTTTGATAATCTCCCATATCTTTCGAATAAACTTGAAATTAAAACCGTCAGACCCTGGGGCTTTATCCCCTCCACATCTACGAATAGCATCCCACACCTCTTTCTCATCAAAAGGTTTCTCTAACATGCTAGTGTCTTCCCTAGATATTTTCTCAATTCTAGAGCTACAGAATATCGGACGAGTTACCCCATTTTCAGAGAACAGCTTTTTATAGTGTCTAGCCATCTCCGCTTTGATTACCTTCGGATCTTCACACCATACCCCATCAACCATGAGACCTCTAAGATTACATTTATTGTTCCTCCTTTTAACAAAAGAATGAAAAATTTTGGAATTTTCATCACCTTCTGCATCCCACCTAATTCTAGTTTTTTGACGCAGCATATTACAATATTCCTTTTCCTTTTCCTCCCACCTCTTCCTCGCCTCTAACCATAACATCCTCTCACTATCGTCAAGAGTTCTCTTTTCCGCTTCTAACTCCCATAACATAGAATTTTGGATAGTGGAACTTTGTAGCTTTCTAAATGGCGATGATATTAGTTAAATGCTTATAGGTAATGCTTTTTATTAAATTTAATAAGATTGAGAGCAATTTTTATTGTTAAAGAGATCCAGTGTCCGTGATCTGTATTGGGCAGTGTTTGTTTATAAAATGTAGCACTTTTTTTTTTTTTTTTTTTTTTTTTTTTTTTTTTTTTTTTTTTTTCATGTTTGTCTGCAAGCGGGCATTGGGCAGTGTTTGTTTTTAAAATGTACTTCTTCCGTTTCAAAATTACTGTTTATATTTTTTTTAGATGTCTCAAAATAATTGTCTACTTTCTTTTTTAAGTAAAAATTAAAAAATATAGTAGGAGAATATTCTCTTTGAGTGGTTGAAAACTAAAGTAACCCCACTTTTATTAAAATATATGATTTCTCTCTAATGACAATAATTTCGAGACAGATGGAATAGCACATTTTTTTTTCTTCATGTTTGTCTGCAAGCGGGAAGAGAAAATTAAAGAAATACAATTGCTTTTTTTACTCTTATGTTTGCAGACCAGAAGAAGAAATGAAAGAAGCGCGTTATAACACCCCAACCAGTGAAAGGTAGAAGTATCACATTATGGTAACATATCAGAATATACAAAGAATATAACGCAAACGGAAGACTTCATAAATAACATAAGTCATGAACATCAAGACTCAAATATTACAAAATCCCAACATAAGTCTAAAGGAAATAAAATGAAGTAAATAATCCAACATAAATCCCAACATCCAACATAAGTTCCATAATCATCAAATCAAATGGAGAAACTAATATGGTAGGTCCTCTATGCTCCTACTCTCAACACTCAAGCCCAGATTCCCACTTATTACCCACCACATAGAAAAGAAAACGCGGCTGAGCATAAAAAGCCCATTGAACAGATATATATGCAAAGCAGTAGTAATAAGCAAAGGAAATGAGAAGGATCATAAGAATGAGCATAATGTATCACAAGTCCAATGAATGAAGCATAATAGAGATATCAAATGTAAACAAAATCAGATAATAATTAGAATCATAGACATAGAGCACGTATCAACAAAGACTTGTCTAAACGAGGTACTCGAATAGACACATAGAAACATAGGAAAGCCACGAGCCGACCTACCGAGGTACTCGATAGATCTCAAATCACATAATCACATATCCAACATATCATAAGTGTACGGAGAAGGGAGACCTCTAAGTACCAAAGGTGAAAGGGGTACAGAGCACGTACAGCCAGTCACAATCCAAAATCATATCATATCTGTAGGATCGAAATATGTTGATTTTGTGGTGATTCGGGAGGTCTTGGATTATGATGGAAAATTATGTTGGCCATTGTTGAGTTAGAGAGAGAGTAAAATAGAGAGGGGAAGTTCTAGTGAGAGAAACAAACTAGTTGTGTGTGTGTATTAATGAACAACCAACCCTCTCCCTTGGTGGGAAGAGGGTATATATACACTTACATAATAATGCCCCATGAAACGGGTTGTGAAGTGAGCTGACAGTGGGTAAAGACCCGACCCACTCCACGAATACTATTTACAGTTATATTAAACTAAACTGCTACTAATAATAATAACAAAGTTTACTAGCTATCTTAATGCTAATAGAACATCGGGGTGACCGAGTCTTTCATAGGAATATTCGTATTCCTAACAATCTCCCCATAAGGGAGGTCACCCCAGAAATTACAATTTGAATTCTAGCATTCTATTCCTTGAATTAAAATTCCTAGCTCGTAGACTTTGATTCTTCAAGTTCATTGATCTTTGTTCTTCAAGCGATGATCTTCATGATTAATGTTCCGTTGACGCATGTGATCTTTGAGCATTCTTTGAGATCATCACCCACCGTAAATCTTTAAGTTCATCCATTATAGTAGCGCCTTCATGTGATGTAGTGACTATTGGACCGGCATGCTCACACCTTACTGGATCAGGAGACTTTGCATCATAGTTGCTGAAGTGTTGTTGTAAGTCTCTCATCTTTCATGATCATCTTTGATAATGAGTTCGGAGTTTGAACATGGGGCATGGATTGACACGTCTCTGTTGGAAGTAGGTACCACCATCACCATCTTTATATCAATCTGAAATAAAACAGTTAGCAATAAAGTTGGAGAGCGAATATGGCTTTGTCATTCGCTCAATGTGGTTAGATTAACCTTCGGGTCCATGAGGACCGACCTGTGATCAAGTAGAATCCCCTTTAAAGAGAATTCTTCTTGACAGGACTTTCCAGCTTGTAGTATTGAATCTTCCAACGAATCAATCATTAGAATCATCAAACTAAGCATGTTCTCATACCGGAACGTCTCAAAGCAGACAGCACGGTAGAGTGAATCAATGAGTTAAATACTCAATGATTGATGAGAAATTGATTAGAGAAAAAAAATCACTCGCTTGTCATTAGATAAACATTTTATGCAAAACGACGAGAGTTTTATACATTAAATCACATTTCTTTCATAAACACTTTTGTTTGAAAATATTCACAATCAATGTGCTCGAAATTCAATTGGTGAGCACATCGAAAGGTTTTCCAAAAGCATCCGTCAATCCAATTTCCTGGAACAAGTTTGATTCAAAAATGTGAATCGCCCAATCGTTTCTTTCCAGTTGGTCACAAGTTTGATCCATGAAGAATCTCACATGTTACCCACCATGAGCTTGTTTGATGCTTACTCAAGAGGGATTTCCATCTTCATTGTAAATACTTTCGTATCACTCGGATATTCTGGCAATTACCAAAAGGATAATGCGTAGGACTCTTAATATATTTACTTACTTTCCACGGTGTATGAAATAGTAAGCATGATGAAAGTGTGTCCTAATGAGATTTATGGATGATCTCTTAGCTCTAGACTCAATAGTGCATTTTGATTCCGCAACTGGAGACTGGAGAGGTGTCTCCTAATTCAATATCAACATGGCTCGCAATGAGCGGTTGATAGTTTATGCAGGGTTCCCCGTGAGAATGAAACAAGTTCTTTTAAGAGAACTTGAGTGGCTTGGAAGGTTTTAGTGAAGTGCGTCACTGGGTCCATGACGTCTTGTCTTCAATACCGGTGCTACCTTAGTAACAACCAATAACATATGAATTGAACCCGGTTTCTGCCCTAAGGTTGAATATATGGAGGGCTATTTCTTTTCACCCTTTCTCATTATATATCTTTTTCATTTTTCAACCCCTTCAGTGCTTACCGAGACTTCATTACTAGAACCTTGTTGGGTTTGTTCCAGTACTAGCTCCATCTCAGTCGGCACTCTTCCCTTATCTCACTTCTCTCCTTTTTTAATCATTCCTAAGGACATCTACTCTAACTAGAGGATTGTCCCTGGGAAGATCCCTCCGGTTCTGGCTGGATCATGGGAACTAATACCTAACCTTATCATCCTTATAACTCCATTAAATAAAATGGTCGGTCTTTGGTATCATTCCATAATTGCCATCATGAATCATTCGCTCCCCCTTAATATGTGCATCGATATACGAAAGAGTTTAGCACATATGAGGGAGCCTACACTTGAGTCCAAAAGATCACATTTGTTTATCAGATTTCATATTTAAATCACATTCTTCGGGAAAGTATTTAAATCACATATGTGTACATCAGGGATGCACAACAGGTTCACGTGATTGGGCTTAATCATTCATTCCGGAGTTGATATCCGTAGAGATGATCAGTGCTTCAACCTGTTACTTTGGTGTTATCGTCTCAACTTGTGTTGAGTACATGTGTACGTCACGGGCTGATTAATCGTAACCATCAGGGGAGAGAAATGTACATCAAGGATGCACAACAAGTTCACGTGATCAGGCTTAATGTCTTATGAAACAAATTAAAGATGATCAGTGGTTCAACTTGTTACTTTGGTGCTATCATTTCATGTGTACGTCACAAGCTGATTTGGTATATGTAATATAACTGGAAGCGTTTGGTGAGATGAAGATGTTGATATTCTATTCCCCAAATTGACAACCTTGAAAAGGGCGAATAAACTAAATGTCAGTCATCAAGTGGATCTACTTACCGTTGATTGTACACTTATTTACTCGTTCAGTCAAAAATGGCAGTCATATGCAATTTTTGAGGGGGAGAAGGGTGAATAAACTAAAAGTGGATCTATTTACCGTTGATTGTATTCTTATTCACTCGTTCAGTCAAAAATGGCAATCTCATATGCAATTTTTGAGGGGGAGAAGTGTGAAGAAACTTCTTGTTGATTGATTTTGGGTCTATCAACATCTTCTCACGGGCTGATATTATTAGTGATGATGGGCTTCTAGTTAATGCTTCATGTACACATCATTATGATGATTCCGATTAATCGCAACCATCAGGGGAGAGATATGTGTACATCAGGGACGCACAACAGGTTCACGTGATTGGGCTTAATCATTCATTCCGGAGTTGATATCCATAGAGATGATCAGTGCTTCAACCTGTTACTTTGGTGTTATCGTCTCAACTTGTGTTGGGTACATGTGTACGTCACGGGCTGATTAATCGTAACCATTAAGGGAGAGAAATGTACATCAAGGATGCACAACAAGTTCACGTGATCGGGCTTAATGTCTTATGAAACAAATTAAAGATGATCAGTGGTTCAACTTGTTACTTTGGTGTTATCATTTCATGTGTACCTCACGAGCTGATTTGGTATATGTAATATAACTGGAAGCGTTTGGTGAGATGAAGGTGTTGATATTATGTTCCCCAAATGGACAATCTTGATGAAGGTCGAGTCTACAGTCTGTTCTACATTTTCCGCTGCGTGTTAGAAGACTAAAGACGATATGCATTTAACTATCAAAAGACTTCTTCATATTCAGGGCATTCATTAGGAAGGTTGTCAGTTTGGGGGAGAGCACTAATTAGGGGAGAGTGAAAAGTCAGAATTAATCCCTAATTAGATTTGCTCACATTGTTCTTCAGCAAGCAAAGTGATGGCGGCTGAGAAGAGTCAGGAAGCTGAAAGATGTAATGAAGTTTGAAGACCACTCTCGGAACTGCTGCATCAAGTGTTTCACCGTTTATGAAGATCTATGATATAATGTTTCAACCATTGGTTTGAAGAATACTTTTAGCCCGTTCAAGTGTTGTATCTCCTATATTCCGCTGATGCACAGATATCTGTTGATACAACCCATACTCCTTCATCAACCACAATGGTTCAAGAAGTACCATCTGTTAGTACTTCTCTAACAACTCATGAAACTATATCTTTGGTCATTTATCAAGGTGTTAAAGAACAAATTCTTGGAATTCAAGTTCCTGAGATCGATGATGAAACCCTCCTCCACAAACTTACTCCAGACCCGAGTTCTGGAGAATCATCTTCACAAAGGGTCATTCGATCAAATTCTCATCAGCTCAATCAATCGTTTGGTTATATCAGCAAGTGGTCAAAGGCTCATCCATTAGAGAACGTGATTGGCAGTCCTTCCCGACCTGTTTCGACGCCATATGGTGCTACTTTGATTCACATGGAAATCTGATGCTATTCGGCGAAAAATGATCTGATTGAACGCTTATCTATCTAAGGAAGAATTAAGGAGGTAATTCTTCATGTATCCTTTGTAAATATATAAAATCATAAAAACACAAAAAGATTTTTCAATTTCATAAAACTTTTATAAAAACAAATACAAAAATATAAAAGTTTCAAAAAGAAAATACAAAACTAGAAAATTTTCAAAAATCAAAAAATATTCTTCTCACGACATGTCTCTCGTGTAATCAATATTATGTACGTTTCTAGAAATGTCATTCAATAATGACACGGAAACATACATATGCTTGAGCGAGAGTTCTTTTATGTTTTTCAAAATAATACTTTCTAAAACATGTCGTTTCTTAAAATCTTCTTTTAAAATGGCTTGCAGTCATTTCAGGCTGTAACCCGGACTTAAAATTATGGCTTGCTATTACTACATATAGCAACCCGATGTTCAAAATGAGGAAAAAACGTCGCCAAAAAGACGGTTGTTCCTAACAACGGATGAAGTTCATCCGGGCATCGATTACGTTACATCCATGCACTCTCGATCTAATGTACGTTTCAGTGCATTATTTCTTGTTTAAGAAGAGAAGTCTTCTTTTTACCAAAAACAAATATTTTTCCATCTATGATTCTTCAAAAAAATATTTTGTATCTCAAATGGTGGTTTAAAACAACTTTTGAAAATCAATTGGACTTAAATCTTTTATAAAATTTGCCACTCAATCTATGATAAAAGGTTTATTTTTTCACAAAATGTTAAATATACAAATGCTCATAGATTGAGGGGGAGAGTGATTTCAAATTTTATTTTAGATCATCAAATGTTCATCTTTGATCCGTTCAAGCAATGAGTAAAAAAAAGTGGTGTTATGTGTCAATATATGAATTTTTATGAGTCTTCGTTTAACTCCAACTCGCTTTTGAAACTCATCATTTTTGACACTAACAATCTCCCTCATAAATTGAGGGGGAGCATCGAAATGTTCCATTATCAATATACATTAAAATCATACCACATTTTCTCCCAAATTTTCTAACTTATTTAAATTAATTGAGATCACAAATCTCAAATTGGTTTGAAATTTTTGATCGGGGGAGAAGATGTGATTTAAATATGAAAAAATGATTAAAATGTGATGTTTTGAACCCAAATGTATGCTCTCCCTTATGTGCTAAAATCTTTTGTATATCAATGCACATATTGAGGGGGAGCAAATGATTTGTGAAAAAGGATCCTTGCATTTTAAGAGATCGAGACTCAGATTTGACTAATGAATTGACGAAACACAACTGTCTTGAATCGAAAGGACTAGTCCTGGACGGGTAATAATTTCAAGCTGGTTTAACCAGTGATGTAAGCGTGTCTCGAAGAGGACTTGTCTGAGTAGAGTGTACCATTTCGAGAAACCTTTTGTGGATTTGATCGGGCCGGGTAATAACTTCAAGCTAGTCTAACTAGTGATGTAAGCGTGTCTCGAATGCCCGTTCATGTTCACTAAAGGTGGATCAATTCAAAAGTGCAAACTCTTCCCGACATGTGCAAATTTTTGAATAAAAACATATGAGCACATGTTAATGGGGAGCATTTGAAAATGACAAAACTCTCAACGCGTTAACTAAATGTATTTCTCAATCATAAACACGTTGAGAGAATTTTCAATGATTTGGTGTATGGCAACATAGGATAGTTGATACGTGGGAATCGCACCAGGCTTTACCTCTCAAGGGATCTTAAGAAGCTTACAACCCCCACCAGGCAGTGTACCTGATCGTTGTAGTATAGTATAGTGACAAGTACCGGGGGATTGATCGTTCAGCTAGGAATAGTGTCGCTAGGATTAGAAAACCTAAATACTAGTTCTAAAGATGAGAGATGATTGTTTTGGTATTTTTATATTTTTTAGAAAGCAAGTAAATGTCTCGGGTTTGAAGGATTTGGGCGGAATTAGTTGCTAGTCAACTAACCCAATACTAAGATGCAATCAAAATAAAATACTAAAAATGAAAATAATCTAAATTATACTAAGGTTGTGAGCAATAAGTGGAGAAAATGTGTTTACTTAGATTTCACTACTCCCTAGACATCTTTTACACGTTAATTACTTGTTATAGTTGCATGGATGACGGATCGTATTCCTTAATATCATTCATGGGGTGGCGCACTTAACTCCCCAATTCTATGAGCTCTTATCTCCTCATATACCATGCCCAGCACAACCATAGGGATTATAAACAGTGGCTCATGCATTAAATACAACCAATAAAGACCTAGTGCACATCGGTTCATGTTTCTTAAGACGTTCAAGCATGTTACCATTTGGAGATCTGCCAGTTTTCTTAAGCCTAACATCAAATTCATTCATCCAAAACAATTATAAACAAGTAATCAACATATAATTAACATCTAGGTTTCATTAGATCCAAGCAAACACAAGATAGATCTAGCCTAGCATGATGAAATTAAAACAAGAACAAGATATAGACAACCAACACTTAGACATATTGATTGAATTAAAAGAATAGTTATCTCAATTACACATGAAAGGTATCAAGGGTTTGGAACCCTTGAAAAACCTGTAAAATTCGCACCAAGTTCGTACTTAGGGTTTCTCCAAAACTTCTCTCCTTTTAATGTGAAAATTAGAAAACTATATATAGGAAATAGGGTTTGACGGCGTCAAGACAAATCTTGTGACGCCGTCACCTCGCCGCCAAAATAATTCTCGGACTGCCTTGATCTACTTTTAACGCCGTCATGTATTAGCGTTTTCCAGGCCGTCATGAATTTTACTCTTGACGCCCTACTTTGTGACGCATTCAAATCAGTTCTGGATCGTCATGGAAATTACTCTTGACGCCGTCAGAAATTCCTTCTTGACGCCGTCACCTACTATTCCCAGCTAGGAAAATTAAGACTTTGGCGTTTTCTTCACTTTTATGCTCCAAAAACGTCCGAATTGCTTCCTTTTCCAGATTTCTCTCCCAAAGTACCTAAAATCACAAAAGGAACGATTTAGGGCAATATTTGATCAAATAAATTCAATTCCGGGCTTAAATGACCCCCTAAAAGTGGTTCATTTTTCGCCTCATCATATACCCTTACACTTGAGATTTGCTTGTCCTCAAGCTAATGCGCTTTTATTCTAGTCAAAATACAAGTTAGGGGTCATTTAACACTAATATAAAAGTAATTACAACAAATAATCATTCCACTAAAGACCAATAGACAAGCACGGAGGTCATACACTAGCACCTCACAAATAGTGTTTAGATACTCACATCTCTCGGGTGTAATAAAGTGTAAATTACAATATGGAAACGGAAGATATCTCTCACTACCTGTCATAGCAAAATAGAATACCATAGGCTTGGGAAAGGATCAAACCTCCACCACATGGCATAAGCACCTAGGATAAACTATCAAAGAGGTCTTTTAAAGGGTTGTAACGTTAGGTGTAGGGATATGAAATACACGGTTTTGTTGGATAAAGGAAGTTTTACTGGTGGCGAGTTAACAATCTTGGTCAATTACATGTACAATATGGCGTTGCTAAGCCAAGACTAGACTCGACTTAAGCTAATAAATGAAAAATAACAAAAACATAAAATGAACATAGAATGAAAAGGGATGGTAGTCCGTATGTTTTTCTCTTTTCCTTTTTCTATTTTTTTCTTTTCTTTTCTTGATTTTTTTTTTTCTTTTTTTTTTTTTTTTTTCTTTTTTTTTTTGTGCGCATACACTCTTACCCTACCATCCAAAATAATACATCATAGGGAATGAAATTCCCCTTACACTTGAATCTTTACATACTTTACAATAAACTAAACTAATGACTCGAATTAAGAAAATCAAAACACTTGGAGCACTTTTAAGATTAACGTACATATGGGGGTAATAATATTATGTTCTTTCCCATTATTCCATAAAATAAGTACTTTACCCATGAGTCCCAATCGTCCCAAAACAATATGTACAAGGATATGACTCGACTTAGCAACCATGTAATCAATTAGATAGTTAACTTAGGGTTTAACAAATAACAATAATGCACTAAAGATGAGTGCATACACGGAAGGCTAAGGCGATTTGGGTGTACATTTAAGTGGGGTGTAACAAATTCTTCCTTTAAGTAAAATGCTTAAAGTTAGAAACGAAAAGATAGGCTCAGAGGGGTGTACTAGGGGTTTCGTGTACTAAAAATGAGTACAACGCTAAGGGTTTGGGAAAAATTAGTTGACTTAACTAGCCAAGTAATATGACTAAAATGGTCAAGTGATTATGATACGGGTTTAACACAAGGGTGATCCTAATGCCTCTTATCATGTAGTAAATCGTACCACACGAATGTAGTCTCACTAGCGGTCTCGGGATGCATCACTAACGCAAGTTCTAGAATCTAAATGCTACCGGTACACTCATAAGCACTAATAGTAAATGCTTTTCCTATCAAATCTAAAGGCGAACCTCACATATTTGGGTGGAAAATTTTTCTGAATATACGGTTATATGCTAGTCATACAATCTCCTATCCATGAGACGCTTGCTATGGCTAAAGTTTCACTCCTAAATGTTGTAAAAAAATTTAAATTTGGCGCTAAAATTGCACTAACAAGTATTTCTCATAGTTTTATTACACATCTACCATCAAACAAAAACAAACTCAAGCGAAAGTGCATATGTAAGGTATCATCTTTTTACCCTCCCCTTACACTTAGGATGAACATTGTCCCCAATGTTCAAGTAAAGAATGTAAAAGTTAAAAAATAAAAAGAATGAAATCAAATACTCCCCTGATTCGCTCGGTATGGATAATAAGGTGGCCAGGTTAAATCTTCCTCCAAGAAAATGAACAATCAAAGCTTCCCTTCCAGAATATAAATCATCTTCTTGTCATACATAACCTGTAAATCCTGAGAAAACAAGCAAGACAACCTCGCGTAAAATCGGCGGCATCCTATATAAGTTACTAAATCCTAGAAAACAAGATAAGATATAATGCTTGTGGAATGAAGTTTGCAGATCTCCTGGAGATTATAAAACTTAATAATTCACAAAAACCATGAGACTCCGTTAGAAAAACAAAACTGGTAAAATTTCCAGATTTTTACACGTGACGCCGTCAAGAGTTAACTCGTGACGCCGTCAAGAGTTAACTCGTGACGCCGTCAGGATTGACCTGCTGAAATTCTTATGTTAAGTTTCCGGAAAATTTCTGGAAAAACTTGGTCCTACTTCCTGGAAAATCCTGCAAAACTTCATTATGACTCAATACAAGCATTTGACTCTAACAAATACGAATATACATGTTCATTTAATATTGTGGAGAATCATGATCGGTTTGTTTCTTAAAAACATATTTGGGGTTTCCCCTTACACTTATCTTTTGCAAAAATACTTTTAGGTGGAGTTAAGACTAGGCCAAAACAACAAAGTAAAGTATTTCCACATTTTAATTGAGAAACGTGATCTACCAACAATAAAAACAAAGCATGCATACGGAAGCAAATAACAAACAAACAAAAATAAAATCACACAAAACATGGGTTACCTCCCAAGAAGCGCTTTTCTTTATTTACGAGTCTTGTAGCTAGACTCAAGGTCATAGGTTACTACGTGACCTCATCGTTGGTTCCAATCTCTAGGTCGTCTTCTAAACCAGTTTTGTATTCCGGACCTAGTTGTAAGCATTCTTTGTAGAAACCAAGCATCCTATTCTTTACATACTCTACTCCTCTACGTCTATCCTCCTCATTCCTATAATAAGCTGCTTGCTTGTGTTCTTTTTCGAAATTAGAGAGAAGGCGGTATTGCTCAATCTTGTAGGGCATTTGATAGGCAACCTCATCATTCTCTTCCTTGAATCTAACTATCCCTAAAGTCGGATCATAACTCATCCTAGTGGCTTCAACAAATGGTTTTCCAAATATTATTTGGCTTAGGCAAGCATCTATCACCGGACGAGTGTCTTCCACTATCATAAAATCGATGTCATAGGTGAGATTCCCTATAATCACATGCAATCCCTTCACTCTTCCTGCAATTGTAATACGTCCTAGTCATGATGTTCACGGGGGATCTAGGGTCGATGTAAGCTTTCCATATATGCATGTGCCCGATATTGCATGGTATGTTAATGTTAGAGGGGTCTCCCATTTTGATAAGGGGTGTGCCAAAGATATATGGTCTCTCGGGACTATCGAATAAATCCTTATGGTATTCCCGTTCTTCCTCGGTGGGCAACTTATCAAAGTATTTTTCTATAGGCTCTACCTCCTCTAATTCCTCTTCCTTGTTAACCTCAACTTCCCTACTCTCATCCTTAGTCTCGGCTTCTACTCTAACTTCATCCTTATCACTCTCTTCTATCTCCTTATCTATCGGCTTAATGGTGACAACATTGACAAAGTGGACATGTTTGGATGATGAGGGGTCCTTAATTTGGATTCTGTTATTGGTGTCCCTAGTGTCCTTCCTAGGTGTGATTAACGCTTGGTTGTTGAGGTCTTTCAACAAGTTGTCAATCTTGTTGGTTATCTCCGTTTGTTGTTGGTTAAATTTGGTTTCAAACCTAGCTATGCGAGCTTCTTGAGATGCCATAAACTTTGACATCAATCCTTCAAGATTGTTGGTACTACCATAGTTGTTAGAAGGATTGTTGTTGAAAGTACGGTTGGATGGTGGACCGTTTGGTTGGTAACGATTAGGCGGATTGGAAGAATTGGGTTGATTTTGTTTCCACCTAAGGTTTGGGTGATTTTTCCAAGAGGGGTTGTATGAATCACCGTAAGTGTTTGGCTCGGGCTTGAAAGTGTACCACTTATCTCCCGCTTCGTCGGTACGCGTGGATGCGTAGTCCGCAAAAGCTGTTCCGGGGAGTTCCACACAATCACGAGTGTCGTGGGGACCACTACATAATTCGCATGAAAAAGTGATTTTGTTCACTTGGCTTGAAGGCTTAGGAGCATCATAAGATTTCATGAGAAACTTGACTTGGTCCTCAAGTTCCATGATCCTACGGTCATGAGTGCTAGAATTGTTCGAAGGCAAAGATATTGCCTTGACCATTTTGTTCAAATCACGGGGATCATTCCAACTTTCGTTGTCATAGAGAGCAAGATCTTCTATGAGTTCCCATGATTGTTCCGCACTAAGATCACGTAGCTTACCACCGGCCGATTGGTCAATGGCTCGCCTCGTGGAGATATCGATATGGTCATAAAAAATTTGGACTTGGAGCCAAAGATCTATGCCATGATGAGGGACTTTTTGGAGTAAGTCCTTGAAACGAGTCCATGCTTCATAAAGAGATTCATTTTGATGTTGTTGGAACATCAAGATGTCATTTCTAAGCTTAGTGGTTCTCCCCGGTGGGAAAAATTGAGCAAGGAAACGAGTGGTGAGATCATCCCATGTGGTGATGGATCCCGCGAGTAAACGCTCAAGCCATTGACTAGCTTGATCCCGTAGAGAGAATTGGAATAGGCGTAATCGGGTTGTCTCTCTAGTTTCAACACCTAGGTCTATGGAATCTACGATTTTGAGAAAGTCCTTAAGATGTTGGTTTGGATCTTCGGAACGAAGTCCATGGAATGCACATCCGCTTTGCACCAACCGGATGGTGTCGGATCGCAAGGGGGTCACATTGGCTCCGGTGAGCTCAATGGTGTTTCGGTAGCCTTGGTGGCTTGGTCGGGAATACTCTCCTAAGTTTCGGGGCCTAAGAGGTTCTAGTGGTGGGTTTTGTTGTGGTGGGATGATGGGTTCAAAGATGTTCCCGTTGTCCATGATGTCGGGTGGTGAAGAGTTACGAACAAAGACACAAAGAAATAAGATAGACTAAAGAAAACCTAAAAATAAAAATAAAATCTTACTAGAAAGGAATCTAGCAAGTAGACCTAATAAAAGGAGATTCTAACCTAGACAATAACTATTCCCCGGCAGCGGCGCCAAAAACTTGATACGTGGGAATCGCACCAGGCTTTACCTCTCAAGGGATCTTGAGAAGCTTACAACCCCCACCAGGCAGTGTACTTGATCGTTGTAGTATAGTATAGTGACAAGTACCGGGGGATTGATCGTTCAGCTAGGAATAGTGTCGCTAGGATTAGAAAACCTAAATACTAGTTCTAAAGATGAGAGATGATTATTTTTGTATTTTTATATTTTTTAGAAAGCAAGTAAATGTCTCGGGTTTGAAGGATTTGGGAGGAATTAGTTGCTAGTCAACTAACCCAATACTAAGATGCAATCAAAATAAAATACTAAAAATGAAAATAATCTAAATTATACTAAGGTTGTGAGCAATAAGTGGAGAAAATGTGTTTACTTAGATTTCACTACTCCCTAGACATCTTTTACACGTTAATTACTTGTTATAGTTGCATGGATGACGGATCGTATTCCTTAATATCATTCATGGGGTGGCGCACTTAACTCCCCAATTCTATGAGCTCTTATCTCCTCCTATACCATGCCCAGCACAACCATAGGGATTATAAACAGTGGCTCATGCATTAAATACAACCAATAAAGACCTAGTGCACATCGGTTCATGTTTCTTAAGACGTTCAAGCATGTTACCATTTGGAGATCTGCCAGTTTTCTTAAGCCTAACATCAAATTCATTCATCCAAAACAATTATAAACAAGTAATCAACATATAATTAACATCTAGGTTTCATTAGATCCAAGCAAACACAAGATAGATCTAGCCTAGCATGATGGAATTAAGACAAGAACAAGATATAGACAACCAACACTTAGACATATTGATTGAATTAAAAGAATACTTATCTCAATTACACATGAAAGGTATCAAGGGTTTGGAACCCTTGAAAAACCTGTAAAATTCGCACCAAGTTCGTACTTAGGGTTTCTCCAAAACTTCTCTCCTTTTAATGTGAAAATTAGAAAACTATATATAGGAAATAGGGTCTGACGGCGTCAAGACAAATCTTGTGACGCTGTCACCTCGCCGCCAAAATAATTCTCGGACTGCCTTGATCTACTTTTGACACCGTCATGTATTAGCGTTTTCCAGGCCGTCATGAATTTTACTCTTGACGCCCTACTTTGTGACGCCTTCAAATCAGTTCTGGATCGTCATGGAAATTACTCTTGACACCGTCAGAAATTCCTTCTTGACGCCGTCACCTACTGTTCCCAGCTAGGAAAATTAAGACTTTGGCGTTTTCTTCACTTTTATGCTCCAAAAACGTCCGAATTGCTTCCTTTTCCAGATTTCTCTCCCAAAGTACCTAAAATCACAAAAGGAACGATTTAGGGCAATATTTGATCAAATAAATTCAATTCCGGGCTTAAATGACCCCCTAAAAGTGGTTCATTTTTCGCCTCATCAATAGTCATGAAGATATAAGGTGGCTAAGGTTAGGAAAACCGTCCTATGATCCGCCAGAGCCGGAGGGATCTACCCAAGGACAATACCCAATAGATAGTATTAGAAAGTCCTTAGGTATGATTATGAAAAAAGGAGTAACGTGAGAAAGGAGAAAGAAGGGGTTGAAGAATTAAAAAAGGGTAAATAAACTAAAAGTGGATCTATTTACCGTTGATTGTATTCTTATTCACTCGTTCAATCAAAAATGGCAATCTCATATGCAATTTTTGAGGGGGAGAAGTGTGAAGAAACTTCTTGTTGAATGATTTTGGGTCTATCAACATCTTCTCACGGGATGATATTATTAGTGATGATGGGCTTCCAGTTAATGCTTCTTGTACACATCATTATGATGATTCCCATTAATCGCAACCATCAGGGGAGAGATATGTGTACATCAGGGACGCACAACAGGTTCACGTGATTGGGCTTAATCATTCATTCTGTAGTTGATATCCGTAGAGATGATCAGTGCTTCAACCTGTTACTTTTGTGTTATCATCTCAACTTATGTTGGGTATATGTGCACGTCACGGGCTGATTAATCATAACCATCAGGAGAGAGAAATGTACATCAAGGATGCACAACAAGTTCACGTGATCGGGCTTAATGTCTTATGAAATAAATGGTTAAAACATTATATCATAGATCTTCATAAACGGTGAAACACTTGATGCAGCAGTTTCGAGAGTGGTCTTCAAACTTCATTACATCTTTCAGCTTCCTGACTTTTCTCGTCTGCCATCACTTTGCTTGCTGAAGAACAATGTGAGCAAATCTAATTAGGGATTAATTATGACTTTTCACTCTCCCCTAATTAGTACTCTCCCCCAAACTGACAACCTTCCTAATGAATTCCCTGAATATGAAGAAGTCTTTTGATAGTTAAATGCATATCGTCTTTAGTCTTCTAACACGCAGCGGAAAATGTAGAACAGACTGTAGACTCGACCTTCTTCAAGATTGTCCATTTGGGGAACATAATATCAACATCTTTATCTCACCAAACGCTTCCAGTTATATTACATATACCAAATCAGCTCGTGACGTACACATGAAATGATAACACCAAAGTAACAAGTTGAACCACTGATCATCTTTAATTTGTTTCATAAGACATTAAGCCCGATCACGTGAACTTGTTGTGCATCCTTGATGTACATTTCTCTCCCCTAATGGTTACGATTAATCAGCCCATGACGTACACATGTACCCAACACAAGTTGAGACGATAACACCAAAGTAACAGGTTGAAGCACTAATCATCTCTATGGATATCAACTCCGGAATGAATGATTAAGCCCAATCACGTGAACCTGCTGTGCGTCCCTGATGTGCACATATCTCTCCCCTGATGGTTGCGATTAATCGGAATCATCATAATGATGTGTACATGAAGCATTAACTGGAAGCCCATCATCACTAATAATATCAGCCTGTGAGAAGATATTGATATACCCAAAATCAATCAATAAGAAGTTTCTTCACACTTCTCTCCCTCAAAAATTGCATATGAGATTGCCATTTTTGACTGAACGAGTGAATAAGAATACAATCAACGGTAAATAGATCCACTTTTAGTTTATTCACCCTTCTCCCCCTCAAAAATTGCATATGACTACCATTTTTGACTGAACGAGTAAATAAGAGTACAATCAACAGTAAGTAGATCCACTTGATGCCTGACATTTAGCTTATTCGCCTTTCTCCCCCTCAAAAATTGCATATGACTGCCATTATTGATTGAACAAGTGAATAAGAATATAATCCAATGTATGTTGATCCACTTGCTGACTGAAGGAGCATGGGAAAAGCATGAAGCTTGTTGATGAGAGTGGTCTTTAACAAGAAGATTTCTTTTCTTCCGAAGATAAAGCGCACAGAATCGTACACTTTTCTTTTATTTGATGAACGGGGCCTGAAGTGATTTCTGCAGATGCCATTATGTTAAAGAGCGAGGCCTGAACTGATGTGAACAGACGTCATAGTCATTGAAGAACGAGGCCTGAACTGATGTATTTAGACGTCATTTCTCTCTTTTCTTCTTCTCTCTGCTAACTCGTTACCAACCCCATTATCATTCTGTTGGCTATATGTCGTGACTACCGATGGAGAAAAACCCAATATGATGAACTTGAGACTGAAGTAAAATAACCCGAACTTGTGACTTAAGCTTGCACTAATGTGTGACAAAGAGCGGTGTAGAGAGTTTGTGCAACATCGAATCCCTAAGTACTCTATACTCTTCAACCAACCAACCATCAAGTATAAGACGTACATCACCTCTTGAATATCCACAACTTCGTGTGACACTGAGCACTACAACGTAACTCCTTAAAATGATAGTTATTTTGTAGTAATAGAAAGGAAGAATCCCAAAAATAACTAGATATCCAAGTCTTTGTCATTGTAAAGGTTAAAAGCTCGAACAAGGATCTCGAAGAATCTTCATCCAACCACCCCGATATCTTTAGATACTAAGTACGCGCACCCATGAAATTTCACTTCAACCTCAAATAAATAATAATGAATTGACGCGTGTAGTCACATCTTGTCGTTTAACTGCCCAAATCTAGCCTCTTGGATGTTTTGAATGAACTTTGATAATGGTTTTATCCCGAACTTGTCAAACAGACATAACCCCATAAAAACACATAACCCCGCAAACATTCGTTATAACCAAATTGCCATGAAGTATGTCAAAACTCATCCAATACATGAAGTACATACGTTATCCTTTCTTCGAAGTTGATGCCGTAGCACCAGGTCAATTAAGATCTGGAAATGCACTTTTCTTTCTCCAGGATAGTTTCATCATCACGGGATTTTACAAATCTATGATTTAAACCGAGAAATAGATTCTTTCGCGGGATTTTACAAAACCAAGAAGAAACTGTGAGACAATGATAAATTGAATGTGTTATGATAAATCTGGTTTTGGTGAATGCCTGTTTTTGGGAACATGCAAGAGATCAGCAACAATTCTTCTCACATATGTAAAATATTGCATGAACCATACTAAGTAAAGTAGTATAAACTACTTCCCCCTCGAGGTTGACGTTATATCATTGATTCGCCTCAAACAGTCAACTAAGTTTACCAGGTGATGGTCAACCAAGTCAAACGTCTAAAACAAATGCTTCCGAGGAATACAGTGTTTTCCCGGGTCGTAAGTCCCAACGAGGTTGCGATGTTTTATTATAAACGAATCTGTGATTAGTGAATGTGAACAGGGAAGGTATAAAAGTGTGTGTGTGTGATTTAGACTAGGGTTTTATAACTTAAAATAACTTAGGTAAGCTAATGGAATGATTACGTGAAAGCTAAGTATTAAAAACGTACACCAAATTAAAATCAGACGCGATTGCGTACTGAGAAAAAGGTGAGTTTTAAGAAAAATAAACTATAAGGGTTAAAAATGAAAATCTTATAAACTTAAACTTAAAATAAAATTAAACTATAAATAAAACTATTTTTTAGATTATTATATTATTTATTATTAATTATTTAATTAATAACTATTTAACTATTTAATTAGAAAATTATAAATACTACAAATTAAACTAAAAACTTGTAAAATATTTTCTAAACCTAAAATAGAACTTGAAGAAAGTATAAAAGAATAAAAATAAATCTTTTTGTCTTTTTGTGAATTTCTTATTAATTAAAAACTATTTATATTAATTAAACAATTTAAACTAATTTAAATTTCAAATATTATTAAACTAACTTAGAAAATTATGGAAAAATTTTATTTATCTAATTAACCATCATGGGAATCCTAAAAAATTATAAAAACTTTATTTTATATATTTTTAAACTAGTTTACTAATTATTATTCTATTTATTAATTAATATCTAATTAAACTTTTTAATTTATGAAAACTATTAAATGAACAGTAAAAATTCTAGAAAAATTACTAAAATTATATTATGACTTATAAAAGCTAAGAAAAATATAAAATATAGGTGTTTCTATATAAAAATTAATTATGCTATTTTTAACTTACTTATTAATTAATTACTAATAAAACTATTTTTAATTCTAATAAATATCAAATGACAATATAAAAATCTAAGAAAATTATTAAAATTACTTTGATATATAAGGAAATTAATAAAAATATAAAAATACAGATTACTTAATAAGAATATAAAAATGAAAATTAAAATTTAATTAAATTAAATAGAAACTATCACTTAATTTTATATTTGTTTTTCTTGAATTTTATTTTACAAAACTATATTATACATAAAAATAAGTAACTTTAATAAAAACAATAATTTTCTAGCTTAATAATAAGCACTGTGGGGGCTTATTACCTCCACAGTTGACTTTGGTTGACCAAATGGACAAATAAGCTCAAATGAGCTGGTGTGGGACCCACTTTGGATAAGTCTGGTTCTAATAGGTTAGTTGGACTTTTCAAAGCTTAATTTAATCCAATAAGCTCATTAGATAAGCTGGTAAATCAAAATAAGCTAATCCAAAAACTAAATTCTACTCAGACTGGGGACAAGGTTCAAGGGCTTATTTAGGTGGGGTCCACAGTGATTCAAGTCAAACCAAAAGTCAAACCTAATAGTCTGGTAGGAGGGGGGTTGGGAAAAGCTAATTAGGACAGGTGGGGTCCACTGAGTTGGTCACAAAACACCACCAAAGGTGGTGTTGTGACTGAGTCTGAACTGAGCAGGGTAATACCTTGCCCTGCAGTTGTGTTTAGGGTTGAGTGGGGCCCACTTACAAAAATCCTAAAAATATAAAAATGGTGGGATACTAAAGTTGATGTGGTAGAGAATAATTCCACAAAATTTCAAAGTCTAGATCCTTATAATAAAATCTACAAAATTCCCACAAGTTTTGTGAAAATCTGAGAAGTGTATTTTGACTTTTTAAGAAACTTTGAACTAGTTGACTTTTATGGATTTCTAATCACTACTACTGATTGATAATGTTATTTTAAGCTAAACTAAGACTAAATTGAGCTACTTGAATCACTTATGAACATTTGAGCAAGGATTTGTATGTTAACTGTGTAACAGTTAACCATGATTGATGTTTGCTAGTGATTTTGACTTTTAGATGTTTAAGACCTAAGTTTAAGACTACTTATTACCTAAAAATACTTAACTAAGCATGTAAGAACCAATAACAACAGCTGACACTTAGAACCAAGGGGTGAAATACCCTAATCCAAACACTACCTTATAACTATTAAAATGAGATTTTTAAAGCTAATGATGTATTTAAGCCACAACACAGATTCAAAACACTAAATTATGATATTGTAAGATTAAATTAACCTAAATCAACTACTACACAGGCATACACCTCAGGTTTGTCAAAAATGAGGTATCCACTGTGTAATCTTTGATTTTTTTAGTACCAAATGAATCCAAAGAACAAGTGATTGAGTCTAACCTATATTATAAGTAACAAATATCTAATAAACTTATAAGAACAATGATTAAATAGTAACAAGCATGATCAAAATAAAAACATAATATTGAAATATTGCTTACAATTGGTAATAAGCTGAGATGTGATGAAACAAGAACAAATGACCAACCTAATACATCCCACAAGGTTTCTATTACCCAATCAATCCAGAATCACACATTGCTCAGTCCATCTTCATGATCTTCCTTCAATTTTTTATTTTTTTCTTATTTATTTGATTATTTTTGGTATTTTTGTTTTATGAACTAATGCTGGTTAATTGAATCAAAAAGCTTGCATAGACTTACACTGAGCTATGTAGTGTTTATAGGACTCTCTTAAACAACCAATAACAGTATTGAAATGACTTGGAATTGAAAATTGGTACGAAATGAAATACTTGATAACTTGAAAGATAGATTGTTATTAAATAAACAACTGAGTGTTTTACACTTTCACAAGTATAGTGAACACTTTTCAAACTGAAATTAACAATTACACTAGTGATAACAACTAATTTAATTATGCTACGTGATCATAAACTAGAATTAAAAATTATGATGCCTCTCTTCTTCTCCTTTTTTCTGTATTTATCATCACTTTGCATCCCACTAGCTCTAAGATCTTTTCCCACATTGAATCCTAGCCTTCCATTCAGTCAAACTCATCTTGACCATTTAAACTCATTTTGGCGCCAAAACGCACCACGTGGATTAGAGGCGGTTTGAGACTAATTAAGGGTTCTTGGGAGTTAGCATGAGGTGGAGGGACACGTTTTGGATAGTTTGGACTAAGATGGGGTGGTTTTGCTCAATACTATGGGTAAGAGTGGTATTGCAGTGAAAATGGGGAAAAAGGGGTGGGAAATGCATTTATTGTGGGGGGTTTAGGCTGACAGAGGTGGTGGAGGAGTGGGTAGGAGTAGGGGTGAGCTGGATATGCAAGGTGGAGGGTAACAGGTGGAAGGGGAGGGATGTGGAAGAAGGAGAGGGAAAAGCGGGGTACTGGGTGTGGTGTTTGGGATTTTTATTAATAAAGGGTGGTTGGGCCGGGTTTGTTTATTTTGGGCCTTAGGAGTGGACTGGGGTTGTAACTGGGTTTGGATTGGACTTGGTGTGGATTTGGATTTGGTTAATTGATAATACAAAGGGTCCGGATTAAATAATGAGCCCAAGGATTGAAATTGTAATTTCAGTAACTTGAGGGACCTGAAGTGACAAGCTTCCAAAAGTTATAATAGGGACCATTCCTGCAATATTAGATAACACAAGGACCAAATTTGCATATTTTTCCAATTTACAAAACCAAGGACCATTTATGTCATTTTCTGAAACTTGAAGGGTTAAACTTGTAATTTTCCAAAAGTTTATCATAAGGACCAATTATGTCAAATATGAATAGTACAAGGGTTATTTTGATTAATTTCCAATTTTAAAACCCTAAGGACTATTTTTGACAGTTTTGCAAAGTAGAGGGACCCAAGTTGTAATTTTGAGATTTTAAACTTCAAAGGATTATTTTGAACAACTTGTGAATCCCAAGGACCTAAAATGATATTTTACAAGTTTGGAAAATGACCAGGGACTAGATTTGCCAATTTATCAAAGTTCAGGGACTGAAACTGTAAATTATGTATGTTTTGCATGTTTTTCATCAGTTTTCATCCTTTTTGCACTTTAACACCTAAAAACACAATTTGGAGATAATTCCAATATTTTGAAGCCTATTTGTATGTTTTCAGATATTTTTGTAGCTTAAATGTGAACGAAATGATGAGTATTTAGACACTCATCAATCCCCCACACTAAACTATTGCTAGTCCCTAGCAATATTTTATTTAAAACTTAATGGATTTGAAAACTCTTTACCAAAAGCCATCACTTCTGGAGTAGCCAGGTGTAAGAACTGTGGCACACCTGATAACCGTGTGATTTTGAGCAAATCACCAGCTGTCAACGGATTTGATTTGTCTTTACCAAAATCCGTTTGCTTCTGGACTAGCCAACTCTTGATGGAATAGTCAACATCTTGGTGAGCTGATTACCAATTATGGTTTTTCTACGGCCTTTACCACAAGCCATAATCTTGCGGGCTAGCCAACTCATTAGCTTTTTAGGATAATGGGGAGTTGAGGAACCATACAATTTTTGGCAAATTGCAAGCCATCAACGGTTTTGAGTTATCTTTACCAAGAACCGTTTGCTCCTGGATTAGCCAATCCTTATGTGGGTTAGACATGGCGGACTGATAACCATTTATTGCGTTCTAAGTGAGAAAAAATTTTAAAATTTGGGCTAAAATGGGGGTTCTTGATGGAACATGTGTTTAAATTCGTTAGAATAACGAATCTCCCCCCACACTTAGAACTGAATATTGTCCTCAATATTCAAAATACCGGGTGTTAAACCGACACTTAGAACGTAAAAGAAAATATTACATAGCCTTTATTTAAGATGTATATACATACAATTATTTTTTTAAGATAAAACTTCTTAAATAGAAGCTATCACTATATGTACATTTTTTTTTTTTTTTTTTTTTTTTATTTATTTTTTTGAAATTTATACAACATGTGGGGCATCTCCCCCACACTAGGGTGTTACACACGGGTGAAAACCCATGTTTTTGCTAATGTTTTTGATTCCCGAGTCACTAGCTTGACTCGACCCCGAATTTGTTTGTCCATGGGGAAGCAAGTGGAAGAGACAATCTCAATCGGACTTTCATTCAAGATGTTCGGATAAACATTTGAAGCACGTGAAAGTTCCACACCGATGAGATAAGTAACCGGCTCATAATTTATAAATGAGAATGCCGGGATCAAAGATAATGTCTTCACTCCCGAAAGAGTGAAGAACAGGATAAGCCACGGGATATATGAAGAAAAGAAAGAAGGTCATGATGAAAATCATGATTAACTCCTCTTCCTCAATAGGAGAATTCATTGGTTCATGAATCTCCTCATTTAAGCTCGTTTGATCAAGACATATTATGGGTATGTCTAGATCAAAATAGAAGTTATCATACTCCGGTAGAGATATGATATGAGTGAGTTCACAGGAGACCTCCTCAAAGGTGAATGATTCGTATTCGGGATTGAATTGAGTGAGTTCATTGGGGAACTCCTCAATAGTGAATGATTCATAAACGGAAAGAGAATTATTAGAATGAGAAGTGGTGATACCACTTATCTTCTCTTCCGTTTGATCAAAATGGAACGTTTGCAATTCAGGAATAGAATCATTGATCAAAATCTCACTATCCTTGACGGGGATAGGAGATGAAATAGGCTTTTCATTAAAAGCCTCGATTCTAGAAATGAGAAGATTAGCATTTAATAATGTAAGACGAAGAGATTCGTCTTGAATGATTTCTTCCTCATTCTCTTCTTCTGAGTTGACAAGCTCAGAAGGTAATTCCCCCACATAACTTATGTCTCCACAAGATAAAGAATAGTTCTCATCAGAATCAAAGAACATCTCAATATGATCATTTGGAAAGACAAGAGGGGGAGGAATATCACACATGTGTCAAGAATTCCCTGTGACTCTCTTGGGATTGGGACAAGGCTCTCAACACTAGACTTTATGAATTCGTCCGATTCCTTTGCAGGAACAGTGTCAAGATGCTCGTCCCCCATGTTCAGAGAGTGAGTGGAAACCTCGGGTGTGATAACATCATTCTCAGGGAGATGAGAAGGACTAGCAGTAATGGAGTCTACAAGTTCCATTATTTCTACTGTTGGTGATTCAGTTATATTCTTTTCTCCTTGCATATGCATGGAAGGAGTCTCAACTGATGAACATGATGAGGTATCATCACATTCATCATCCTCATCGAGAAAAACAACATTTTGAAATTTGGTACGTGTTATAGCTGCTTGTTCTAAGACTAGTAATTCTTCCATGCTTCTTTCGTCTCTAGTAGCATGTTTTTCAGCAAGTAATTCCGTGATAGATTTATCACGAGAATATGGAGTGAGTGGAGACTGTGGGGGTGTGGATGTGTCAAAACCGGAAGGTTGACATTGATCATCATTATGAGGACCCCCACAATATACACAAGAAGAACTTTGTGCATTGTGAGACGACATATTAGCCAACTCCTCCTTAAGATCTTTGAGTTTCTCAAGAACCTCTAGATAAGGGTCTTGCTGGATGTGAGGAGTTGCTTGGTTTATTTGGCACTATGGAGGTGGGTCTTGAAACGAATAGTCATAATTGTTACAAGGAAATGGATTCCTTGTTTGACAATCAGAGCTAAAGTGTGGACCTCCACAGTACTCACAACAGTTGAACTGATGTGGTTGTGAGTCGTATGTGTTTAAGTCATAATTGTTATTAGGAACCTCTTCATAGACAAACAGATTCCTAGTTTGACAATCAAAACTGTAGTGTGAACCACCACAATACTCACAATAGTTAAACTGTTGAGTCTGGTTTGGTGTATTTTGGTACGAAGCATCATTGATATTTGGATAATATGATTCTTGCTCGTATGAATGTGATGGGTAGTTGGAAAAATTTGAGGAGTCGTTGAATGAGTTTTGATTAGGATCATAAGCAAATGAATTACTCGATCCACAAAACAAACAACTCCCGTTTTGAATATCATTACCACATTGTTCACATGTACACCAATGACATGGAAAACCGAAAAGCGGCTCACCACAACCAACACAAGGAACAAAATCTGGAGGTGGGACAAGTGGTGTGCTCTTAGAGCTAGAAATTTCCACCACTTCCGTTATGGTCTCGGGTTTTGGTTCTTGATAAACGTGAAGATCAGGTAAGTCGTTCTTTTCAGTCACTACCCTAAGCTCTGTACGTTTGCTTGACAAACTTTTAACCGTAAACCGTGAAAGATCAGGATTGATTCTTGAAGGTTTAGGAGCATTTGTGAGCTCAGGTTTTTGGACAACCGTGGTTTGGACGTATTTAGCACCTCCATCGTCAGAGGAAAGTACAAGGTCCTTTGTCACCTCGGTTTCTCGTTCCATTTCCCTCACTGGAGAGGGAATATGAATCGATGGTCTATCATAATCAACATGACATCTCGATATCTTGGATAAGGCCACAAGTTTCTCAACTTTGCTTTTACAGGCCCTTTGTTTAAAGAAATCGTCATCGAAAGATGCCATTAGAATCAATTATGAGGTAAGTGGAAGAATGTAGAATCAAAGGGTTTTGGGGATGAGAAATGAAGAATCAAATAGGTAAGGGTGTAAAGGTGAATATTTTTGTGTTTTGTTTTATAAAAATATGGATAAAAGATGGTAAATATACAATGGATGTATATCCAAAATCACTAATACGCAAAATCGTTTAAAATAAGCGCACAACCTCCCCGGCAGCGGCGCCAAATTTTGATTCGCCTCAAACAGTCAACTAAGTTTACCAGGTGATGGTCAACCAAGTCAAACGTCTAAAACAAATGCTTCCGAGGAATACAGTGTTTTCCCGGGTCGTAAGTCCCAACGAGGTTGCGATGTTTTATTATAAACGAATCTGTGATTAGTGAATGTGAACAGGGAAGGTATAAAAGTGTGTGTGTGTGATTTAGACTAGGGTTTTATAACTTAAAATAACTTAGGTAAGCTAATGGAATGATTACGTGAAAGCTAAGTATTAAAAACGTACACCAAATTAAAATCAGACGCGATTGCGTACTGAGAAAAAGGTGAGTTTTAAGAAAAATAAACTATAAGGGTTAAAAATGAAAATCTTATAAACTTAAACTTAAAATAAAATTAAACTATAAATAAAACTATTTTTTAGATTATTATATTATTTATTATTAATTATTTAATTAATAACTATTTAACTATTTAATTAGAAAATTATAAATACTACAAATTAAACTAAAAACTTGTAAAATATTTTCTAAACCTAAAATAGAACTTGAAGAAAGTATAAAAAAATAAAAATAAATCTTTTTGTCTTTTTGTGAATTTCTTATTAATTAAAAACTATTTATATTAATTAAACAATTTAAACTAATTTAAATTTCAAATATTATTAAACTAACTTAGAAAATTATGGAAAAATTTTATTTATCTAATTAACCATCATGGGAATCCTAAAAAATTATAAAAACTTTATTTTATATATTTTTAAACTAGTTTACTAATTATTATTCTATTTATTAATTAATATCTAATTAAACTTTTTAATTTATGAAAACTATTAAATGAACAGTAAAAATTCTAGAAAAATTACTAAAATTATATTATGACTTATAAAAGCTAAGAAAAATATAAAATATAGGTGTTGCTATATAAAAATTAATTATGCTATTTTTAACTTACTTATTAATTAATTACTAATAAAACTATTTTTAATTCTAATAAATATCAAATGACAATATAAAAATCTAAGAAAATTATTAAAATTACTTTGATATATAAGGAAATTAATAAAAATATAAAAATACAGATTACTTAATAAGAATATAAAAATGAAAATTAAAATTTAATTAAATTAAATAGAAACTATCACTTAATTTTATATTTGTTTTTCTTGAATTTTCTTTTACAAAACTATATTATACATAAAAATAAGTAACTTTAATAAAAACAATAATTTTCTAGCTTAATAATAAGCACTGTGGGGGCTTATTACCTCCACAGTTGACTTTGGTTGACCAAATGGACAAATAAGCTCAAATGAGCTGGTGTGGGACCCATTTTGGATAAGTCTGGTTCTAATAGGTTAGTTGGACTTGTCAAAGCTTAATTTAATCCAATAAGCTCAGTAGATAAGCTGGTAAATCAAAATAAGCTAATCCAAAAACTAAATTCTACTCAGACTGGGGACAAGGTTCAAGGGCTTATTTAGGTGGGGTCCACAGTGATTCAAGTCAAACCAAAAGTCAAACCTAATAGTCTGGTAGGAGGGGGGTTGGGAAAAGCTAATTAGGACAGGTGGGGTCCACTGAGTTGGTCACAAAACACCACCAAAGGTGGTGTTGTGACTGAGTCTGAACTGAGCAGGGCAATACCTTGCCTTGCAGTTGTGTTTAGGGTTGAGTGGGGCCCACTTACAAAAATCCTAAAAATATAAAAATGGTGGGATACTAAAGTTGATGTGGTAGAGAATAATTCCACAAAATTTCAAAGTCTAGATCCTTATAATAAAATCTACAAAATTCCCACAAGTTTTGTGAAAATCTGAGAAGTGTATTTTGACTTTTTAAGAAACTTTGAACTAGTTGACTTTTATGGATTTCTAATCACTACTACTGATTGATAATGTTATTTTAAGCTAAACTAAGACTAAATTGAGCTACTTGAATCACTTATGAACATTTGAGCAAGGATTTGTATGTTAACTGTGTAACAGTTAACCATGATTGATGTTTGCTAGTGATTTTGACTTTTAGATGTTTAAGACCTAAGTTTAAGACTACTTATTACCTAAAAATACTTAACTAAGCATGTAAGAACCAATAACAACAGCTGACACTTAGAACCAAGGGGTGAAATACCCTAATCCAAACACTACCTTATAACTATTAAAATGAGATTTTTAAAGCTAATGATGTATTTAAGCCACAACACAGATTCAAAACACTAAATTATGATATTGTAAGATTAAATTAACCTAAATCAACTACTACACAGGCATACACCTCAGGTTTGTCAAAAATGAGGTATCCACTGTGTAATCTTTGATTTTTTTAGTACCAAATGAATCCAAAGAACAAGTGATTGAGTCTAACCTATATTATAAGTAACAAATATCTAATAAACTTATAAGAACAATGATTAAATAGTAACAAGCATGATCAAAATAAAAACATAATATTGAAATATTGCTTACAATTGGTAATAAGCTGAGATGTGATGAAACAAGAACAAATGACCAACCTAATACCTCCCACAAGGTTTCTATTACCCAATCAATCCAGAATCACACATTGCTCAGTCCATCTTCATGATCTTCCTTCAATTTTTTATTTTTTTCTTATTTATTTGATTATTTTTGGTATTTTTGTTTTATGAACTAATGCTGGTTAATTGAATCAAAAAGCTTGCATAGACTTACACTGAGCTATGTAGTGTTTATAGGACTCTCTTAAACAACCAATAACAGTATTGAAATGACTTGGAATTGAAAATTGGTACGAAATGAAATACTTGATAACTTGAAAGATAGATTGTTATTAAATAAACAACTGAGTGTTTTACACTTTCACAAGTATAGTGAACACTTTTCAAACTGAAATTAACAATTACACTAGTGATAACAACTAATTTAATTATGCTACGTGATCATAAACTAGAATTAAAAATTATGATGCCTCTCTTCTTCTCCTTTCTTCTGTATTTATCATCACTTTGCATCCCACTAGCTCTAAGATCTTTTCCCACATTGAATCCTAGCCTTCCATTCAGTCAAACTCATCTTGACCATTTAAACTCATTTTGGCGCCAAAACGCACCACGTGGATTAGAGGCGGTTTGAGACTAATTAAGGGTTCTTGGGAGTTAGCATGAGGTGGAGGGACACGTTTTGGATAGTTTGGACTAAGATGGGGTGGTTTTGCTCAATACTATGGGTAAGAGTGGTATTGCAGTGAAAATGGGGAAAAAGGGGTGGGAAATGCATTTATTGTGGGGGGTTTAGGCTGACAGAGGTGGTGGAGGAGTGGGTAGGAGTAGGGGTGAGCTGGATATGCAAGGTGGAGGGTAACAGGTGGAAGGGGAGGGATGTGGAAGAAGGAGAGGGAAAAGCGGGGTACTGGGTGTGGTGTTTGGGATTTTTATTAATAAAGGGTGGTTGGGCCGGGTTTGTTTATTTTGGGCCTTAGGAGTGGACTGGGGTTGTAACTGGGTTTGGATTGGACTTGGTGTGGATTTGGATTTGGTTAATTGATAATACAAAGGGTCCGGATTAAATAATGAGCCCAAGGATTGAAATTGTAATTGCAGTAACTTGAGGGACCTGAAGTGACAAGCTTCCAAAAGTTATAATAGGGACCATTCCTGCAATATTAGATAACACAAGGACCAAATTTGCATATTTTTCCAATTTACAAAACCAAGGACCATTTATGTCATTTTCTGAAACTTGAAGGGTTAAACTTGTAATTTTCCAAAAGTTTATCATAAGGACCAATTATGTCAAATATGAATAGTACAAGGGTTATTTTGATTAATTTCCAATTTTAAAACCCTAAGGACTATTTTTGACAGTTTTGCAAATTAGAGGGACCCAAGTTGTAATTTTGAGATTTTAAACTTCAAAGGATTATTTTGAACAACTTGTGAATCCCAAGGACCTAAAATGATATTTTACAAGTTTTGAAAATGACCAGGGACTAGATTTGCCAATTTATCAAAGTTCAAGGACTGAAACTGTAAATTATGTATGTTTTGCATGTTTTTCATCAGTTTTCATCCTTTTTGCACTTTAACACCTAAAAACACAATTTGGAGATAATTCCAATATTTTGAAGCCTATTTGTATGTTTTCAGATATTTTTGTAGCTTAAATGTGAACGAAATGATGAGTATTTAGACACTCATCAATCCCCCACACTAAACTATTGCTAGTCCCTAGCAATATTTTATTTAAAACTTAATGGATTTGAAAACTCTTTACCAAAAGCCATCACTTCTGGAGTAGCCAGGTGTAAGAACTGTGGCACACCTGATAACCGTGTGATTTTGAGCAAATCACCAGCTGTCAACGGATTTGATTTGTCTTTACCAAAAGCCGTTTGCTTCTGGACTAGCCAACTCTTGATGGAATAGTCAACATCTTGGTGAGCTGATTACCAATTATGGTTTTTCTACGGCCTTTACCACAAGCCATAATCTTTCGGGCTAGCCAACTCATTAGCTTTTTAGGATAATGGGGAGTTGAGGAACCATACAATTTTTGGCAAATTGCAAGCCATCAACGGTTTTGAGTTATCTTTACCAAGAACCGTTTGCTCCTGGATTAGCCAATCCTTATGTGGGTTAGACATGGCGGACTGATAACCATTTATTGCGTTCTAAGTGAGAAAAATTTTTAAAATTTGGGCTAAAATGGGGGTTCTTGATGGAACATGTGTTTAAATTCGTTAGAATAACGAATCTCCCCCCACACTTAGAACTGAATATTGTCCTCAATATTCAAAATACCGGGTGTTAAACCGACACTTAGAACGTAAAAGAAAATATTACATAGCCTTTATTTAAGATGTATATACATACAATTATTTTTTTAAGATAAAACTTCTTAAATAGAAGCTATCACTATATGTACATTTTTTTTTTTTTTTTTTTTTTTTTTTTTTTTTTTTTGAAATTTATACAACATGTGGGGCATCTCCCCCACACTAGGGTGTTACACACGGGTGAAAACCCATGTTTTTGCTAATGTTTTTGATTCCCGAGTCACTAGCTTGACTCGACCCCGAATTTGTTTGTCCATGGGGAAGCAAGTGGAAGAGACAATCTCAATCGGACTTTCATTCAAGATGTTCGGATAAACATTTGAAGCACGTGAAAGTTCCACACCGATGAGATAAGTAACCGGCTCATAATTTATAAATGAGAATGCCGGGATCAAAGATAATGTCTTCACTCCCGAAAGAGTGAAGAACAGGATAAGCCACGGGATATATGAAGAAAAGAAAGAAGGTCATGATGAAAATCATGATTAACTCCTCTTCCTCAATAGGAGAATTCATTGGTTCATGAATCTCCTCATTTAAGCTCGTTTGATCAAGACATATTATGGGTATGTCTAGATCAAAATAGAAGTTATCATACTCCGGTAGAGATATGATATGAGTGAGTTCACAGGAGACCTCCTCAAAGGTGAATGATTCGTATTCGGGATTGAATTGAGTGAGTTCATTGGGGAACTCCTCAATAGTGAATGATTCATAAACGGAAAGAGAATTATTAGAATGAGAAGTGGTGATACCACTTATCTTCTCTTCCGTTTGATCAAAATGGAACGTTTGCAATTCAGGAATAGAATCATTGATCAAAATCTCACTATCCTTGACGGGGATAGGAGATGAAATAGGCTTTTCATTAAAAGCCTCGATTCTAGAAATGAGAAGATTAGCATTTAATAATGTAAGACGAAGAGATTCGTCTTGAATGATTTCTTCCTCATTCTCTTCTTCTGAGTTGACAAGCTCAGAAGGTAATTCCCCCACATAACTTATGTCTCCACAAGATAAAGAATAGTTCTCATCAGAATCAAAGAACATCTCAATATGATCATTTGGAAAGACAAGAGGGGGAGGAATATCACACATGTGATCAAGAATTCCCTGTGACTCTCTTGGGATTGGGACAAGGCTCTCAACACTAGACTTTATGAATTCGTCCGATTCCTTTGCAGGAACAGTGTCAAGATGCTCGTCCCCCATGTTCAGAGAGTGAGTGGAAACCTCGGGTGTGATAACATCATTCTCAGGGAGATGAGAAGGACTAGCAGTAATGGAGTCTACAAGTTCCATTATTTCTACTGTTGGTGATTCAGTTATATTCTTTTCTCCCTGCATATGCATGGAAGGAGTCTCAACTGATGAACATGATGCGGTATCATCACATTCATCATCCTCATCGAGAAAAACAGCATTTTGAAATTTGGTACGTGTTATAGCTGCTTGTTCTAAGACTAGTAATTCTTCCATGCTTCTTTCGTCTCTAGTAGCATGTTTTTCAGCAAGTAATTCCGTGATAGATTTATCACGAGAATATGGAGTGAGTGAAGACTGTGGGGGTGTGGATGTGTCAAAACCGGAAGGTTGACATTGATCATCATTATGAGGACCCCCACAATATACACAAGAAGAACTTTGTGCATTGTGAGACGACATATTAGCCAACTCCTCCTTAAGATCTTTGAGTTTCTCAAGAACCTCTAGATAAGGGTCTTGCTGGATGTGAGGAGTTGCTTGGTTTATTTGGCACTATGGAGGTGGGTCTTGAAACGAATAGTCATAATTGTTACAAGGAAATGGATTCCTTGTTTGACAATCAGAGCTAAAGTGTGGACCTCCACAGTACTCACAACAGTTGAACTGATGTGGTTGTGAGTCGTATGTGTTTAAGTCATAATTGTTATTAGGAACCTCTTCATAGACAAACAGATTCCTAGTTTGACAATCAAAACTGTAGTGTGAACCACCACAATACTCACAATAGTTAAACTGTTGAGTCTGGTTTGGTGTATTTTGGTACGAAGCATCATTTATATTTGGATAATATGATTCTTGCTCGTATGAATGTGATGGGTAGTTGGAAAAATTTGAGGAGTCGTTGAATGAGTTTTGATTAGGATCATAAGCAAATGAATTACTCGATCCACAAAACAAACAACTCCCGTTTTGAATATCATTACCACATTGTTCACATGTACACCAATGACATGGAAAACCGAAAAGCGGCTCACCACAACCAACACAAGGAACAAAATCTGGAGGTGGGACAAGTGGTGTGCTCTTAGAGCTAGAAATTTCCACCACTTCCGTTATGGTCTCGGGTTTTGGTTCTTGATAAACGTGAAGATCAGGTAAGTCGTTCTTTTCAGTCACTACCCTAAGCTCTGTATGTTTGCTTGACAAACTTTTAACCGTAAACCGTGAAAGATCAGGATTGATTCTTGAAGGTTTAGGAGCATTTGTGAGCTCAGGTTTTTGGACAACCGTGGTTTGGACGTATTTAGCACCTCCATCGTCAGAGGAAAGTACAAGGTCCTTTGTCACCTCGGTTTCTCGTTCCATTTCCCTCACTGGAGAGGGAATATGAATCGATGGTCTATCATAATCAACATGACATCTCGATATCTTGGATAAGGCCACAAGTTTCTCAACTTTGCTTTTACAGGCCCTTTGTTTAAAGAAATCGTCATCGAAAGATGCCATTAGAATCAATTATGAGGTAAGTGGAAGAATGTAGAATCAAAGGGTTTTGGGGATGAGAAATGAAGAATCAAATAGGTAAGGGTGTAAAGGTGAATATTTTTGTGTTTTGTTTTATAAAAATATGGATAAAAGATGGTAAATATACAATGGATGTATATCCAAAATCACTAATACGCAAAATCGTTTAAATAAGCGCACAACCTCCCCGGCAGCGGCGCCAAATTTTGATTCGCCTCAAACAGTCAACTAAGTTTACCAGGTGATGGTCAACCAAGTCAAACGTCTAAAACAAATGCTTCCGAGGAATACAGTGTTTTCCCGGGTCGTAAGTCCCAACGAGGTTGCGATGTTTTATTATAAACGAATCTGTGATTAGTGAATGTGAACAGGGAAGGTATAAAAGTGTGTGTGTGTGATTTAGACTAGGGTTTTATAACTTAAAATAACTTAGGTAAGCTAATGGAATGATTACGTGAAAGCTAAGTATTAAAAACGTACACCAAATTAAAATCAGACGCGATTGCGTACTGAGAAAAAGGTGAGTTTTAAGAAAAATAAACTATAAGGGTTAAAAATGAAAATCTTATAAACTTAAACTTAAAATAAAATTAAACTATAAATAAAACTATTTTTTAGATTATTATACTATTTATTATTAATTATTTAATTAATAACTATTTTACTATTTAATTAGAAAATTATAAATACTACAAATTAAACTAAAAACTTGTAAAATATTTTCTAAACCTAAAATAGAACTTGAAGAAAGTATAAAAAAATAAAAATAAATCTTTTTGTCTTTTTGTGAATTTCTTATTAATTAAAAACTATTTATATTAATTAAACAATTTAAACTAATTTAAATTTCAAATATTATTAAACTAACTTAGAAAATTATGGAAAAATTTTATTTATCTAATTAACCATCATGGGAATCCTAAAAAATTATAAAAACTTTATTTTATATATTTTTAAACTAGTTTACTAATTATTATTCTATTTATTAATTAATATCTAATTAAACTTTTTAATTTATGAAAACTATTAAATGAACAGTAAAAATTCTAGAAAAATTACTAAAATTATATTATGACTTATAAAAGCTAAGAAAAATATAAAATATAGGTATTGCTATATAAAAATTAATTATGCTATTTTTAACTTACTTATTAATTAATTACTAATAAAACTATTTTTAATTCTAATAAATATCAAATGACAATATAAAAATCTAAGAAAATTATTAAAATTACTTTGATATATAAGGAAATTAATAAAAATATAAAAATACAGATTACTTAATAAGAATATAAAAATGAAAATTAAAATTTAATTAAATTAAATAGAAACTATCACTTAATTTTATATTTGTTTTTCTTGAATTTTCTTTTACAAAACTATATTATACATAAAAATAAGTAACTTTAATAAAAAGAATAATTTTCTAGCTTAATAATAAGCACTGTGGGGGCTTATTACCTCCACAGTTGACTTTGGTTGACCAAATGGACAAATAAGCTCAAATGAGCTGGTGTGGGACCCACTTTGGATAAGTCTGGTTCTAATAGGTTAGTTGGACTTGTCAAAGCTTAATTTAATCCAATAAGCTCAGTAGATAAGCTGGTAAATCAAAAATAAGCTAATCCAAAAACTAAATTCTACTCAGACTGGGGACAAGGTTCAAGGGCTTATTTAGGTGGGGTCCACAGTGATTCAAGTCAAACCAAAAGTCAAACCTAATAGTCTGGTAGGAGGGGGGTTGGGAAAAGCTAATTAGGACAGGTGGGGTCCACTGAGTTGGTCACAAAACACCACCAAAGGTGGTGTTGTGACTGAGTCTGAACTGAGCAGGGCAATACCTTGCCCTGCAGTTGTGTTTAGGGTTGAGTGGGGCCCACTTACAAAAATCCTAAAAATATAAAAATGGTGGGATACTAAAGTTGATGTGGTAGAGAATAATTCCACAAAATTTCAAAGTCTAGATCCTTATAATAAAATCTACAAAATTCCCACAAGTTTTGTGAAAATCTGAGAAGTGTATTTTGACTTTTTAAGAAACTTTGAACTAGTTGACTTTTATGGATTTCTAATCACTACTACTGATTGATAATGTTATTTTAAGCTAAACTAAGACTAAATTGAGCTACTTGAATCACTTATGAACATTTGAGCAAGGATTTGTATGTTAACTGTGTAACAGTTAACCATGATTGATGTTTGCTAGTGATTTTGACTTTTAGATGTTTAAGACCTAAGTTTAAGACTACTTATTACCTAAAAATACTTAACTAAGCATGTAAGAACCAATAACAACAGCTGACACTTAGAACCAAGGGGTGAAATACCCTAATCCAAACACTACCTTATAACTATTAAAATGAGATTTTTAAAGCTAATGATGTATTTAAGCCACAACACAGATTCAAAACACTAAATTATGATATTGTAAGATTAAATTAACCTAAATCAACTACTACACAGGCATACACCTCAGGTTTGTCAAAAATGAGGTATCCACTGTGTAATCTTTGATTTTTTTAGTACCAAATGAATCCAAAGAACAAGTGATTGAGTCTAACCTATATTATAAGTAACAAATATCTAATAAACTTATAAGAACAATGATTAAATAGTAACAAGCATGATCAAAATAAAAACATAATATTGAAATATTGCTTACAATTGGTAATAAGCTGAGATGTGATGAAACAAGAACAAATGACCAACCTAATACCTCCCACAAGGTTTCTATTACCCAATCAATCCAGAATCACACATTGCTCAGTCCATCTTCATGATCTTCCTTCAATTTTTTATTTTTTTCTTATTTATTTGATTATTTTTGGTATTTTTGTTTTATGAACTAATGCTGGTTAATTGAATCAAAAAGCTTGCATAGACTTACACTGAGCTATGTAGTGTTTATAGGACTCTCTTAAACAACCAATAACAGTATTGAAATGACTTGGAATTGAAAATTGGTACGAAATGAAATACTTGATAACTTGAAAGATAGATTGTTATTAAATAAACAACTGAGTGTTTTACACTTTCACAAGTATAGTGAACACTTTTCAAACTGAAATTAACAATTACACTAGTGATAACAACTAATTTAATTATGCTACGTGATCATAAACTAGAATTAAAAATTATGATGCCTCTCTTCTTCTCCTTTCTTCTGTATTTATCATCACTTTGCATCCCACTAGCTCTAAGATCTTTTCCCACATTGAATCCTAGCCTTCCATTCAGTCAAACTCATCTTGACCATTTAAACTCATTTTGGCGCCAAAACGCACCACGTGGATTAGAGGCGGTTTGAGACTAATTAAGGGTTCTTGGGAGTTAGCATGAGGTGGAGGGACACGTTTTGGATAGTTTGGACTAAGATGGGGTGGTTTTGCTCAATACTATGGGTAAGAGTGGTATTGCAGTGAAAATGGGGAAAAAGGGGTGGGAAATGCATTTATTGTGGGGGGTTTAGGCTGACAGAGGTGGTGGAGGAGTGGGTAGGAGTAGGGGTGAGCTGGATATGCAAGGTGGAGGGTAACTGGTGGAAGGGGAGGGATGTGGAAGAAGGAGAGGGAAAAGCGGGGTACTGGGTGTGGTGTTTGGGATTTTTATTAATAAAGGGTGGTTGGGTCGGGTTTGTTTATTTTGGGCCTTAGGAGTGGACTGGGGTTGTAACTGGGTTTGGATTGGACTTGGTGTGGATTTGGATTTGGTTAATTGATAATACAAAGGGTCCGGATTAAATAATGAGCCCAAGGATTGAAATTGTAATTTCAGTAACTTGAGGGACCTGAAGTGACAAGCTTCCAAAAGTTATAATAGGGACCATTCCTGCAATATTAGATAACACAAGGACCAAATTTGCATATTTTTCCAATTTACAAAACCAAGGACCATTTATGTCATTTTCTGAAACTTGAAGGGTTAAACTTGTAATTTTCCAAAAGTTTATCATAAGGACCAATTATGTCAAATATGAATAGTACAAGGGTTATTTTGATTAATTTCCAATTTTAAAACCCTAAGGACTATTTTTGACAGTTTTGCAAAGTAGAGGGACCCAAGTTGTAATTTTGAGATTTTAAACTTCAAAGGATTATTTTGAACAACTTGTGAATCCCAAGGACCTAAAATGATATTTTACAAGTTTTGAAAATGACCAGGGACTAGATTTGCCAATTTATCAAAGTTCAGGGACTGAAATTGTAAATTATGTATGTTTTGCATGTTTTTCATCAGTTTTCATCCTTTTTGCACTTTAACACCTAAAAACACAATTTGGAGATAATTCCAATATTTTGAAGCCTATTTGTATGTTTTCAGATATTTTTGTAGCTTAAATGTGAACGAAATGATGAGTATTTAGACACTCATCAATCATCAAAGTACACGTTTCTCCCCCATGATGGTTTCGAACTTTCGGAAGCATCATTGACGTGTACGACCATATACACGAGAAGTTCTTGTCTTAAGCAAACATCTTGAATAAAATCGTGAATGACATTGAAGGATCTAGGAAGATTTTGCTTAAATTGTGAAGTATCTTTAACGTGCTGTAGTCCCGAATATTTCATGAAAATTGTTGATCACATCTCAACCCTTAAACCCATTAGCTAACAAACCCACCTCGTATTCTGTCGGATATTGCTGTGACCACTTGGTGAAGTAAGCCAGATATACCCGACTTGAAAGTGAAGTAGAATTCCCCAAATTTGTTACTTAAGCTTGCACTGTTGCTGGAAGAACGGTGTAGAGAATTTGTGCACCATGCAAATTTCTAAGTACTCAATACTCAACCAAAGTATGAGGCTTTCATCACCTCTTGAGATTATCCACATCGTCTTCTGCGTGTGACACTGAGTACAATAACGTAACTCCTTTAATTGATAGTTAACCAGGTCTTCAACCATCCACCTCGACTGCTGGTAACTAGATAAACCAAGTCTTCAACTTAAATCTTAAGCACGATCAAGTTATCACTGAAAGTCATGCATCCAACCAACCCCGACTTCAAGATAAAATAAGTACGTGCCATCGTGAAACCCACTTCAATCTCAAATAAGGGATACCAAATAAACTTCGTGATCATTTTGTTACATTAAGAACAGTTCAAGCCGTGAAATGTATATCCCCTTGAAAATTAATCATTTAGTCATAACAAGCCCCGAATGTAGCCGTTAATCAAAGAAGTCCAAATAATTAGCCTTAATAGATTTTAAGCACTTGTAGACAATTTGGCAAATCTTTCGGATAGCTATTTAAAATGCACGACCACTTATGAGTTTAATTGATCAACCCAAAATTATACTCAATGTAGGATTAGTGAAGCTCAAACAAAACCGTTATCGAAAATTTTACTCAAAAATATAATCACAACAAAAAGACATCCATTTGCAATTTGAAAATTGTACATGCTGACAACCTGAAGCCCAAAACCCATGATATAGCAAGTACAAATTCAGTCCGCCCACTACACACCTACGGCCCATGTCAATAATTCAATCCATCTCAAGCCCGGTTAATCACCAATACCCTAAAATTAGGGATATAAGTCACAACTAATCAATTAATTATCACTTGTAAACCCTAACTAATCACACACATCTATCTCATACGCAGTCACAATCTCTCATCCATAAACACGCAGTCATAAAAAATCAGATCTAGAGAAATCCGTCCCTTTTATCTCCACCAAACCCAACTTTTCATCTCAATCTCTATCATCAACCATGTGTAGTGACTGATCTCATCATAACATTCGAGTCCCCAACTCCACCTTATTAGTCATGTAAAACAATAACGACACAAACTGATCTCTAACCACACCCCTAACATGATTACCTTCACGTATATCTTATACCACGAAGGAACAAGGTTTTCGGCTTCAAGATCTATAAACAGGTCGCGGGTAGGTATTGATTGGTTATGTTTTAAACTGATTTTAAACAAAACAAAGAAAAGGAAATAACATTCTCGTTAGTTTTCTTCTCTTATTGTTTGGATAATAGGTGAAGCTAAGCTTCGACAATGATTGATGATGAGTTGGTTTACTCGTTTATGAATGTCTTAACGGTTCTGTAAATCTCATAAGAGATACGAGTGAGAACCTAACTGAGATCTTGTTAATTATTTGTTCTTTTCATATAAACTTATAGATCTATGATGAGATATTCTTTCGTGTTCTTGATCTTTGAGGTCCGAACAAATCTTGTACCACACGAAAAGATTTATCTGAGATCATATTTGCTTTGAATGATACGAGAAGAAATAGAGCTGAGATCTTGTTTCTTTATGTTTAGATACGAGTCTAGATCAGTGTTGATGTTGTAGACTCTTTAGACTAGATAGGGATTTGTTGTTGACAGTCCTTCATCTTCTTTTTCTTTCATTTTGATTTAACTTTCTTGTGTTTGGACTTGCTTGTATGTTGTAGTAGTGGAAGCTTATGGTTCCATGCTTGCTTAGGCTGATGATGATAAACACTGATGTTACAAATGATGTTTTGGTATTATGGTTATGGTCAAGGATCTTGGTCAATGATCTCTTCATCTTCAATTTTTCTTTTTGTTTTATTGGACAAATCGTATGATTCACGAAATTTTGGCAGCATGTCGTTTCATAAAATTGATTTTTTAAAAGATAACTCGCTACACAAACACAACATCAACTCGCTGCACCGTTTGATCAACTCGCAGCTGCAACCAGACACAAATGTCGCTTTCGTCCTTTTTCGTCTTTTTCCCGATTTGTTAATAATCCAAAGTCCAGAACCAGAATATGGCAAATCGATGCCAAGAACCACCTCAACTCGCTACCAAGAACCACCTCAACTCGCTGCCAAGAACTACTTCAACTCGTTGCCAAGCACCATTCTTACCATGAATCAGACCATTTTTCTTTCACGAGTATGAAACAAAGCAATCACAATATTATGAGTAGATGACACAAAAACTGTTGTTTGGACAAGGACACAAAAACAGATGTGTGAAACTGGAAATGAAATCAGCGTGACCTTTTTGTTTTGACCATTAGGATACACATAAACTGTAAACCACAAAAGTAGGAAAAAAAATTCCTAACGCATAAAAGAAGGTAGAATACAGCTTTGACAATCACATGAATCTACATAAATCAATGAACTAACACAACACGTAAAGTCTTCAAACACGCATATCTATATACACGCCAAAACTGATAAGAACAGATTCAACCAATAAAATCAAAGCCATGACCAGTTTTTGACCATATAAGCAGGAAGGTTTTGGACTTTTGGAGTGATAAAAGTGACGGATTAAAGACAAATCCACAAAATCAAACAAATAATAAAACCTTGGCTCTGGTACCAATTGTAGGATCGAAATATGTTGATTTTGTGGTGATTCGGGAGGTCTTGGATTATGATAGAAAATTATGTTGGCCATTGTTGAGTTAGAGAGAGAGAGAGTAAAATAGAGAGGGGAAGTTCTAGTGAGAGAAACACACTAGTTATGTGTGTGTATTAATGAACAACCAACCCTCTCACTTGGTGGGAAGAGGATATATATACACTTACATAATAATGCCCCATGAAACGGGCTGTGGAGTGAGCTGACAGTGGGTAAAAACCCGACCCACTCCAGGAATACTATTTACAGTTATATTAAACTAAACTAATACTAATAATAATAACCAAGTCTACGAGCTATCTTAATGCTAATAGAACATCGGGGTGACCGAGTCTTTCATAGGAATATTCGTATTCCTAACAATATCAGAGCAGAACCTAGGATGCATCCATACACCCCCCACAAAACAAATCATATATATACACCTGCTCGCATGACAAGCATATATACGTATCATAATGGCCAAGAGTACTCATAATCAAATCATATCAAAAATGGGGACGCCGTGGACTAATCACACCGCCACAGATAGTGTCATGCCATTGGTGCCTCACTAACATGGCCATGGTACCTCCATGGCTAGACAAAAACTCGGGCATCAAAACAAAACAAATCAGAACAAAAGCTATCCATAATCAAGTAATCATAGCATAATCAATCAGAGCATGTCATCATAACAGAGTCTCATATAAATGAGAATAGTAACAGATCATCATAACAGAAAGGATAGCAACCATAATCACATTGAATCATATAAAAGGAATCATATCAACGAATCATATTAAATCTCATATCAGAAGGATCATATCAGAAGCTCATATCAAAAGATCATAACAAAAGGATCATAGCAATGGCATATCAAAAAGGGAATCATAGCAGTGTCAAGGATCAAGAGAGTCATGAGAAGTCCCTACTAAAAAGGGAAGAATGTCTGTACCTTATGCAAAGTAATTAACCAACCACAGAAAGCAAACAGATACGGAAGCTACTCCCTCTTCGGCGGATCTACACGAGTTAATAATCAAGTATTACTTATAAGCTCGTTTTAAATCAGATTACTCAATTTAGTTTTCTTTCTATTTTTAGAAACTTTCCATTTTTAGTAACTTGCCAAATATAGTAAGTTCTCATATTTAGTAACTTTCTCGATTAGGTAACTTTCCATAATTAGATTTATTAATGACTATTAACTAAAGTTAAAGGTTTAACATGATTAATAATATAATTTATGGTTTAATATCATAACTTATATCAGTTTTGGTTTTAAAGTGTCAAAATAGTAATGTTTAGGGTTAAATATGAAACTTATGCAATTATATGTTAAATTCTTAGTTTAACCAATTTGTGAAATTCAACTACACACGCCATGTAGAAAATTCGTGTCCGATCTTTAACGACCCAACGTCGATGCCAAAACGAAACCCGAGACCCCATTTCTTTTTGAAATCGAACCAAACACTCACCTTTATTTATAAACCTGACACCATGCAGCCCTAGCCCACTACTTTACCAATCAACCTCTTTGATTTATTTCGAAAAACAAAAAAGAGTCGTGCCACCCTTTTTCCCAGTTTACAAAGCCGAAATAATTTACACTACACACTACAACAATAAGTAGGACGGGCGAGGAGGCTTTTGGCGTCCCCGCCGAAAGTCGTTAAATGACAAAAAATGGCTGAGCTGGCACACCAAATGGCTGACCGAGTTGAAAAAATTCAACGCAATCTTTTGGCTGGGACATGTCTCCGCCAAAAGTTTGCCAATGTTTGACCGGATTTTATTATTCTCACTCGCTGGCTAATTGTTCCCGCGTTTTTTTCCCTCCAAAGATTTCGACCTTTTGGCGGGGACATGTCCCCTCCAAAAGAGGGATATTTAAAAATTTTCTATTTTATTTATAAATGATTTAAATAAGTTTAAAATCGTTTAAATTTATTAAAAATCATTTAAATTAATTAAAAATGATTTAAGCTAATTATAAGTGATTTTAAAGCCTACGAATTACAAATCGATAAACGTTCAAACACTAAATCGCATGAATTAAGTCGTTACAAATTAATCAATACAAGTTTAGACATTAATTAAAGCATACAGAATTACATTACAAATCAATAAACGTCCAACATTAAATGTTTGAATTACATTACAGATCGATAAAAGTTCAAACATTAAACGAACAAATTACATTACATATCCATAACAACTCGACTCATCAGTTTAACATGTTATGCATATCCCTAACAACTCGACTCATCCGTTTAACATCTTATGTATATCCATAGCATCTTGACTCATCTGATTAAATCTTATGTATATCCTTGACTCATCCAATTAACATCTTATGTATATCCATAGCATCTTGACTCATTTGTGTAACATCTTATATATATTGATAGCATCTCGACTCATCCGATTAACATCTTATGTATATCCATAGCATCTCGACTCATCCAATTAACATCTTATGTATAACCGTAGCATCTTGTTAACATCTTATGTATATCCATAGCATCTCGACTCATTCGTTTAACATCTTATGTATATTGATAGCATATCGACTCATCCGATTAACATCTTATGTATACCAGTAGCATCTCGACTCATCCGATTAACATCTCATGTATATTGATAGCATCTTGACTCATCCGATTAATATCTTATGTATATCCATTGCATCTCAACTCATCCGATTAACGTCTTATGTATATCCATAGCATCTCGACTCATTCGTTTAACATCTTATTTCTATTGATAGTATCTCGACTCATCCGATTAACATCTTATGTATATCCATAGCATCTTGACACATACGAGTAACATCTTATGTATATCCATAGCATCTCGACTCATCCGATTAACATCTTATGTATATCCATATCATCTTGACTCATTCGTTTAACATCTTATGTATATTGATAGCATCTCAACTCATCCGATTAACATCTTATATATATCCATAGCATCTTGACTCATATGATTAACATCTTATGTATATCCATTGCATCTTGACTCATACAATTAACATCTTATGTATACCCATAGCATCTCGACTCATCTGATTAACATCAAATGTATATCTGTAGCATCTCGACTCATTCGTTTAACATCTTATGTATATTGATAGCATCTAGACTCATCTGATTAACATCTTATGTATATCCATAGCATCTTGACTCATCTGATTAACATCTTATGTATATTCATAGCATCTTAACTCATCCGATTAACATCTTATGTATATCCATAGCCTCTTGACTCATTCGTTTAACATCTTATGTATATTAATAGCATCTCAACTCATCCGATTAACATCTCATGCATATCGATAGCATCTTGACTCATACGATTAACATCTTATGTATATCTATAGCATCTTGACTCATATAATTAACATCTTATGTATATCCATAGCATCTCGACTAATCTGATTAACATCTAATGTATATCCATAGCATCTCGACTCATTCGTTAACATCTTATGTATATTGATAGCATCTAGACTCATCTAATTAACATCTTATGTATATCCATAGCATCTCGACTCATCCGATTAACATCTTATGTATATTCATAGCATATTAACTCATCCAATTAACATCTTATGTATATCCATATCATCTCGACTCATTTGTTTAACATCCCATGTATAACCAGATCATCTCGACTCATTCGTTTAGTATCTCATGTATAACCGTATCATCTCGACTCTTTAACATCTCATGTATAACCATATCATCTCGACGCATTCTTTTAACCTCTAATGTATAACCATATCATCTCGACTTATTCATTTAACATCTCATGTATAACCATATCATATCGACTCATTCGTTTAACATTTGATGTATAACCATATCAGTCTGATGTATAACCATATCATCTCGACTCATTCGTTTAACATCTGATGTATAACCATATCATCTCGAATCATTCGTTTAATATCTAATGTATAACCATATCATCTCGACTCATTCATTTAACATCTGATGTATAACCATATCAACTCAACTCATTCGTTTAACATCTGATGTATAACCATATCTTCTTGACTCATTCGTCTAACATCTGATGTATAACCTTATCATATCGACTCATTCGTTTAACATCTCATGTATAACCTTATCATCTCGACTCATTCGTTTAACATCTCATGTATAACCATATCATCTCGACTCATTCGTTTAACATATCATGTATAACAATATAATCTCGACTCATTCATTTAACATCTCATGTATAGCGATGTGATCTCGACTCATTCGTTTAACATCTCATGTATAACGATATCATCTCGACTTATTCGTATAAATGATTTAACTGATTAAAATGAATTAAAAATATTTTAATTAAATTTAAATGATTTAGTAGTGATTTAACTTAATTAAAATGGTTTAAAAATAATTTTAAATGATTTATATTAAGTATAAATGTTTTAACTTAGTTAAAAATGATGTAAATAATTTTAAAATTTTTTAAATTAATTAAATATGATTTAGAAAATATTTAAATTAAACTTAAATGATTTAATAGTGATTTAACTTAATTAAAATGATTAAAGTTATATATATATATATATATATATATATATATATATATATATATATACATTTTGGCGGGAACATGTCCCCGCTAAAAGTTTTCACTAATTTTTTAAGTTTTCCCTCCTCACATTTACTTTATCCCGCTAAAGTTTTATGCTAAAAATAAAAACTTTTAGTGGGGGCATATCCCCGCCAAAAGGATAGCTAAATGACAAAATATCTTTTAGCGGGGACTTGTCCCCGCAAAAAAAAAGTGATATAAAAAATCAGATATGTTGAATGGTAATAATTCTAGTAATGTAAGTAAGGAGGGTGGTGTTGATGGCTGGAAGACAGTGGATTACAGTAAGAATGGGAGGAATGCTTGTGTCAATACAAGTTCTAATGTTGGTAATAATGTGCAAAGAGGAACTAATGGTGATGCGAATGGGAATAAAATGTATACTGGTGAAACTTCTTATGAAAGAGGAGGGTTTACTGGTAGGGGAAGAGGTAATATGTATGGTAGAGGGTATAATAACCAAAGGTACTATAAAAGTTCTAATCAGTATGAGCCTGCAACAAAAGTGAATGAAGAAGATCATACTGGAGGTAAAAATCAAGTTCATCCTGATAAGGAGAAGAGCAATGCTACTGATAAGCCTATTAATAAACAGAATGCAAGTGATAATGGTAAGGGTATAGTTAATGAAAATGCTGGATTGAATGTTAATGGTGCTAAGGGGAATAACAAGAATGGTAATAGTCAGAATGGATTTGCAGCTTTTGCTAGTGAAAGTGGTAGTGAGGGTAATAAAGATTGGGAAGCTAATAAGGTGAGGATTGATGTAATGTGTGGAAAAGGAGATTTAGTGGGTGCAGGGGAAATGAAGAAGTGGTCAAAGGAAGTTAAAAAGTATTATAACAAGAAAGTGCAGGAAAGTATTAAGAGTATGAATGAGGAAGTGATGAAGAGTAATATTCAAAAATTAGAAAAACATATCAGTTATAGTAATAGAAACATTGCCATGGGATCAAAAGCTAAGGCTGATAGTATGGTAAAGGCTATTATGGTAGAGAAAGGGCTTACTGAAAACCAAGCTTATACTAAAGTTTATGATGAAGTTTATAGAGATGAATTAGAGAGATTTAGGAAACTGGGTAGTAAGAAGAAACAGGCAGAGATTCAGTTATTTTACAAAACTAACCAAACTTTTTCTCATAGTGAATTGGAAATGTGGGATGAGGAGAAGTTAGAATTGTATAAAGCTGTGGTAGGGGAGGATGAATTTAATAGTTTGATTGGACAGTTTGGGAAAGACAATGGAGAATATAGTGATAATGAAGTGGCTAAAGCTACATCTGGGAGTGCAAGTTTTATAGTCCAGGATGTGGTTAATAATGCTGCTGATTGTGTTATTGAACATGTGCAAAATGATATTACATCCACGTCTTCTATTAATTAGTGTTATGATAGTACAAATTGCTGCATGGAATGTGAAAGGGATGTGTGGTTCCCTGAAGCAAAAAGAGATCAAAAAATTTATAAGAAGTAATGGTATTAGTTTGTGTGGTATCATTGAAACACAACTTAGGAAGAAATTTGTAGATTCTGTATGTAATAAGGTGTTTGAACATTGGGATTGGGTCTCTAATTCTAATTTGAGTAGAAAAGGGTGCAAGATTGCTATAGGATGGGATAGAAATACTTTCAATGTTCAGTTACTTTCTTTTACTGATCAAGTTATGCATTTGTTAGTAAAGAAGGTTATGGATGATGATCGTATGTTTATTTCATTTATTTATGGAGAGAATAATATAAAGGTTAGGGAGCAGTTATGGAATGATTTGAGAAATCATAAGTGTATTGTGGGAGATAATCCATGGTTAATACTGGGTGATTTTAATGTTATTCTCCATTTTAGTGAACACGCTAATCCTAGGAAGGTGAATAGTGATGGTATGCAGGAGTTTGTTGAATGTGTCAAAGATATAGGCATGGAAGATATTAAAATGAGTGGTATTTTTTATACTTGGATTCAGAAGATGAAAGATCCTGGATTAGGTATATTAAAGAAGCTTGATAGAGCTATGGGTAATGGTGAATTGTTAAATAAATTTCCTACTTGTCAAGCTGAGGTTCTACCCTATGGGATTTCTGATCATTCTCTGATCCTTGTTACTTATTCTGATGGGTATGAAAGGTGTAGAAAATCGTTTAGGTTCATGAATTACTTAGCTTCTAATAAGGAGTTTATTATTATTCTTAGAGATAAGTGGTCTGAGCCTTTTCATGGTTGTGCTATGTATGTTCTTGTGAAAAGAATGAAGTTCATGAAGAAACATTTAAGAAATTTGAATAGGGCTAATGGGGATGTTTTTGATAAAGTGAAAAATCTTAAGATTGAATTGGATAGAGTTCAAAATGCTCTTGATAAGGATTCTTCTAATTCTGTTTCAAGAGAGGAAGAGATGGTTTATTATGCTGCATATAAGAGTGCTCTGGAAGATGAGGAGAAGCTTTTAATTTAAAAAGCTAAAATTCAGTGGTTGAAGGAGGGGGACTACAATAGTGCTTACTTTCATAATATTATTAAGGGGAAGAGGAGTAGGAACAAAATTGATGTGGTAAATGATGAGCAGGGTAATTGTTTTAGAGGGGCTGATGTGGCTAACCAATTTGTGAATCATTTTTAGTGTTTTCTTGGTGCTAATGATGTTGTTTATCCTGTTGAAGATGCTCATTCCATGTTTACTAATAAGCTATCTGAGGATCTTGCTTTGGAAATGATCAAGCCTGTTGAAGATTATGAGATCAAGGAAGCTTATTGATGACAATAAGGCTGCTGGTCCTGATGGATATTCATCAAAGTTTTTTAAAGCTGGATGGTTTGTGATTGGAGATGATGTTCTGTTAGCTGTCAAAGAGTTCTTTGGCACTGGTAAGATTCTTAAGGAAATTAACAACACACTTATTGTACTTGTTCCTAAGAATAGTACACTTGTTAAAGTCTCTGATTATAGACCGATTTCCTGTTGTAATGTGGTATATAAAATTATAATTAAGATTATTATTGATTGGTCCCAAACGGTCAACTAAGTTTTCCAATGTGATGGTCACCCAAGTCAAACGTCTAAAACCAACTAACCAAGGAGTACAGTGTATTCCCGGGTCGTTATGTCCCAGCGAGGTAAACAATTGTACTAAAAACGTTTAAAGTGCTCGGGTGATTTAACAGGAGGATCAGAAATTTGATTTGAGTGATTATACTACGAGATTATGATTGAAAATAACTTAGAAACACTATTGGAACAATTACTGACGATCAGATAACTTAGAAACGTAAGTTAGCCTAAAAACGCGCGTTTGAATTAAAAATAACGCGAACGCGCAAAAATAAAAGTGAAACGTGAGCAAATAAAGTCCTACGAACGTGAAAATTATATTTTTACAATCCTAATGACTTAAGAGAATTTTTAGAAAATTAAAATTAATTTTTACACTATTTAATTAATTACTAATTATTAATTACTTTTTAATTAACTAAATTACACTAATTATTAATTAATTATGAAAATTACCTAGAAAAATGAAAATTAAATTTAGAAAAATCTAAAATATTATAAAACTAATTTTAAAACAGAAAACCTATTTTTTTTTTACTTTTTAATTATTAATTATTAATTAAAACTAATTATTTAATTAATTTAAACTAAAATAAATTATAAGAAATACTAAATAAAAAAGGAAAAATCTGAAAAAATTCCTAAAATTATTTTAACTAAAAAGGAACTTGAGAAAAATTTAAAAATGAAGAGTGCTTATAAATAAGCAGAAAAATAAGCCAAATAGCTTAAATAGAAGCTATCACTTTTTTTTTTTTTGGTTTTTTCTAAATTTTCCTTTACACAACTGTTTAAACACCTAATTGAACAAACTTTAATAAAGGAACTTTGTTGGAATCACAAGAAATAAGCACTTGGGAAGGCCAAGTGCTTAACAGGTTGTTAACTTAGCTTATTAGGATTTGAGGTGTGATGAAAAAGCTATTATCAAGTTACCTTAATGCTAACTAAGTTAAGACAGACTGAGACAGACTTGAGATGAGGCAAAAGATCCCAAATAAGCACAATAATAAGCTGAATCAACCAAATAAGCACTTTAAACAAGACCACATGCAAAACAGGTCAAATGAGGTCCTTTTGGACCTCTGTGGGGTCCACAGAGGTGAGTCACAGGCCAAGATGATTATTGACCCTTAAAGCTGACCTGGTAGACTCAAGAATAAGCCAATAAGCTGAGCTTATGGCTTATTCTGAAGCAATTGGTGGACCCATGAACTTTGGTTCAATTCTGAATGGGTCAGGTTTGGTCTGCTAACAGGTCACAAACAAGGTTCAATAAGTTTGGGCAACAATAAGCTAAAATCTAGAATAAGCTCAGAAATCAAAAGCCCTACTAACAAGCTCTCTAAAAATCCATAGTGCCAAATGTGGGGTCCACTGGTGTGATCACAACAAGCTCAAAAGAGAAGGTCACAAGGACTGGTGCAGGGGAACTAGCTTTCCCTGCAGCCTTGGAAAAGCTAATGCAAAAGCTAGATAAAAAATCAAAAAAATAAGCTGGTCATGTTTACTTGTAGTTGAGGTGGTAGACTTTAAGCAAAACAAATTTCACATCCTAATTCATACCACAAAAATCAGGAAAAATCTCCCAAAAAGTGGGATTTCTACCCTTAACAAGCAATTTTGACTTTTGAAAATGTTATACCATTTGACTTTCATGAATTTCCGAGGGCCAAATCTTTTTTGAAAGAGTTGTAATAGACTGAATTGAGACTAATTTAACCAAACATGACAAATTCTAAACCTAAATTAAGCTTATGCTAATCAAATCTTCTAACAGTTAAACAGTTAGACTAAAACAAGGAGGTCATTGACTTTTTATGAAAAGGGAGATGTATTTTATGACTTGGTTATCTATTTTAAACCTATTGTGACTTGTGTAAACAGAAAGTAGCAACAAACACACCCTGGAACACAGGGTAACACCTTATCCCAAACACCCCTTAAAGACTATGGTCTTGTGTTTTTCAATGAGTTAAGGGTGATTCAAGCCAAGGACTCACTTTACACTGCTAAATTATGATTAAGGGGACTGGTTTGAGCACAAAGATACACCTTTTAACACCACTTATCAACAATTCATAAGAATACAATTTTATGGCAGTTAGGATACAATGTGATGAAATGACACCCAAATTGTGAAACCTAAGCTATAACAAATCTAACAAGCTAAACTAACTCAGATAAACCAGCAACACACACAAATTACTCTAATGGGTGAGAACTATGAGTCATGTAATTTTACTCTACTATTAGACTAAGAATCAAAAGAGATGAAAATTAAAGCTCACAGTGTGCTCCCAAGCTAAACCAAATGACCAAGATCCATATTACCAAACCTAATGCTTCCCAAGAAGCTCTAAACCAGGACCATCCTTGATTTATCCTACTCCACTGCTTCTTCTTGCAATTTTTTTATTTTCTTATTTTTTTTTTTTTTGTATTTTAAGTTATTTAAGCTAGAAACTGAGTAACATGTTGGATGAGCTTAGAAAAGCTTACAGGAACCTTAACTGAGCTTAAATAATTACTAAACAACACTTTTTAACACTAGGAATGGATTTGAGATTTTCAACATAAATTGACATAAGCTTAAAATGGAACTTAGAACTGAGATTGCTTGATCAAATTAAGTTAAAAATACACTGAAAAGGTTGAAATTACAATTTATAGCTAGGTTTACAACTTGAAAATGAGAATTACATGAAAACGTCTAAAAATTATTAAGTAAAAACACACCCTGCTCCATTTCTTCAATGCTCCATTTATACATAAAAATTAGGGTTTCTTGGAGTCTTGTGAGCATATCCCAGCAACAATCTTGGCCTTAGGATTAGGTAGAAGCAATCCTGACCATTGTTTGAATTTGGCGCCTAAATTGCATTTGGAGTTTTCTTGGAGATAATTGAAGCCAGAGGGATAGTTTGGAGGGTAGTGTTTGTTGGATGCACCAAGGGGGGGTTTTGAGTGTTTCAGGGGAGAAGGTGGGTTTGTGATGATGGTGTTGGAGTTGCAGGCTAGGGTGGTAGGGGGTGAGGTGGAGTATACGGGGTCAAAGGGTCAGGGTCAAAGTTTGACCGGGTGTTTTATTATTAAAAGGTTTAGGTGGTGGGCTGTTGTGGTGATGGGCCAAGAAAAGGGTATGGTGGGCTTTGGTAATGGATTGGGTTTTTATTTTGGATAATAGGGAGTAGTAATATTAGGAGTGGTCCGTTTGGTTTGTTTGAAATTTCACAAGGACCAATTTCGTAATATCTTGAAAGTTAGGGGTCTGGTTTGTAACTTTTTCAAAGTGATAACCAAGGATTAAATTTGCCATATAATAATAACGAAAGACCATAATTTCAATTTTCCAAATTTTGAAACCCCGAGGACCAATTTTGTCATTTTTCAAACTGCAGGGACCAAACGTGTAATTTTCTCAAACTTTTCACCTAAGGATGTTTTTTGATAATTTTTGACTTTAGAAAACATTGGGTTGACTTTTCTTTCATTTTAAACTTCCAGGGACTAGTTTTGTCAATTTTTGAAACTTGAGGGACTGAAACTGCCAATTGTGCAAACTTTGTTCGTTTTTTCATTTGTTTTTAAACATTTTGCATCTAAAACATATAACACACTTTTGGGATAATTTCTGTATTTTGATGCGTTTCTGAGTGTTTTTGGATGTTTTGGTAGTTCAGATACGATAAAAATGATGAGTATTTACACACTCATGAATCCCCCACACTAAACTATTGCTAGTCCCTAGCAATCTTTTGAGAAAAACTTAATGGATTTGAAACTCTTTACCAAAAGCCATTACTTCTGGAGTAGCCAAATGTATCAGTTCGTGTGGTCCACTTGATAACCATGTGATTTTGAGCAAACCACCAGCTGTCAACGGATTTGATTAGTCTTTACCAAAAGCCGTTTGCTTCTGGACTAGCCAACTCTTGATGGACTAAGTCAACATCTTGGTGAGCTGATTACCAATTATGGATTTTCCACGGCCTTTACCACAAGCCATAATCTTGTGGGCTAACCAACTCATTCGCTTTATGGGATATAGCGAGTTGATTTACCATACAATTTTGGGCAAATTACAAGCCATCAACGGGTTTGAGATATCTTTACCAAGAGCCGTTTGCTCCTGGATTAGCCAATCCTTCTTGTCGTTTAGACACGGCGGACTGATTACCACAAAAATTTTGAAATAAAGTGAAAAAATTTTGAAAAATTTGGCCCAAAATGGGGGTACTTGAAAGTATTTTGTGATAAAATTCGCTAGAATTTCCCCCCCCCCCCCCCCCCCCACACTTAGAATTGAATATTGTCCTCAATATTCAAAGTCCCGGCTATTATGCCGAATCTAAGAACGTAAAAAGATAATATTCTAAGCTAACTGTGGAAATATCGTTTTGCATTTTTCACTTTATTTATCTGTACATACAATCACACTTTTTTTTTTTTTTTTTTTTTTGAACTTATATACATATATACATTTTCAAACAGCGGGGGGTTGGCCATTCCCCCACACTAGGGTGGTAGAAAGTGGAAAGAAATCAGAGACACGGGTGAAAACCCATGTTGTTGCTACTGTTTTTGTTTATCCAGTCGCTAGCTTGACTCGATCCCTGAATTCAATTGTCCTTGGGGAAAGTTTGGAGATCCGGGACAACCATGGATGGTATGTCCTCTCCAAAGTAATGTTTCACACGATGTCCATTCACTTTGAAATTAGGACCGTCATTTTGAGATAATTCGACGGTGCCATAAGGATAAACCTTAACGATAGTGAATGGACCAGTCCATCGGGTTTTTAGCTTTCTCGAGAAGATCTTGAGTCTAGAGTTGAAAAGAAGGACTCGATCACCAACGTTGAAAACGCGGTTCTTGATTTTTGAGTCATGTATCTTCTTTGTCTTTTCCTTATAGATCAAAGAGTTCTTGTAAGCTTGATCACGAAGTTCATTTAATTCATTCAGTTGAACCTTCCGATGATCACCCGCAGTTTTGAGGTCAAAATTTGCATGCTTGAGAGCCCAATAGGCTTTATGCTCAAGCTCGATCGGAAGATGGCACGCTTTCCCGTACACAAGTTTGTAAGGCGTGCACCAGATGGGTGTTTTGTAAGCCGTACGGAAAGCCCAAAGTGCATCATCTAATTTATCCGACCAGGATGCACGATTTTCACCAACGGTTCTTTCCAATATTCTCTTTATGCCTCGATTGGAAACTTCTACTTGTCCACTTGTTTGAGGGTGGTACGCAGTAGAAAGACGGTGAGTTACACCATACTTTTGCATGACTTTGTCAAATTTGTCATTGCAAAAATGCGTACCACGATCACTGATTATAGCACGTGGAGTTCCAAATCGAGCAAAGATAGCTTTCAAAAACTTCACAACAACTCGGGCATCATTAGTAGGTAAAGCTTTCACTTTAACCCATTTTGACAAATAGTCAACAGCCACGAGTATATACTTGTTTCCATGAGATGATGGAAATGGCCCCATAAAGTCGATGCCCCATACGTCAAAGATTTCACAAACTTGGATTGCATTTTGTGGCATTTCATTCTTTTGTGAAATATTCCCGTGACGTTGACAAGCATCACAGGATTTGACTAATTCTTGGGCATCCTTATAAATCGTGGGCCAAAAGAAACCGGAATCAAACACCTTTTTGGCGGTGTAATTTGGATTGTGGTGGTCCCCCGTGGGACCAGCATGGCAAGCCTTAAGAATTTCAGTGGCTTCTTGACCATATACACACCTCCGGATGACTTGATCCGCACAGATTTTGAAAAGGTAGGGGTCGTCCCAGAAATAATGTTTCACATCTTTAAAGAATTTATTTTTCTGTTGGGACGACATCCCTTTCACAATAAAGTTACCCGCAAGGTAGTTTGCAAAATCGGCAAACCATGGGGTAACAGAATCTCCACGAAAGGCAACCGCATTGAGTGTCTCGAGAGGAAAGGTTTCATTAATTTCCCTTTTTTCGGAGACATCTTGATGGGGGTTTTCCAAACGGGAGAGATGATCAGCAGCTAGGTTCTCAGCTCCTTTTTTATCACGAATTATGATATCAAATTCTTGTAGGAGGGGAACCCAACGAAGTAGTCTCGGCTTTGCATCTTGTTTTGCAAAAAGGTACTTCAAAGCCGAGTGATCCGTATACACTATGCTTTTGGTCAAGATCAAATATGACCGGAATTTTTCAAAGGCATACACCACAGCTAATAATTCTTTTTCAGTGGTGGTGTAATGACTTTGAGCCTCGGTCATTGTTTTGCTTGCATAGTGTATAGGCTGAAAGTGTCTAGACTTGCGTTGCCCCAAGACTGCCCCTATAGCATAATCACTAGCATCACACATAAGATCAAAGGGCAAGTCCCAATCGGGGGCAACAAGAATAGGTGCCTCAGTAAGCTTTTTCTTTAGAGTTTCAAAAGCTTCTACGCACTCAGGTGAGAAGATAAAAGGAGCATCCTTTTAGAGGAGATGAGTCATAGGCCGGGCGATCTTAGAAAAATCTTGAATAAACCTACGGTAAAAACCGGCATGACCCAAAAAGCTCCTAATACCTTTGACGGTAGTGGGATGAGGTAATTTTGCAATGACATCAATTTTGGCTTTGTCAACCTCAATCCCATTCTTTAAAATTTTATGGCCGAGGACAATGCCCTCTTTGACCATAAAGTGACTCTTCTCCCAATTTAGACATAACTTTGTGTCTTCACAACGTTTGAGCATGTTGTCTAAATGGGAGAGACATGATTGAAACGAATCCTCAATGACCGAAAAATCATCCATGAAGACCTCCATAGTTTTCCCGATCATGTCGGAAAATATGGACATCATACATCTTTGAAACGTGCCTGGAGCATTACATAAACCAAATGGCATACGTTTATAAGCAAATGTTCCATAGGGGCACGTAAAAGTGGTCTTCTCTTGATCTTGCGGATCAATGGGAATCTGAAAGTAACCCGAGAAACCATCGAGGAAGCAATAGTACTCATTCCCCGCTAATCTCTCGAGCATCTGATCCATAAAGGGTAAAGGAAAATGATCCTTACGGGTGGCGTCATTTAACTTGCGATAGTCAATGCAGACACGCCAACCCGTAACCAAACGAGTTGGAATCAACTCATTTTCCTCGTTTGTGACAACAGTAATGCCACCCTTTTTTGGAACACAATGTATTGGGCTAACCCAAGGACTGTCCGAGATAGGGTAAATCAATCCGGCATCAAGAAGTTTTAAAACTTCTTGTTTAATGACCTCATGAATTTTTGGATTCACCCTTCTTTGGTGTTGGACTGCTGGTTTGAAGTCATCCTCCATTAAAATCTTGTGAGTACAAAATTCAGGGTCGATGCCCTTGATGTCGGAGAGTCTCCAAGAAATTGCTTGTTTATGCGACTTCAAAACCTTTATAAGAGCAGCCTTTTCCTCAACACTTAAATTTTTAGCAATTATGACGGGTAATTTATCATCACCCTCCAGAAATGCATACTCAAGGTGAGGCGGCAAGTCCTTAAGTTCAACCACAGGAAAGTCATCAGTTATTTCAACATTTTTTACTTCCTCTTTATGAAGTACTTTTGGAGGAAGAGGGGGAGATGGATCTTCGTTTAACAATTTTTCTAGCAAAAGAATATCCCCCTCAGGATCAAGATAGTCCTCATCAAATTTACCCGAAATTGAACTATCTTAGGCGAGAAAAGCCTCGACCTCTTCCAAAAGGAAGTCACTTCCCTCAAAAGGAGTGAGAGGAGGGGAAGAGTCGGATATGATAGGCTTAGTAGATGGAGTGGGACTGCCACTCGGTAAGTAACCAAGAATTTCTTGAGAGTACTCCTCAGACGCAACATCAATGACATCAATTCGGTTAACCGATTCGGCGTCATAATTAGAGGAGTACCTCAAAGTTTGATCGAGGTTAAACGTTACTGCTTCATTACCAACACGAAGAGTTATTTCCTCTTCGTGCACATCGATTAATGCACGACCCGTCCTTAAGAATCCTCTCCCAAGAATGAGAGGAACTCACGGGTCAGCATCGAAATCAACAATCACAAAATCTGCCGGAAAGTGGAAGTTTCCCACCTTTACAAATACATCCTCGGCAATGCCGAGGGGACGAGATGTTGAGCGGTCTGCAAGCTCGAGAGTCATGCAGGTGGTGGTGAGTTCCGGCAGAGAGAGCTTTTTCCATATTGAATAAGGCATCAAGTTGATGCTTGCACCTAGATCGGCCAAGGCGAAGCACTCAACCATTCCGGGGAAAACACATGGAATGAGAAATTTTCCCGGATCTCCTAGCTTCTCGGGAAGCTGTTTCAAAAGAACTGCAGAGCATTTTTCATTGAGTGGAGTTCGTGCCATCTCAAATAGCTTCTCTTTATTGTTCAACAGATTTTTGATTGTCGATGCGAATTTAGGCATCAAAAGGAGAGCATCCGCGAAACTGATATCAAAATGAATATCTCGGAAAATTTGAAAAAACTTTTCCATTTGATGATTTGCTTTTTCGCGGAGCTTCTGGTCTTGTAACCGAGATGGATATGGTAGTGAAGGTTTGGATTTAGGGTTCTCTTCAGGAGTTGTTGGTGGTTCAAAGACAACTCCTGGCTTTGGTACGGTTTCTGGTACAACCTGAGGGTGGACGTGTGCGGTACTTCGTGGGCTAGTAAATTGCACCTTGTCCTTTGTCACCTCAGGCTCACTTTCTACTACCTTGGGAGGAGAAGAAGAGGTAGTAGGAGCTTTGGGTCCATCATAGGAAACACCACTTCTTGTTGTGATCGCTTTAACATCGCCCCTCGGATTAGCGATCGTGTTGCTAGGTAAAGTAATACCTGAGCCCGAGGGTCGATCATTTAAAGACTTCTTAAGGTCTGCGATCTGAGTCATCATTACCCTATTCATTTCCTCCTGAGATTTCATGAACTGTCTCAACAACTCATCATGTGATGGGCCAGTTGGAACAATTGCTTGAGTATGGTTAGGAGGAGCTTGGTTAGGGTAATTCTGAGTAGTTGGAGTGATGGCTTGATTTTGATTGGGAAAATTTTGAGCCCGGTTATTTTGATGAGAACCATGGTTTTGAAAATTTCCCTGATGTTAGTTGCCATGTCCATGAGAATTGTTTCCCTGATAGTTGTTTTGACCTTGGTTTCGATTGTAGTTTCCTTGATTTTGGAAACCTTGATTTTCGTTATGATGGAAACCTTGGTTTTGGGTTTGATTGACATTTCCTTGGTTTTGGTAACCTTGGTTCGTTTGATTCTGATTTTGGTTCGGGTTACGGTTTGGGACATTAGGGTTTTGATTGAATCCGGGAGGTCCAAGGAAATTGCTAGAACGATAGCTAAGAAGATTGCGGTCCCCTTGCGGTTGGTAGTTATTACCTCCCGAATTATAGGAACCTTGAGCAGCATATACGTCCTCATGAGTGTAACCACTAGTGGCTGGACACTAAGAATATGAATGTGGACCTCCACAAGTTTCACAACTTTGACTAACGGCTTTGGCTTGTTGATTTTGGATACTTTGGTTCATCCTCAACATAGCCGTAGCGAAATCATCCATCTTTTTAGTTAGGACCGCTATTTCAGAAGATGCTGGAGTGACAGACTTACATGAATCTTCCCTCTCAGCTGAGGAATCCCAAAAATTATGGTGGGCAGTCATGTTTTCAATGAGATCATAGCACTCTTCGGGGCGCCTTTTCATAAAGGTCCCACCAGCAGCAGCATTGAGAATATCACGGTGTCTCAATGTCAACCCATTATAGAAAGTATCTATTTGGGTAACGAGCAACATATTATGGTTAGGACACCGATCAATTGAGAGCTTATAGCGTTCCCATGCCTCAAATAGAGACTCTTCGGGATGCTGACGAAAGTTACTAATGTCATTTCGTAACTTGGAAACCATGGATGGTGGAAAGTATTTGGCTAAAAATTTAGTCACCATTTCTTTGAAAGTGTGAATCGAATTCTTAGGAAGTCGATCAAACCATGCAGTGGCATGATGGGTTAGAGAATAGGGGAAAAGAGATAGACGAAGGGCATCATCGGAGACACCATTCTGCTTCATGCTTTGGGTGACGGTAAGAAATTTATCAAGATGCTTATTTGCATCGTCACCAGGTAAGCCATGAAATTGGCACGAATTCTGGACTTGTTGTATCATGTGATGCTTAAGTCCAAAATCAGTGGCAGCAATGTTGAGAGGGGCAATGGGCCCGCCTCTTCCGAGCATTGTGGGTTGACACAACTCCTCCATCGTTCGGAGATCAGGAGCTGCATCATCTATGATGGGTGGGTCTTGATTACCGTCCATTTTCGGAACTGGATCCTCAACAATAGAACGTAACTCAGTTACGTTTATTAGTTGACGATTTCGTTTCGTTTGTGAACGAGTGCGCATGAACTAACAACAAAATTTCAATAAAACAAGATCGAGGCAAATCAACAGTGAACTTAAACCAATAATCACGAATGAATGGCTTCTTTAAGAAAGGTACACCACTCACAAGGATACAAAGGCAAGTTTTTATCTTTTGTTTGGGAACTTATTATGTTCACACCCCCAGTTGGTAGGTGTTCTGCCTTGGTTTGCGACGGTTTGTTTTTATGTAGTTTATTATTCACAAGAAATAAATGAATGTTTTTGGGTTTTTGTGTATGGGTTAAAAACTTTTGGACAATATTTTTGGTATCGTTTCATTTACCAAAATCGTATCTCTTCACGAATCACCTTAAAAGAAACACGATATAGAAAACGTAACGATCTGTTTTGTTTGTTTTTGATTTTTTTGGTGTTGTTAACACTTTAGGAAAAGTGTTAATGACATTTTTGTTTTATGATTAAGATTTAAAAAAAGTGGTGGGTTTATACAGTGACGAATGAAAAACCACTAATCTCAAAGAAACGTTTTTACTACACAGCTACCTCCCCGGCAGCGGCGCCAAATTTTGATTGGTCCCAAACGGTCAACTAAGTTTTCCAATGTGATGGTCAACCAAGTCAAACGTCTAAAACCAACTAACCAAGGAGTACAGTGTATTCCCGGATCGTTATGTCCCAGCGAGGTAAACAATTGTATTAAAAAACGTTTAAAGTGATCGGGTGATTTAACAGGAGGATCAGAAATTTGATTTGAGTGATTATACTACGCGATTATGATTGAAAATAACATAGAAACACTATTGGAACAATTACTGACGATCAGATAACTTAGAAACGTAAGTTAACCTAAAAACGCGCGTTTGAATTAAAAATAACGCGAACGCGCAAAAATAAAAGTGAAACGTGAGCAAATAAAGTCCTACGAACGTGAAAATTAATTTTTACACTATTTAATTAATTACTAATTATTAATTACTTTTTAATTAACTAAATTACACTAATTATTAATTAATTATGAAAATTACCTAGAAAAATGAAAATTAAATTTAGAAAAATCTAAAATATTATAAAACTAATTTTAAAACAGAAAACCTATTTTTTTTTACTTTTTAATTATTAATTATTAATTAAAACTAATTATTTAATTAATTTAAACTAAAATAAATTATAAGAAATACTAAATAAACAAGGAAAAATCTGAAAAAATTCCTAAAATTATTTTAACTAAAAAGGAACTTGAGAAAAATTTAAAAATGAAGAGTGCTTATAAATAAGCAGAAAAATAAGCCAAATGGCTTAAATAGAAGCTATCACTTTTTTTTTTTTTGGTTTTTTCTAAATTTTCCTTTACACAACTGTTTAAACACCTAATTGAACAAACTTTAATAAAGGAACTTTGTTGGAATCACAAGAAATAAGCACTTGGGAAGGCCAAGTGCTTAACAGGTTGTTAACTTAGCTTATTAGGATTTGAGGTGTGATGAAAAAGCTATTATCAAGTTACCTTAATGCTAACTAAGTTAAGACAGACTGAGACAGACTTGAGATGAGGCAAAAGATCCCAAATAAGCACAATAATAAGCTGAATCAACCAAATAAGCACTTTAAACAAGACCACATGCAAAACAGGTCAAATGAGGTCCTTTTGGACCTCTGTGGGGTCCACAGAGGTGAGTCACAGGCCAAGATGATTATTGACCCTTAAAGCTGACCTGGTAGACTCAAGAATAAGCCAATAAGCTGAGCTTATGGCTTATTCTGAAGCAATTGGTGGACCCATGAACTTTGGTTCAATTCTGAATGGGTCAGGTTTGGTCTGCTAACAGGTCACAAACAAGGTTCAATAAGTTTGGGCAACAATAAGCTAAAATCTAGAATAAGCTCAGAAATCAAAAGCCCTACTAACAAGCTCTCTAAAAATCCATAGTGCCAAATGTGGGGTCCACTGGTGTGATCACAACAAGCTCAAAAGAGAAGGTCACAAGGACTGGTGCAGGGGAACTAGCTTTCCCTGCAGCCTTGGAAAAGCTAATGCAAAAGCTAGATAAAAAATCAAAAAAATAAGCTGGTCATGTTTACTTGTAGTTGAGGTGGTAGACTTTAAGCAAAACAAATTTCACATCCTAATTCATACCACAAAAATCAGGAAAAATCTCCCAAAAAGTGGGATTTCTACCCTTAACAAGCAATTTTGACTTTTGAAAATGTTATACCATTTGACTTTCATGAATTTCCGAGGGCCAAATCTTTTTTGAAAGAGTTGTAATAGACTGAATTGAGACTAATTTAACCAAACATGACAAATTCTAAACCTAAATTAAGCTTATGCTAATCAAATCTTCTAACAGTTAAACAGTTAGACTAAAACAAGGAGGTCATTGACTTTTTATGAAAAGGGAGATGTATTTTATGACTTGGTTATCTATTTTAAACCTATTGTGACTTGTGTAAACAGAAAGTAGCAACAAACACACCCTGGAACACAGGGTAACACCTTATCCCAAACACCCCTTAAAGACTATGGTCTTGTGTTTTTCAATGAGTTAAGGGTGATTCAAGCCAAGGACTCACTTTACACTGCTAAATTATGATTAAGGGGACTGGTTTGAGCACAAAGATACACCTTTTAACACCACTTATCAACAATTCATAAGAATACAATTTTATGGCAGTTAGGATACAATGTGATGAAATGACACCCAAATTGTGAAACCTAAGCTATAACAAATCTAACAAGCTAAACTAACTCAGATAAACCAGCAACACACACAAATTACTCTAATGGGTGAGAACTATGAGTCATGTAATTTTACTCTACTATTAGACTAAGAATCAAAAGAGATGAAAATTAAAGCTCACAGTGTGCTCCCAAGCTAAACCAAATGACCAAGATCCATATTACCAAACCTAATGCTTCCCAAGAAGCTCTAAACCAGGACCATCCTTGATTTATCCTACTCCACTGCTTCTTCTTGCAATTTTTTTATTTTCTTATTTTTTTTTTTTTTTTGTATTTTAAGTTATTTAAGCTAGAAACTGAGTAACATGTTGGATGAGCTTAGAAAAGCTTACAGGAACCTTAACTGAGCTTAAATAATTACTAAACAACACTTTTTAACACTAGGAATGGATTTGAGATTTTCAACATAAATTGACATAAGCTTAAAATGGAACTTAGAACTGAGATTGCTTGATCAAATTAAGTTAAAAATACACTGAAAAGGTTGAAATTACAATTTATAGCTAGGTTTACAACTTGAAAATGAGAATTACATGAAAACGTCTAAAAATTATTAAGTAAAAACACACCCTGCTCCATTTCTTCAATGCTCCATTTATACATAAAAATTAGGGTTTCTTGGAGTCTTGTGAGCATATCCCAGCAACAATCTTGGCCTTAGGATTAGGTAGAAGCAATCCTGACCATTGTTTGAATTTGGCGCCTAAATTGCATTTGGAGTTTTCTTGGAGATAATTGAAGCCAGAGGGATAGTTTGGAGGGTAGTGTTTGTTGGATGCACCAAGGGGGGGTTTTGAGTGTTGCAGGGGAGAAGGTGGGTTTGTGATGATGGTGTTGGAGTTGCAGGCTAGGGTGGTAGGGGGTGAGGTGGAGTATACGGGGTCAAAGGGTCAGGGTCAAAGTTTGACCGGGTGTTTTTTTATTAAAAGGTTTAGGTGGTGGGCTGTTGTGGTGATGGGCCAAGAAAAGGGTATGGTGGGCTTTGGTAATGGATTGGGTTTTTATTTTGGATAATAGGGAGTAGTAATATTAGGAGTGGTCCGTTTGGTTTGTTTGAAATTTCACAAGGACCAATTTCGTAATATCTTGAAAGTTAGGGGTCTGGTTTGTAACTTTTTCAAAGTGATAACCAAGGATTAAATTTGCCATATAATAATAACGAAAGACCATAATTTCAATTTTCCAAATTTTGAAACCCCGAGGACCAATTTTGTCATTTTTCAAACTGCAGGGACCAAACGTGTAATTTTCTCAAACTTTTCACCTAAGGATGTTTTTTGATAATTTTTGACTTTAGAAAACATTGGGTTGACTTTTCTTTCATTTTAAACTTCCAGGGACTAGTTTTGTCAATTTTTGAAACTTGAGGGACTGAAACTGCCAATTGTGCAAACTTTGTTCGTTTTTTCATTTGTTTTTAAACATTTTGCATCTAAAACATATAACACACTTTTGGGATAATTTCTGTATTTTGATGCGTTTCTGAGTGTTTTTGGATGTTTTGGTAGTTCAGATACGATAAAAATGATGAGTATTTACACACTCATGAATCCCCCACACTAAACTATTGCTAGTCCCTAGCAATCTTTTGAGAAAAACTTAATGGATTTGAAACTCTTTACCAAAAGCCATTACTTCTGGAGTAGCCAAATGTATCAGTTCGTGTGGTCCACTTGATAACCATGTGATTTTGAGCAAACCACCAGCTGTCAACGGATTTGATTAGTCTTTACCAAAAGCCGTTTGCTTCTGGACTAGCCAACTCTTGATGGACTAAGTCAACATCTTGGTGAGCTGATTACCAATTATGGATTTTCCACGGCCTTTACCACAAGCCATAATCTTGTGGGCTAACCAACTCATTCGCTTTATGGGATATAGCGAGTTGATTTACCATACAATTTTGGGCAAATTACAAGCCATCAACGGGTTTGAGATATCTTTACCAAGAGCCGTTTGCTCCTGGATTAGCCAATCCTTCTTGTCGTTTAGACACGGCGGACTGATTACCACAAAAATTTTGAAATAAAGTGAAAAAATTTTGAAAAATTTGGCCCAAAATGGGGGTACTTGAAAGTATTTTGTGATAAAATTCGCTAGAATTCCCCCCCCCCCCCCCCCACACTTAGAATTGAATATTGTCCTCAATATTCAAAGTCCCGGCTATTATGCCGAATCTAAGAACGTAAAAAGATAATATTCTAAGCTAACTGTGGAAATATCGTTTTGCATTTTTCACTTTATTTATCTGTACATACAATCACACTTTTTTTTTTTTTTTTTTTTTTTGAACTTATATACATATATACATTTTCAAACAGCGGGGGGTTGGCCATTCCCCCACACTAGGGTGGTAGAAAGTGGAAAGAAATCAGAGACACGGGTGAAAACCCATGTTGTTGCTACTGTTTTTGTTTATCCAGTCGCTAGCTTGACTCGATCCCTGAATTCAATTGTCCTTGGGGAAAGTTTGGAGATCCGGGACAACCATGGATGGTATGTCCTCTCCAAAGTAATGTTTCACACGATGTCCATTCACTTTGAAATTAGGACCGTCATTTTGAGATAATTCGACGGTGCCATAAGGATAAACCTTAACGATAGTGAATGGACCAGTCCATCGGGTTTTTAGCTTTCTCGAGAAGATCTTGAGTCTAGAGTTGAAAAGAAGGACTCGATCACCAACGTTGAAAACGCGGTTCTTGATTTTTGAGTCATGTATCTTCTTTGTCTTTTCCTTATAGATCAAAGAGTTCTTGTAAGCTTGATCACGAAGTTCATTTAATTCATTCAGTTGAACCTTCCGATGATCACCCGCAGTTTTGAGGTCAAAATTTGCATGCTTGAGAGCCCAATAGGCTTTATGCTCAAGCTCGATCGGAAGATGGCACGCTTTCCCGTACACAAGTTTGTAAGGCGTGCACCAGATGGGTGTTTTGTAAGCCGTACGGAAAGCCCAAAGTGCATCATCTAATTTATCCGACCAGGATGCACGATTTTCACCAACGGTTCTTTCCAATATTCTCTTTATGCCTCGATTGGAAACTTCTACTTGTCCACTTGTTTGAGGGTGGTACGCAGTAGAAAGACGGTGAGTTACACCATACTTTTGCATGACTTTGTCAAATTTGTCATTGCAAAAATGCGTACCACGATCACTGATTATAGCACGTGGAGTTCCAAATCGAGCAAAGATAGCTTTCAAAAACTTCACAACAACTCGGGCATCATTAGTAGGTAAAGCTTTCACTTTAACCCATTTTGACAAATAGTCAACAGCCACGAGTATATACTTGTTTCCATGAGATGATGGAAATGGCCCCATAAAGTCGATGCCCCATACGTCAAAGATTTCACAAACTTGGATTGCATTTTGTGGCATTTCATTCTTTTGTGAAATATTCCCGTGACGTTGACAAGCATCACAGGATTTGACTAATTCTTGGGCATCCTTATAAATCGTGGGCCAAAAGAAACCGGAATCAAACACCTTTTTGGCGGTGTAATTTGGATTGTGGTGGTCCCCCGTGGGACCAGCATGGCAAGCCTTAAGAATTTCAGTGGCTTCTTGACCATATACACACCTCCGGATGACTTGATCCGCACAGATTTTGAAAAGGTAGGGGTCGTCCCAGAAATAATGTTTCACATCTTTAAAGAATTTATTTTTCTGTTGGGACGACATCCCTTTCACAATAAAGTTACCCGCAAGGTAGTTTGCAAAATCGGCAAACCATGGGGTAACAGAATCTCCACGAAAGGCAACCGCATTGAGTGTCTCGAGAGGAAAGGTTTCATTAATTTCCCTTTTTTCGGAGACATCTTGATGGGGGTTTTCCAAACGGGAGAGATGATCAGCAGCTAGGTTCTCAGCTCCTTTTTTATCACGAATTATGATATCAAATTCTTGTAGGAGGGGAACCCAACGAAGTAGTCTCGGCTTTGCATCTTGTTTTGCAAAAAGGTACTTCAAAGCCGAGTGATCCGTATACACTATGCTTTTGGTCAAGATCAAATATGACCGGAATTTTTCAAAGGCATACACCACAGCTAATAATTCTTTTTCAGTGGTGGTGTAATGACTTTGAGCCTCGGTCATTGTTTTGCTTGCATAGTGTATAGGCTGAAAGTGTCTAGACTTGCGTTGCCCCAAGATTGCCCCTATAGCATAATCACTAGCATCACACATAAGATCAAAGGGCAAGTCCCAATCGGGGGCAACAAGAATAGGTGCCTCAGTAAGCTTTTTCTTTAGAGTTTCAAAAGCTTCTACGCACTCAGGTGAGAAGATAAAAGGAGCATCCTTTTAGAGGAGATGAGTCATAGGCCGGGCGATCTTAGAAAAATCTTGAATAAACCTACGGTAAAAACCGGCATGACCCAAAAAGCTCCTAATACCTTTGACGGTAGTGGGATGAGGTAATTTTGCAATGACATCAATTTTGGCTTTGTCAACCTCAATCCCATTCTTTAAAATTTTATGGCCGAGGACAATGCCCTCTTTGACCATAAAGTGACTCTTCTCCCAATTTAGACATAACTTTGTGTCTTCACAACGTTTGAGCATGTTGTCTAAATGGGAGAGACATGATTGAAACGAATCCTCAATGACCGAAAAATCATCCATGAAGACCTCCATAGTTTTCCCGATCATGTCGGAAAATATGGACATCATACATCTTTGAAACGTGCCTGGAGCATTACATAAACCAAATGGCATACGTTTATAAGCAAATGTTCCATAGGGGCACGTAAAAGTGGTCTTCTCTTGATCTTGCGGATCAATGGGAATCTGAAAGTAACCCGAGAAACTATCGAGGAAGCAATAGTACTCATTCCCCGCTAATCTCTCGAGCATCTGATCCATAAAGGGTAAAGGAAAATGATCCTTACGGGTGGCGTCATTTAACTTGCGATAGTCAATGCAGACACGCCAACCCGTAACCAAACGAGTTGGAATCAACTCATTTTCCTCGTTTGTGACAACAGTAATGCCACCCTTTTTTGGAACACAATGTATTGGGCTAACCCAAGGACTGTCCGAGATAGGGTAAATCAATCCGGCATCAAGAAGTTTTAAAACTTCTTGTTTAATGACCTCATGAATTTTTGGATTCACCCTTCTTTGGTGTTGGACTGCTGGTTTGAAGTCATCCTCCATTAAAATCTTGTGAGTACAAAATTCAGGGTCGATGCCCTTGATGTCGGAGAGTCTCCAAGAAATTGCTTGTTTATGCGACTTCAAAACCTTTATAAGAGCAGCCTTTTCCTCAACACTTAAATTTTTAGCAATTATGACGGGTAATTTATCATCACCCTCCAGAAATGCATACTCAAGGTGAGGCGGCAAGTCCTTAAGTTCAACCACAGGAAAGTCATCAGTTATTTCAACATTTTTTACTTCCTCTTTATGAAGTACTTTTGGAGGAAGAGGGGGAGATGGATCTTCGTTTAACAATTTTTCTAGCAAAAGAATATCCCCCTCAGGATCAAGATAGTCCTCATCAAATTTACCCGAAATTGAACTATCTTAGGCGAGAAAAGCCTCGACCTCTTCCAAAAGGAAGTCACTTCCCTCAAAAGGAGTGAGAGGAGGGGAAGATTCGGATATGATAGGCTTAGTAGATGGAGTGGGACTGCCACTTGGTAAGTAACCAAGAATTTCTTGAGAGTACTCCTCAGACGCAACATCAATGACATCAATTCGGTTAACCGATTCGGCGTCATAATTAGAGGAGTACCTCAAAGTTTGATCGAGGTTAAACGTTACTGCTTCATTACCAACACGAAGAGTTATTTCCTCTTCGTGCACATCGATTAATGCACGACCCGTCCTTAAGAATCCTCTCCCAAGAATGAGAGGAACTCACGGGTCAGCATCGAAATCAACAATCACAAAATCTGCCGGAAAGTGGAAGTTTCCCACCTTTACAAATACATCCTCGGCAATGCCGAGGGGACGAGATGTTGAGCGGTCTGCAAGCTCGAGAGTCATGCAGGTGGTGGTGAGTTCCGGCAGAGAGAGCTTTTTCCATATTGAATAAGGCATCAAGTTGATGCTTGCACCTAGATCGGCCAAGGCGAAGCACTCAACCATTCCGGGGAAAACACATGGAATGAGAAATTTTCCCGGATCTCCTAGCTTCTCGGGAAGCTGTTTCAAAAGAACTGCAGAGCATTTTTCATTGAGTGGAGTTCGTGCCATCTCAAATAGCTTCTCTTTATTGTTCAACAGATTTTTGATTGTCGATGCGAATTTAGGCATCAAAAGGAGAGCATCCGCGAAACTGATATCAAAATGAATATCTCGGAAAATTTGAAAAAACTTTTCCATTTGATGATTTGCTTTTTCGCGGAGCTTCTGGTCTTGTAACCGAGATGGATATGGTAGTGAAGGTTTGGATTTAGGGTTCTCTTCAGGAGTTGTTGGTGGTTCAAAGACAACTCCTGGCTTTGGTACGGTTTCTGGTACAACCTGAGGGTGGACGTGTGCGGTACTTCGTGGGCTAGTAAATTGCACCTTGTCCTTTGTCACCTCAGGCTCACTTTCTACTACCTTGGGAGGAGAAGAAGAGGTAGTAGGAGCTTTGGGTCCATCATAGGAAACACCACTTCTTGTTGTGATCGCTTTAACATCGCCCCTCGGATTAGCGATCGTGTTGCTAGGTAAAGTAATACCTGAGCCCGAGGGTCGATCATTTAAAGACTTCTTAAGGTCTGCGATCTGAGTCATCATTACCCTATTCATTTCCTCCTGAGATTTCATGAACTGTCTCAACAACTCATCATGTGATGGGCCAGTTGGAACAATTGCTTGAGTATGGTTAGGAGGAGCTTGGTTAGGGTAATTCTGAGTAGTTGGAGTGATGGCTTGATTTTGATTGGGAAAATTTTGAGCCCGGTTATTTTGATGAGAACCATGGTTTTGAAAATTTCCCTGATGTTAGTTGCCATGTCCATGAGAATTGTTTCCCTGATAGTTGTTTTGACCTTGGTTTCGATTGTAGTTTCCTTGATTTTGGAAACCTTGATTTTGGTTATGATGGAAACCTTGGTTTTGGGTTTGATTGACATTTCCTTGGTTTTGGTAACCTTGGTTCGTTTGATTCTGATTTTGGTTCGGGTTACGGTTTGGGACATTAGGGTTTTGATTGAATCCGGGAGGTCCAAGGAAATTGCTAGAACGATAGCTAAGAAGATTGCGGTCCCCTTGCGGTTGGTAGTTATTACCTCCCGAATTATAGGAACCTTGAGCAGCATATACGTCCTCATGAGTGTAACCACTAGTGGCTGGACACTAAGAATATGAATGTGGACCTCCACAAGTTTCACAACTTTGACTAACGGCTTTGGCTTGTTGATTTTGGATACTTTGGTTCATCCTCAACATAGCCGTAGCGAAATCATCCATCTTTTTAGTTAGGACCGCTATTTCAGAAGATGCTGGAGTGACAGACTTACATGAATCTTCCCTCTCAGCTGAGGAATCCCAAAAATTATGGTGGGCAGTCATGTTTTCAATGAGATCATAGCACTCTTCGGGGCGCCTTTTCATAAAGGTCCCACCAGCAGCAGCATTGAGAATATCACGGTGTCTCAATGTCAACCCATTATAGAAAGTATCTATTTGGGTAACGAGCAACATATTATGGTTAGGACACCGATCAATTGAGAGCTTATAGCGTTCCCATGCCTCAAATAGAGACTCTTCGGGATGCTGACGAAAGTTACTAATGTCATTTCGTAACTTGGAAACCATGGATGGTGGAAAGTATTTGGCTAAAAATTTAGTCACCATTTCTTTGAAAGTGTGAATCGAATTCTTAGGAAGTCGATCAAACCATGCAGTGGCATGATGGGTTAGAGAATAGGGGAAAAGAGATAGACGAAGGGCATCATCGGAGACACCATTCTGCTTCATGCTTTGGGTGACGGTAAGAAATTTATCAAGATGCTTATTTGCATCGTCACCAGGTAAGCCATGAAATTGGCACGAATTCTGGACTTGTTGTATCATGTGATGCTTAAGTCCAAAATCAGTGGCAGCAATGTTGAGAGGGGCAATGGGCCCGCCTCTTCCGAGCATTGTGGGTTGACACAACTCCTCCATCGTTCGGAGATCAGGAGCTGCATCATCTATGATGGGTGGGTCTTGATTACCGTCCATTTTCGGAACTGGATCCTCAACAATAGAACGTAACTCAGTTACGTTTATTAGTTGACGATTTCGTTTCGTTTGTGAACGAGTGCGCATGAACTAACAACAAAATTTCAATAAAACAAGATCGAGGCAAATCAACAGTGAACTTAAACCAATAATCACGAATGAATGGCTTCTTTAAGAAAGGTACACCACTCACAAGGATACAAAGGCAAGTTTTTATCTTTTGTTTGGGAACTTATTATGTTCACACCCCCAGTTGGTAGGTGTTCTGCCTTGGTTTGCGACGGTTTGTTTTTATGTAGTTTATTATTCACAAGAAATAAATGAATGTTTTTGGGTTTTTGTGTATGGGTTAAAAACTTTTGGACAATATTTTTGGTATCGTTTCATTTACCAAAATCGTATCTCTTCACGAATCACCTTAAAAGAAACACGATATAGAAAACGTAACGATCTGTTTTGTTTGTTTTTGATTTTTTTGGTGTTGTTAACACTTTAGGAAAAGTGTTAATGACATTTTTGTTTTATGATTAAGATTTAAAAAAAGTGGTGGGTTTATACAGTGACGAATGAAAAACCACTAATCTCAAAGAAACGTTTTTACTACACAGCTACCTCCCCGGCAGCGGCGCCAAATTTTGATTGGTCCCAAACGGTCAACTAAGTTTTCCAATGTGATGGTCAACCAAGTCAAACGTCTAAAACCAACTAACCAAGGAGTACAGTGTATTCCCGGATCGTTATGTCCCAGCGAGGTAAACAATTGTATTAAAAAACGTTTAAAGTGATCGGGTGATTTAACAGGAGGATCAGAAATTTGATTTGAGTGATTATACTACGCGATTATGATTGAAAATAACATAGAAACACTATTGGAACAATTACTGACGATCAGATAACTTAGAAACGTAAGTTAACCTAAAAACGCGCGTTTGAATTAAAAATAACGCGAACGCGCAAAAATAAAAGTGAAACGTGAGCAAATAAAGTCCTACGAACGTGAAAATTAATTTTTACACTATTTAATTAATTACTAATTATTAATTACTTTTTAATTAACTAAATTACACTAATTATTAATTAATTATGAAAATTACCTAGAAAAATGAAAATTAAATTTAGAAAAATCTAAAATATTATAAAACTAATTTTAAAACAGAAAACCTATTTTTTTTTACTTTTTAATTATTAATTATTAATTAAAACTAATTATTTAATTAATTTAAACTAAAATAAATTATAAGAAATACTAAATAAACAAGGAAAAATCTGAAAAAAATCCTAAAATTATTTTAACTAAAAAGGAACTTGAGAAAAATTTAAAAATGAAGAGTGCTTATAAATAAGCAGAAAAATAAGCCAAATGGCTTAAATAGAAGCTATCACTTTTTTTTTTTTTGGTTTTTTCTAAATTTTCCTTTACACAACTGTTTAAACACCTAATTGAACAAACTTTAATAAAGGAACTTTGTTGGAATCACAAGAAATAAGCACTTGGGAAGGCCAAGTGCTTAACAGGTTGTTAACTTAGCTTATTAGGATTTGAGGTGTGATGAAAAAGCTATTATCAAGTTACCTTAATGCTAACTAAGTTAAGACAGACTGAGACAGACTTGAGATGAGGCAAAAGATCCCAAATAAGCACAATAATAAGCTGAATCAACCAAATAAGCACTTTAAACAAGACCACATGCAAAACAGGTCAAATGAGGTCCTTTTGGACCTCTGTGGGGTCCACAGAGGTGAGTCACAGGCCAAGATGATTATTGACCCTTAAAGCTGACCTGGTAGACTCAAGAATAAGCCAATAAGCTGAGCTTATGGCTTATTCTGAAGCAATTGGTGGACCCATGAACTTTGGTTCAATTCTGAATGGGTCAGGTTTGGTCTGCTAACAGGTCACAAACAAGGTTCAATAAGTTTGGGCAACAATAAGCTAAAATCTAGAATAAGCTCAGAAATCAAAAGCCCTACTAACAAGCTCTCTAAAAATCCATAGTGCCAAATGTGGGGTCCACTGGTGTGATCACAACAAGCTCAAAAGAGAAGGTCACAAGGACTGGTGCAGGGGAACTAGCTTTCCCTGCAGCCTTGGAAAAGCTAATGCAAAAGCTAGATAAAAAATCAAAAAAATAAGCTGGTCATGTTTACTTGTAGTTGAGGTGGTAGACTTTAAGCAAAACAAATTTCACATCCTAATTCATACCACAAAAATCAGGAAAAATCTCCCAAAAAGTGGGATTTCTACCCTTAACAAGCAATTTTGACTTTTGAAAATGTTATACCATTTGACTTTCATGAATTTCCGAGGGCCAAATCTTTTTTGAAAGAGTTGTAATAGACTGAATTGAGACTAATTTAACCAAACATGACAAATTCTAAACCTAAATTAAGCTTATGCTAATCAAATCTTCTAACAGTTAAACAGTTAGACTAAAACAAGGAGGTCATTGACTTTTTATGAAAAGGGAGATGTATTTTATGACTTGGTTATCTATTTTAAACCTATTGTGACTTGTGTAAACAGAAAGTAGCAACAAACACACCCTGGAACACAGGGTAACACCTTATCCCAAACACCCCTTAAAGACTATGGTCTTGTGTTTTTCAATGAGTTAAGGGTGATTCAAGCCAAGGACTCACTTTACACTGCTAAATTATGATTAAGGGGACTGGTTTGAGCACAAAGATACACCTTTTAACACCACTTATCAACAATTCATAAGAATACAATTTTATGGCAGTTAGGATACAATGTGATGAAATGACACCCAAATTGTGAAACCTAAGCTATAACAAATCTAACAAGCTAAACTAACTCAGATAAACCAGCAACACACACAAATTACTCTAATGGGTGAGAACTATGAGTCATGTAATTTTACTCTACTATTACACTAAGAATCAAAAGAGATGAAAATTAAAGCTCACAGTGTGCTCCCAAGCTAAACCAAATGACCAAGATCCATATTACCAAACCTAATGCTTCCCAAGAAGCTCTAAACCAGGACCATCCTTGATTTATCCTGCTCCACTGCTTCTTCTTGCAATTTTTTTATTTTCTTATTTTTTTTTTGTATTTTAAGTTATTTAAGCTAGAAACTGAGTAACATGTTGGATGAGCTTAGAAAAGCTTACAGGAACCTTAACTGAGCTTAAATAATTACTAAACAACACTTTTTAACACTAGCAATGGATTTGAGATTTTCAACATAAATTGACATAAGCTTAAAATGGAACTTAGAACTGAGATTGCTTGATCAAATTAAGTTAAAAATACACTGAAAAGGTTGAAATTACAATTTATAGCTAGGTTTACAACTTGAAAATGAGAATTACATGAAAACGTCTAAAAATTATTAAGTAAAAACACACCCTGCTCCATTTCTTCAATGCTCCATTTATACATAAAAATTAGGGTTTCTTGGAGTCTTGTGAGCATATCCCAGCAACAATCTTGGCCTTAGGATTAGGTAGAAGCAATCCTGACCATTGTTTGAATTTGGCGCCTAAATTGCATTTGGAGTTTTCTTGGAGATAATTGAAGCCAAAGGGATCGTTTGGAGGGTAGTGTTTGTTTGATGCACCAAGGGGGGGGGGTTTGAGTGTTGTAGGGGAGAAGGTGGGTTTTTGATGATGGTGTTGGAGTTGCAGGCTAGGGAGGTAGGGGTGAGGTGGAGTATACGGGGTCAAAGGGTCAGGGTCAAAGTTTGCCCGGGTGTTTTATTATTAAAAGGTTTAGGTGGTGGGCTGTTGTGGTGATGGGCCAAGAAAAGGGTATGGTGGGCTTTGGTAATGGATTGGGTTTTTATTTTGGATAATAGGGAGTAGTAATATTAGGAGTGGTCCGTTTGGTTTGTTTGAAATTTCACAAGGACCAATTTCGTAATATCTTGAAAGTTAGGGGTCTGGTTTGTAACTTTTTCAAAGTGATAACCAAGGACTAAATTTGCCATATAATAATAACCAAAGACCATAATTTCAATTTTCCAAATTTTGAAACCCCGAGGACCAATTTTGTCATTTTTCAAACTGCAGGGACCAAATGTGTAATTTTCTCAAACTTTTCACCCAAGGATCGTTTTTGATAATTTTTGACTTTAGAAAACCTTGGGTTGACTTTTCTTTCATTTTAAACTTCCAGGGACTAGTTTTGTCAATTTTTGAAACTTGAGGGACTGAAACTGCCAATTGTGTAAACTTTGTTCGTTTTTTCATTTGTTTTTAAACATTTTGCATCTAAAACATATAAAACACACTTTTGGGATAATTTCTGTATTTTGATGCGTTTCTGAGTGTTTTTGGATGTTTTGGCAGTTCAGATACGATAAAAATGATGAGTATTTACACACTCATCAATTACTAATAGGAACAAACCGGGTCTTAGTAAACTAGTTGATGTTAATCAATCAGCTTTTATACCTGGGAGACAAATTAGTGATAATGTTTTACTAGCTCAGGAATTTAAGAGGGGGTATACACGGAAAAGTGGTGTTAGGAATTGTGCGTTTAAGATTGATATTATGAAGGCTTATGATACGGTGAACTGGCAATTTCTGGAATGGACCCTTAAGCAGTTTGGATTTCATAGTTTGATGGTTCATTGGATTATGCTGTGTGTGACTACTACATCATTTTCTGTTTGTATCAATGGTGAGATTAAAGGGTTCTTTAGGTCCGGGAGGGGGTTGAGACAAGGTGATATTGTTTCACCATACTTGTTTACGCTTGTTATGGAAGTCTTGACTCTTATGTTAAGAAGGCAAATTAGACGAGAAGAGAAATTTAAATATCATGCTCATTGTAAGGAACTTGAGTTAGTGAGTCTTTGTTTTGCTGACGATTTATTGCTTTTATGCTATGGAGATGTTTTTTCAGCTTCTGTATTAAGAAGAGGTTTAGATGAGTTTACTCTGAGCTCAGGGTTATATCTAGTCCTATCAAATGTAATAGCTTCTTTGGTAATGTTCCTGATACTATTACAGCAGATATTATGTGTATGATGCCTTTTAGTGAAGGGTTGTTACCTTTTAGGTTCTTAGGCGTTCCTATGATATCCAAAAGATTGTCTAAGAATGATTACAACTTATAGCTTCTATCTTTTCCTCACAAGTGTACTGGGATTCTTTGTTTATGTTGCCTATGTCTGTTTGTGATGAGATTGAGAAGTTAAGTAAGAGTTTTTTTATGGGCTAGAGGTGATTCTGTTAGTGGAATGGCTAGTGTTTCGTGGAAAGATGTGTGTAAACCGAAAAGTCAGGGAGGTCTTGGCTTAAAGTCCATGCACATGTGGAATGAAGCATTAATGGCCAAGCATTTCTGGAATATAGTGAGTAACAAGAATACTAGCTGGGTTAAGTGGGTTAATATGCATATTTTGAAAGGTAGGAATATTTGGAGTATTGATGTGAATTCTAATTCTTCTTGGTGTTGGAAGCAAAGTTTACTGTTAAGGGGTAAAATTGAGAAGTTTATTCAGGTTAAGATCGGAAATGGTAAGAATTGTAATGTTTGGTTTGATAGGTGGTGTATGGAGGGTCCTATTATTAAGATTATTAATCAGAGAGTAATTGATTTGGCAGGGTTAAGTAATAATACTTGTGTTACTGACATGATACACAACAATTGTTGGAAATGGCCTACTGATTGGGTGGGTCAGTTTGATTTTGTTACTAATATGGCAGTTCCTAGGATTGTTAATGATATTGAGGACAAGACTATTTGGGTTAAAAAAAAGGGTAGTGAGGTTGTGCATAGTACTAAAGAAGTGCGGAATGCTTTTTGTATTGATCATCCGAAGGTTATATGGAGTAATCATGTTTGGTTTAATCAATGTGTCCCTAGGCATAGTTTTTTGCTTTGGTTAGCTATTAAGAGAAGATTGAAAACTAAAGATAGGCTTGCTAAGTGGTTTAGTTTACCTAATCAGGTTTGTCATTTATGCAAGAATGAAGATGAAACTCACAATCACTTATTATTTGCATGTTCTTATTCTAAAAGACTTTGGGAAAGATAAAACCATTAGCTAAGTTGGAGGAGATTAGTAATGAATGGCCATATATAATATATGGGATTGTTAACTTTCCTGCCAATAATAAAGTGTGGAGTGTTATTCAAAGACTTGTTTTAGGAGCTACTGTGTACTTTATCTGGAAAGAAAGGAATGTGAGAAGGATTCAGTTTGTTCAGAGAGATCTTGAGAGTTTGTTTAAGATTGTGGTTGATTCTGTTAGATTGAGACTTATGGGCCTTTCTATGAAGATGACTACTGATTTTGTTAATGTAGCAAGAATATGGAATTTACCAATAGACAAAACTGCTTATTATAGCAGTTTAGCGAAGGAGTTGGTTAATGATATTTAGTTATGGTGATGGCTATGTTTAGTTTAAGGTGGGATTGTAGATTTATGGAGAATACTGAATTTTGGAGTTGTAATGATATATTTGATTGTGATGACAATGGACATCTAGTGGTGGAATTTATATATATTGAAGCTGATTATATTATGTCATGGATTGTTCTGCTATAGTGTTTAACAGGAGGAGCTGGTTGGTGTAATTGTTATTGAAGATTCATGTGATCCTGTTTCTTGATGTTAGCTGTTGGAAGATTTCAAGTGGTCTTCTGGTGGTTTGTTCAGCTGCTAGTATTATTGAAGAGGCATTGATGAGGTTATTCTATACATGGAGAGTTTCATTGTTTGATGGATTATGGTTGGTAATGATGGGATTATTTTAGAGAGTGTTTTACTCTTTTTGTCCTATCTATGGTTTTGCCCTCTTGGTTTTACATAGATAGGTTTTTAAGGAGGCAAATTCTCTAAGATTGCTATTCTAGCAAATCCCAGGGTTGCGGTTGGTCATGTCAGCAATGCTCATCAGTTGGAATTTTGCTTTGGTCTTCTGCTACTGTTTTCAGTGTTGGTGTGTTAACAGTTTGTTTGTTTAGTGGTTGTATTGTTTTATTTGTATAGTTGGCATTGTGATTTTGTGTTCTATATCTCTAATTATCAGCTTGGCATTATTGCTTTCTATTTGTTATCAATATATGGTGATGTTTGGAGGTGCATTGGTTGGTCCTTTTGCACTGGCCCATGTATTCAGAGTATATTGATAATTTTAGTTAAAGCCATCTTTATTGCCTTGCTAATTTTTTAGAGTTATTGTTTCTTGTTTATGGTATTATTCTAGGATTGTATTTTTTCTGTTGATGAGCTAGGGATCTGTCCTATGCCTTGTTTAGTTACAAAGTGAGTGTTTTTCACTTTGTTTTTTTTGCCTTGTACTGACTTTTGGCTCCTTTTACTTAATATATTTACATTTAAGTAAAAAAAAAAACATATATGCTTTTTTCATCCCATAAACACTTAGTAAAAAAAATAGTCCTCTGATGAGGCGAAAAGTGTACCGCTTTTAAGGGGTCATTTAAGCTCGAATTCGTGATTATTTGATCAAATATTGCCCTAAATCGTTCCTTTTGTCATTTTAGGTACTTTTGGAGAGAAATCTGGAAAAAGAAGCATTTTGGACGTTTTTGGAGCATAAAAGTGAAGAAAACGGCAAAATCTCAATTTTCCTTGCTGGAACAGTACCTGACGGCGTCAAGACTCTCCACATGACAGCGTCAAGAGTTACAAAAGAGGTGGAAGTGGAAAATACATGTGACGATCCAGAGAGTTTTTAAGCCTAGGACCTGACGGCGTCGCCCAAGGCTGTCAGGGTCCAAACATTAGTGACGGCCCAGAGCACAACTACACATGACGGCGTCAATAATAGATCTAGGCAATACGATTTTATTATGGCGGCGAGTTGACGGTGTCACAATCTAATACATGACGCCGTCACGATGTGTAATCTATATATAGTTTTTCAAATTTCATTCATTGGTAGAAAACTATTGTGAAGCATATATATATGTGTAATCTATATATGCTTAGTATGAAGATTCCAAAGTGGATTCTTTGGAAGATTCATTACTACAAGCTGAAAATTCCTGTCAAGGAGAGTCTTCTTTAAAAGAGACTCTACCTGATCACAGGTCGGTTTTCACAAAACCGGAGGGTAGTCTGTCCTCGCAGAACGAATGACAAAGCCATATTCGTTCTCTATCTTTATTGCTAACTGTTTTATTTCAGGGACGCATATAAAGATGGAGTTGATGGTTCCTAATTCCAGCTGAATCGTGTCAATCCATACCTCATGCTCACACTTCCTAATAGCTATCTATGATGATCATGTAAGTTAAAAAGACTACCAACAACGTTTTCACAACTCTGATGAAAAGTCTCCTAATACAGAAAGGTGTGAGCATGACGGTCCTAATGTCACTACATCACATGAAGGCAATACGACTAAGGATGAGCTTGGAGATTTAATGTGGCTGATGATCCCAAAGAAGCTCAAAGATCACACATTCCAATGGAACACAAATCACAAGATCATTGCGTGATGTATAAAGTGTGATCAAAAGAGAAGAATCAGAACCTACGAACTACAACGTCTAAAGAATGCTTGAAGATCAAAGAGCTTAATTTCAAAGGTGAGCTCGCTTAGGGGGAGATTGTTAGGAATACAATTATTCCTATAGAAGACTCGGTCACCTAATTGATGTAATAGCATTTAAGTTAGCTCATAGTTAGTTAATTAGATATTAGTTTAGTTTAAGTAACACTGTGGAAGAAGGACGGGTCTTTACCCACTGTATGCCTGATCCACAGCCCGGGTGTGGGCGTTTTTATTTTTTTGTATAAATACCCCTCTCCCACCAAGAGAGAGGGTTGGACCTTTCATTACTAGCAATCTAATATTCTCTATTTTCTCTCATTCTCTAAAGGTTCCCATATTTCTTCTTCCTCTTTTAATTCATACGCCGTATACCACCATGTTCCTCATGTTTGGAACTTAGAGTTTATCTTACAAATGTTTTAGATAACTCTCCGTTATTCGACGACATTCTTGCTAACGTCGCCTCAAAAGCACCTTATATGGTAAATGGAACCAGGTATGAACAGGGATATTACTTAGCTGACGGAATTTACCCACAGTGGGCAACTTTTGTCAAATCCTTCTCGGCAACAACAGACGAAAAACATGATTATTTTAAAAAGAAACAAGAAAATGCACGAAATGATGTCGAACGTGCTTTTGGTGTGCTTCAAGGACGTTGGGGTATACTACAACAACCGGCACATTAATTGCAAATTGTCAAGATACGTAGAATCATGTATTCTTGCATTATTTTGCATAACATGATTTTAAAAGATCAAAAATTTGCACTACGTGAGTATGGCGAAATGTGGGTGGATCCGTCACCACGTATGAGGCAAGAAAGGTAGGTCGACAGATGTGATACCCACCGTCGCAAGGCAAAAGAAATATGCGACCAAGAAACGCATACTCAACTCCAACAATACCATATGGAACATATTTGGCAAAAACATCTTCAACGACAACAACAACAACGAGATTCTGAAGACGATGAATAAGTATTCATAATTCATATGTTTTTAAATTTCATATGTTTTGTATTTTTTTTTTAGATGTATTTTTTTTCAGTTTTTTTATATTTCGTATTGTAATATGTATTAAGAATTAATGTAATGTTTTTTAGTAAACGAAGTATTTGTTTTAGTTTAAGGCTTGAATTTGAAAATAGTTGAGTTAAGGTTGAGTGATGATAAGTTTTTATTTATTTATTTATTTTTTAAGGTGAAAAAGTTAAAGCTGATATGACGCTGACGTGACAGTTGGTGAAACCTTAACCTGAGGTTAACATACCTTAGGAGGGTGGCAGTGGTGGGCACATCACCAACGACATCGCTTTGCCGGCGGTGAACACCGCCGCCACTTCGCCGGCAAGCCCAACGGCAAGGGTCCAGCGGCATTTCATGCTTCCGTGGTTTGGTGTTTTCTATGCTAAAATATGATCGTTTGGAGTTAATATTTGGAACGTTGGAGGAGCGGATCAAAAAAAAAAAAAAAAAAAACCTTGGAAGCTTGTACACCTGATGTAAATGATATTAAGTTGTTGCGGGCTGGTAAAGGTGTTGATGGTTGAGATGCGGCGGCTCTGGCGGAGAGACGACGGAGTCCGGCGAGATGGGCTGGGTTTAATCCGGTCATTCTCCGATCAACGTCCACCATATTGTCTTTGTTTATGCTATTTGGTGAGACTGAAAATCTTGCAAATATATTACAGCATGCCTGTTTGAATAATCTTGCAAGAAAAGATAGAGCATTAATTTCCCGTTTGCAAATCCAAATATATATCTTTGCTAGAAGTCTACAAATGGTCTGCAAATAAAGATATTTTAATAATGCAGAACAAATTTTTAATAGAGAAATAATGCTAAATGGTTATAATAGCTTCATAACTATGGTCCACAACCTTAAATTCAAGGATTAGACTTCTAGTAAAATAACCTTTTAGTTTTAATTAATTTAATTTATGAAAAAAAAAAAAAAAAAAAAAAAAAAAAAAATTGGGAGGTATGAAAAAGGCATAGTTGCCACTAAAAAGGGGTTGGGAGGTATGAAAAAAGTATGAATGAGGTGAAATGAGGTAGAATGATATTATTGGTGGATTTGGGAGGTATGGGTGATTTCGGAAGCATGACTGCCACCATTCTTATGCTCTTATAACTAAGACGTTGACAAACGAGAAAAGGATATTTACACAATTGGTATTTCCAAAAAATGTTTCTTAAAATCATCAATACATCTTGACGCTAAACAATCACATATTTAAACTATTGCATATCTATTGTTCGTAGCCATGACATATTATTGAATGGAAAATGCTACACTCACAAAAAAATATTTGTAAAATCATTCATAAAATGAGGTGTTAAGGTGTGATTGTCTTAATCTGAGAAAAAAGAAGAGAAACTATAGAAAAAATACACCAATTATGCCTTGACACCTCATTTTGTGGGTGTAGCATACCTCTTGTTGAAAGGCCTTTTAGTATCGGTAAAAGGTTGCCAATAGAGCTGTCAATGAGCCAAACGCGTTGAGCTTAAACGAGTAAAATCCTGATTAAGCTAGCGAGACAAATCGGGTATGAAGGGGTGTTCACAAATCGGGTAATACCTACAAGTTCTGAAAACCAAGTTGAGCTTAAACGAGATAGAATCCTGATTATGCTAGCAAGACTAATCAAGTAAGGGTGTTCACAAATCGGGTAATACCCATAGGACTCGAAAACCGAAACAGAACCGAATTTGCCAAAATTGAATCGAACGGAATTAAAAATAGTCGGTATTCGGTTTGGATATGGGTTTGGCAAAATGAAAACCCAACTGAACTGAAAACCAAATTAACATAAATATATATTTTTTTAAAATTTAATATACAAAAAAAAACCCATTTCTTTTCTAGTATAAATATAACATTTTTTAGCTTCTTTTTTTATTGCTAAAAATCTATATAATTAAATGAAAAACAATAATAATATAAATTATGTAATTCTGGTCGACCCGAAAATCGAACCGAATTCAAATTTGGTTTTATGTTCGGGTTTAATTCAACTTGAATTATGTTCAGTTAAGTTTTCGGTTTTACCCAGAAAAAGATTTTAATTTGACTAATCTAACCGAATAAACTGAACAACCTGATAACCGAACCGGTATAGTTGTATCGGGTATGGGCCTGGTTAAAGCCCATTTGTTTGGCCCAATGACTAACAACGTGTCAACGTTTGACTTTTAATTTCCAAGAATACAAAAGAGGAAATAAATTGCCCAAAAAACCACAACACAAACACTTTCCAAAATGAAAATCAACAACATAGTTACTATGATCATTGTCTATCTCCGAAACCCCAACTAACTAACTTGTTCTATCTGGTACGCTAATTTCCCTTTTCTTTTATTCCAATTTATATATATGCTCATGCTTTCATTTTAATGAATTCATTTTTGAAAAAAAAATAAAATAAAATAAAAAAAAATAATTAGTAACATTAAACCTAATGTTTTTCATATGTAAGTAAATTGTTGGTTGGTTGGATATGAATTGAGCATTGGCTCGTGACAATATGTTAGAAATCAAAAATTACGGAATCAGTACTTGAATTAGATTATGGGGGGGTAACAGAATCAATAGTCGGTAGGGGGTATACCAATAACAACACTGTAACTAGAATTGGTTTTAACTGTACACAAACACTAGAGACTGATTATATTAGGCTTAGAAAGCGCAATAGCTAGATTAATCACTTTCAAAACACAATGCCAAACACCCCCTTAATGCTTTTGCAAGTTGAATTTATTAGGAGCTAACTATGTACCAGTCAGTGGTCATATTAATTACGTTAGATGCAGGTGCTTGTTTTAAATACTGACAAACATTCTTGAATGTTTGCAGCTTATGTGATTCTGTTGCATGAGATGACAACAAAACTGTTAAATAACATCTGGATTCGACGCCAGCAATGCCCTTGTGGAGATTGGAAATGCTATATTAAACACGAAGGAGATGATCACACAAATGGAGGGTCTGATTTAGTAAAAAGTGATGGAGCCACATCGTCAGTTTCGGATGTTATTTTCACACCATATGTCTGTCAAGTATTCAAAACTGACGACGAAGCTTTTGAATACTACTGTAACTTTGCCAGAAAGAACGGTTTCTCCATTAGGAAAGCACGGTCAACCGAAAGTCAAAACCTTGGGATTTATAGACGAGACTTTGTCTGTTATCGGTCTGGTTTTAATCAGCCGAGAAAAAAGGCTAATGTGGAACACCCAAGAGATCGGAAATCAGTAAGGTGTGGTTGTGATGCAAAAATGTACTTAACAAAGGAAATTGTTGACGGTGTAACACAATGGTACATTTCTCAGTTTAGTAATATTCATAATCATGAATTGTTAGAAGATGATCAAGTTCGTCTTCTTCCTGCTTATAGAAAGATTCAAGAATCCGATCAGGATCGGATTGTGTTACTCACGAAAGCTGGATTTCCAGTAAACCGTATAGTGAAGGTTTTGGAATTAGAAAAAGGAGTTCAACCGGGACAGTTACCATTTATAGAAAAAGACGTAAGAAACTTTGTTAGAACATGTAAAAAAACCGTTCAAGAAACCGATGCGTTACTTACGGAAAAGAAAGAAATCGATATGTTAGCACTTCTGGAAATCTGCAGAGTTACTGCACAAAGGGATGATGGATTTGTGTATAATTATACAGCAGACGAAAATGGTAAAGTTGAAAACTTTTCGTGGGCTTATGGGGATTCGATTCGTGCATTTTCAGTTTTTGGAGACGTGGTTACATTTGATACCACGTATCGGTCCATTACCTACAACATGGTACTCGGTGCTTGGTTTGGTATTGACAACCAAGGCAAGCCCTTTTTGCTCGGGTGTCTTTTGCTTCAAGACGAAACTTCTCGCTCTTTTTCGTGGGCCCTGCAGACTTTCATCCGATTCTTGAGAGGAAATCACCCACAGACAATCATAACAGATTTAGGTTCGGGTCTTGGAGATGCTATTGCCACTGAGTTGCCAAACACTAAACATGTGATATGTATATGGCATGTGATGTCTAAATTATCCAGCTGGTTTTCTCAGTCTCTTGGATTGCAGTATCCGGAGTTTAAATCTGAGTTTGAGTTGGTGTGGCATCTTGAAAATATAGAGGATTTTGAGAACCAGTGGAGCCACCTTGTTGCTCGGTTCGGGGTTGATTCAGATAAGCATGCGGCTCTCCTGTATTCTTACCGGGCTTCCTGGGCTGTTGCTTATGTTAGAGGCTGCTTCCTTGCTCGTGCAATGACGATTGACTACATGAAGTCAATCGATAAATTTATGAAGAATATCTTGAGTCCAAGTTCATCTTTCAAGAATTTCTTTGAACAGGTTTGTTTGCTATTCGTTATTCAAACTCTCTTTATTTTGGGCTAATTGCATAAAAAGGTAACTAAGTTTGGTTGAGTTTCTTTTTTAGCTTACCAACTCCCTTTTTTGCCAGAAAAAAAAAAAAAAAAAAAAAAAATCCATTAAAGTTTCAAAAATGTGATATAAGGTAATAGGATCTGGTAACAGGTCAAAATGGTAATTTAGACACTGTTGACTTTTTTCTTGACGTTGCTTCTGGAAACTAGTTAACCTACGTAATTATCTTATTTTGAATTTTTGTAACTTTAATGGTCTGTTCTGACCTAAGTTAAGTTGGTTACACAAAACGGACATTAGCCGAAAATTTGTTAGTTTTTATGCAATTAGGCCCTCTTCATTCACTTAGTCCAGAAAGTTGACATGTTTATTGTCTTTCTTCCCAGGTAAGTGTAGCTGCAAATGTTGCATTTCAAAACAAAGAGAGGATACCATATTTACCCCCAAAGACTTGTTTGCCCCTTGAAGAACATGCTCGAAATATTCTTTCACCTTACGCCTTTAACACCTTGCAACAGGAACTTGTGCTCTGCATGCAATATGCAACAACAGATATGGCAAACGGGTCGTATCTTGTTAGACATTACAATAAGTTAGAAGGAGAGTGTCTTGTGATTTGGATACCAGATAATGAACAAGTTCATTGTTCTTGTAAAGAGTATGAACACTCGGGTATTTTATGCAGACATTCACTCAGAGTACTCGTACTCAAAAACTACTTTCAAATCCCTGAAAAATATTATCCATTAAGATGGTGGTTGGATAGTTCTTTAGTTCTTTCCGATGATCACATAATGCAACAAGACAACAATGATGAGTATTATGAGGCCTTTAACTCGTTAACTTCATCATTATATTCGGAATCTCTGATCTCCAAGGAGCGTTTTAGTTATGTTCATAAGGAATTGACTCAGATTCTTGATGTTGTTAGAAATATGCCTGATTTTGATGAAACTGCTCTGGATTTGGCACCTAACAATGTTAGCGAATTATAGATCTTTCATTTATTGTGTATACTTTTGTGTCTAATGTAAATTTTGGTCCAAATTATATCATGGGTCATATGGTAGATGCTACATCTTTACAGGATTGTAGTCTTGATGTCGTATTAGATAGTTACATTGAAGCAATTGGAAAGTACAGATGTAGGATAATGCTGGAACCTTTTTAAGGAATTTATGTTTAAACTTTTGTACATTGATGCAATTGCAGTTATATGCAGGGGGATCATTTTATGGATTCTGGGTGGCTTTAACCCGATAGACTCAAGTCCTCAACCAGTCACTGTGAGTATATTCCAAAGCTGAAGTTGTACACTTTTAACATGATTCTGTGAATACATAGCATTATATTAAAACTAGGATTGCTATATGTTACTCGAGTATCTTTTTTCCTGTGTGAATAATGTTTTGTATGTTTCAAACTGAAGTGACTTATCTGTCAACTTTTCTACTATTACCCCAAAAAAAACCAAACTCTGCCTTACTTAAAGTTGCCAAAGTACTATTAACCTCTGGATTTGAAATCACTGCTTATATACCTGGTATTGGCCATAATTCACAAGAACATTCTGTAGTCTTAGTAAGTAAATGTAGTTCGTTTTTCCGTTCTATCCTATTTGATCATTGATATTTGAACATTGTCCTCTTTTCTTTGTGTAACATTATCACGGAATATTTGTGTCACTTATCTTGTTAATTCATTAATAATTCAAGAATGAGATATGAAGTAAATTAACTTCATTAGTTTAAGAAGTTTCTTGTTGAAAGAATCCAAGTAAAACAAGTATAGGTATTTTTAATGACCCTGAGTACCTGAACCCTTGTTCTTTTGTGACTTTGTTTTACCTATAGAGATGCTGGTCTATGTTCACAAGTAATCTTCTTTCTTTAATCAATACATAAAACTTAGTTGACCTGACCGTTAAATCGTTGACCCATCACCCAGTAAGAGAATCGATACAAGTTGATCCTACATGACAAGTTTAGAGTAACAATTGCCTATGAAAATGATGGTTTAACTATGAGCAATATATCCAGAAACTAACCTGTAGATATAAAAATGAATGTTTTCATCAAATTTTAACAAGTTAAGAGAATTTAAGCATGGAAAATTATTGAGATGACTACTTCGTAACGACTAACTTTATGCCTAATCTATTCATTTTTAATGGTAAATGAAAGTTTAAGAAGCGTCATAGTAACTTATTCAATCAAAATTGTAGTTGTAACTTGTAACCATAAATTAAATTAAGACAATTAAATAGATATAGTTACCAAGGTTGTAAAAAGAATGCGAATCGGTATTCACGGTCAAGCCTTTATAGCTTGTAATCGGTTTAGGAAGAATTAATATGTGATTAATCGGATTGGCATTTTCGGCAAGTTTTGAATATTTTCAGCATATTTTAGTATTCCCGACAATATTTTACTGAAAAAACAACTTGTAATAATATAAACAACTATAAGTGATCAAAACAAGTTTATGGCGAGTTTTGGGTATTTCCGAAAAGTATGTAGGTTTCTGGCAAATTTCACTACCTTTGGCCGTCATTACCACGGCTGACCAATGTTGGACCGATATGCATAAATCAAAAAAGTGTGCAAGTCGCGTATCCATCATCTCGTGTTATTACGAGAACAACAACTGACAAGTCATCGATCTTGTTGTTTATCACATCTTGTCTTCTCATCTTTTGATGTCGCTGCATTGCGCGAATATCGTGATAAACAATTATATTCAAATGACATAAGTGAAACGATTTAATTAGGCAAATTACAAGTTTAAAACTTTTTTTGTTGGATAAAATTGAAAAAGATAACTGAACTGTTTAGTGCGTTCTGGTTGACCATTGTAAACGTGACTAGATTTGCTTCCATCGTATATCTTGTTTCTTATTTAAGGGGTCAAATAGACTATTATTTGAGGGGTACAAATAAGGATGTTTCATCTTTCATGCTTAGTCATACTCTTGTGACATTATTTTACTCTGACTCATCTAATTCATATCCCTTAGAGCACAAGGTGCAGCAACAAGCATTTGCCTCCTCATTCGGGCCCCATCATGCCACATCACCAAAACACCTCAACTTCAACTAACAACAACAAACCCCCCTTCACCAAACAACAAACCTCAACTTCTCCATTCGGGCCTCACCTCTTACACACTTATTTTTTTATTCATTTTATTAAAAAAATTAAAAATTCTTTTCACAAATACTTAAAACTAACACAACACATTAATTTTATTTCAAAAAAAAAAAAAAAAAAAAAAAAAAAAAAAAAAACTGCTGCTTTTTCTTTTTCTTCTCCAACCAAAACACACACAAACACACACTAAAACCATAACCATATTTCTTCATTCTTTCTTTCTTCTTGTTCGAACAAACAAAGCAAAACCATATTTCTTTTTCTTTCTTTCTTCTTGTTCGAACAAACAAATCAACCCAAAACACCATTTTTGGTTTCTGTGTGTCGACCCAAACCCAAAAACAACCCAACGAAAAAGAAAGAAAAAAAATAACCTGCCAACTTGTCAGAAACTTTGCTTCGCCGTGGCCACGACGAGTTGGCCAACGACGAGCAACGGCGAGGGGTGATTGGTGTGGCGGCGAGCAACGGCTCGCCGTTGCCCATGCCACATCGGACGGCGAAGGGCCCTTCGCTGACTGCACCTTGTGCTCTTACGGATATTTCAATCTTAAATTACAATACCTTTTTGGAAGTATAGTTTACTCATATATAAAAGGGAAGTGATTTGCATATTTTTAAATTTTATTAGCACATTATAATGTACAATTAATTAAAAAAGATTATACTTAAAATACAATTGCTACTAAAGTGTGTAAGTAAAAACAGACTATACTTAAAGTATAATTGTCTAATGCATCTCAATATAAATTGAGTGTGAATCCATTAAGAAATCAGCTCAAACATTATGATTAGTGTTTGTTGAATACGTTTTCACACTCTCAATTTACCACCAAATATAATAAGTTGACCAAGACTTTGCGTCTTTATCCCTTCACCTTGCCACCGAAATTTCAAACCTCTTTCCCTCAAATAAAATAAATCTCTCTATTATAAATATACACCTTCAAATTCTTCATATCAAACATACTCTTACATGCTATCACACTATGGAGGACAAAACATATGAAGTAAGACAGCAATGGAGTTTACTCTACGTTTTCGTCGTCTTATTTGTTTCTTCATTGCCTCTCCCATTCTGGTTTCACTCTTTTGGTTTAAAGTTCACCAACGTTGTTGATGCCAACGACAGACACTACATATTTCTATTATGCAATGTAATCCTAGCTATCCTCTTTTTTTATTCTGGTACGAAAGATTCTTGTCAAACTCTGTCACAACTTGATCATATGTCGAGCATAGACGATGCCCATGATCTACCTAAACAAGTAGCTATAGACGAAATACCAAAAGCAAAGCAGATTGAATGTGATGAGATATCAGAAGAAGAAACTGAAGTAGAAGTTGATGATACTGAAGATGAAGATGAACATATAGAAACAAAACACGTTGTTTGTGCTGAGTACTTTCATCATGAAATAATATCGAAAACTGAAGTTGAAGTTGAAGTTGAAGAGGAAGAGGAAGGACATATTGGGACGTTGTCGGTTGAAGTTGATGAGCATGAAGATCAGACTGACAATAAGGAAATAGAATCATATGTTCATGCAGGACGTGATGATCAAGAAGAAGATGTAAATGAGCTAAACCAGAAATGTGATGCATTTATACATAGAATGAAGCAAAAAATGCGTCGCGAAGTAATTTCATCCCTTGTACTTGATTCTCATTAGTGTCATCTTTGCCTTTTTTTTTTTTTAAAAAAAAAGCCCTGTATAACTGTATGTCTGTATTGTATCAGTTGCTTAAAGGGTAATCTTAGAAATAATTAGAATAAATTTTGTTAACTCATATAAGTATAAAAAAAATACGGTTTGTGTTTTACTTGAACTTGTTTTTGGGTGAATTTGGAGGCTAACAAGTGTTTAAGACTCTGCTGTCACACTCTCAAATCTCAAACACCTCCCTGTTTTTGTAGTCTTTGTGGTTCTTTTGTAATTTCATATATCTTCTCAACTATTTCAGGAGATTATATAGTGGCAAACACTCCTAAAAATCAATGAAACCGGTCTATGTTATACAAATATTTGTATCTAAAATTTCTGTTCAACTATAAAACTTAGTAAAATGTAAAATTTTTGTATCACAAAAATTGTTATAAGCATCTAAAACTATGTTTATCATATGGCTTGAGTCTCCATGGTATAACGTTGCGTTAAGAGCAATGGTAACCTTGGTGCCATGGGCCAAAAGTTACTGCCACGTCAGCAAAAATCTCTATGGCACCAGAAATCTGACGGCACCACATTCTGGCCGTATCCGTTGGCACCAGAAATTCTGGTGCCGTCGGCCTTTTTTTTTTTTTTTTTTCTTTTACATAAAATTAAACATACATAACATTAAAAAAAAAACAAACATTACATAAAAAAAAACACACACACACATTACATTGAATTTCAAATACAATTCCCCAACGGTGAAAACATACGAAACGTGAAATAACGATACAATTTAAATAGACTTGTAATTATCGATGAGTTCTGACTTTTCTTCCCAAACTTGCAACACTTGTCCCCTGACCATTTTCAAGGCGACTTCAAGTTGCAAATCCGTTTCATCATTTCTTAAAAGGGTTTCTATACCGACCCTGATTATTGGATGGTCTTGAGGCAAATGACGTAACCTTTCGACCTCTGGAGCACGAGACTCCCTCTGTCGAATAGTACGAGCGATCTCACCAAACAACTTGTTAATCAACTTAAGTTCATTTTCTTGTTCAATGCGTAATCGGGTAAGGATTGTTCTTTGCACCTCATCTGGTTGGTTAGCCATAGTGTTTGTTGAAATTTAGTTTGAGTTGTTTGTTGATACAAAGTTGCGCAAAGATGGTATTTATACAGAAACTAGCCGTTAGATAATTTTAATGGAGAAACTAGCCATTAGATAATTATAATGGAGAAACTAGCCGTTAAGCATTTTATTCAAACTTAAACTTAAAGTTACATCATACAAGACCATACGGAAATACTTAACATAAAGCAACACACGATACAGTAATACAAAGCCATTAATCCCGATATCGGTTCCAGAATTGGTTTCTTCTCAAGATCAACCAAACGTGAAAGTATTGGAATGGTTGCCCAGCATGGCGTTCTCTGTACACGTTTAATGCGTCTTCAATATGAACATCTGGCTCACGTGTAGGCTGCAAATTCAAGAAAATGTCATGAAATACTTGACATTCAGAGTTCAACCGTGACCACTTACTCGTTATTTGGCTCTTGGTACGGTGAGGACCATCTGATTGTTCATTGAATCTTCGTGTTACGACTGTCCAAAAACGGCCTTCCATCGCATGGAACTCATGAACATTTTGCCACATATCGGCTAGCAAGGTTTCTTCTTCAATCGTCCAACGATTTGCCATTGTGAATTTTGTTTAGAAAGTGAAGTATGTGAAAAATCACAATTCACCAAATAACGGTTCAGAATACAACACCCGTGTGTCATATCGAATCGCACATGGATTGCCCCGTGTGTCAATGAGTGATGACGATTCGAGTGCTTCAAGTGACGAGGGCTGGGTCTCGGATGATTCGTTTTACTGAATCGTAGTTTTATCGTATTGTAGTTTAGGGCTTTCAATTTCCGTTTCGTTGTTTCATGGTTTAATTAACGTATCTATGTTTAATGTATTTTCGTTTTAATGTTTAACGTATTTTCATTTCGTTAAAATCTTACATGAACTTGCTATCTAAGTAGTATTTTTTTTATACAAAGAACATGATTAAAAAAAAAAAAAAAAAAAAAAAAAAAAAAAAAAAAAAAAAAAAAACTCACGGCGTGGGCTGGCCACCACGGCGCAACAGCCGACGGCGCCACCCACGGTGTTGTGCGCCATCCTCTTTTCTTGGCTGGTACCATGGCACGAGCTTAACAACCCATGGTACCCTTCTCTCTAAAAGCTAATGTGAGTACTAGGTCATGATTACATGAGAAATATACTTCTAATGTATACTATATAATGTAAGATAATTAGTCGTTGTTAGACAAAAACTATTAATTACGTAATTATCGGCGAACTAAACATCGTTTATAATCATTCATAGTAACGGCAACAAACCTTGGAAATTGAAAAATATGGTCATTTAGAAATGACTATGAACTAGCAGGTTATCCACGCAATGCGGCGGCGGTACCCGATGACTATTTTTGTCGCTGATGCGGTGGCGGCTGGTGATGTGTTTCTAGGAGTGTGTATTTTTTGTTTAGAAAGAACGTGGTTAAATGGTTTGCGTGTGTTTTTTTGTTATGTTTGAGGTTTATATTGTGATCTGCCACCAAAACCACAAGACCAATACCGCATATAACTGAAACCATAAAAAGCAGTGATTTCGGAGTACTATAGCAGCGGAGGATGAGCTGGTGGCGGCCGAGGAGGATCTGATGGTGGTGTACCTGAGAAGATGGTTTCTTATTTGAGAGAAATAGTTGTTTTTTTTTTGTTTTTTTTTTTCTAAATATATGTCGTATGTTATTTTATTTTATTTTGATTTACAATAGATAAAAATTACGTTGCCAGGAATTTTTATCTTGTACTAAAGCTCAAAAACTAAAACTTTAAAGTACAAGTTATTACTTAAAACACACATTTTTATTAAAATACAGCGGAAGCTTTGTTACAATGGTGGTGGTGGTGGTGGTGATTGTAGGTGAATTGGTGATTTAAAGTTTAGGAACTTATGCCTTTATATAGGTGGGCTTACAAACCTTAGGACAAAAATAAATATGTAAGCAATGACGAAGTAGAGGCCATTATTTTAATTTTATCACAATTGGCCGACACACTTGATAATTATTTTACACATGACAAGGACACTTGAGTACGTTTAAACATCAGGACAATTCATCTTTTGAAAACCCGTGATATGTGAAATAATTATGTGGAATAATTTCAAAAGCAAGAAAGTCTTGCTTTTGAAATTATTCCACATAATTATTTCACATATCACGGGTTTTTTCAAAAGATGAATTGTCCTGATGTTTAAAAGTCCTCAAGTGTCCTTGTCATGTGTAAAATAATTATCAAGTGTGTCGGCCAATTGTGAAAAAATTAAAATAATGGCCTCTACTGCGTCATTGCTTACATATTTATTTTTGTCCTAAGGTTTGTAAGCCCACCTATATAAGGGCATAAGTTCATAAGCTTTAAATCACCAATTCACCTACAATCACCACCACCACCACCATCATTGTAACAAAGCTTCCGCAGTATTTTAATAAAAATGTGTATTTTAAGTAATAACGTGTACTTTAAAGTTTTAGTTTTTGAGCTTTAGTACAAGATAAAAATTCTTGGCAACGTAATTTTTATCTTGGTATCAAAGACTGTATGAATGTTAGTGGTTACAAGTTGACTGAATTCAATAAGTTGTATGAATGTTAGCGGTTACAAGTTGACTGAATTCAATAGGCTATATGAATGTTAGCGGTTACAAGTTAATTGAATTTAATATATGACATCATGACTATGGCTTGTTATTTTTCATTTAAAAAAATTATTTTTGGTCTTAAAAATTTTATGATTTCTTAATTTAGAAAATCTTCTAACTTTTGTACGGAGTATTAGTATACATAAGATAAAACTAGCAGGGTACCCCGAGCGTTGCAGCGGCGGGTACCCTGAAACTAAATTTTCTGGTGAATTATGTATTTTAGTTTATTATGTTTTTTGACAATAAATTTACGGATATCAAAAATTTTGTTTAGCCCGTGCCCGTTCTGGTTCGAGCCCATTTTGCCCGCACCCGTTTGGGCTCAAGCCCATTTGGCCAGTTCGGGCTTGAATATTTATATAATGTGTTCTATTATTTGTATTAGTGACATTTAATATAGGAATTGTGTTTAATTTGGTTGTACAATATATTTGATAATTTGTATTTTTTTATGTAAGGGGTGTTTTAATAATTAATTAATTGTATTTATTGACCATTTAATTAATTGACTACATTAAATAGAATTAATTTTTTTAATATGTGCATTAAAGTGGTGTACAATATGCTTCTTGTCTTGTAAATCTGATAATTATTAAAGTGGTGTACACTATGCTTCTTTTATTGTAAGTCTTAAAAGATTGCAAGCATTGAAATCTATACATGTAACAACCCAGACTTTTTAAAGACTTTTAAATTCTAGGCTTTTAATTATATGTGTATGCATCTTTCCTATTAAAGAAATGTTTTTTGGTCTTAAACATTTTAAGATTTCTAAATATAGATGTCCTAATATAGTATAGATTTTGTATAGAGAGAAATAAATAAATTAATTAAAAAAAAAAAATCCCGAAAATTTATAGGCCTCATAAACAAGATAACAACTATGAAAATGAGGTCCCATCAAAAAACAAAAAATCCAACAAGAATCTGATCTTATGCAGCAACAAGTGTATACAAAACACATAAGCAAAACCCTTGTTTCAAAAATCTTTAACATCATCAAGAAACACAATCTTTTTTATATGATCCAAAAGTACTTATAGTAATAAAAATTAAGGTCATTTTGCATGGCTACACAATTGAATCCATCATCTTCCACCACCACCTTAATCTCACCTTCTTCATTCAACCAACAATCTGTTAAAAACATTTCAACAAAATCAAGATTGGTTTTCAAGATTCAGACAAATTTCAACCAAAAAAAACAGTTTGAACTTAAGTCCTCAAATGGGTCTCCTCTTAATGCTGTTTCTTTGCATGATGGTAAGTTTTTGTTTCATTTTATTGGTATAGACTTGTTTTGACTTTAGGTACTCAAATTGCCAAATGCAAGATATTTGATTAGGCATATTTGTTTGTTTGGATAGATTTTATTACTCTAGTCTTTTTGTAGTTTAGAATAAGATTCAATAAAACTGATTATTTGGAATCATTTTGCCAAACACTAGGAAAGTCTATTATCAACTTTAAACTTAGAAACCTTTTGTGCTGATAACGTTGGTCCAATGTGAAATGACCAAAATGCCCTTGCTTTCATTGAGATTTTGTCATTTCACGTTGGTGCAGGGACACTATCCGCACCAAAAGGTTTCCCACAAGCCCCCCCCCCCCCCCCCCCTCGCTCCTGCTGTTTGAACATACCACATGAGTTTACTTGTCATAATTTTTTGTTGCGGATATCGTCCCTGCACCAAAGTGAAATGATAACATGAACAATAAAATACAACACTACATTGAGTTGTCATACTATTCCTTTCTAACTAAGGCCCCCCTAACATAAATTTCTAGCCACTAAAGTTTATTCTTACTATATCATTTGGTTCATAGTAATTATTATATGTAAATCAAACTATTTGGAATCGTGCCTATGCATCACAATGCTAGATTCTAGTAATCAACTTGAAATTTTGTTACTCATTACAGTCGGTTCAAATATGAATGAATCAGTTCTATCTTCTATCAAACCGCTGAGACGATTGTTCTTGATTTCATGTTATCATTGTCTGCTGGCTTTTCGAGTAGGTGCAGCAGAAAAGCCTCTAGCAAAAGAAACTGTAGTATTACCGGAACAAACTGAAACAAATCTTAGTGTGACGGTTGTGGGCGCCTCAGGCGATCTTGCTAAGAAGAAGATTTTCCCTGCCCTTTTTGCTCTCTTTTATGAGGGCTGTTTACCACAGGTTCTTCATTTGATCATTCATATAATATGTTGTGGTTGTTGTATTAATGTGAATATTTATGTTGTTCATATATCTTTTTCCATTTATGAAGAATTTTACTATATTTGGTTATGCTCGAACCAAAATGACCGATGAGGAGCTCAGGGAAATGATTAGTAGAACATTAACTTGCAGAATTGATAAGAGGTAACACTCGTTTCCCTTAGTTTCATGTACGCCATTAGTTAAATATCTAGAATACCCTTTAAATATACAAACGTTGTCAATAACACGGAGATCTGCAGGGAAAACTGTGGTGACAAAATGGAAGAGTTTCTTGAAAGATGCTTTTACCATTCGGGTCAATACGGATCTGAGGAAAATTTTGCAGAATTAGACACTAAGCTAAAACATAAAGAGGTTCGTTTTCTTCATTACTTCCAATTAGATACATTCGTTTTCTTCATGTACGCCATTAGTTAAATATGTTCTGTTTCACTTAAAGGGGATATTATGATAAACATTTTTAGGGTGGAAAACTGTCGAATAGGTTGTTTTACTTGTCAGTACCTCCAGACATTTTTGTGGATGTGGTACGTTGTGCGAGTGAAAGAGCTTCTTCTAAAACTGGGTGGACACGGGTGATAGTCGAGAAACCATTTGGGCGTGACTCGGAATCGTCTGGAGAGCTAACAAGAAGCCTGAAGAAGTACTTAGCTGAGGAACAAATCTTTAGGTATGTGTCTAATAAATGTGGTGATAACTTTGACCCATTTACCTTATAAGTCTTTCGATTCAAGTTATGGTTCGCCTCTAATGGATCAAACGTTCGAAAGTTTCTCAAAGTGTAATTGATATAGAAAATTGCCTCAAATAGGTCAAACAGGTTTAAAATAAATAAATAAATACGTAAATAAATAAGGGTCGAAAGCTGCCAGAATGTACAAAAAATAAATGGGTCACACAGGTAAAGTATGAAAGAGAAGTAGCAAAAACAAGAAATGGGCCAAATGAATCATAAGTCCAGTGTGTTTAGCGAGGAAAAAAAAAAGGAATGGGTTAAACAGCTCGAACCAAAGTTATTTAAAGAATTTTATATTATTATTGATCACCATGTACTTTGTGACCATATTTGACAAGGTAATAAAAGTAGAAGTCGATATAAGTTGGACAAACAGTGTTTAGGATCAACCTGTCATGACCTAGGACGTCTCGCCCCAAGGCCGTTACCTGACCCACCCATTTTCCATCTCTACTGATTCATGAAGTTATACCTTCTTACGTGTTTTCCCGTTTTCAGAATTGATCATTATTTGGGAAAGGAGCTTGTGGAGAATCTATCAGTTCTTCGTTTCTCAAATCTTGTTTTTGAACCACTTTGGTCAAGAAACTACATTCGCAGTGTACAATTCATATTTTCAGAAGACTTTGGTACAGAAGGACGAGGAGGGTGAGTTAAGGGATAATTTGCAGTGAATTTTTATGCATAATTGTGTTTGCTTTGAATGTTGAATAAAGGTTATATATTTTTTTTCTTCTTGTAGTTACTTTAACAACTACGGAATCATTCGCGATATAATGCAAAACCACCTTCTGCAAATATTAGCATTGTTTGCAATGGAAACACCCGTTAGTTTAGACGCCGAGGACATTAGAAATGAAAAGGTATTGTTATTTTTTTTACTGAAAAAGATATTGCTTTAAGGCATTATTCTTTTGCATTAATTCGAATATACTTTTTCTTTTGCCCTCTTTTATTCATGGTACTCTTTTTTTACATATGAGTTATTAGAAGATGATTTTATGTCTCGTTTTGAGTCATTCTGTACAGGTATTCTATAACATTTTTCTACAGAACTTAAGGTTACTTATAAATCTGACATTTTGATAAATTCAACATTTTTATCTAAAAATCTTTATTTAAAGCTGACTTATAAGGGTTTTGTGGCTACAAAATGACTCAAACGGGACACAAAGTCATCTTTTAGAGCATGCACAATGGGGAGGGTTTGCTCGGGGTGGGAGGAGGTTGTGGTCGGCTTCGCAAGTGGTCACTATTGTGGTGGGGTAGTCATGGGCTTGTGGTCGGCTTGCTCATGCTCACGAAGCTGAGCAAAACAAGGCAAATTTCTTTTTTTATTTTATTTCAAAAAGTGGTTAGTGGTGTGCAGTGACCATTGGGGTTGGGGGTAAAATTGATGAGAAAGTAATGGGAGTGTATTGTGATGTGGCGCTAAAGTGACAGCAGTAACAACCACGAATGCTCTTAATAGGTGAGATGCAGAAAATAATCTTTAAGGACTAAAACAAGACAAATGAAAATGTACATTGATATTTCATATCCTTATTTAGAAATAAATTAATTAATTTAATAATAAAATAAACCATTTCTTTAGCGTCAAGCAGAATTACTAATTGGTATTGATACATACAGGTCAAAGTTTTGAGGTCAATGAGACAACTTAAACTCGAAGATGTAGTTGTCGGTCAATATAAGGGTCATAGCAAGGGGGGAAAGACGTTTTTAGGATACACAGAGGACCCGACTGTCCCAAACGATAGCATCACTCCAACTTTTGCAGCAGCAGCACTCTTTATTGATAATGCTCGCTGGGATGGTGTTCCTTTCCTCATGAAAGCTGGAAAGGCCCTCAATACTAGACGGTATGGTATATCTTTGTTTTTTAAAATAACAGTTTTGGCTAAAAACCTATTTTGACGAGTTATCCAACCTGTCTTTTTTGACCAAAGGGCGGAGATCAGAGTTCAGTTCAGACATGTTCCTGGCAACCTGTATAAACGAAACTTTGGGACAGATATGGACAAAGCTACAAATGAACTTGTGCTTCGTGTGCAGCCCAATGAAGCCATATTTCTTAAAATCAATAACAAGATCCCTGGTCTTGGTATGAGGCTCGACAGAAGTGACCTTAATTTGCTCTACAGTATGAGGTAAATTATTTCCTCATATCCTGAAGAGGAAATTGCTAGAAAAAGGTAGCTAAAAATAACCCAGGTTTGCCGATGCAGGGTATGAACAATTTTTTTGCTTAATATACGGATGAATTTTTATTTCTCGGCCTATATAAACAACAACAACAATACATAATCCCGCCAGAGCTAGGTATGGGGAAAAGTAATTCTTGACCTATATAAACGGCACAAATTTAAAGACTATTTATTTTACAATAGTTACTCGGACCCACATTGGCAAATTTGGGATTTCTAGTTACCTTTCTTTGCAATTTTCATATTTATTGAAATTACATGAGGTTAATTTGCATTTGATGATGAAGATATCCAAAGGAAATACCGGATGCATACGAGAGGCTTTTATTGGACGCGATAGAAGGAGAAAGGAGATTGTTTATAAGAAGTGATGAGCTTGATGCTGCGTGGTCTATATTTACCCCATTGTTGAAAGAACTTGAGTCTAACAAGATTGCACCAGAGTTATATCCGTATGGTAGTAGAGGACCAGTTGGAGCTCATTATCTGGCTGCAAAATACAATGCCCGGTGGGGTGATCTTGCGGGAGATGACTAATATTACATGTAGCAGTTTTGCTATATTTTTGTCATCTTACTTCCACATATGGGATTATATTACTTTTTGTGCCAAGTTTTCGAGCACATTTAAGCAGAAATGTATAACATACCAGAGCTACCGGCAGTTTGCGTCGCGAAAGGGCCACTATGCTTGGGCAGATTTACATATAACTAAGAGCATCTCCAATGTTGACATCAAAAATTTATACTAAAATAGTGGAAAAATGTATCATATTGAAATATGTTTGCACCAAATAAAATGTGTTACAATGTATACACTATATATTTGCACTAATTATACTTTAAAATCTATAAAATATATGATAGTGTAATAAATATGAAAATTAAATCAAGTACTCTACATCAATATTTACCCCATTTTGATGCTATTAATGTGAAACTTACAAAAATATTTTTTTATATAAACTAGTTTTTATGTTTTATATTAAATATCAAAGGATTAAAAAAAATAAGAGGTTTCAATAAAATGAATAGTATTTAATGTAATAAATAGTAATGCACTATATTTACTACACAAAAATACATCATTGGTTTATGAACTTTCCACAAAGCATCGTCATGCACCATACCTTTCTAAAAACGTCGGGTGGCGTTCAAAACATGGGAAATTGAAGCCGAATGCGTCCCTTAACCACTTTTGTCTCGGTCAACGCTTATGTTTTGGTATATTTCCAAGGGTTTAATATGTAAAATACATTTATTACCACACTATGGTTAAATCAACCATGACATATGATAATTTAGGGACCAACTAAGAACTATGTTTCGCAACTTGAGCCTATCTTCTCTGATACGCTAGTTATTATTCGCGCGATAACCAATTAACCCACAAACCAAACACATTTACACACCATAATTACACAAACCCTTATCCAGACCATCACCGGTAAATCAAAAACCAAACCAGTCACCCATTTCCAGAAGTTAAAGAATCAACTAAAATTCTAACATTACAATGTCTTTTTGGAGACAATGTGATCACTGATATGGCAGATTATATCACCAACATGCCAGATAACGTGACCACTGATATTATGAACCGATTGCCGCTAAAAGATGCGGCGAGGACCGGTAGTTTAGCCAGAAGCTGGAGATTTAAGTGGACTTTGCTGATGGATGTCATAGTTGATGATGATTTATTTTACTATTTAAGAAATACCTTTGATGGGAGGCATATTACTAGGCTTTTACTTCAGCTTAATGGGCCAGTAAGAAGGTTTGTGTTCTCCGTAGAGCCCAAAATGCTATTTGGACAAGACAACTTGAATTATGAAGACATTCGTGAGTGGCTTTTGTTTTTGGCTCGGGTCGGAGTTGAGGAGCTCACAATTCAAAACTAGTATGGTGAGCCAGTTACTTTGCCAACCCAACTTTACTATCGTCAGGAGTTGAAATTTCTCGAACTTCATTGTTACACTTTTCCCACTATGACAAGTTTTAGGGGTTTTCCAAAGCTACTCAGCTTAGAATTGTGTAATGTCAATTTTCATAGTGGTACAGTTTGGGAGTTAGTTGTTGGTTGTCCCTTGCTTGAGTCTCTAAATATGGATCGTTGTACAACAAACGAGATGAGACTATGGGATATTGCAATTCTTAGCAATTTGAAGAAGTTAAATTTGTCATTTGGTATTTGGAACCATCCTATGACAATAACAACTTCCAATATCTTTCAGTTGTCAAATGTTCCTAAACTTGAGACCCTTACCATGGATTTTCAAGACTGCAATGTAAGACCTATTTCATTTTTTTTTTACTTCAACTTACATAATGTTAAAGTAATTTCTAACATTCATGCAATGTTAGATTTGAAACTAAAGAAAATTCGTCCTTTTGTAGTTGTTGGAAGAAGGCACCTCCTAGATGAATGTTCGTGTGGCCTTTCTATCCCTCAAGTCTCTTGAGATATACGGGGTCGATTTTGGGAATAATGCAATGGTTTCATTGATCGTTCAAATGATTCGTGGGTCTCCAATTATGCAAAGGCTAGAAACCAGGGTAAGTGGAATACATATCTATAAAAGACATCATATTAAATTCCAATTGTTGTGCATATGAATAGTCTCTCATTTTGCAGGCCTTATACACGCTTACTTATGTACCTTTGGAGATTGATTCATTTTATGTAACCATCAACAGAATAACCACGGGGCAGCTTCAAACTGTGGTGTTTCATTATTTCCCTAAAACAGAGAATGAAATAGCCATAATAAGGTTCATACTTGCATGTTCCCCTTTACTGATGAAAATTTATATCCATGACTGCAATTTGACTCCTGATGAGAATCAAAACATCAAGTTGAACTGGGATTTGGCAAGGACGCTGTTGAAATTCCATCGAGCTTCCCCTACAGCTGGGGTAGATTTCTTTTACTAATTCTAGTTTATGTATGGGTTGAATACCCTAAGACAACTATTTTCGTATAAGTATGCTGCTATTTACTTTTAACGTTGTGAATATGTGATGAGTGCTCAAACACTCATCATTTTTTGTCAAATCTGAACTGCAAAACATACAAAAACACTCACAAATGCATCAAAATACTAAAAATATTTCAAAATTGTGTTTTATATGTTTTAGATGCAAAATGAGTAAAAACAGATGAAAAACGTACAAAGTTTGCAAAATTGGCAGTTTCAGTCCCCCAACTTTCATAAAATGACAAAACTAGTCCCTGGTCATTCAAAATATGGAAAATTATCACCAAAGGTCCTTTTGAAATCATAAATTATCATATTTAGTCCTTTGGTGAAAAATCTCAAAAATTTTGGAAATTTGCAATTTAGTCCCTGGAGTTTCACTTTTTGGCAGATTTGGTCCCTGGTGGGAATTTTTGGATGAAAAATCACTTTTTGGTCCTTGGAAAATCATAAGTTATCACAAATAGCCCTTGGATCATAAGTTTGGGCAATTTACAGAAAAAGTCCCTCAACTTTTGAAATTTACAAAAATGGTCCTCGGGTGTTTTTTAAAAATGCAAAATTTATTTGTGATCCTTGTATAATTGATAAATGGCAGGTTTGGTCCTTATGGGTACTTTGGATGCTTGGCAAAACAGCCCCTTGGAATTTCAAAATTTACACTAATGGTCCTTGTGTTTTAATACTAAACCTAATGGACCCTTTTTTATTATAATCCCAAATCCACAACCTGGTACAACAAATACCCAATCCAATCTTCCCTAGCCCACCCCTACATCACCTTGGCCCATTTTGTTTACCCAGCCCACTCCACAAAATATAAACACCCGTTTTAATATTATCCCTCCCCCCAGTCAACGCCCGTTTGACCTCCACCTTCTCCCCCAACTTGCAACTGCTAAACCACTGCAACACACTTCACCTTCCCCCTCCTCTACCTCATATCTCCCATATCTTGTCTCCCCCAACTTACATAAACATCCAAACCCCAATTAATTCCTCAAAAGCCTCACAAGCAACCCATTACCTGCCAAAATTCAAATTCCCGCCAAAACCATTTTTAATGGTTGTGATCAAATGAAGACCATCCAACGGTCTAAGACAAGTGGGAAAAGCTGCGGGTATCTCCAAGCATTATAAAAATGAAGAAAAAGAAAGAATGGAGTATTAGGTAGTGTAGTGTAGATTTTAGTTTATCTAAATTAGTGTCGAATTAATTGTATCCTTTAATTTCCAGTGAAGTTTTAGATTGTAATTTGTTTTCTTAAGATAATATAAGTTTATGAGTATTATTTCAAGCTTTGGTTCTCAAATCCAGTTTCTTGTGGAAATACAGTTGTGCCATTTTTGAGTAAATCTTTCATTTTTGCTTGATTCTTATCATAAGCTACTAATTCTATTATTAAAGCTCATATGAGCTCATTTGCAAGTTTTGATAAGTTTAGGTTAAAGTTTGAACAAGTATTACTTTGAAATCTCAAAAATCACAAAAATAAGAAAATAATAAAAAAAAATAGAAAATCAGTTGCAAAGAAGATGGAAGCATGGAGCATATTGGATTGCTGATGGTCAGGGTACTAGAGCCTCAGGGGAGGCATTAGGTCTTGGTTTGGTCTCTTGTTTACATGATCTCAGTCCTGAATCCATTGTGAGTCCCAAATTTAAGTTTTGCAAAAGTCTTGTTCTTATTGTTATTTATGGTATGTTAGAGATCATTTAGCTTCTACTCACTGTACTAAGTCTGTTTAAAGCTTTAAATCAGTAGCAGTAGCTTAATAATTACATAATGTAGTGTATTGATAGTTTTAAGGGAGTGTTTGGATTTGCAAGTTTGAACATGTTCAGGTCTGTTGTAGTTGTCACTTTTGGTTTACATAAGTTCCCTTAGGTATATCTAGCAAAGTTTAGTCATAAAAACATAGTCCAATTCACAAAGAAGTCAAAATCACCAACATTGCCCCATATCAGTTAACTGTTGGGCAGTTGTGATCCCAATCCCACCATTTCAGTGCATAAAGTGTATTTGTAGCTAAATTTTATCAAATTGTAGCTTAATGGAACTTATATGATCAGTAGGGTAAAGTAGAAGTTGGAAAAAGTCAATTTATCAAGTGTCATCAAAAAGTCAAATTGTCATATTTTCAGAAAATACCAAAAATAGTAGGATTTGTTTAGAGTTTTCTGTGGAGATTTAGACATTGTGCTTTTTAGGATTTGTAGTCTAATACCTCATCTTCAAGATCCCAACTTGCTTTTATTTTTTCTAATTTTTCACTGGGCCCCACTTAGCCTCAAAGTCACTTGCAGGGGGAGTGAGTCCCCAGCATCAGCAGATACACCACCCACCACCACCACTTGGTGGTGGTTTTCTGGCCACCTCAGTGGGTTCCATGGCCCCATCTTTGTACCTTTCAACCCCCCCCCCCTGGTAGGCACCATGGTTTGACCTAGTACCCTGTGGACCCCTCCTAAATCAGCCCATCTTGTTTGTCCCATTTCTGAGTTGCTCTTGGTTTTTGGAAGTGCTTATTGTCAGCTTAATTGCTTATCCAGTGGGTCCCAGTTGCTTTTTATTGCTTAAACATGTTCCCTAAACTCAGTTAAACCTGAATCATCCCTAGTGGACCCCACACAAGCTGGTTCAAGCTCATTTCCTTGTTTGGTCAACATTAGTCAACTGTCTTAGCTTATTGTGCTTTCACAGCTTATTTTTAAGTTCCACACCCTTTGTTTTTATAAAAGTTTTTCATTTTTAGTTATAAAATAGGTTTGTAAAAGAAAAATCAAGAAAAAAACAATTTAATATTAAGTGATAGTTTTTATTTAATGTAATTTAAATTTTAATTTTCATTTTTAAATTTTTATTAAGTACTTAGCATTTTTATATTTTTATTAATTACCTTTTATATTAAAGTATTTTTAGTAATTTTCTCAGATTTTTATTTTGTCATTTAGTATTTATTAGATTTAATCTTAGTTTTATTAATAATTAATTAATAATTAAGTTTTAAATAGCATAATTAGTTTTTATTAAGCAAAACCTAGTTTTTATATTTTTCCTAGCTTTTAATAATTTTCTAAGTCATTTTAGTATTATTAGTAATTTAAAATAGTTTAATTAATTTAATTAATATAATTAGTTTTTAATTATTAGAAAATCCATAAAAAGACAAAAATATTTATTTTTAATTTTTATACTTTCTTCAAGTTTATTTTAAGTTTTAGAAATTATTTTTACAAGTTTTTAGTTTAATTTGTAGTGTTTATCATTTTTAGTTTTATTTAAATTATGTTTAATTTACTTTTTAAATAGTTTTAATTAATTAAATAATATTTAAATATTAAAATAATCATTTTTATAATTTCATTTTCATTTTAACTTTTCTTTTAATTTTAAGTTTGTAAAAATTTCATTTTCACCCCCGTAGTTTATTTTCCTTAAAACTCACCTTTTTCTCAGCACGCAATCGTGTCTGATTTTAATTTGGTTTACGTTTATACATTTCTGTCTCCCGTGATTGTTAATACTGCTATTCCTAATCATTCCAGTAGTGTAAACAAATCCGAAACTTTATCTGGTTACTTCCCATCCAATTCACCCGATCACAAACCCGTTTTTGATACCATCCACACCTCGTCGGGACATAACGAACCGAGGAAACCCTATACTTCCACGGAGCATTGACTCTAGGCTGTTTGACCTTGTTGACCATCACCTGGTCAATTTAAGTTGACTGTTTAGCATCAATCAATATGCCTGTGATTCGAATGGTTACTTTGTATACTGCCTATGTTGCTAACCAAATGCAATGGCAAGTTTGATTTTAGGAAGTCCAACGTGCAAATGGTAAAGGTTATTTGGCATTTGCAATTTTTACAAACAAAAGTCAAAATTGTCATTCCATTAAACATTATTAAACAAGCCAAACGTGGTCACAAATTTTGTTACACAATACGTATGTCTTGTGATTAAACAAGCCAAACGTGGTCACAAACCATACTTTATTTGTTATATGTATTCATTTTGTGTCTTTATGTTTAGTGTTTTTAGTAATGAATATATTGTTTTTGACTTTCATATGGGTCGGTAAGGATTTAATGGGGTGCCATTAATTTTACTTAAATTACACCGTATGACCCTAAGCTTGTAAACTCAATGTAGCATGTTGTGAACACCTCACTACTTTTGGGCGGGAATTGTATATACGTTGACGAAAATGTAGACAACCTTAGGGACCAAGTATGAAATAAAATTTGTTATTAAACCCCTTCACCGTCTCTTCACTGAGACGGTATTAACTTTAGCGCGTAACCCAATAAACCCATCAGCAAGCTTTTCCTCACACATTTCCCCATGGAAGAAGATTTCCCAATGTTGAATGAACTCATGGAAGTGGCCAATTCACCACGATTACATGATCGTATGAGCCTCTGGTTTGGTCAAGGGGCTGTTGAAGCATGCTTTTTTAAAAACCTTATTCGTGCCGCTATTGATCATCTCAAGAGGATAATACCAAAGCGTAGGGAGATGCTTCAGGAGAATGAAGCTTTGCGACCGCGTGGTGTGGCGCTTGACAGTTTGGAGGTGTTAAGCAAAACCCAAGCCATTGAAATCGACCTACTTGCACGTTTGATCAAGATGTATGGTGAAGCTGATGCTAATATTCGTATGCAGGAAGGTTTTGTTCAGAAAATGGCCAAAAATAATTAGTGTAATGGGGTCTTAATTTAGGGTATTTCCAGGGGTAGGTGAATGGGGTCTTTTGGGTTCTTTTTTTAGGATTTTAATGTTCTTGTAGGCTAATTGCCACTATTATGCATATATAATTTTATGTTTTCTCGTTTAATCTTCTTGTAGTATCCTATTTTGTTTACTGTTCTTATGACCAAAAACAAACACCCCTTGTGCCAGCAAATCGAAAGACAGTGGTTTGGGGCCAAAATGCAAAGGCTTTTGATCATTAAATGTTATTGTATGGACAATGGTTGATTTATTATCAAAAACTTGTATGATGTTAGTGTTGACAGTGGGAGGGAACAAGCGGCTATAACAAACCAAACACCCCTTTTATGTACTGTTTGTAATGGCAAAAACCAAACACCCCATTTTATGATGAAAACCAAACATAGTTGATATAAATTTCGTAACAGCAAAATCAAATACCCACTTTATTGACAATTTTTCGTTGTTTATGGCCCGTAATGACTTCCATGAGTCAAACCTATTTATCTAATGTCACAAATTGTAACCTCAATCAGTTTGACTTCCCTAAGTCAAAACTATTTATCTAATGCATAACCAAAGCAAATAACACAAAAGGGAAACGGGTTGCCAGGTAAAGTTCATAGTTGGTCACTAAAATATCACTCTTGGTTGATTAACTAGAGTGTATTACACACTTGGTACCTAAAGTCATATGTCATGGTTGATTTAACCATAGTGTGGTGATAAATGTATTTTGCCTATTATACCCTTGGAAATGTACCAAAATATGAGCGTTGACCGAGACAAAAGTGATCAAGGGACGCATTTAGCCTCAATTTTCCATGTTTTGGACGCCACACGACGTTTTTAGAAAGGTAAGGTGCATGGCGATGCTTTGTGAAAAGTTCAGGGACCAATGGTGTATTTTTGTCTATTTACTATTTAGTGTATTTTGTGTGTTCACCGTCAGTTGCACTAAAATAGTATGGCGTCTAATGCTAACATTAGAGACTATTTTTGCTAGTTTTTGCAATATTTTAATGCAAAAGGTACACTTAACGCCAACATTGGAGATAGCCAAAGTGAAGCATGATGAAATTACATCTGTTCATAATAAGGTTATTTTTGTGTTAGAAAAGCATAACTACTAACAGCTAGAGTGTGGTACTGTAGACCTTTAGTCTAGTGGTATGTGAGTTGCCTAACATCCTAAAAGATGTAAGTTCAAGCCCCGATGGAGGCATTATGAGATAGGTGGTATAGGTATGAAAAAAAATGCCCTTCTAAAAAAAACAACTGGAGTATGGTAAAAATAGTTGTATGATGCCTGAAAGAAAGAAAACAAATTCAAGATCCACCGAAGGTCAAAAGGGCTGCAAACAACCCAATCTTTTATCAAGCAACTCGAGTTCGAGCTTGACTCGATCAAGTCGAGCTTTTACCAGGTTCAAGCTCGAGCCTAAGCCCAAATCCAATAAACCATCTCAATACACACCAGCCGAGCTCAAGCTTTAATTGAGTTTTCGAACCTTTATGTACATACACGCATTATATTTTTAGTATACATATTATATGAACATCCTAAAGGCTTATGTGAATAATGGTATAATATAATTAAATATTTATTGTAGAAAGAACTTGTAAACCCCTAATGCTCACAAATGTGTTGTATAAGTTATTCACTCTTAAGTTCATCGCGTGTTTTATTGACTTTGTTGATGAGTTTGGCTATCAAATACAATGTTTATAAATAAATTCGAGCTTTTTGAGCCAAGCTTAAGCCTTATTCAAATATTACTCGAGCTGAGCTCAAGCTTGAATGATTACAGCTCGTCGAGCTATCGAGCCAAGCTCGAGCCTACCTTACAACTTTTGAGCCGAGCTCAAGCTCTATCAAGCTCGAGCTCGGATTGACGCGATTACATCCCTAACTATAAGAGAAGGCTCAAAATTAGTACAAAGTCCCATCCAACCCATATTTTCTTCACACATAAAACGAGTACAATACCGATGCGTTGCTCTCGTATACCAATACAATAGCGATACTTTTAGCGACAGTTAACTTGGATACACCGAAAAACCTAAAGTTTAGCGCAAAATTTATCAAAGAATTCCCAAGATAAGTTGAGACCTCAAAATCACAAGATAATTGACCAAAAAAAAAAAAAAAGCACACGAATATACCATCGAACCCCCTTTATTAATAACCAATAAAGGCTTATATCGAGACAAGAATAATGAATTAACTAGCATCCCTCTCACCTCTATTTAGAGATGAAGAGTAAAATCTAAATATGGAATTAGAATCACATTGTATCTTAGTTTGTCTTGCACACAAAGCAATCACTAATTAAGTCTAACCCTAACTTTAGGGTTTTGGAAATACAATAAGAAAGAACTTTTTTAAATGTACCGATCTAATATGCTTTTTTTTCACTTAATGTTACGAACTTTCATGTTTTGTACCAATCTACCCCACCAAACTTGGTTAACCGGCTACCACTTTTTTTGCCACATAAGCTGCCACGTTGGATTTTCACTAACATATATTTATTTAAATTACATAGATTGCATCTATTGTCCCTGGTCGTTTTCATATGTTTTTGTACGTTTTCATACGCTTTCATCCGTTTTTATACATTTTTGTATGTCTGTGTATGTTTTTATACGCTTTCATCCATTTTATACGTTTTTATACATTTTCGTCTATTTTATACGTTTTCATCCGTTTTATACATTTTCGCCTATTTTCTTACATTTTTGTCTTCATCCGTTTTTATTCGTTATCGTCTTTTTTTATACCTTTTCGCCCGTTTTCTTACGTTTTCGTTCGTTTTTATGCATTTCCATCCGTTTTTATACGATTTCATTTGTTTTTATACATTTTCGTCTATTTTTATACGTTTTTGTCCGTTCTATACATTTTCATCTATTTTTATATGTAAGACAACAGATAAAAACATATGAAAACATAAGAAAAACAGATGAAAACATATAAAGACGGACAAAACGTATAAAAACGGATGAAAACGTATGAAAACGGACGAAAAATAATAAGGATATATAAAAACGCATGAAAACATATAAAAACGAACGAAAACATATAAAAAAAAAGATGAAAACGTATAAAAATAGATGAAAACGTATGAAAACTGATGAGATCCTATAAAAACGGACAAAAACGCATAAAATGGATGAAAACGTAAGAAAACGGGTGAAAAGGTATAAAAACATACAAAAATGAATGAAAACGGATGAAACGAATAAAAACATATTAAGACGTATAAAACGGATGAAAACGTATAAAAACATACGAAAACGGATGAAAACATATAAAACAGACGAGGATGTATAAAATGGATGAAAACGCATAAAACGAATGAAAACGTATGAAAATATAAGAACGCGTACACAAACGTATAAAAAATGGATGAAAACGTATGAAAATGTATAAAAATGTGTGGAAAACTAGAAGGGGGGGTTGAATAGTTTTACGTCCTTTTAAAATTTATAAGTACAAGTTTGTTTTAAAAATCTTCGATTCTAGTTTATGTGAATTCAATACTTGCACTATATGATCAATTTGTATAATAACTAACTAACAAAACTAATATAGTAAAGATAAGTAAATAAGTAATGAGAAGAGTTAGAAAGATCAAACCACAACACAAAGATTTATAGTGGTTCGGCTACAAGGACACCTTCCTTGTTCCTACTCCACTCCCCGAGTCACCTACTCGAGAGTTTTCTTCACTATGTCAACAAACTCCCTTATGGCGGAGAAAACCGTACACACCAATATACACACCAATTTACACACCAATCTACACACCAATCTACACACCAATCTTCACACCAAGCTTCTACACACCAATCTTCTACACACCTTCTTCTACACACCAATCTTCTACACACCTTCTTCTACACACCAATCTTCACAACTATCCTACTTCACTACTAATCAACTTCTATTATCTACACAACTTCTATATCTTCTAAACAAATAATAACAAGTACAACACAATATTCACAAATGAATATATATATACACTATACACAACAACTCTTCAACACTTCTTAAACTTGGTTGTAGAGAGTTCTTCTTTTGCACTTAGAATGAGAATGGATGATGAGGGATTGAATCACTTGAAACAAGGATTAATATACAAATGATCAAAGGGTTTTTGATGGGTTTAAGATGATTGTAGATCTGAAAATTTCGTGCAAAAGGTGAGGAAAAATTCCAGAATTAAGGTGGTATTTATAGGGGAAGAAATCTGACAGTTTCTGACAGGGGAGCCTGGCCGGTCCCCTTAAAGCATGGCCGGCCCCCTTAAAATTAAGGGGACCGCCCCTTATAATTAAGGGGGCCGCCCAACTGTAACGGCCAGAAAAACTGTCTTTTAGTGGAGAAAGTTTATTTGGTGAAAAACTAACTGATTTTGGTTAAATATTTGAAATCATATATTTAGTATGATTAAAACATTTTTTCTTATTACCAAAAGTGTTTTTCAAAAATATATAATAAGATTATATAATTAAATAAACTTTATATTAGTTAATTAAATACCCCTTTGATCATGAGATGTATTAAGCACTTGTTTGTCCATACCTTAAGTGATTAAGTTGGATATAATGATATAGACTAGCTTAATACTTGTTTACGTAGTAATCAAACGATTGACGAGTTTACATTTTGTGATCGTCAAAATATAGAGATATCGAAAAATATAAATAACGTTTTCATACATTATTTATGTCAACAATCTCCCCCTTTTTGATGATTACAAAATTTAAACTCATTAGTCGAAAATTAGTCTATATACAAGTATTAGAGTGAGTTTATATCACTTCTCCCCCTTTTTGTTAGCATCAAAAAGGTTTTCCCAAGTTGATGGAAGCTCCCCCTTGAAGTATACTCCCCCTCATTTTGAGGCCAAAAGGAATTGGGATATGGAAATCTTGCAAAAATATTTAGTAGCAAGCAACATATATATGTATATAGCATGCAAAAATATAGACTAAACACAACCATATCATTAATCAAGGAAAATAATACATCAAGCATTACATCAACAAAAGGAACAAGTAATGCTACAACTAACAAAAGCCTTTAAAGGCTTACAATGATCATAGAAATAATAAACCAAGTCTCAAACATGAGAGTCCTCTTTAGAGCTTGCCATCCAAAAATGTTTAACACAATTTTATTTGTGAAACACCAAGCATGTTTAATTGGGAGGAATGGATGGTGAACATGGAGATGGTGGTGGAGGAGGAGTGTTTGTTGATGGTGGTGGAGGGGTTGTGTTCATTGTTGGTGGTTGATGCAACATGTTTTCAATATGAGAAAACATGTATTGGATCTCATCTCTTAATCCGAACACAATTGTTCGGTTGTGAATGCAACAAAGGCAAGTGTCTCCATGAGCTTCAAGTAAGCTCCATGGGACGGGGTTATAGGTTGGTAGGTTGATAGGAGATGATGAGAAATTTGCATCAAGAGGTGTTAATGGTGATAATGAGAGAGTGAGTGCAAAGGTGGAGTGTTTATTGGTAGGTTGTGATGGTTGAACCATTGGTGGAGAGGATAAGTGGGTGTTTATGTAGTCATTAATGGATGAAGTGGATGGTATGGAGGAAGTAGAATGTCCATTTGTTGAGGGTGTTTTGGAGGGTGCATTTGGTGCACTAGGAGATGAACATTGAGGTTGTGGTGATGGGGTGGTGTTGTCTTCATTTGTAAGATCAATGAAGAGTTGTTTGGGTGGTATAATGACAAGTTTTTGTTTCTTGGCATTGTTTGAATGGGTGGTTCTTGGTGATGACATGATGATGGTTTATGAGTGATGAGGATGATGAATTATGAATTAAACATGCATGGAGATTATATAGTGGGAAAACATGTTTAGAAGTGGAATTATTTTGAAATTGTAATGTTATATTCCAAAATTAGTTTGGTTTTTAAGAGTAATGGTAGCTGGGACTAGCAAAAGGGATCACATGATGCAAAAGAAAACAGTGTAAAAACTGTTTCAGATGGCCGGTCCCCTTAAATGGTGGCCGGTCCCCTTAATTTTAAGGGGGCCGCCCTTTATGATTTAAGGGGGCCGCCCATCTGACGACCCAGAAACCAAAAATTTTCAAAAAATTTTCTGGAAAGATGTTATGTTCTGGTTTGAATGTGCAGCAAGCTCAATTTGGACATTTCACATTTGTCTTGGTTTATTAGAAAGCATACATGTCATATAGTTATATAACCATTAACTAATCATGCAAACATATATATAGATCAAGAGCAACATGCATAAAAATATCAAGTTATCATCCTAAACACATATTCAAATGACAAGTATTTCCGAATAAACTTCGGACAAATAACACACAAGACATAAAAATAAAACATTGTTAAACAAACATAATCCGACCATATCATTTCTTTTTCTTCCCGAAGATCCCCTTCAAAGTCTTCCCAATAGATTTGAAGCCACCTCTAACTTCTTCGTGCAAGCTCTTTTGTCTTCTAAGCATCTCGGTAGTTCGTTCATGAAGCACTTCTTCAGTTTGATCACTTGGAGATGGAGTAGAATAGTTGGGATAGTCTAGATCCTCTAAATTGTCAACGAACTCAGAAAACGAAGGGGTACTAACATCATCGATGTTTTCCTCCTCATCGTCATCATCTTGCCTAGAGGATGATCCATGAAAGCTATGACGACGAGGTTTACCCTTGTCACTTCGAGTTCGTCGAGCTTGTTTTAGAGCGAGAGTACGTAGAGTGGGGTAGATGGACTCATAAATACTATTGTCAAGATCGGGGTAGTACTCGATAACATGACGATAGATACGAGTAAGGAACATTCCATATGGAAGGTTGGCTTTGGGAGTTTTTCTAGCACACTCAATCCGTTTGATAAAGAAGTAGGCCAAATTGTACGGCTTTTCGACAGCTATACAATACAACATGTGAGCAAGGCTAGCCGGGAGATGGTCCCGGTGACCTCCAGTACCAAACGCATTCTCACGAATGAGTTCTTCCCAACGCTTCATGTGTGGGCTTAATTCTTTGAGGAGAAGTTGGTATGGAGAAATTTGAATGTTTTTGGATTTTATTTTTCGACTTGTGGTGGCACGATCTATACCAAGGACTTGACGAATTTCGTCGGGATGAGGAATTTCGTCGAGATATGGACCGAAGGTTGGTCGATAGCGATTAAGAGATTCGAGGTCCCACTCGTTTGAGAAAACGGCTTGACCTCTAAATGGAATTTGGAGGATATGACCAAATTGTTCGAGAGTAAGGGTGATAAATTCATTTTGAATCATGAAAGAGATGGTGATGAAACCAAGATCATTGGTTTGGACGGTGACTTGGCTATAGAAATCCATAATGAAGCGAGGAATAATAGGTTCATTTATTTCATAAAGACAATTGAAGTTGATGCTTGAAAACAAGCGATTTATGTACTCGGATTGAGCAAAAGCAAGATCTACTACACGTCCCTCATGAATATTTCTATCTTCAATTTGACGATAGATAAGTCCAATGGAAGGAGATGTGGTAGGGAGTTGAGAAACTTTGGGAATGTAGTTTTTAGTGTGAGAAAGATCTTCGGTAGTTGCTTTGGGCATTTTCACCTAAACACATCAACAATTCAAAAAGACCAAAATAAATATAAAGAAAGATAAAAATATATGTTTATTGTCAAGGCTTATGTTGGAACGTAAACGTACTTCGTTACTAATCCTAAGAAGTAGATTACCGTGTTCCTTAATATTGTTTTTAACTCGTTCTAGATATACTTTACGATGTTTAATTAGTAGTTATGGACAAATCCAAACGCCCCTTTAAACATCTTAATATATCATGAAATTTACTAGATTTACATTAGATTGTAAAACTAGCTATTTCTTGCGAGTTTCTTATGCATGTGATTTGTTTTTGAAAAAGATGGTTTGTATTTTTACTTAAAAATGTCATTTTTAGTAATAAACCAAACGCTCCCTTAACTAGTGACTTATAACTCAAGTGCGTCAATATACATATGAATTATATATCTTGACGAGTTCGATAAATAATTTTAAGATTTATAATTATAACAAAGTTTTATAAAAATTATAATGACTATGTTTCGATATTATTTGGACATAATCCAAACACCCCTATATTGTGAACCAATATAATTTTTCTTAGTCGAAAAATGTAATTTCAAGTTTTACAAGTTACAAACGTACAATGTGATTAGTTTTAACACGTTTTCAAATCATTATTCAACAATGTGTTTACTAAAATTTTGAAAAGGAGTGTATGAGATTAAAAAAAAAATTCGACATGATAGTTCATAATAACTAGTTTCTAGTGTTGATAAATCATCCTAATCCCAAGGGAAGCATTTGGTTATGGAGTTTTAAGGCTTAATTCGAAAGAAATAATGAAATTTGACGAATTTTATAAAACATGCATAATCATGAGTATGATCAAATAAGATGAAATTAGATGAAATGTGTTATGAAAAACTTACAATAAGTAATGGTGATTGTGTTAGATGAATTTGCCCTTTGCTAATTAACCCGAATTATGTGATTTGGAAGTGATTTGAGAGGTTTTTGGGTTTTGGTTTTCGTTACAGCAGAAGCAGTGGAAGGGGTATGTGAAAAAGTGGAGTGTTTGGCAAAAGGAAAAAGGAGAAAAACGGGCTTGATCAATCAGATGGCCGGTCCCCTTAAACATTAAGGGGGCCGCCCTTCATTTGGCTGCCGGTCCCCTTAAACATTAAGGGGGCCGCCCTCCAAAAATCGATTTTTGTGATTTTGGTTTCTGGAAAGAGCAAAAAAAAAAAAAAAAAAAAAAAAAAAAAAAAATATATATATATATATATATATATATATATTTATTCATATGTATGTATTAGATTTATATTTAATCAAAAATACGTTGGAGGGTATTCGCATGAAAGGAATTACTTGACACTTTTAATCAACAATTTGCCAATTAAATTTTCTTGATCATTTCGGATGAAATTTATCAAGTTGTCAAGTACACGAGAACGTTGTGGAAAGTTCATAAGTATATATATATATATATATATATATATATATATATATATATATATATATATATATATATATATATATGTATTTTATTAGTATGGGCTTATAAGACGAGAACATAGGAGGGAGACGTATGCAATGGAAGCCGGGAGTTTGTTTCATCCATAGATTTTTCGACTCATCTCACTTCATCAGCATGAGTGTTGATTGAACATTAAAGTTCAATAAGGCAAAAAGGGGAAAAGAGATGTTCGTAAACGAACAATCTCTAGTTCTAGAAAATCAACAAATGAATTTCCTAGGTTATAAGATCCTAAATATAGCTAAATATATAAATATATATATATGTATATATGTATATTTAGATATAATATAGAAGAAGATAGAGATTAATAAGTCAAGTAAAATCACATACATATAACACACTAAACTAAGCATGCATTTCTAGACAAGGAACTTAAAAGGAAATGTGTACCTTTTGTCTTTAATGCGTTAATCTTCAAGGTCTTCAAGAAGTAAATCGGACAAGAGGTGACAATGAAAAGTTCCATGTTTGGGTGGCGAATATTATTTACGTTGGTGCCCATTGTTTCATTTGTCCAAAGTTATTTGGTCCGAACATGTTTTGTATTTGACTTGGATGCATATAAGGTGGAAACACTCCCCACGGATTGAAGTTCCACATTTGTTGATTATAGTTAAAGTTTCGTCTATTATGGTTTGTTCTTGATTGAGGTGTTTTAGGTCTAGGATATGAATTATTTGGTTTCCTAGGTGGTGGAGTTTTAGATCTTGTTTTAGATTTAGATGATCCAACTTCGGTTTTTAAAGATGGTTTATAAAATGGTTTTATTTCTTCATTACTAGCTATAGGTATTATTTTATTTTTTATGAGTAAATGTTTGGGATTAAGTATTGAAGGTTTTGATTCATTTTCAAATTTAACGTTTTTAGCTCCACTTGTTGAAGATTCAGTTGAGTTAAATCCTAGTCCGGTTTTATCTCCTGATATTCTCTGAATACTTATAATTTTACTAAGTGAGTTACTACTATTTTCAAATTTATCAAGTTTGCAAATTTCATCCTTAAGTATGTTGTTTTCACTTTTAAGCTCTTGACATGTTTTACATTCTTCAACAATTTCTTTTCCTTTTTCAAGTTGACGTATTTTAATTTTTAGTTCAAGCACTTCATTTTCTAGTTGGTTGTTTATGTATTTTAGTGATTTATTTTTAGCCATAACTAGTTGTCCTATTTTACATAATCTATTGTATTCACTATCTAAATCTTTTTCATCTAATGATAGATTTTCATCACTAAAGTATTCGGATTCGGAACGTACCTCACTTGATGATTTGGCCATGAGACACTTTTCATCCTTTGTTATTTCATTCTCATCTTCATCACTATCACTCCAAGCATCTCCAACGAATGCTCTTTGATTTTGATCTCTTGTCATCATTGGACATTTTCCAATGAGGTGATTCGGATCACCACACTTGAAACACTTTCTCTCATTCTTGCTATACTTGTCATCATTATTCTTTTGAGATGTTCTTCTTTCATCGTGTGGTTGTCTAACAAATCTTCCTCGCCTTTTGAAGAATTTCTTGAAGTCTCTTACGGCCATGGCATATTCTTCGTCATCGCTTTCGGAAGATGAGCTATCTTCGTTGTTGGATTCCTTTCTAGCTTTCAAGGCGATTGACTTGCTTTGCTCACGTTTTCCTTTAACCATTTCAGAGTCCTTCTTTATAATTGCTTCGTAGACTTTCAGATTTCCAATTAATTCATCAAGTTGTAGTGTTGACAAATTCTTTGATTCTTCAATAGCCGTCACTTTAGCTCGCCATTTTGGGTGAAGAGCTCTAAGAAATTTCCTAACAAAATTCTTACTAGAGAAATTCTCATCAAGTGCTTTTAAACTTGTGATGATAATGTTAAATCTAGCAAAAGCATTATCAATTGATTCCTCTTCCGGAATCGTGAATTGCTCATATTGTTGAACAAGTAGATCTATTTTGTTATCTTTGACTTGATTATTACCTTGGTGAGTTATTAATAAAGAGTTCCAAATTTCTTTTGCGGTTTCACACATAAAGATCCTTTCGTACTCTTTACGTGGTAGCGCATTATAAATAACCATTTTTGCTTCATTATTTTAAGCAAGTTTTCTTTTTAAATCATCATTTTGTTTTTCAAAAGGTACGATTTCATCTTTCTTAGTTTCAGGGTTATTTTGAATAGGTAAAAAACCACCATTGGTAATAACATGCCAAAGATCTAGATCTTTTGATTTCACATAAGTTTCGAATCGATTTTTCCAATATAAAAATCCATCACTTTCAAATAGTGGTGGTCTTTGCATAGATTGCCCTTCTAAATATTTTTCAGATTCCATAGATCGTTACAAGTTTTAAAATACAATATATTTTAAAAATCTTGCTAGACGTGGCTCCTGATACCAATTGTGGAAAACTAGAAGGGGGGGTTGAATAGTTTTACGTCCTTTTAAAATTTATAAGTACAAGTTTGTTTTAAAAATCTTCGATTCTAGTTTATGTGAATTCAATACTTGCACTATATGATCAATTTGTATAATAACTAACTAACAAAACTAATATAGTAAAGATAAGTAAATAAGTAATGAGAAGAGTTAGAAAGATCAAACCACAACACAAAGATTTATAGTGGTTCGGCTACAAGGACACCTTCCTTGTTCCTACTCCACTCCCCGAGTCACCTACTCGAGAGTTTTCTTCACTATGTCAACAAACTCCCTTATGGCGGAGAAAACCGTACACACCAATATACACACCAATTTACACACCAATCTACACACCAATCTACACACCAATCTTCACACCAAGCTTCTACACACCAATCTTCTACACACCTTCTTCTACACACCAATCTTCTACACACCTTCTTCTACACACCAATCTTCACAACTATCCTACTTCACTACTAATCAACTTCTATTATCTACACAACTTCTATATCTTCTAAACAAATAATAACAAGCACAACACAATATTCACAAATGAATATATATATACACTATACACAACAACTCTTCAACACTTCTTAAACTTGGTTGTAGAGAGTTCTTCTTTTGCACTTAGAATGAGAATGGATGATGAGGGATTGAATCACTTGAAACAAGGATTAATATACAAATGATCAAAGGGTTTTTGATGGGTTTAAGATGATTGTAGATCTGAAAATTTCGTGCAAAAGGTGAGGAAAAATTCCAGAATTAAGGTGGTATTTATAGGGGAAGAAATCTGACAGTTTCTGACAGGGGAGCCTGGCCGGTCCCCTTAAAGCATGGCCGGCCCCCTTAAAATTAAGGGGACCGCCCCTTATAATTAAGGGGGCCGCCCAACTGTAACGGCCAGAAAAACTGTCTTTTAGTGGGGAAAGTTTATTTGGTGAAAAACTAACTGATTTTGGTTAAATATTTGAAATCATATATTTAGTATGATTAAAACATTTTTCCTTATTACCAAAAGTGTTTTTCAAAAATATATAATAAGATTATATAATTAAATAAACTTTATATTAGTTAATTAAATACCCCTTTGATCATGAGATGTATTAAGCACTTGTTTGTCCATACCTTAAGTGATTAAGTTGGATATAATGATATAGACTAGCTTAATACTTGTTTACGTAGTAATCAAACGATTGACGAGTTTACATTTTGTGATCGTCAAAATATAGAGATATCGAAAAATATAAATAACGTTTTCATACATTATTTATGTCAACAAAATGTACAAATTTTCAGAGAAAAAGTTTATAAAACTTTTGTAATATAAAAATATATATATAAGTTTCGTATTTTAAAAGTTTATAAAAAAATTTGTGATAAAAAGAATTATAAAAATTTCGGAAAGAAAGGGACGGTCAATGAAATATGAAACCACCAGAGACAATAGATGCAATATGGGATAAACCTAAAGGATGATCTATGTAATTTACTCAAATATTAAATATGTCACGGAGCACGGTAACCGGTAAACTTGTGAGTAGATTAGTAAAAAACATGAATGTTTGTAACATTAAGTGAAACAAAAAATAGTACGCGTATTAGATTAATACATTTTAAAAAATTTGTTACTATTATATGGCCTAAACCCTTATATCAATGCTAAGAGCAAGGGGTACCATGGGCTGTTAAGCTCGTGCCATGGTACCAGCCCAGAATATTCGATGGCGCACGACACTGTGGGTGGCGCCATGGCTTGTTGCGCCGTGGTGGCCAGCCCACGCGGTGGCCTTTTTTTATTTATTTATTTATTTATTTTTTAAATTGGAACATTTGAATGATATATACCCGTTGGAATTCACATAGGGACTAACGGCTATAAGCCAAAAACCCAATAAAAAAAACCATTTTTCAACCATTTAAACTCTATAAAAAACCATACTCACTCACTCTTTAAATCCACACCCATTTCTATCAATCTTTCTTTCAAATATGAATCCAAATAATAATCCCAACGATCCTATGTACGACCCTTATTATGATGCTTTTTTTAATGATGATCGAGAGCGATATCTTCAAAGTTATGCGGCGTACCAACAATTTGTAGCTTTGCATGATCAAGAAGCGGGGGGATCCAGTTCGCATGAAAAGAGAACAAGGGCATACATACCACGCAAACGGAAAGAGGCGGAACAACGTTTAATCGAAGACTATTTTGGCGACGCTGAGAATGATCCTAAATATCCCGAAGATAATTTTAGGCGAAGGTATCGTATAAGTTCAAGACTTTTTAATAAAATTGTCAACGATATTTTAAGCTATGATGTTCAACCTCTTCCCGAGTACTTTAATTTTTTTAGACAACGTTTTGATGCATGCGGTCGTTTAAGTATTGGTCCTCTTTTGAAGTGCACATCCGCCATCCGCCAATTGGCGTACGGCACTGCACCCGACTTATTAGATGAGTATTTGCAAATTGGTGAACGTTGTTCCCGACAATGTTTAGATGCATTTTGTAAATGCATACATGTTTTATACAACGAAAAATATTTAAGGCAGCCCAATGCAGAAGACGTTGAAAAACGTTTAGTGTTGCAAGGTCTGAGAAGTATTTGAACTTCAAAATGGTTCAAGAAAGTGCTAGAAAAGATATTGAACGAGCTTTCGGAGTCTTACAAGGTCGCTGGGGAATTATACGACAACCAGCACGTGCTTGGCACATCAACACCTTGAAGCTAATCATGTATTGTTGTATAATGTTGCATAACATGATATTGAAAGACGAATGATTCGAGGTGAATTTAAGAGACACATACGTTGATCCAACTCCGAACATGCCAGATAGTTGGGTCGAAAGGTGTGACTTACATTTGAGAAAAAAATAAAGAACTCCGAGATAGTAAAGTGCACGACGCGCTTCAACAAGACCTTGTGGATCATTTATGAAACTTGTTTAATTAGGTTTCTATTTTTATGTATTTTTTTTTAAATGTAATGTGTGTGTTTTTTTATGTAACGTTTGTTTTTTTAATGTAATGTTTTGTTTTTTTTTTTTTTTTTTTTTTTTTTTTTTTTTTTTTTTTAATGAAGGTTATTTTAGTTAATATTATGTTAAAAAAAAAAAAAAAAAAAAAAAAAAAAAAAAAAAAAAAAAAAAATGAATGCTGATGGCACCAGAATTTCTGGTGCCAAGGGATACGGCCAGAATGTGGTGCCGTCAGATTTTTGGTGCCATAAAAATTTTTACTGATGTGACAGTAACTTTTGGCCCATGGCACCAAGGTTACCAATGCTCTAAGCATTTTATTTTTGTTCTCTAATCTTTACATTTCACATCCACATTCTATTTGTTTCATGTTTTAAATTCTATCTTTTTAGTTTTATTAGTTAACTTTTAAGAACTAACTAGAACTTAAAGTTTATATGTAGTAGTTTATAACAAGGAAACCGGCACCCGCCGCGTTGCGGCGGGGCTTCTCGTTGGGAATTTTTGTTATGTCTTTTGCCGACACGTGTTGTATTAATTATTTTATATTCATTTGGCAATGTTTTATACGATTTGTTAGCAACATTTGGCTGAAGCGTTATGATTATGTTGTAGATTAAAGTTCCGGCCTCGTTTTGTTCGTAATATTGTCGGATGTTGAGTTATATGTTTATTATTAAAAAATTGTAGATATTTTTGTTTTTTCCTAAAAGAAATATATAGCTAAATTTCACTCTTTTTTTTTTTATAAAAGCGCATGTATATCAAAAGTATATTAATTTTAGATTTGTTTTGTTTGTAATCTGGAGGCGTTTATAGCGGCATAAATCCTTAGATATTTGTTATACATTTGGAAAATAAAGTTTGCTATATAAAGAAAAGAAAATAATTATATCTAAACTTTTATAGAGCTGTACGTTTTGCCCTTATAGTTTTAAAAAAAAGTTTAGGATAATTTTTAAAGTTATTTGATAGGTTAAGGGTCTATTTTGAAAGTTTTTTTATTTAAAAACTATATATATATATATATATATATATATATATATATATATATATATATATATATATATATATATATATATTAAACTTCAACATTTTTTATAAAACTGTATGTACGAAAAAAAAACATATCAATATTGGGCTTGTTTTGTTCGTTATCAGGAGACGTTTTTGCCAGTATTTTTTTAGTCAAGAAACCGCTAGATATCTGTTAGATATTTGGTAAATAAAGTTTGTTATATAAAAATGTCGTAAATATAAAGAAGTTCAGTGTTTGTTTTGTAAATTTTCAAAGTTGGGCTGCGTATTTGGTGGGCCAAAATTAGCTGGTTAATTGGGTTCTAATTATACGAATATTATACTAAGAATTTGGAATATTAAATTGCAATTGGGTTGGCTAAAGTTAGCCCAAAGAAGCCCAAAGAAAAAATACTATTTTATTGCCTCAACGCAATTAGTAGTTATAGAGAATGTGAAAAGATACGTAGTAACTAATGGTCAAATTAGTGTAACAATAAAACAATTCATTACAGATATAGATCATAGTATACAATTACATTTTTTTTACTAGTTCTTTCTAATAGCTTTTAGAACAAAATAGTGAATCATGATTAAAATACTGAAAGTCAAAGATTTAGCTTAGGAAAGATAAGTTTGTAAGTCTAGATAGCGTACTCTTTTTATTACCATTGCAACAATTAAAAGAATAACTCTTAAGTCCAAAAAAGAAAACTTAAACTTAAAAGTGTACAATATGAAAAATTTATAAATGTTCCCTAACCTTTTAATGTATACTATATTCTTATTTCGAGTAGCATGCTAGTTTATATCACAACATATTTTGCTTGCATATATAATGTTTTGCATTTTTGTTTCTGGGAAAGGATCTATTGAGAAGGAAAAAAAAAAAAAAAGAATGAGAAATATTTGTAGCCATACATTTCAGATAAAAAGGGAGAAATTGATGGGAAATGCATCATTATTTTAAGGTGCATTTTTTTTTTTTTTTTTTTTTCTAACGTAAAATCCTAACTGCGGCCTGATCTCACTTCCCACTACCTTTATCTAGTAATGGTTAGAACTTTTCTTATTATTTAGTCATTTACATATACCACAGGTAAACATACACATAACACAATTAAACACATAAATTTCCGACAACACATTCACACACACACATTATTTATTTAATGGTTGTCCACACCACCGATTTTTCCCTCTTTGTTTTGGTCTTCACCCTTCAATTTTAACCCTCCGTAGTCGATTTCTTGCATGGTGGAGAGACAACCATGTCATCTAGTGTTTTAATCTTTTCGGGTATGATATAGACATGCATGTATATATATACATATACTATTCTGTTAATAGTACTACACTATGTATTATAGGAATAAAATGAAATACTACTTTATAAGAAAATGAAGGTCAAGTGTGTGTACAGGCTTTTGCTTGTATCATTAAATGGAGTGTGGGGGGGCAGTAGAGTCATGACAGTATGAGAAGGTTGTACTTGTGCAGATTTCAGATTTCAGATTCAGCTATCTAGGTCTATTATCTCTATCTGTATTTATGCATGCTCCCAAATCTATATGGGTGGCCCTAACCGGACGGGAACAAGCCATCATTAAATATTCATTCTTGTCTGTTTTTCTTTCTGTCTGAAATGACTTGAGAGAACGCATCCTCCTTCCCCATATCTAATTGGTCATTACTTCCTGGTCTTACTTCTTTAACATTATAAAGTATGTACAGTACAAAATTACCAAATGGAATATTTTTTTTTTTTTTTTTTTTAAATTGACTTTCATTGGGAAAATCCAAGTCCAATTTGAAACCCGATGGGGGAAAACCTTCAACTTAAGCCGCCCGAAGGCACGACACTTAAATTGAAGTAAACCCTGCCTTCTCCAGATTCGAACCCTTGTGGGTTGAAACCTTCATTGAAGGACTTTAAAATCGTACCGACAGGACAGTGGTCCACAAGGGAGGACTTCCCGGTTTGGTCACCCAAACCGGTACTACTCTTCACTAGGCACGCTTAACTGAATAAGACATGCCCAGTGAAATTAGTTTTTTATAAAAGAGAAGATGGAGTAGCTTTTCTTACAAATAAATAATCATTGTAGGTAAAAAGAAGTATTATAATGGGATCTGATTTGTAAAACATTGTTTTTAATTGATACAGATGCCTATGCATTGCATAGTTATATCATATTTACATCATGTTTTGTCTGTTTGTACATTGATATGTAAAAACCAAAAACATTATATGCAAGTCAGTCCTCATATTTGCAAACATTAATGCACAACTTTCTCACAATTCTTTTGCGCAAAACATAAGAAATTAGCAAATAATTCTAGGGGTGAGCATCGGGTAAAAACCGACCCGACCCGAAACCAAACCGACAAAACAAAAACCGGAACTCGGAAAAAACCAAAACCGAATCAAAATTACTTGGTTTTCTCAGTTCGGTTCGGTCCTCGGTTTTGAAACTCGGTTTTCTCGGTTTTCGACCCAAACCGAACCAAAAGCCAAAAATGGGTAAAACCTAAACCGAGAACCAAACCGAAGTTACTCGGTTAGGTTTGGCTAATTTTGTCGGGTTAGTTCGGTTCGGTTCTTGGTCGGTTTTGCTCGGCCCTGAATAATTCTATTACATTTTTTATTGCTCTCGTAGGGTTTTTTTAGTTTGCTTAGTCAGTCTTTTGATAGAATATGTTTGCTTTTGCACAAAAGATGTATGGAGCTAGGTGGGCTACCAAGACTAAAAAAACATATCAATAAGGAGTTGTATGAAGCATGCGTGCAAGTGGTAATAGTCTAAGCAAAAGTGAGAACGTGAGCTTGGGTAACATAAACATCGCTAAGAGAAGTCAAAGCAATCAACAATCCATTTATGAGATTCTAAAATAACTCTTAGATCATGACCAATGTTTGAGCTAACCTAGATTCGATAAGAACACCCAACGCGATGTTATCTTACACCATTTCCAAAACTTTTTAAAAGTACTTCAAATTTGTAGGAAAATTGACATACTTTGCTTATATTTCATCCTTTAAAGATTATATCCTCCGAACTTAAAGTTCATAACCTATATTAACCTGGTTGATTTTTACCTAATACGGGGTAATTTAACTTGTTCACATTACTTTGTGCATACATCATATTATTAGAGGAATGTTAGACTCACAAAAGAATTTCACGCAAAAAACCACACGTTGATATGTCTAGCAATAATTGGTCTATTTTGTTATATTTTCTCTCTTATTAGACCAATCACTGTCAGATACATCAGCGTGTGAATTTCTTTTGTGGAATTTTTATATGTGTCTAGCATTTCCCATGTTATTATATGCTTAGAGGATGATTAGTAAATCTTCAAATAATGCTTCAGCAAAAATTTCAAATCACAATAGAAGATTTTCTTTAGTGTTACCTTCTTCAAATGCGTAATGATTTGCACACTCAGACTTTTGAATGAGACACTCAATCGTATACATTATTTATTTGTACAGTCATTACAGTGTAATTTAACTGCTTGTACAGTTTAGTGTCCCAATAAAAAATAAGAGTGTCCAATCGCCTCCCTCTTCAAATATGAATGAAAACGATATGTGCAAATCATAAAGACACTGGCAGTCATGATTCCGAAAACATCCATACCTCCGAAATCCACAAATAATATCATTCCACCTCATTTCACCTCATTCATACTTTTTTCATACCTCTCAACCCCATTTTAGTGGCAACCATGCTTTTTTCATACCTCCCAACTTTTTTTTTTTTTTTTTTTTTTTTTTATTAATTAAATTAAATAATTTAATTAAAACATAAATATTTCATTAATAACTAAAAGAAAATTACTTAATACTTAAAAAAAATAATAATAATAATTAAAAGAAAATTACATTATTCTTAAAAAAAAATAAAATAACTAATCATCGAGATATGTTAAGTTTTGAGCATCTACGTGGTCCGTAAGATCATATAGGAGTCGGTAATAAATTTGTTCGTCGATTAACTCCGGTAATACACTATCGTCATAAACTGGCGCGACTGGCGGATCCATTATATGAACCGGTGATATTGTCATCCCATCGTCTTTTAAAATCATATTGTGAAATATGATACACGTATAAACGATTTGTCGAATCTTTTCAACCGACATTGCCCGGAGAGGACGAGCGAGAATCATCCATTTATTTTTAAGACGACCAAAAGCTCGCTCGATATCTTTTCTTGCAGACTCTTGTAGTTTTTTAAATCTCTTTTCATTCAATTCAACTGGATGCTTGTATGCTTTAACAAACGTTGACCATGTAGGATAGATTCTATCTGGAGGTTCACCCGTTGCGAGTTGCCTAATTGCCGATGTGCATTTTTGTAATGCCGCGAAACTTTCTTTTCCCCTCGCATCTAAGCCCTCTTGAAACCATTCGAAATTCGCTTCAACATCAGCAACAACTCTTAAAAACAAGCTTTTATTCATACGAAACCGTTCACGAAAACGTTCGTCGTTAAACTTTGGACGTTCAACGAAATAATCATTCATAAGGGTTCGTAAAGCTTGTTCACGAAAACGAGTTACATACTCCCGACTTTCGGTAGAGCTTGCCGTGTCGTCAATTGCATCGTACGCGGCTAATAAGGTTTCTAGGGTGCTACCGGATGGCACTAGTTCGGACAATTCGCCGGGGGGACTCACTAATGATTCGGACGAAGAAGAAGACATTGTAAAAATATGTGAATTATATATATGTGAATTGTATTGTTTGTGATAAAAATGTATGTGTTTGTTGAATATATATAGGGGATTTTTTTTTTTTTTTTGGCCCAATGCACGCTCCACTATTCCAACGTCTAGAAAATTAATTGTCAAACGGTCATATTGTGCATAGAAACTCGCATGCTTCGGAGGCAATATATGCCGGTGAGATGATGCCGCTTACCATGCCGGTGGGGTGGCGGCGGTGTTCACCGCCGGCATGCCCTTGCCGGTGGGTGATGCCGCCCCACTGCCACCCTTCTAATTGGAGACGGATTTATTTAGTCGTTAGACATGCATGGGGCAACCAAAGAACACTCTAGTTGTTACAAGTAACATTGTTTTAGAAGCTATAAACGGCGACACCAAATTAACATCGTTTCTGATTGTTCTTTTACTTTTTGACGGGCACCTAAACTTCTCAAATTTTCATAATTATAGCTTAAGTGATTATTTATTTATTTATTTATTTTTTATATTAACACAGCCTAATAAATCATTTCCTAATCTAAACATCTTTAATAGAACATTTGTTGCCCTTTTATGGTGTCGACCCATTCAAACATGCATACCCTTTCAAGTAAATCTTGAATGTGCAAGGTTTTTTTTTTTTTTTTTTTTTTTTTTTTTTTTTAATAGCGTCATTTATTAAAAAACTAGCATGGTGCTAGAGAATACAAAAGGAGAGATTAACCAATCATTCTAACTAATACATTTTTTTCCTCTAAACTTAAGCCATGAAAAAGAAAAAAGACTTTGAATGTGCAAGTGAGTACCATTGTTGGAAGAAACAAAATTAAGGTAGGTCGTTGCCATCAAAAGTCGGCGAGGACGGAGGTGGCAGTGGTAATCGACGATGGTGGCATCAATTTTCTTTTATGAACTTTTTTACTATGTTAATGAATTATTTTGCAATGCATGTTATAAAGTTGACTTGAGTAAGTGCAAAAGAAAGTTTTCTTTGGCATCTTGAATTTTCATTTCAGTGTTTATTGTTACGATTTTGAGTAGCAATGAAGATAGAATAGTATCTAGTATCACTAAAACTAGATACTTTACAAGTTTACATGTGTATAAAATCTTACATGTGTATAAACTTTGTCCATTGTTGGTATCGAAAATGAAAAAAGGACAAACTTTTATGGTCAAACAAAATGAGCTTTTCAATTTGCAAGCTACTTTTGGTCCTTGACCCCTCCTCTCTCCTTCTTTCCCATCGTTGAGCGTGCCCTTCACTTAATCAACCATTCAACCGTGACAATATAATCGGGTTGCGTTACCAGGAATGTAGATATTGGTCATGTTTGGAACACTTTTTTGAAAACGTTTAAGAGCGGTAAGCGACAAGTGTTTTAGTCTTAATGCTTGTTTGACAACACTGCTGCTAGCGTTTAGCAACACCTCAAAAGCTTGCAATCTTAATGCTTCCTAAAGAAGTTTTTCAATATACCGCTAGCGTTTTACTTTTAATATTACCAATTTATCCTAAAAAAATAACATTCATTCATAAGTATATGTCTTTTTTCGTAATTTTACATTTTATAATTACAACTACAGCTACGTTACCAAACACGTTTTTTAAACAAGTAGCTAATTCTTACTGCTACTGCTTACTGCTACAGCTTACTGCTTATTGCTACTGCTTACTTCTACATGTCGCCAAACATAGCCAATAGCTTTATGTTTGCCGAAACGAATCGGAGCTGCAGCTGTAATTTATTCTATAAGCTGAAATCTGAAGCTTATAATTATACTAGCAGGGTACCCGCGCGATGCGGCGGCGGGTACCATGTGCCTATATTTTCTATTAATGTGATATAAGCTGAAATCTGAAGCTTATAATTATACTAGCAGGGTACCCGCGCGATGCGGCGGCGGGTACCATGTGCCTATATTTTTTGCTAATGTGATGTTATGCGGCGCCGAAGGTCCTTTCCTATCTTAGATAGAACTGGAATCAGCCTCTCTACCTTAGGTAGGGGTAAGGCTGTCTACATCTCAACCTTCTCATATATCGTTGAAGACGGTATTAGGACCCATAAAAAAAATAAAAAAAGCAATAATATAATTTCATTTACTGTTAACCGAAGCTACTGATTCTTTCCTTCAGCACAATCACCTTTAAATTTTATGACCTACATACGACCTTTTAGGCATAGTAAGGCGACCAACATTTATATTTTTATTTCAAAAAAATCCATCTTTTTTACACTATATATATCTCCTACATTTTCATTTTTAATATATACTATTCACATGAACCAAATATCAAAATTAGCACAAAATCAACTATACCATACAAATAATATACAGCTCAATTAGTAATTAGTCAAAAACCATTTTCAGCCTAAACAAACTTTAATCAATTCGAAGAAAGGTGTTGGTGATGTTCTTGAAAACGGTCCTTGGTTGATTAAAAATGTACCTATTATTCTTAAACCATGGACATTGAACACCAATTTACTTAAAGAGATTTGACTAACATCTCGGTGTGGGTTAAATTTCATGATCTTCCTCTTGATATGTTTTCTGATGATGGTCTTAGTCTTCTTGCCACATTGATTGGTACGACCAAACGGTTAGATGCTTATACCAGCCAAATGTGCAAGGAATCATGGGGCCGTAGTAATTTTGCTAGATGCATGATTGAAGGGAAGTCGGATGAGGTGCTTAGGGATAGTCTCACTGTTGAGATACCTTTACTTGATGGGTCGGGTGTGACTATTGAGAAGATACGGGTTGAATACGAGTGGAAACCACCTCGTTGTGATAAATGTAAGATATTTGGTCATACACTGAATGATTGTACTAAAGTTGTTATACCTCATGTTCAACCTACTAAGCTTGTTAATGATGGTTTCAAGACTGTCAATAACAAGAAGAAAGGTAAGCAAGTTGGTCCTACAATTCCGGGTCAAGGAGGGTTTACTAAACCTGTTGTGGGTAAACAATTTCAGTATCAACCCAAAAAGACTCATCCTGAGCCTAAGAAAGTTGATGGCACTAAGAAGAAGACTTCTGATGTGGCTAGTTCTAGTGGAACGAAGATATGTAATCTAACCCGTTTGATGCTCTTAATATGGATGATACAGATGCTTTTGGTATTCCTACTGATGACACCAACAAGGATGTGGATTCTGGTCGTACAATGGAAGTTAATAAGGATGAGTCGTTTAAGACTAGTAATGCATCACAAGATCCTCTTATGAGTGATATGCAAGATAAGGAGCAGTATGGGTCTCTTAAGGTTATTACTTCTTCTGCACCGTATACCTCCTCCACTAAGAGGGCTAACCCATTTTCAAAGGTGGGTGAGGTTGTGGTTTCTGATAGTGAGGATGATGAGGTTCTTAACACGTTCGACGAATCAGCAAATCTTTTTGGTGGTGGTCATGAGCGTGAAGATGAGTTTGATGACTATGATGATTATTCAAACCAAATTTATGATCTTCCAAGGAATTTGGATGCTCTTAATGTCATGTATGGCTTTAATCTCCAAGGTCGTAGGAATTAGTTTACATTTTTGTCATTTTTTTGTTATCATGCGGTTAGTGGTTTGTGTTCTTGTTTCGAAAATAGGAAGTATCTTGTTATGTAAGCTTTATGTCTATGTAACGGGCTGAGATATGGGATGCACCCATATCCTTTGTACTTAAATGTTTTTTTGAGTAATATATTTACCGGATCGTTTTGACTTTTTAACAAAAAAAAAAAAAAAAAAAAAAAAAAAAAAAAAAAAAAAAAAAACTTTAATCATCAATATCTATTAAGGCCCATGATAAAACTACCAAACAATTTGTGGTATCATTTGGCCAGCCCAATTAACAACAAAATCGGTATATAATCCAAATGTTATGACTTATAAATACGTTTACAAAACCTAGATTACCTCATTCCTGCCTTAATTTCCCTCACAAAAATACGTAGCCATGATTTGCAGCAACATAAACATCACATACTCTTCCTTTCTTTCTTATCTTGATAACCAAACATAACCAACAATCTATGTTTGCAAGAAAATCATACTCTTTTCTTGAATATCAAACAAAAATTCTCTCTAAGGTTTTATGTGGTGTTGACCGTGATGTTGGTTTTGAGATGGGGTTAGAACTGAGGTAGATGTAGATGTTGGGTTTTATTGTTGTATACTTGCTGTTCATGGACCATAGATTGAATAAGTTGATGTTTGTTTTGGCTTGATTGATGATTGTTCTTTTCTTCTTTCGTTTGATCTTCATTTTTGATTTGATATGTAACGGTACATTTTTTTCTTCTTTTATGGAATGTATTAATCGGTTGAGGGGGTGAATGTTTTGTGAATTTTGGAATCGTCCGACCTTCATCGATCTTGTGGTTGCAGTGGCGGCGACTTGGTCAGCGCAGGGGGACCGGTCCGGTCGACCGACCACTGTGCCCAGCCTAATGGCTTTATTTTTAAGTACTTGGCTTAATAGCTTGATTAGCTTGTACATTATGGTTAAATAATTGTATATTTTGGTGAATGGGTGAATTAATTAGTGTATTAATTATATGTGTTGAATAGATTGTTGAACTTAAAATCTTTGTGCTTTACATACTTGTGCTTTGTGTTTTATGACTTGTATTTACTTAAAAGCTATTGTACATTATGCTTAAATGATTGTAATTTTTTGTGAAGGGGTGTTTTTAATAGCATTAATGTTGTTTGGTGGAATTTTGGTCTTAAAATGACATTACACTATTTTTTGTTGTACAATATGCTTACTTTGTTGTAATTCTGAAAATTGAGTGCATTAAAGTGTTGTAAACCATGCATTATTTCTTGTAAATCTGAAAATTTTGGAGAGAGAGTGCTTCATGCATTATATGTAGTATAGATATAGATAAAGTTGTTAATATAAAATCGAATAAAACCACATCAAATTATATTCAGATATATTATCAGCTTATGCATAATAATCCGTTATATTTTGAAACGTATTTAATTAAGGACTAACTATAAATCCCCATAAGCTCGTATCAACGGGCTTTGGAAAAATAAGGCTTATGGCTTATTAAAGCTTTCATAAATTTGTGTCACAAACAAAGCTTAATTTATAAGGTAGCTCATTTTACTCAAGCTATTATAATCACCTGTAAGCCCTGCGCAACACAACTTAAAACTTTAATTTCATCAACCGTGTCATCAAAAATGTTTTCCCTCCGTTTCAAAATTAAAGTCCACATTTCTACTTTTGAATGTCTCAAAATAATTATCCACTTTTCATTTTAACCAAATTAAACAAGAATTTAGCGGGTATATTTGATATTTTGATTGTTAGAAGCAAGGGGTGGCAATTTTTGACCCGACTTGAAACCGAAACAAAAATTAATATGTTCGGGTTGAGTCTAAATATATTTCGGATCGGGTTTGGGTCGACCCATCTAACCCATTTATTAAACAGATAAGGTTCGGGTTAGGAATAAATTAAGTGAGTCAACCCGGCAACCCATTTAAATTATTTATATTTTGTTTTACGGGTTAAATGGGTCAACCCAAAAACCCGTTTAACTTGTTTAACTCGTGTAATATGCTAACTTTTGTATATAATACGGGTTAAATGAAACAATACGAAACCCATTTAAGCTATTCAACCTGTGTAACTTATTTAACCTGCCAACCCAGGTATATATATAGGTTAAATAGGTCAGGTTTGGGTTATGTGTAAACAGGTTTGGATTGACATAGCTGACCCGATGATTTAAATAGGTCATTTCGGGTTGGGGTTTTCAGACCCGCCAACCTGAATTGCCACCCCTACTTTGAAGTGTGTACTGGTCACATTTTTATTAAACTTTGTGTTTTTATCTCCTGACAATACTTTTGAGACGGTGGGAGTAATAATTTAGGTTTTACCTTTTGACGAGTTATGATAATTTTCGAGCTCAAATTGAACATGAACAAAATTTTAAGCTCAAATATATCAACGATCCGAGCCTTAAAATTAAATTTTAGCTCGGCTCGTTCGAAGTTTGTTTAGTTATCTCAAGTTGTACGAGCCGAATGATCAACTCGAGCATAACAAGCCGACCGAACTAATAGAGCAAGACAAGTAGCTTATAAGAATTTTAAATTTTAATTCTTGGGTCTTAAGTAGAGGTGCAAGTTGACCGGTTAAAATCGGTTTTCGGTTTTAGGAAAACCGGTTTTTCTAAAAACCGGTTTTGGTTTTTTCAGAATCGGTTTTTTTCGGTTATAAATGTTCGGAATCGGTTTTTTTTTGTTATAAATTTTCAGAATTGGTTTTTTATCGGTTTTTTACCGGTTCGGTTTTTTCGGTTATAAACGTTCGGATTCGGATTTTTTATCGGTTATTTACCGGTTCGTTTTTTTCGGAATTTTACTAAAAACTTCAAACATTTATTTAATAAACTTGTTAATTATCAAACATATAATTAAACAATATATTCATAACTTTTATTTAAACAATACAATTATGCAATCATAACTAAGGTAAATTGCAAAAATGGTTCTTAACGTTTCACAAATTAGCAAAAACGGGACCGAGACAAAAAGTAGCGCAAAAAAGACACCCACGTTCCACATTTTCGCAAAATCGCCACCGAGAGGCCTTTTTGGCTAACTTCCGTTAGTTTTCCCGTCAGTCAAGGGTATAATCGCATGAAATGACAAATATATCCCTTTAACTTCAGATACAACCCTAATTGTTGCCGCCAAATCTTTACCAGTGCATTTTCCTATTCACTGCCTTTGAACGATACGTATAGATCCATATAGTTCCGGTTAGATTACATTGATCGTCCGTGCCTTTGAACGATACGATAAGACACAATGCATTTTCCTCTTTAATTTCCCTCCTGTTTTTTTTTTTTTTTTTTTTTTTTTTTTTTTTTTTTTTTGTTAAAAGGTGTATTTGTTGTTAATGTTATGGACTTACAATTGTAGGTGGTCATATGGGGAATGTGAAAGTAGTAGAGGTAGATAATGAAACAGAAGAACAGAGTGGCGGGAGTGATTCAGAGGATTTGGACTATAATCGAAATGATGATGAAGTGTTTGATGACGATGATCAGGTAATTGAAGATGTTCCCGTAAGTAAGTCTGATTTGCTATGCCATAAAGCCTGTGAAATTTAATCAGGTATACCTGTTTTTACCAAGCATTATGCACTTCTTAGAGAGTATGCCCAAGAGTTGGTTAATCAAAATCCAGGCACTACTGTTAGGATTGATGTACAGATAGAACCAAATCCAGTGAGTTCAACAAGAACTTTTAAAAGGGTGTATGTGTGTTTGGGAGCTATGAAACAAGGTTTCAAAGCTTGTGGCAGAGAATTCTTAGGATTAGATGGATTCTCCATGTCGGGTCCTTTTCCAGGTCAATTACTAACAGCAGTTGGGATTGATGCAAACAATGGGATTTATCCAGTAGCATATGCTGTAGTTGATGCACTAAATAAGGCAACTTGGTGTTGGTTTTTGAAACTACTAGGAGAGGATCTTGGGATAGAAACCAACTGCAAGTTCACTTTCATTTCTGATAGGCAAAAGGTGCACATTTCTATTGTATAATTAATCATGTGTTTTATGCACAATGAGAACATGTAAAGTTTTAACACCATCCATAATCTTACCTATTCATAGAGATTGATACAAGCTGTTGCTAGTGTGTTTCCAAATGCTGCACACAGGTTTTGTGTTAAGCATATTCATGAGGAAATGAAGTCACATTTGAAAGGAGGTGTTCACAAGGACATGCTTTGAAAGGCTGCAAGAGCCACAACTGTTGTTGAATTCAACAAAGAGATGGATCATCTAAAGAATAACAATGTTGCAGCTTATGATTGGTTGCTGAAGATTCCAGCTGAACAATAGAGCCAATCACATTTTTCAGGTAATTCATTAAGTGGCACTGGACAAAAGCATACTGATAATTGATCATGTATTAATACATAATGTGTGATTTGTTTAACAGGCAAAGACCTATGTGGACTACGCTTAAACAACATATGTGAAGTGTTCTGTAGCCAGCTAAATGATGTCAGAGATAAATCCATCATCATTTGTCTTGAATATATCAGGGAGTACTTGGTGAAGAGGATTGTGGTAGTTCAGCAAATTATAGAAAGGAGTGTTGGACAACTTACTCCTACTGTGCAAGCCATGGTTGATGCAAACAAAAAAGAAGCTACTGATTGTGTTGTTGAATGGATTGCCTAACGAGGATCATTGTGTTGCTAACATGGATATGATGGAGTGTGGTTGTAGGATATGGGAGCTGACTGGAATACCATGTAAATATGTTGTGGCTGCAATAAACTATATGAATGAGGATGGAAAAGGAGTTGTTATACCTGAAGAGTGGGTTCATGCTGCTTACAGCCTAGAAACATGGGCGCGTATGTACTCATTCAAGATCAATGGGTGTTCTGGCCGTAGATACTAGCCAAGAATTGAGTCTACAACAGTCATAGTACCACCCAATCATAGACCTCAGGTTGACAGGCCAACTAAAAAGATGAAGTCAAATGATGAGCATGCACTTCCAACTTCTTCATGTGTTACCCACTGATCTTTGAACAATATGTTTAATGTTATTGTCTGTTGGATTCTATATTTGTAATCTTTGTTTAACTTCATTGTGTTTAGAACAATATGTTTGAACCCATTGCAGTTGGACTTTCAAAAGTCAAACTTGCAAAAATGTTTATGTTTCTGATGTATTCTATGTTTGTTTGCATCAACCATGGCTTGCACCCATTGCAGTTGGATTTTCAGAAGTCAAACTTGCATTCAAGAGTTATCAAAAAACATACTGCAAGAACATTATGTTTGCACCCAGTGCACTTAGACTTTCAAAAGTCAAACTGCACATGTTGAATTGGAATCATGTGTTTTCACCTATTAATTACCAAACAGAACCAAACACTTTTTTAGACGTTCACCCGTTTGACTTTCATGGCAAACATCACCTAGCTAACATTTTGTGCATAAGCTGCAAACATCACCTAGCTAACATATGAGTAACATAAACATTAAAACTTTCATTTATCAATATAGACATATCAGTAACATAAACGTTAGAAGTTTCATTGATCATAGGAGTTCACAACCATTAAAATTTTTAAACACATATCTAAACAAACACTTGTTTAGTAGTTTGAACCACTGCCCTCCGCATCAACCCTTTTCTTCTTTTTCTTCAATTCTTGTTCTCTCTTGTCCTTCATATCCTTCAGATACTTAAACGAAACTTCAAGACGGGAAATCCTCTCTCCCAAATCATCAAACTTTGGTAAAACGGTATCCACAGTCTCTTCCTTCTCCTCCTCCTCCTCCTCATCATCATCACCCAAAAGCATCTCATAGTAGCCATTTTGTTTCCTCAGCCAAGTCAGAAACTGTTTTCTGAACTTAGGAGGTATCTGCTTATAAGAACCATTCTCCTCAATTGGTTCACCACCATACCCTTCAAGAACTAAATCAAGTAGATAAGAGTTAATTAAAACTTTGTCCCATTCCTCTTCCTCGGTACCAATGTAGATACTCTTCCCTTTTCCATTGTTTGCCATCGTCGGTTGTTTTGATCATTGGGATTGTGTGTGTTATGGTTGAATAAGCGGGATAAACATGAACTTTATAGTCCTATGCAATCGCTTGGGTTGCCGAGTTACACAAAAAAAGGGGGAAATGTTAATCACTTCGGATGCCAAGTGTGCCTCCAAAATTAAGTTTTATAACTTTGCAAATTTGGTCATTGAAATAAAGTTGGGGTAGTCAAAGGCGGGAAGCGAGTGAAATGTCGATTACACCCTTGACTGACGGGAAAACTAACGGAAGTTAGCCAAAAAGGCCTCTCGGTGGCGATTTTGCGAAAATGTGGAACGTGAGTGTCTTTTTTGCGCTACTTTTTGTCTCGTTCCCTTTTTTGCTAATTTGTGGAACGTTAAGGACCATTTTTGCAATTTACCCTAACTTTTATTTAAACAATACAATTATACAACTAAAAAAATACAATCATAGTATTTAAACAATACAATCATAAAAATTTATAAATACTAATACATTTTGAGCTTCGGCATGGCCATCACCCGAAAACATATTAGTGTACTCAAGTATATCGAGCTTCGACATTGTCATCACCCGTTATACTCAAGTATCAACTACACAATATCATGTTCTTCCAAAATTCTTGTACATCTACGTCTTCAACATCAAATTCTTCAAACTCACCTTCATCTAATTCGCCTTCGGTATTCGAAGGTGATATCTCCATTTCATCTTCTTCTCTTGCTATAGTTTCTTAAACTTCTTTATCTAATATCGGACCTTCCAACAATGTTTCATATTGTATCCTATCTACTCCGTCCAAATAATCTTTCAAATATACACATACTTCCACGGCTTCGGGGGATAGTCTTGACCTTCTTTCCGTTATAATTCTACTACTATTAGAAAAGGCCGATTCGGAAGCTACCGTCGAAGCTTGGACCGCTAATAAGTCACGAGCCATAGCGGATAAAATTGGAAATTGTATTTCTCTTTCTTTCCACCAAGACAAAATGTCAAAGTGTGCAAAATCTTCGGGACTTAAAGTTATTAAAAAGTTTGTAGCCATATATTGTCCCAATTCGCTTGTTGGGGCCGATATTTGTTGGCGCTTTGTAGCGTCTTCATATAAACTATTATAAAGGTTTATATTAATGTCTCTTGCAATTCGGGACGATCCGGCCTACATTTGATCAACAATTGAGTTTTGTTGGTGATCATATTTTGTTACATAAATTCCAAATAGTTTTTTAAAACTATCGTTAAATTTAAAAATTTGAGATCTTATATAGTTGGGGTCGCCACCGTCTAACCCAAAGGCTAAGTCTAAATTTTCCATTATTTTGTTATTAAAAGTTCTACGCCTCCAACGTTTAAACATGGATTAAGTGAGACGGAACAAGTAAAAACCAAGGTAAACTAGCAAAATATTTTATAAATTCCTTTTTTATAACTTTAACCATTTTTCTAAACATTTGAGTTGGTGAGTTTTTTAATTCATCTAATTTTTCCGTCATAGTATAAACTTGTTTTAAAAATAATGGGCTAGTAGGGTAATAAACACCCGATAATATAGTTGTTACCTCTTTAAAAACTTGTAAAAACATAGTTAAATCATTTAGTTATTCCCAATCTTGGTCGTTTAGTATTATAACGGGCCTATTTTTAATAATAAGTCTTTCATTAAAATCATGTAAAGTAACACGTTGTCGTAATATATTTTCAAACATAATGCAAGTAGAATTACACCTAGTATTATTATCAAAGCAAGGTCCTAGGGGTGGTTCACCACACATAATACGAAAACGTTTATAGTTACTAATAAATTCCTAATTTTCATCTTTAAACTATCACATATTTTTAATGCCGCTTGAACGAATAAATTTATAACATGAGCAACACAACGGGAATGAAAAAAATCACAATCTAAAACGGGTTTTATACGTAATTTTAATAACTCCATAGCTCTAGTATTATTTGATGCATTATCGAGTGAAAATCGTAAAAACTTTATCATCTAAATTATATTCAATTAAAGTGTCATGTAAATTTTTTCTTAAATTAGATCCCGTATGAGGATAACTAAATAGTTTAAAAGCAATTGTCCGTTTCATTTTGATTGCCTTAATGACGTGAAAGTGACTTGTGTAGTTTTGGTGTTTTGTGATTTAGCGTAACAAGTCTTCGTTCAAGTATTTGAGCGTTAGTAAGTTACGTGGAGGTTATTTTTATGGATTATATTTATAGAGAGTGTGAAATTCTATTTTTGGAAACTTTGTTTTGAAAATGACAATTTTTCGAGTCGTCGTAAAAATGAAGGTTTATCGCGTAAGACGTTAGGTTTCGTTATGGGTTCTTATAAAATATCAGGAGTGCAAGGTTTTAAGTGTAATATTTAGTTAAATAAAAAAATAAAAATATATGTGTGTGTATATATGAAATCGGCCCAAGGAGGTTTTCAAGGGAAAAAGGAAACAAAATTTTATTCCAAATACTATTCATAGCAATAAGGAATCCTAGTCCAACCCAAACAAGCCCAACACCCCACCCATATAACCCCAAAAATGATCCATATCCCTTTCTTTTAGTATTCAGTCGACCAAAGCAGAGGAAAAAAATAAGAGAAAGTTAGGGTTTCAATTTTGTGAAGAAAACAAGCCTAATGTATGCCTAGTAATCCCTTAATTGTTTAATTGTTGATTTGACTCATGTAATACAAGTTATGATGGATCTAGGGTTTATGAATTTTCTGTAAATTATTAATATGAAACATGTTGTGATCATTGGTTAGTAATGTTATGATGTTTGGTGAAGGGATTATGGCTTAAAACATGTTAGTTAATGAGTTAGGGTTTTAACAGATTTGTAAGACTGTAATGATACGAAGTTATTTAATAGATGGAGATGAGTTAGATCATGAATCTTGAGTCTAAATTGTAGTACAGTGAAAGAGATTTCCGAAAAGTCCGGCCACGATTGATTTCGAGGTCCGGAAGGCAGCCTAATGTTTTTTTCGAGAAAGGTTGTCGAAGCTGTTATATAGGGTAAAAGTATTGAGGTATAAAGTGGGCTAGAAAGTGGAATTAGAGTTAGCCCTTCTGTTAGAGTTGAGTTCTATATTCTCTATGACTTCCACGCGAAGGAGGGACGTTAAAAAGTTGTACAAATATGATTCTTAGGTCAAAAAATTTTGGTGTGCGTTCATATCCGAATCTGGATAGTTTTCAAGTTTGATTTTATTAAGAGTACTTGTGTATGTTTTTAGAGCATGGCCTTCTGGGAATAACTTTTATGCTTATAAGAGACCATGGTGAATTTTTGTTGTGAGTTGTGGATCTACTTTTGTCACGATTTCATGTGGGTAAAAGTACACCAAAATTCTGCGTTTTCTGAAAAAGTTTATGCAAGCGATTTAGTGAGTGTAAGTGATTGGTAGTGTTTGGTATGGAGTCTAGGTGAACCATAGTGGGTTATATGACCTTTAGACATCCATCATATGTGTGTTACATGGACTATAGCTTTTAGCTTGGTCACGTGTAATGTGGGTTAATTTTGTTGCATAGAGTTGTGATTATTTATTTGGAAGCTGCAAGGATTGAGGTGAATTCATAGTCACATTTTTACTTTGTTTTAAACTCGGGATGTGAATGATGCTTGTGTTAAATTATGATTTTAAGTTACTGTGATTATATGTCTAGTTAATGCATGGACTTGTAAGTGGTTATCGTGTGTATGCTACATGTTATGGTAATGCGGTGTGATTATTCTGTGTGATTCAATTGGAGGGATGCTTATCCCATTGTTCATTCGTACGATCCAATTGGTGTTGAATGTTGTGGTACTTGGATCGGTGGGCACGTTCCGTCCCAATTTATGTGTGATGAGGTATTTGGATCGGTGGGCACGTTCCGTCCCAATTGATGTTGGATATGCTATTTGGACCGGTGGGCACGTTCCGTCCCAATTGATGTTGGATATGTTATTTGGGTTGGTGGGCACGTTCCATCCCAATTGATGTTGGATATGGTATTTGGATCGGTGGACATGTTCCGTCACAAATTGTTGCCTTATGTTGCGTTAGTTGATTTTGTGATTGCATGTTAGCTTATATGGTAACTATACTTAATGTCCTGCTATGTTTTATAATCACAGTGAACTGGTTGCCTTGTGTGATATTGTATGTCTTAAACCTATTAATCTCACCAACATTATGTTGACGTTTTTAAGCATCATTTTCAGGTGAGCATTCTAAGGCTAAGGTTGAGAGAAGCGCCTAGACGAGACTTAGTTGCATTTGAGAACAAATTTATCTTTATGTTTGGAATTGAACATGTTTGAATTTGATTGTGATACTTTAATGTCTTTCAATTAGTACTTTACGTTCTATTGAAGATACCTTTTTGGGATATTGTTTTTGATTATTTTATTTGGGGTATTGTTACGACACTTTGTGTCTATACGTTGCTCTATTTGTTTGCACGGAGTAATTCTCTATATAGACACCATATGTTGTGATGATATCCATGAAGTTACACTCGCATTTCCGCCTTGACAAGGTGTGACACTTTTGGACTTAAACAACATATTTGGATACCAAAAAGCATAATTAAATTTTTATCTTTTGTGCTTTACTGTAAAACTTTTGATGAACATGGTGCTTTAATCATGCATTCACCACGCAGCAACATAGCGCAACATAACTACAACCAGTATTGTAATACATTAAACATATTTTTAAAGTTTATATGTTGTATATTATGATTTGAATATAAATTTAAATATTTATCCTATTTTCTTTTTTACTTATGGATTTATTTATAGAGTTTGAAGATCAGCATATAATGGAAACCGATTATTTTATTTTTATAAAAGATTTGTATATACCTTTCAAGGCCCTTTGTATTTTAGGTGTATCATTATTGATAGACATATTGGTTAGGCAAGTCATTATACAAGCTATTTTTAGAGTATATACGTTGTATACTATTCTTTAAATAAATATTTAAAGATATTTTCTTTGTTTAATTTCCTTTTGACTTTATTTATAGAGTTTAGACATGAGCTTATAATGGAAACTGTTTATTTTATTTTTATAATTTTATTATAGTTAAGGATTGTATCTATTTTTTAAACATATTTTTAGAGTTAACGATTGCATCTATTTTTTTTTAATATGCTTTAAGTTTGAAATCTTTTTTTATATATGTATCTAATAAATATTTTTACTTTTTTTATTGTGTTTTTGTTGTACATATATAATATTGTATGCATTGTAACATAAAATACTAAATTCATTAATAAGTTTAAACAATTTACAAAATATTTGCTATTATAACAATTTCATAGCAATTACATATTAAATTAAATAAACTTAAAATTAAATATCTTCTTATGAGAATGCAAATGCATCTCATCATAGGAATAGATCTTTTGATCTTCATCTTCATCTTGTGTCTCGGGCAAAACAACATCATTGGTGTTTTTTCTCTTTTTGATTTCCTAAAAGCATTCACCTCTCTTACGAGCTGTCTTGCCTTCTTCCTTTGCTCTCTTTTCCTTGCCTCTTTTGCTTGCTTCTCCTCCCAATGTCTTTTTTTGATGACTGATCTTTCGGAAACCATCCACGGATACACAGACGCAACAGTTTCTTCTGCAGCTTAATTAGGACAATGTTGTTCCCCAACTGCATGCGTATTTAAAATCATTAGTTTAACATCAAAGTGATACATAAATATCTATACTGTCAATTTCTATGTTGTAATTGCACGCAAATACAACTTTCGTATACATATGACACATTATTCTAAAACATATACATAAATTTTTTTAGGATAATTTTTAGGAAAATAAACATCTGTTTGCATACCTGCGTTTTGATTGATTTGGTTAACTTGGTTGTTGGCAGCCATTGTTAAGTTCTTGAGAGATGAAAATATGCGTGCAAAGAAACAGATAAATTTTTGGTAATATGTATAAGAAGTTGGAATGGAGTATGTTAACACGTAATTAACCAAAAAAAGTAGAAGTCAAAAGGTCTAAAATTACTTTGAATTTTATTTTAGGATATGTGTCTAATTTTCAAAAATAGTAATATATAATGTTTATGTTAAAGTTATATGACGTTTTGGATTTGTTTAAACACCGAAAGTCTTCTTTTTTACCTTATTAAGATTAATGATAAAATTAATTATCTAATTTATTAAATTTATCAACTAATGTATATCATAAAACGTATTTACTTATTAATAGCCATGTGACCTTGGAATAAGATTAGTGATTATGTTAAACCAACACAAAACATTTCAAGATGTCTAAAATTAATTTGACTTTTTAAAATACATGTCTAAAATACATGTATCCTAAAGTAAAATTCAAATTAATTTTAGACCTATAGTTAACCATATTAATTTGATAAATTCTACAAGTATATAATGAATTTTATTTTAGATCATAATAAGGATTAAAAAACCATAAAAAATTCATAAACCAAAAAAATGTATATAAAAAAAAGAAGAGGTTAATGTTTTAAAAAATCGTAATCCTCATATAACTTTAACATATATTTACCAAGATTGAATATATGTTAATATTTGTTATAAAGATACATATTTCCTTAATTAAAATTCAAATGAATTTTAGAAATTTATCATATATTTATCAAGATTAACTAACATATTTAAATTACTCTCATGAACAATTTATAATGATAATTTCCATTTGATATATGATATATTTATTCCTTTAATAAATTGAAAACGATATGTTTATGATATTTTTGTTTTCATTTTACATTAATATTAATCATAAACGTTTTTTTTTAACTTTTATTTTTTTTATTAAGGTTATGGTTTCCATAATTATTGCAATCGTAATTTCTTTTCTAAATGATAATCATGTTACTAAATATAACAGATATATTATACGAATTTTTAAAAACTATACTTATCTTTGTTGAGATTCTCTTTATACTTAGATTATGTTAAGTAATCTATATATACTTGCTGAACAAAAATCATTCTTAACACTAATTCACAAATTTATACATCGCGTATGCAATCTAAGATGACAGCAAGAAAGACGTATACTAGTGAGTTAACACCAGAACTAAATCCTTGCACTATCAACGTAAAACTATTAAGGGCTTGGTGTTACAGGGAAGCAACTATGCCAATATCTCACAGACACTTTGAGATGATTGTCATAGATGAAAGGGCTTTTATTTTTCTTTATTTATTTTTTTTTCTTTTTAATATATGTATTTTTATCAAACTATTTATTATATCATTCTTATTTTTCAGGGTGACAAGATTCATGTTATCGTAAAGAATGGTCGATTAACGTTTCTTGAAAAGTATTTCAAGGAGGACATGGCGGTTCTTATAAGCAATTTTAATGTTAACAGAAGTTAAAAATACACGAAACATCCATACAAAATAACCTTCGATGGATACGTAACTGCACGTCGATCAAATACGTTTGATGCCGATGTTAATAAAACAGGATTTGAAGTCACCAACTTTTCTGATATAATATCATTGAACCTAGACACAGAATTACCTATTGGTACGTGTTTAAAGATATACAATTTTATATAATGCTGATATTTTAGTTTGCATATTCTCATACATCCTTTAATATTAACGTTATCTGTGTTCTAGATATTGAAGGAGAATTATTTAGTTAGGAGTGTGAACTTAGAGACTATGAAGTTTATGGATGTAAAACGAAGATGTTACCTCTCAAGATTAAGGATACATTATAATTTTACAATAAACTTTTTTCTTTATCTATATAAGCATACCTTATAAATACACTGTGTTTAAATTTAACACTAACGGATTACATTTATTTATTACTTTTCAGGGGGATCAAAGTTACATGTTTAGTAATGAGTATAATGGCAGAAAAGTTGCTTGATTACATTAAATCTACTGAGAATCTTAATAAGTTTTTGATGAATATAGGGAACGCTAGAGTTTATGATGATGGGAAAGGTATATGTGTATGTTCCATGTTCATTATTTTTTCTAATGAAACAATTATTTTGTAAAAGGATTTACTTATTTAACGTACATGCTTTGCAGGTCCGCCTATGATATATATTAACCATCAGATTGGGAGCACGTTTGAAATCTTCGATTAAAGAAGCAGAGCTTTATAATTGGGATTGTAATAGGGAAAAAAAACTTATTTTATAATATGGAATAAAAGCTTAATAATTATTCTATGTCTTTTGTTTTATGTTGTTTGCATGACTATGAGTTGTATGATTTCACATGAAATAATTATATCTTATCTCATTGCTTTAATTTGGAATTTCAATGTTTTTAATTCTTAAGTTTGTAAACCTTTCTCACACAAACAAATTATGTTTCAAATTTATATATAAAGTAACCACAAATGTGAATCCTGTTTTTAAATATAGTGGCACATTAACATCACTATTTATGAATGGCTTAATAAACACATATATTGTGTACAAATATATTTATTCTCCATGTATATGGTGTCTAACACATATATATGGTGTCTAACCATTTTAATAATGCAAATATTTTGATTATTATATACTCTAAATATATGATTTGCGCAAATGATTCGCGAATCTAAGTTTATATTTTTTGTCTTTCCCGAATATAAGTTTATATTTAAATCAAAAAAAATATAATTTGTTTGTTACTTATCCTATGCTAATATTTTGTTAACATATATGCTAATTTATAGTAATAGATAAATATGGTATTTTAAAAGAAATATTCAAGAGAATGTGTAAACCGAATTTTTTATAAGATATGTTTAAATTTAAAAGATGTAATTTAGAATATAAGTTTAGAATGTATTTTGTATAAATTTGTTGTTCCCTAATTAAAGATAACTCTTTATTTCGAGAACATCACGACTCTGTACATTGTTAACCTAATTTGACATTATATATAGACTATAATATAACCATCTTTCTCACATCAAAAATGGCAAAGCTGTATTCACAAAAATATATTGCATTATGCACGCTCAAAGACACTCTACAAGGCTTGCAAGAGCATCTGAGAATAAAAACACAAATACCCCTTCAAAAGGTATGTTTTTAACAAATACTTTGCTCACTAGGTTGTTATATACTTATTGATGTGGTTGTAAAATTCATCTAATGTTTTATAGTATAATTTTTTTGTATTTGCTTACAGTTGTTGAATCACAGAAAAATAATATCATGCAGAAAAAAAACTTTAAAACCCGTTCACAAGGTATTGTGTTCATATATAGTTTTACATGCATTGTCCATTAATCTTTATATTTAAAACATCTACATTTGTGATTTTGTGACAGGTAAACTTGCAAAAACTTTATCTAAAAATATCAGAAAAAACAGGTTTGAAACTGATACACCAGGCAGAAGATCTATCCACAGTGTTTCTGATGTTGTTACACAACCAACAGGTAGTAAATTTATTAATGTTTTATTTAGATACATTATATATGGTGGTGTTTATAATGTGTTACTTAATTTATAACTTCTAAATCAGCATCGACAACAAATAGAAGTTCGTCAAAGTCAAAAGAACCGTCATCAAATTCAAAAAGAGATCAAGTGGAAGTGAAGTGTTTTCTACCAATACGATTTATTGCTCAGCTTAGGCGACTAATAACAGTGACGGAAGCAGAATTCGTAAGCGACGAACAACTGGCATTGGAATGTAAAGAGGCAATTGATCAGCGAAGGGAAAAAATATTAGAGTATCAAGAGACGATAAACAATGTTAAAAAAAACAAATGGATAATTATAATTGTTTGTAATCTCTTTAATATTATGCACTGTTGCTATTGTATCAACATCCTTTAAAATTAATAATTATTGTTACCATCCATTGTTGTAATGAATCTTAAAACAACATGTAGGTCTCTTTAAAACTTATAATAGTTTTGCAGGTTTTATTGTTTTTTACAATATAAGATATTCACTGTCACAACTAGCTATGTTATTTGCAGTCTGGATACATTAAACATTTGGCCCATTTTCACATTTTCTTTTTCTCCTTTCTTCTTTGGATCGAACCTCACAAGCCCAACCCAATTATTTTTTATCCAAATCCTACCCAACTAAAAAAACTTACAACTAATACATTCATAAATTCATTTTTTTCTCCTTTTCCTTTTGATACTCGACACACAAATAAAACCCTTAATTATTGGGAGGATATATCTTTTCAAAGTTTCCTTTTCTGAATTCAACCACACCAGTAATAGTCATATATATCGAGCTGAAAAGATGACTGAACATGTTGATACAATCAAGTATTTCAAACGCGGCTCTTAATGATGAGGTCCGATTTCATTCATAGATTTTAACCATTTACTTAACAACGGTGTATGTTTTCAAACAAATTTATACTAATTCTTATGCATGAATCAAAATAGGATGACTATGATGAGGTACAAGGTTTGGAGTATAAGTCTAATTGCTCATATGATGATTCGCCAGGATACTTTGTTGAGATTAATGAGGTATTGTATATTATATTTTTAAACATGAATAACAAACATTTATTTTTTACAAACATGGGAAGTATTGGCTACTAATGTACTATAAGTCATGCAAGTTAAGAGAAATGATCCAGGTATTCTACTTAAACTTTAATAAAATTTTATACCTAGAAAACATTTGTAAACCTATAATCTGACATATCAAGAGAATCAAGGATAACATAAGACCAAAATAAACACATAAAAACAGAGTGGAGTTAACAACAACAAGTTAAACACATTTAATCCTTAAAAATATCTTACCTTAAACATCAAATAGCCACAACAAATTGACAAATAAAACATAGTTTCATTACATCCATAATTAAACAAACAAGATACACCCACATCCGAAACCGATAATAACATACACACTTAATTTACAGATAATTATCATAATATAGTGTCACCGTAGACAAAAGAAAAGTATATATATCAAGGAGAACATACCAAAAGCATGTGATCAACACAAACAGTCCCAACAAACAGTATCAGTACAAATGGAACACAAGAATCATCACAGGATATTCACCATGGAAGGTGATAGGTAGATCATCCACAACATTCTTGATATATTTAAACCTTATGGACAACTATATGTTGCTGTCTTAAGAGTAAAAATAAAGAGTGGTCTAAGGGTTTTATGCTGCGATCAAATGGGTAACTACACAAACAAAACAAAGAATGTTGTAGACAAGGAAGTGTTACATAAACTCTGAGTAGTTAAACAAACAAAGCATTTAATGTAACTTTTCCTAATTTTGTTTTATTGTTGTACATTTTACATGCTAAAAAAACCATGTGGAATCATAAATACTTATCATAAGTGCATTTTTTGTTTCATGCGTATTCGTGTCATAATGAACGTGTAATGTCACTTAAAACATCTATCTAAACTTATAAATTGTCTACTGTGCAATAACATGATATACTATAATTAAACATTTATATAATTCGGTGCATTAATAATAATCATTATACAGATATATTATAATTAAACATGATCATTAAACATTTATATACTTAAGTGCACTAATAATAATTATTATACATACACAATGTGGTTTAGATTAACATAATTAAACATTCCTACAAATATTTAGAACATAGTAATTTAATAACAGTCATACAAAAAGAGACTTTAAAAACATTATGGTTTTAATAAACCTCAAATATCACTGCTTGGTGATGCACGCCATCTTCCACTTCTTCCATTACTTCAATAAACTTGAATCGCAACATATTTGGCATCACGTACCCACACATAGCTCCAAATTTTCTCGAATTGCCATTCATTACTACATGGTTTGTCCTTATTTGATCTTCTGGGTGGAATACCATCTTGACTATCATCGGATACTTGACATCATTATGGAATAACTTAGCTTTGGTGTGAGTATGCATCATGCGTTCCTCACAAATTTTTGCATGTATTGTCTGCGATTAGCTTACATGATGTCATGAAATGGAAAAAACTCATAATTTAAAGTTTTAATATACTTACCAATCGACGATAATCGCAAATGGCATAATTCAACTCCATATAAAAAACATCAACTTCATCTACAGGAGCACGATGACCCGGCCATGTGCAAACATGCTTGGCTCTCTTATCTATTACAAAAAAGAAACGTTTATTTGTTAAAACTATCAAAATAATTTAATTTACATCTACGAGTTTAAACTAATTTGCCTGCAGCAGCATAATACGGTATCTGACGAGTGGAAACCCTCAACATTGTGGGATAAACTCTTTCATCGTACAACCCCAAACCTAAATCATCAAACACCATCAATTTCAATCTGTTATCTCCTAAATTGGAGAATACCATCCTCTATCCTACAACTATGTCAGCATATTCCACAAGCTGATCCCAACGGTCCCCTGATAAACAATTCATTATGTCTTCATATTGTGGATACGGTTGTAATCTCTCATAGATCAACTTGAACCTCAAACCATTAATGTTAACCTAAATTCTGTTTCCCAGAAGATCTCTAATAAAACCATCTGGTAAAAGCTGCATTAAACTACAACAAAATAAAAATAAACAAAAATATTTAAAAAAATAAATAAATAAAAAAAAGACAGTTATTCTTACTTAAACAATTATGATCATGATCTTGAAATACTATAATATCCTTTTAACATAAGACAAATATATGAGTAGATTCAGATACCTGCACTGATGCTCTGCATTCTACAAGACACTTGAAAACTCTATCTCCAACCACATCTATTCCATATCCTGGACCTTCAATTCCATTATTATCATACCCTGTAACGTAAAAAGTGTTATGCGCTTCCATAACAAAGTGAAGTATTCTCACAGACGGTTGTATGTTAGATCTAACGAACGCTTTCCATTCATCATCATAAAACTGCAAATCATTTGCTCTCCCACGTCTAAATTGGCATACATATCTGCGCCTATCATTCCCATGGATAAAAATGTAATCTTGGTTGGAGTAAAAGTTATCAATGAACACTTATGGCAAATTCTGCAAAATTTCATATGTTTAATTTAAATTATAACAGTAAATTCATATGACAACCATATTTTTTCACTATCACAAACCTGAAAATCCTGAAAAGTTAATTGATTCAGGGAAAAAATAAACTGTTGCGGCATTTTACCTGAAAAATGATACACTTTTACATGTTTTAGAAGAAATTGTAACAGTTTCATAACAATGCATAATTTTTCACAAAAATCAACTCCACAACAATTAACAATTTATAATGCATGTTTGGAATGTATTTTTAGTTGAAATCTTTATAATATTTATATAATGGTTTGTAATCTTTTACAAACATTAAATCTGTCAATTTACAATCAAATCAATGAAAAAATATTTGCATGTATAGGTTGCAATATAGATAAAACTTCAAATTAACTATATAACACTAGAAGGGTGCCCACGCAATGCGGGGCATGTACTCTGTGACTATATTTGCGTTATTCGATTACACATTAGTAGTCTTCATGCTTTATAAGTAGAGATGGTTAAGCCAAATAATTGCGGACCTAGAACCGAATCTAAAGTGGTTCCTTAATTTGGTTGAAATAAACAAATTAACGGGTCAACAAGTCAACGGGTCATGCTAAGTCGGGTTTGGTACAATATAACGCTGATAGTCAATACATAAGACTTAATAGCGAGTCTGGTTGATTTAACTGTTCTTTGAATTATTAAAAACAACAAAGCATCTGCTATTATTTAGTTGTTTGTACATGTTTTAGTAGTGCAACCCACTTTAAATCTCTAAAGTTTAGAAAAGAAATCAAGTTCAATATTTGTTTTAAAAATCATGCTCAATGAAAAATAAGTAGTAAGACTTATAAATAAAATGTTAAAAGAGCATTTAAAAAACAACAACAATTTCCAAGTAAAAAAAAAAAAGTACGGAGTATGTTATTAATATTGGCTCACACATAAAACACTCTAGCCACACCTACCAACATTACTCTCCAATCAAATCCCTTGGAAACTTAAAAACACTTCATCCAGACTTAAAAGATTACTTTATCCAGATAAAAGCAATCATTCGCTTGAGATTTTTTTTTTGAACATCATCTTCCTCGTTTAATCCCGGTGTCCATGTCCGACGCCGACGGCGACGGTGAAGTTTTTTTTATTTTACTATTCTTTTTTCTTTTCCGTCTCGTTCAGTCCAAATCTAACGTGGTTCCTCATGGGAACCACCTTACTATGCCTTGGGTCCGCCTCTCAGTCTATCTGCTTCCTGAATTCCTCCTTCCATAATAAGTAAGTAAAAGTCTGAATTTTTAAGCCTTTCTAATTATGGAATAGTCCCAAATACATTATATAGTAGTATAGATTAACAAAACAGATAAAAAAAATTGAAATAAAACTAACAAGATAAGACCACATTACAGATAAAATTTACTTTGATAGATTAGGTTGTAATTTATGGAAGATTTGATATGTTTTGCACACACTTAACTTCTACAAGCATATGTGTGATCTTTTGCAGATATGAAATCCATAAAACTAACAATCTAGGAAACATATTGGGAGTACAATCTGAATTTAAATCAAACAAGTTAAAAACTACTTGCTTGTATAGCATGTTACCTGAAAAATGATAGACTTTTACATGTTTTAGAAGCGAGATTTCCTATTTCGGCATTAGAAACAGTAAATAGCATGTAGCATTTCCCCTATAATGTGCTAACAAGGCTTATAGGTGAAGAACTACAACTAATTAAAGTTAAGGAATATAGATTAGATATACATGTAAACGTGATAAGTGATTGGATGCACATTCAAACACACAATAACTCTGTAGAAGAGCGTTGTGTCCGTGTTAGGTCACCATTTAGTGAATACACAAGATAATCAATGATAGAAATGAGATGAGGAGAAGAGATGGATGATTACTTCAATATGAGAAATATAATAGCAAGAGTTTCCTTAAGATAATGAAATAACAAACAATATTACAAGTAGCCTAAGCTTAGTATTTATAGAGAGGAAGTAGGGCAACACTCCCTCTTCCCTCATTCTTTCCCATCGTGGGCTTTAAGGCCCATGGACTAGTAATCTTAAGCCTAGTAACATAAGAGATAATAATATAATTAACTAAGCAACCTAATGTTTATTACATATGACAAAGACTTGATAAATAGTAAAACTGTGTTCCCAACAATATCCCCTTAAGGGTCGGTCATCAAGGTTGCTGGGCGTCTTCAACTTGTCTTAATCTTTGACTTTCACTGGTTTAGACGTCTTAAAAAAATCATTAGATAAAATCATTCATCGTTCTTTCGTTCTTTGTTCTTGTGATAGTGATCATCTTATGAAGTTGTCTGCCATTCATCACTTCTGCGTCTGTGGTGCTTGTCCGCCATTCCAACATGCTCATACATCTTCTGAATTTCGACTTTCACATGCACGTAGTTCCCTTTCTTTCACTTTGATCTTTAGTCTCTTTACTTTGTAGATTCTTCTTTTTGGCATAGAATCTTTCTTTGAACTTTGTGTTGCTTAGATCTTTGAGGGAGCTTACTTTGACTTCAAGATGTATGTATGATCATGCGGATTCTATCGCCATGGAGGTGATGTGTAGCTGCAGGTAACCAGTTAGCAATAAATAACCGGTACTTACAGGTAAGGAATTAGAGATCGTCAACAACATAGTGTGAAGACTCCTTCTAACCCTTACCAAGGCCGTTCCCATTTCGGATATTCCCGAGAGAGCTTACGAGACCTACTAAGTAGATCAACGAATGGGTGAGTCGTTGGGGATCACTCCACGACTGTAGACCATTTGAAACCACCGTGAACACTAAGCGTAACCCACAAGGAGTTACCGAAGTGACCTGCTGTCAGGGCTGTTTGTTGTTGACCCTGGCAGGAGTTTCCGTTCAATCATTGAGAAATACATAAGTAAATCCTCTCATAAACGTTCTCGGCAGATTGCCAGGATCTGCGAAGGACTCTATAATTCACAGCTGGTGTCCGTTGAAGTAGAACACCAGTTGTAGAAATATTAAGTGTTCCTAAGAGATCTTTGATGTATCTCGTGGCTCTAGACTTGATAAGTGCTTCCTTTAGTCGTCGGAGACTGGGGAGGAGTCTCTTGTTTCAATATTAACATAGCTCGTAATGAGCGGTCGATAGATAATGCAGGGTTCCTCGTGAGAATGAAACAAGCTCTTTTAAGAGAACTTGAGTGGTTAATAAGGTTTATTGCATTGCGTCACTGGGTCCATGATGTCTTTATCTTTAATACCAGTGTTGCCTAAGCAACAACAAGTAGCATATGAATTGAACCCGGTGTGTGCCCTAAGGTTGAACATATGGAGGACTATTTCTTTTCACCCTTTTCTTTACTTTTATTTTTAATTCTTCAACCCCTTCTTTATCCTTTCATTCTTTACTCCTTTTTTTCATATCATACCTAAGGACTTATAATACTAACTATTGGTGATGTCCTTGGGTAGATCCCTCCGGTTCTGGCGGATCATAGGACGGTTTTCCCTAACCATAGTCACCTTATAACACCATGACTATCCTATAATTGCCATGAAACCATTTGAAAATCTCTCAAAGTGTTTGTGATTATCAAACTATTTTGTTTAACACTTTGAGAGTTTTAGGGTTTTCTTTTGAAGGGCTCCCCCTTCACATGTGCTCATGTGTTATTAAATTTGCACATGCGGGAGGAGCAAGCACTTTTGAATTGATCCACTTTCAGTGAACAAGACCGATTCGAGACACGCTTACATCACTAGTTAAACTAGCTTGAAGTTATTACACGGCCTGGTCGAGTCCATAGAAAGTTTCTCGAAATAGTACATTTCTACTTAGGCAAATCCTTTTCGAGACACTCTTACGTGGCTAGTTAGAGAGTTCCATTGTTAGCTTTTAGGTGACAAATAGCTCTAATAACTAACTTGATGTCATTACCCGTCAAGGATCAGTCTTTTCGATTACAAACTTTTTGTTTCGTCAATTCCTGGTCAATTATGAGTCTCGCTCACTCAAGATTCAACTATTAGCAACATTGCGCATTTATATTTTAATCACTTTTACTTTTCTCCCCCTCAAATATAGCATATAAAATGTTGTTTTTGATATACTCTTGATTAAAATATGCTTTTTGAGTCTTATGGGGAGAAATTAACAAGAACTTTGATTTTCAGAACGATGAGTCTTCAAGTGCTCCTCCTCAACAAGTGAACACTTATTGAAGTGAAATACTTGTCTTTTGAGCAGAATTATGAAAATCAGAAAAGTTTTGATTAATTCTACTCAAAAGTTAGAAGACTTCGCTCCTTATGTCAGGATTGAGGCACTGATGCGTACCTCAGGGTCCTTTCTTTACAAGAACGGGTTGTACACTGTAATGTGTGCACAAGCCATTGTTTTAATACAAATTTAGTTTTCTTTTGAAAATTTCATGAGATGATTTTGCTCAAGGTTTTAGAAAACACAATCAAGTATTATACAATAAAGAATGCTTGAATATCAGATGAGACAACAACCTCGAGACTAAAAACCTTTGTTTACCAACAATTTGAAATTCTTTTGTAGGTTGTGTCAATCCGATTAAAAGATGTTGAATTATAACAAGGATTGAAAAATATTTGTTTCATTTTGAAATAACACTCGTTGAATCAATGGAAATTTAAAACTCTTTTACTTTTGAAGTTGTTTGAGACCCGGAGTCTCTCTTTTGAGTTTTAAGATCTGAAGAAGAAGATTTCCATCTAAAGGTGAACCTCATGGGTTCTTTTTGAAGATATGTTTTTGTGAGAATGGAAAACTTCCGGTATTTGGGATGTTCAAATCAGAGTCATTCTTTTATTGTAGCCAAAGCATTCCAGATTATGAAAAATCTGAAAGGTGTTGAACGACTTTGATTTGGTTTCTTCACTTGCTTTACGAGAGTGTAGAGTTTGGAAAAAAAAAAATTGTTTCTCACCATTTTGAATCCTTTTCCAAGTTTAGCTTTTGACACATTTAGCCCTTTGTCCTCAAAATATGTTCCATAAGAAACTTTTTGACAAATGTTGAAATTTTGAATTTCAATGCGATGACATGTACTTGCACACAGAGAAAATGCATCAGGCACAAACAAGTATACAGATTAATCAAAAACTCATTCTAAATCTACCAAGATGCTCCGAATTCTCACATTAACACATAAGATCACAAATTAATTCATTCTTTCACTCGAAATGATCCAATTATTGTCATGGTTTGGGGTTATGATTTAAGACTTTGCACACATGTTAGCATCATTATGCCTGAATATTAAACAAACAAACGTCCTAGTAATAGCAGCAAATACATCAACATCTTAAACCCTAAATCACATGATTCTAAACCTATGTTGTTTCTAATCGAGCAAATACACCAATCGAGTATTCTTTAGTGCTCTCTAAAGCAATATGACATAATTAATTAGACTAAACACATAAAAAAGAAATACCCCGATCGATAATCACATGAACCCTAGTTTCTGATTATGCCTTTGTGACCGTTGAAAACATTTGAAACATTTAGGGAACGATTAGACAACAACCATGAAGAAATTAGAAACTCACAATTGTGCATAAAATCGAGGAAAAAATCGTTTGTCTGAATCGTTAAGGTTTTCAATTATGTGTGATACTTTTGAGAATATTTGTGGAAACATTTCCATTTGAAGTCTAAACATGGTTAACTTGGAATCATTGCAGAAAAAATTTCTTTTCTCCCCCTCGAATTAGCATATATTTTGTGAAACATTTTTTGCACATTTTAATTCGAGAGATCATAGAAGTTTTTGAAAATGAGTTTTTTAATCCGAATGATGAAGAAACATTTTATTCTTGAATAATTATGATGAGGTGTGCAAACTTGATGATATTGTGAAAAGTTTTCTCCCCCTCAAAACATGTTCCATTTTGACAGTGTAATGCAAAATTTGTTTAAATGGAGGAACATAGTTTTGAAGATACGAAGTTTGTACACTGAGAAAGAAGATTTTTTTTTAAGTGAAAATAAATGTCAAAAATCTTTTTGTTGATTTTAAGGTTTTATATTTTTGTATTTTGTTTTTGAGAAAAAATATTTACAAAGATAATTTTGATGTTTGAATTTCACTTGTATTTTCGAAAATTTTCCAGATCTTCTGGAGTCAGACATCGCATGCCAATTTGGTGGACTAGATCAGCAAACCTTGTTGGAGGTAATGCTTTGGTGAGCAAGTCTGCCAATTGGTATTCAGTTCCCACAAAGTATAATTCAATTGTACCTTTTGACATGCACCTTGATGAAATGATAGCGTAGATCAATGTGTTTGGACTTGCAGTGTTGAACGGTGTTGCAAGAAATTGCAATAGTTCTTTTGGAGTCGCAGTAGATCGGAATCTTGTTGAATAGATAGCCATAGTCCATCAGTTGTGATCTCATCCAAATGACTTGAGCACAACATGCGGACATAGTTACATATTCAGATTCAGTTGACGACAGTGAAATGCAGTCCTGCTTCTTAGATTGCCAAGAAACTAACTTATCTCTGAGAAACTATAAACCTCCTGATGTGCTTTTGCATGTGTCTAAACATCCTGCATGATCAACATCTGAAAAGGCAATTAGTTCAAAACCAGAACCCTTCAGATACCAGATTCCTAAGTGAATGGTTCCCTTTATATATCGAAGGATTCTTTTTGCCTCATTGAGGTGTCGTTCAGTTGGTCTAGACTGATAACGTGAACACATATAGACAGCAAAAACAATATCAGGTCTACTAGCTGTGAGATACATGAGTGACCCAATAATACTTTGGTATTTGGTAGGGTCAATAGGAGTCCCATGTATGTCAGCATCTAGTTTTGTAGTATTGGCCATTGGTGTATTCTGAGTATCACAACTTGTCATGCCATGTTTCTTTAAAATTTCAAGAGCGTATTTGGACTAATTTAGAAAAATTCCACGGGGTGATTGATGAACTTGTAGTCCTAAGAAGAACGAAAGTTCACCCATCATGGACATTTCAAAGTTATCTTACATTAATTTTGCAAAATCAATAAGTCCACCCCGTTTGTTTTTGTAAACATTGTTGGATCTACCGAACCTTTAGAAACGTTATTAGCCAGTAAGAATGTTGATAACTTGTCATACCACGCCCTTGGGGCTTGCTTGAGTCCGTAAAGAGACTTTTTGAGTCTGTAGACGTGATTGGGACGTTCTGGATCAACAAAGCCTTCTGGTTGACTAACATAAACCACTTCACGGAGTTGACCATTCAGAAATGCCGTTTTCACATCCATTTGATAAACAACCATTTTCCGGTGACCAGCATATGCTAGAAAAATCCGTACGGCTTCAAGTCTAGCCACTGGAACAAAGGATTCTTCTAAATCGACTCCTTCTTCTTGAAAGTATCCTTTAGCTACCAAACGTGATTTTTTTCGTATGACAGTGCCTTCTGCATCTAGCTTGTTTTTCCAGATCCATTTTAAATCAATGAGAATGATACCTTCAGGTTTTTCAACTAACTCCCAGACTTATAGTCTTTCAAATGACTGAAGTTCCTCTTGCATAGATTCAATCCAGTTATCATAAGACATTGCTTGTTTGATGTTCTTAGGTTCATCTTGACATACTATGAGTGCATTGTTGCAAGTTTCACCATCTGTGTGGAGTCGTTGTCTTGTCAGGATTGGTGCATCAAGATGGCCAATAATTTGTACTAAGGTGTGATCTATAGTCCATTTGTGTGCCGAAGGGTGTAGTTGATAATTATCACGCATGTTAGCAGGATCCAAATTGCGTGTTGACGACTCAGCAATGTCAGGATTTGGTTGAGCCGGTGTAAACGGGTTAAAGAACGCATTTGGGTCATACTCTGCGGATTGTGGAAATGATTTAGGTGTAGAATCTTCAGCTGGTTGTCGTGAGTTGGAAGCGGTTTGTTCTGCTGTTGTTGGAGATGCAATTGGAGGACCGTCTTTCTCAACAGTAGTTGTTGTTTGTTGAGGTGTATCAGGTACTTGACTGTGATCAAGGTGTGCAGCGGAAATTGGTGAGACCTCAGGAGGACGGTTTACAAATGTATCATTAAACAGTGGAGCAAACAAGGTTTCCAGTTCTTTATGGGAGAGTGACAATGGTTCAGCCGAAGAGTCCGGAAAGTTTAGACGGTTGGAAGCGGGTCCTAAGCTGTTTTGCTCAGAAGCCATTTGTGTGATTTCATCAAAATTAGCATGAATAGTCTCTTGAATATCTCTTGTATGACGATTCCATATCCGAAAGACTTTGGAATTTTCACAATATCCAACGAACACTCCAATGTCAGCCTTTGCTTTATGTTTACCTAGATCATCACGGTCATTTACTGGATAGCAAAGAGCTCCAAATACATTAAAGTAATTGATGTTTGGTTTCCTTTTGTGAACAATCTGATAAGGGGTTTTGTGATGGCGTTTTGTGATCATACAACGGTTTTGAGTGTAGCATGCGGTTGAAACAGCTTCTGCCCATAAGTAATCTGGTAATTGAGCATTGATCAACATGATTCTTGCAGCTTCCACTAATGTTCTGTTGCGTCTTTCGACTACTCCATTCTATTCTGGGCTTCTTGCAATTGATGTTTGATGTTCAATTCCCACTTTCTCAAAATAAGGCCTAAGTGTCTGATTCTTTAATTCTGTTCCATTGTCAGTTCTAACCTTTCTGACCGTGTTGCGTAACTGAACTTGAATTTTTTTGAGAAAGGTGATGATCATTTGAGGAGCTTGATCTTTACTTCGGAGAAAATAAACCCAAGTCCATCGGGAGTAATCATCAACAATTACTAAGATGTAGCGTTTTCCGTTGATACTTTGAACACGCATCGATCCACACAAATCCATATGAAGCAATTGTAACACATGATTAGTATTGTGTTCAGTTTTTGAAGGGAAATGAGCACGAGTACTTTTTCCTTGTTCACAAGCAGGGCATAAGTGATCTTTGGCATAACGGAATCTTGGAAAGCCATCAACAAGTTTATGACGAGCAAGTTTAGTCATCGTTTTGAAATTCAAGTGCGAAAGGCGTTTGTGCCATAACCATGATTTAGTCGTTTCAGCTTTGGAGAGGAGACAAATCGGAGATGAAGCAATCATGTCAGACATTGAAATTGTATAGAGACTAGTTTTGCGAGTGCTTGACATTAGATCATTTCCCTGTAGATCACGAACAAGACAGGTTTTCTCTCGAAATGCTACTTCCAAATCTCCATCACAAAATTGACCGACGGAAAAGAGGTTGTGACCTAGACCTTCAACATAATAAACTCTGCTAATTTCAATGATCCCATTCACGTAGTCACCGTATCCCATAATTAGAGCGTAATGATCATTCCCGAATCTGACAGTGCCGATGAACTTTGAAACAAAGTTGACTAACAGTTTGAGATTGCCTATCATATGTCGGGTGCATCCGCTATCAACAATCCAGAGAACAATTTGAACCACCTGCATCACAAGAAGACGACGAAAATGGAACAATGGTAAGGGTGGAACCCATAGAAATTATGGGTTCCTGTTGGTTAAAAGCACACGTAGTCAAAATTTTAGGAATCCATTTAAAGTTTGGTTTACGTTGTAACCAACGTTGCCAGTTCCAACTAGTTCTCGCTTTCTTTTTGGTGAATTCACTAGCTTTGGGCTTGTTCCTAGACTTGTCTGTTTCAACTATGGGGGTAATTACAACATCATTTGAAACAGTAGTTGGCGGTTTTCCTAAGATGGACTTAGAGGCAGTAGTGGGCTTAGAAGGAGTGCCTGGCCTACGTTTCTTATGACGATTTAAGAGAAAATTAGCTACACATTTTGCATGATCACCAGATAATACACTTTTTCGATAAAACACACAAGATGCATTAATATTCAAAACATTCATAGGTTCATCATTCGTTACACCGATATTTTAATTACAATTTGCTAGATTAGAATTTAATTCAGATGCAACATGATTTTTATTCAGATTCCTAAGTTGATCTTCTACTTCTTGGGCTTCTAGTTTTCCTTTTTTACGTTGCAAGATCCTATTCTTCTTGTTACTTTTTCGCTTGGGTCTGCTAACGCTATCAGTAGAGACTATTCCTGTAGAAGTTGAAGGATTAACATTAGTAGTTTGAGCTTTTGATGAGTTCATAAAAACTCATCATTTCTGTCAAATCTGAACAACAAAAACATGTAAAAATACTCAGAAACACCACAAAATACTACAAATATCCTTAGAAGGTGTTTTTATATGTTTTAGGCATAAAAGAACTGAAAACAGGAAAAAACGGGCAAAGTTTACCAAATTGTCAAAATCAGTCCCTGAACTTTCAAGAAATGTCAGAAATGGTCCATGGATGATTTATTTTAAGGAAAAGTCAACAACAGTCCTCAGTAATCATGGAATAACAATTTTTATCCTTGAAAGTTCAAAATATCAAAATTGGCAAAACAAGTCCCTGCAGTTTCAATATTGACAGAAAATACCCCAGTATCTAAAAATGGAATTTTATCATCAAAGGGTCCTTGGTAATTCACAAGTTGCCAAGTTTGACCTCTAGATGATAAATTTAAAGAATTTACAAAAAGGTCCCTATACTTTGAAAATTTGGCAAAATTGGTCCCCGGTTATTTTAAATTTGGAAAAATATAAAAAAAGTCCTTGTAATATTTTTATATGGCAAGAAAGGTCCTTTTTAATAAAATTTGGAAAAGTTACAAGATTGGTCCCTGGAATTCAGAATTTGCAAAATAAGTCCTTGGGCTTATTACCATTAAAAACCAAACGGATCCAAAATATATATCACATTCCAAATCCAAACATAAAACAATCCTGGTCCATTCCATTTCCAAAAGCCCAACATCAAATGGCCCATTCCCTTTTAAATAAAAATCCCAGGCCTTTGACTCTTTGACCCGTCCCCCACCCTTCTTCAACCTCCATCATCACCTGCTTCATCACTATCCACCATACCACCCCCTCCATGTGCATAACTTTCCACCTCAATACATACGTGTCTTCCTCTCAAAGCAAACTAAAACCTTAGTTTTGCTCCAGGATGGGACATGTACTACACCCACCATCTCTGCATCACCAATACCTACTATCCTACACCACCATCACCCCTTGCACTCCATTTTGTTCCCTTAACCTTCCCTTGTCACATTAGAAGCATTAAATGCTTAGAAAACGGCTACAAGCAACCTATGTGGGTTTTGGCGCCAAAATATCTTTTGAACAGGTGTGCTTGAATTAGATACGTGTCAAGGTTGCAATGTGGAGGGATTTGCCTGAGAAGACACCTGGATTAAATGAGGCTATAAAAGGAGGAAGAAGATGAAGGAATAGTTTGTTAGTTTTTTAGTTAGTTTTCAATTTAAATCGTATTAGTTGTAACTTAGTCTTTTCAGTTTAAATTTAAGCTTTTAAGCATTTCAATATTGTTGTAATGTTGTAAGAAAAGTTTGTTCAAGTTATAATACAAGTTTATGTTCCAATTCAGTTTGAGAATCCTTGTTCTAAATTCAAAAATCTCATCATGCTTTCTAGTTGATATTTAATGTTGTTTTCAATCATTAAGCTCACATAAGCTCATGATATAGTTTATTAAAGTTATTAAAAGCATTAAGTATCATTATAACTTGAAAAAGAAAAAAAATAAGAAAAATCAAGAAAAAATAGCTTTTAAATAAAAATTTGCAGGGTTGAATTCATCAAGATGTAGCAGGGTTAATTGTGGATTGCCCTTGGTAATAGAGGCTTATTGGAAGCTTAAGGAAGTGTTCATGGTACTTGGTTCTTGGTATAAGCAGGATTGCATATGGTAAACCTTCAAACTCATTTTTAACTTCTTACTGTAGCAAAGCTTATTATCTGCTTATCTTTGTTTCTTTAGGCCTATTTGGTACTTGTTAGTCATAATATAACTGAAAATAGTGAGCTTGTTCTTTAAAATTTATAGTTACTAAAAAAATCTTATATTCACAGTTAATTAGCATAAATTTTTATTCTTGTGTTTCTTGTTGTTATTATTGTTGTTTCTGTGTTCTAATACACTTAAGTGATCATAATAGAACCTCTGGAATTGATTTCATGGTTTGAATGTGTTATTTGCATAAGAAATCTTACAATCAGTCACTTATAGGGGTGTTTGGATTAACCATTTGTCCTGTGTTTGAGATTGTGGTAGTTGTGGTAACATGTGTAGGCATGACACATTAGTGATAGATAGAACATCTTAGTCATAAAAATCACACCTTGTTAACATGAAAGTCAAAATCATAGCTTAATTTCCTCCACAGTTAACTGTGAAGGAATTGAGAACCATTGGATCCTCACTTAAGCTTATAAGTTGTAACTTAAGCCTAAATTAGTTTGATCTAAGTTCATTATATCTTATTTAATCAGTAAATTAGGATCAAGACTGACAAAGGTCAAAGTTTCAAGTTTATTTAAAAGTCAAAATTGCAGCTTGGGTAGTTTTTGAATTAACTTGTTGATTTCATGTAGGTTTTAATATTAGAAATTATAGTTTGTTTCTTTGAAATATTAATATATTGCTGCTTGTCTCATTAATAGTATTTTTAGTTATTTTTGTTAGTGTGGTCAAACTGCTTATTTGTTAGTTGTTGTTTTGCACTTTTTCACTAATCTCCCCTGTGCACAGGATTGTGAGCTTTTTCGTAAGCTTGTATCCTGCTCAATAGTGGATCTTAGATTGTGATTATTATTGTTTTCATAAGCCCTTCTGGCTAGTTTGCTATAAGTCTACTTGATTTTCCATTGTGTGCTTATTGTATCTGCTTATCATGTGCTAAATGTTTACTCAAAACAAACCACAACACTGAGTCATCAGTGTAGTGAGTACTTTTCATAAGCTCTCAACAAGCTCAATACTTGGACTTAGTTTGTGTATTTAGGGTTTTTGAAAAGACCATCCACCATTCTCAAAGGATCATAGCTTGTCTTGCACTTTGTGGCTTATTTACTAGGGCTGCACACAGCTTTTAGTTTGTCCAAATCCACCACACACACTGAGTATTCAGTGTGATCCACCCAAGTTCAAGGCTCCCCCTAGAGCTTATTTGTGGGACCCAAGGACAGAATCTTGGCCTTTTGAAAAGCCCTTCTAGCTGGCTTTTCAAATCAGCTTTTTCTTTGGATTTCCAATTAGCCAAGTGGGCCCTACAAGGCCTGCTAGTTCACACTTTTGGCCTGAATTGGTCTGAGCACTCAGTCTTTGGACACAATTTCACAAGCCCACCCACAGCTTATTAATAAGCCATAAGCTCTGCTTATTGGCTTATTGGGAAGCTAACCTGACCTACCTCTCATACCAAGAATAAAATTGAACCCTTGAACCCTCTTGTGGACCCCACATAGGGCTGCAAGTTCCCTTTTGGCCTGTTTGGATTGTATGCTTTGGCTAAGTGCTTATTTGAGCTTCTTGACTTATTCCTTGTGCTTATTTAAACGTTTTAGCTTATTTTAGGTGTATCTCATTTAGTTATAGCTTAATTATCCATCTGTAGCTTATTTGTAGCTTTTCGCTTTTAAAAATCCAAGTTTGGCTTATTCAAGCCAACTGTTAAGCAAATAAGCTCATACAGAGCTTATTTGGCTGTTATAAAAAGTTTTCCTTTTTTAAAGTTTCTTATTTTTGCTCATTTCATAGGTGTGTAAAAAGAAAATCAAAAAAAATAAATATTTGCAAAAAAATTGGGGTGTGTGGGAATCGAACCTGGGACCTCTTGGCTAGTAAACATGCATAATACACACACCCCCTTCCATTAGCTCTGGGGCACCAGTTCCGTTTAACTTTGCACAAATAATATACTTAAGGTAGTTTTAGAGTAGTAAGCTTATTTAAGCCGTTTGGCTTATTACAACTTATTTGAATAAGCTGTTGATACCAACTTATTTTTCCTAGCTTCCTTATTACTTAATCTACTTTCTGTAATTTTTTCATAATTTTTACTGTTCAAATATTATTTATTATAATTAATACTAGTTTAATTAATAATTAAGTAATATTAGTTAATTAAATAGTTTTAATAATTTTTATTTAATAACAATATCTTTTTATATTTTTTTTTAAGTTTTATAAACCATTAGGTATTTTTAGAAAATATTTTCCTAATTGTTACTGTTCATTTCCTATTTTCCTTAATTAATTTATTTAATTAGATTTTAATTAATAAATAAGTAATTAATTAGTAAATTAGCCTAAATATAATTTTTAGTATAATTTTATAATTTTTTTAGGATTCCTGTGATGGTTAATTAGTTTCATAAATTTTTCCATAATTTTATAAGATAATTTAGTATTATTAGTAATTTATAATAGTTTAAATAGTTTAATAAAAATAATTAGTAATTAATTAAAAGAAAAACCATAAAAAGACAAAAATATTTATTTTAATTTTTTATACTTTCTTCAAGTTCATTTAAAAATTTAGAAAATTGTTTTGCAAGTTTTTAGTTTAATTTGTAGTTTTTATCATTTTTAGTTTGAATTAAATTAGTTTTAATTAAATAGTTAGATAGTTTTTAATAAAATAATTAATATTAAATAATAAAATAATCAAAAAAATAATTTTCTTTTAAATTAAATTTTCTTTTAAGTCTAAGTTTATAGATTTTACCCCCTGTAGTTTAATTTGCATTAAAACTCACCTTTTTCCCTGTACGTAGACGTAAGTTTTTAATTTGTATACGTTTTTAGTTCACGTAACTGTTTATATATATTGTTTAAATTGTTTAAATTGTGTAAATCAGTAGTATAAATCAATCTCATCTTTGCCCATTCATAATCACCTGATCCCAAAATTCGTTTTATTACAGATTTCACGCCTCGTTGGGAATAACGACCCGAGGATACATTGTACTCCGAGGAGCGTTAGTCTAAACTGTTTTTGACTTATTGACCTTGTTCAATAATAATCTGACGGTTCAGCACTTATCAAAATTTGGCGCCGCTGCCGGGGAGATGTGCTGCGTACAACGAATTTGGAAGCATACGTGGTTCTGAATATACATTCACTGTACAAATACCATCAGTGTGTATTTTTTTTTTTTTTCTAAATCAAAAATCATAACTGAAAAGTTCACTAACACTTTTCCTAAAGTGTTAAAAACACCAAAAAAAAAAATTAAATAACAACAAAATTAATCGTGAAGTTAAATTACTTCGTTTTCTTAAAAATCACAACCTATACAAGTGGTTTAAGGTAAGTTCTGACATTAAATTGCGAACTGAAGAGAGATCCATTCTTCTCTCCCGCCACCCTGCGAGTGGTTTTAAAGGAACGATTTCGGTTAACGAATCGATTCCAAAAATATTTTCCAAGTTTTTCACCTATACACAAAAACCCAAAAACATTTTCTTTTATTGTGAATAAATTACAATTAAATAACCTTCAAAATAAGTTCCCAAACATAAGATAAAAACTTGACATAATATCCCTGTGATTGGTGTACCTTTTATAAAGAAGCCATTTACCCGTGATTATTTGGTTAAGTTTACTGTGGTTTTGCCTCGATCTTGTTTTGAAAATTTTGTTTTTAGTACATGCACACACGTTCTTCTAGGTCTACAAGTCCTCACCGCGAGCTTGTCAGCATTCCTCGAAAACGTACACAATCTGCCCTGAAAATTGAATCTGAAATACAGACTGTACCTAAACCCGCAGTCATTATGGCAGAAGACCGCCCGATGACCGAGCTTCTCTAGGCACCCATCGAGGGTTATGGAGATGCTATTGTTGTACCCGCCATAGTATCTGACAATTTTGAATTAATAACCGGATTACTTAATCTGGTTACTTCTAGTCAGTTCTATGGTTTCGAAAGGGACGATCCTCATTCGCATATACGATGGTTTAACAAGATTACATCTACCATCAAATATAAGAATGTCCCGCAGGAGGCTATTAAACTACTTCTTTTTCCATCTTCCCTCGAGGGGGCAGCCAGAGTCTGGCTGGAGAAACAACCCCCTCGTTCCATAGAAACATGGGAAGATCTAGTTAAAAAATTTGTGAATGAATTCTATCCCCCATCCAAAACTGCCTATCTTAGAAATGAGATCACCAAGTTTTCACAAAGACCTGGTGAAACATTCAGTGAAGCATGGGATAGATTCAAAGAGTTGCTTCGCAAATGCCCCCACCACGGATTTTCTGAGTTAATGCAACTCGACACATTTTATAACGGAGTAAGCCAAGCAGACCAAGACTCCCTCAATGCCTCAGCAGGAGGGAATTTTTTGAGTCGTACTGTCAAGGAAGCTTTAGCAATAATTGAATATAAGTCCAAGGTTCGAACCATACGTAATAAACAGGTCGATCCTTCTTCTACCGTGAATCAATCTAGCACCGATGCTAAGATTGATAAACTCACGGATGCTATACAAGCTTTGGTTCACTCCAACCAAAAGAAAGTCTCGTTCCCACAGAATCCTTCACATGCTGAAGTGAAGAAAGTGGATGTTTGTGTTACTTGCGGTGGACCCCATGCATACTATAGCTGTATTGCCACCGATAGTAACACGTTTGAAACAAATGCGATTGCTGGTAGTTCTAATCCAGGAGGTAATCAATATCGTCCTCCTGCTGAACCACCATGGCGTCCGAACACTTACCCTGTACCACCTGGTTTTAACCAGAACATACAAAACCGTCCCCATAACCAGAATAGAAGTAACCAAGGTTTTCCTAACCAAGGTAAATTTAATCAAGGTCATCCCCAAAATTTTCAAACTCAGGGGAATAGAAATCAGGGACAGGGTAACTTTAACCCTGGCTACTTTCATGGAAACCCAAATCAGGGGCAATTTCAAAATCAAGGGTTTAACCAGAACAATCGAGGGCAAAACCCTCCTATCCAAACACAAGCTGTAGTTCCAAACCCTACTTCCTCTGATGAATTGTTAAAACAATTCATGAAAACCCAGGAAGAAACAAACCGGTTGTTGATCAGCCAGATTTCTGAGATTAAGAAATCTTTAAATGAAAGACCCTCGGGCTCAGGTAAATTACCTAGCACCATGATCGCGAAACCGAGGGGTGGTGCAAAAGCGATCACAACCAGGAGTGGAGCTTCATACAAAGGACCCAAAATTCCATCTGCCTCTTTCTCTTCTCCTGAGGTATTGGAAAAAGAAGTTGAGGTTACAACGGACGCGATACCTCCTATTCATAAAGGAAGTACCGAAGACGTCCCACCTCCAGTTATTCAGGTCCCAGCTACTAAAGACAAAGTAGTGCCTAAAACTCCACATATTCCCGTAGAAAATCCAAAAACCACCCCTAAATCTTCAATCCCATACCCATCACGATTAAGTGATCATAAGCTTCGCGAAAAAGCTAGTCATCAAATGGACAAATTCTACCAAATATTTCAAGAATTACATTTTGACATAAGCTTTGCGGACGCTATCATTTTAATGCCCAAGTTTGCATCAACACTTAAACAATTGTTGAGTAATAAGGAAAAACTGTTTGAAATGGCTAAAACTCCGTTAAATGAGAACTGCTCTGCAGTTCTATTAAAAAAGCTTCCTGAAAAGCTCAGAGATACTGGAAAATTTCTAATACCTTGTGTATTTCCAGGAATGGTTGATTGCTATGCCTTGGCCGATCTTGGTGCCAGCATCAACCTAATGCCACATTCAGTATGGAAGAAACTATCACTTCCAGGACTTACACCTACTTGCATGACTTTAGAGCTTGCAGACCGATCAATATCACGTCCTCTTGGCATTGTTGAGGACGTATTTGTAAAAGTATGGAAGTTTCATTTTCCAGCCGACATTGTCGTTGTTGAATTTGATGCAGATCAAAGGGTTCCTCTAATTGTTGGAAGAGGATTCCTTAAAATGGGTCGTGCTCTCATAGATGTCTTTGAACATGAGATCACATTACGTGTGGGTACAGAAGCAATCACCTTTAACCTCGATCAAACTTCGAGGTACTCCTCAAATTACGACTCTGAATCGGTTAACCGAATAGATGTCATTGATATTGCTTGTGAGGAGTACACTCAAGAAGTTCTTGGTTATTCTGATGATTACCTGAGTGGCAATCCCAATCCATCTTCTACTCCTATAATTCATAATTCTAATCCTTCCCTCACTCCGTTTGAGGGAAGTGACTTCATCCTCGAGGAAATAGAGGCCTTTCTTAGAAGTGATTCAATTCCATCTGGAATTGATCATCAAGAGATTGACCCAGAGGGGGATATCATGCTCCTTGAGCAATTGTTAAACAAAGATCCCTCCCATCCTCCTATTCTACCACTAAAACTTCATAAAGAGGAAATCAAATATGTTGAAAAAACTGATGAATTTCCTGAAGTTGAACTCAAAGACTTACCTCCTCATCTCTAATACGCTTTTTTGGAAGGTAACGACAAGTTACCCGTCATCATAGCAAAAGATTTAAGTGGTGAGGAGAGAGCTGCTCTCATAAAGGTCTTAAAGTCACACAAGCAAGCAATTGCTTGGAAATTATCTGATATAAAGGTATTAACCCTGAATTTTGTACTCACAAAATTCTTATGGAATATGACTTTAAACCTGCAGTTCAACACCAGAGACGAGTTAATCCTAAAATACATGATGTTATCAAACAAGAAGTTCTCAAACTTCTTGATGCTGGATTAATATACCCGATCTCTGATAGTCCTTGGGTTAGTCCCATCCACTGTGTCCCAAAGAAAGGTGGCATAACTGTTGTCACAAATGAGGAAAACGAGTTAATTCCAACTCGTTTGGTTACTGGGTAGCGTGTATGCATCGACTATAGAAAACTAAACGATGCCACCCGGAAAGACCATTTTCCTCTACCTTTTATGGACCAGATGCTCGAGAGGTTAGCAGGAAATGAGTACTATTGTTTCCTGGACGGTTTCTCGGGATACTTTCAAATCCCCATTGATCCACAGGATCAAGAAAAAACTACCTTCACATGCCCATATGGAACGTTTGCCTACCGTCGTATGCCATTTGGTTTATGCAACGCTCCTGGCACGTTCCAAAGGTGCATGATGGCTATATTTTCCGATACCATCGGGAAAACTATGGAGGTATTTATGGATGACTTCTCAGTCATTGGGGATTCTTTCCAAGCTTGTCTCACCAATCTGGAAATCATGCTTAAACATTGTGAAGACACAAACTTGTGTTTGAATTGGGAGAAGAGCCACTTTATGGTCAAAGAGGGCATTGTCCTTGGCCATAAGATTTCTATAAACGGGATAGAGGTAGATAGAGCAAAAGTTGATGTAATCGCAAAACTACCTCCTCCCACTACCGTCAAAGGTGTTAGAAGTTTCCTGGGTCATGCTGGATTTTACCGTAGATTTATACAAGATTTTTCAAAAATCTCCAGACCTATGACCCATCTCTTAGAAAAGGATACTCCTTTCATTTTCTCACCTGAGTGCTTAGAAGCGTTTCAAATTTTGAAACAAAAGCTTACTGAAGCACCCATTCTTGTTGCCCCCAACTGGGGCTTGCCATTCGAATTAATGTGCAATGCAAGTGACTTTGCAATCGGTGCAGTCTTAGGGCAACGTTTAAGTAAACACTTTCAGCCGATACACTACGCTAGTAAGACCATGACAGAAGCTCAAACACGCTATACCACCACAGAAAAAGAACTATTAGCTGTGGTATACGCCTTTGAGAAATTTAGGTCTTACTTGATCCTAACAAAATGCGTGGTATATACGGACCACTCGGCCTTGAAATACCTGTTTGCTAAACAGGATGCAAAGCCGAGGTTGCTCTGTTGGATTCTACTCCTTCAAGAATTTGACATTATCATACGTGATAAGAAAGGAGCAGAAAACCTTGCGGTTGATCACTTATCCCGTCTAGAGAATCCTCATCAGGATGATCTCGAGAGAAAGGAAATTAATAAAACCTTTCCTCTGGAGACACTAAATTTAATCTCTAGTCGGGATGATACCTCTACCCCATGGTTTGCAGATTTTGCAAATTACCATGCGGGTAATTTTGTAGTGAAAGGGATGACGTCCCAGCAGAAGAAAAAATTCTTCAAAGACGTCAAACACTATTTCTGGGACGACCCTTACCTCTTTAAGATATGTGCGGATCAAGTCATCCGACGGTGTGTCCATGGTACTGAATCCATGGAAATCCTTAAAGCTTGTCATGATGGACCCACTGGGGGACATCACAGCTCAAATTACACCGCCAAAAAGATGTTTGATTCTGGCTTCTATTGGCCCACCATCTATAAAGATGCCCAAGATCTTGTCAAAACTTGTGATGCTTGTCAACATCACGGGAATGTTTCTAAGAAGGATGAAATGCCTCAAAACATCATCCAAGTCTGTGAAATATTTGATATCTGGGGCATTGATTTCATGGGCCCGTTCCCATCTTCAAGAGGTAACAAGTATATACACGTGGCTGTAGACTATTTATCTAAATGGGTTGAGGCGAAAGCTTTACCTACTAATGATGCCCGAGTTGTTGTGAAATTTCTGAAGTCTCTCTTTGCTCGATTCGGGACTCCTCGTGCCATTATCAGTGATCGTGGTACACACTTTTGCAATGATCAATTTGCAAGAGTGATGCTGAAATACGGTGTAACTCACCGTCTTTCTACTGCATATCACCCCCAAACTAGTGAGCAGGTGGAGGTCTCAAATCGGGGCATAAAGAGAATTCTGGATAGGACGGTAGGTGAAAACCGTGCCTCTCGGTCGGACAAATTGGACGACGCACTCTGGGCTTTTCGTACGGCTTATAAAACACCCATTGGGTGTACTCCATACAAGTTGGTGTACGGAAAGACATGTCATCTTCCGATCGAATTAGAGCACAAAGCCTACTGGGCTTTGAAACATGCAAACTTTGACATTCAGACAGCGGGTGATCACCGTAAGGTTCAGCTAAATGAGCTAAATGAACTACGTGATCAAGCTTACGAGAATTCTTTAATCTATAAAGAAAAGACTAAGAAGATACATGACTCTAAAATAAAGAACCGCGTTTTCAACGTTGGTGACAGAGTTCTTCTTTTCAATTCAAGATTGAAAATTTTCTCGGGCAAGTTAAAAACCCGTTGGTCTGGACCATTTACTGTAGCAAAAGTATACCCATACGGAACTGTTGAGTTATTACAACCCGACGGTCCCAATTTTAAAGTAAATGGACATCGTTTGAAACACTACTTTGGAGGGGACATACCACAAGTGGTTGTCCCAGATCTCTAAACTTTCCCCACGGACTAATTAATACGGGGTCAAGTCAAGCTAGTGACTCGGTAAACAAAAACATTAGCATCACATGGGTCCTACCCATGTTTCTGACTTCTTTCTCTGTTCTACCACCCAAGTGTAGGGGAGTTGCCCCTAATGTAAATAAAGTACATAAAATAAAAATGAAAAATACAAAAATAAAATAAATGTTGTTCCCACATTTAGCTAATAATGTTGCCTTTTTACGTTCAAGAGTCGGCATAATAGCCGGGACTTTGAATATTGAGGACAATATTCATTTCTAAGTGTAGGGGGGAAATTCTAGCGAATTTAATCACATTATACATCTAGTACCCCCGTTTTTGCCAGAAATTTTAAAAAATTTTCAAAATTTTCACTTAATGAAGTACTTAGCATTAACATAACAAATGGTTATTAGTCCACCATGTCTAATCCACATAAGGACTGGCTAATCCAGGAGCAAACGGCTCTTGGTAAAGATAACTCAAATCCGTTCATGGCTTGCAAGTTGCCCAAAATTGTATGGTAAATCAACTCGCCATATCCCATAAAGTGAATGAGTTGGCTAGCCTGCAAGATTATGGCTTGTGGTAAAGGCAGTGAAAAACCATAATTGGTAATCAGCTCACCAAGATGTTGACTTTGTCCATTAAGAGTTGGCTAGTGCAGAAGCAAACGGCTTTTGGTAAAGACAAAACAAATCCGTTGACAGCTGGTGGTTTGCTCAAAATCACATAGTTATCAAGTGGGTCATAGTTCTTACTTGAACTAAGACATTTGGCTACTCCAGAAGTAATGGCTGTCTGGTAAAGAGATTTCAAAATCCATTAAATTTTCAAAAATGGGTTTTTAGTGGATGCTAGATTGCTAGGGACTAGCAATAGTTAAATGTAGGGGATTGATGAGTTCATAAAAACTCATCATTTCTGTCAAATCTGAACAACAAAAACATGTAAAAATACTCAGAAACACCACAAAATACTACAAATATCCTTAGAAGGTGTTTTTATATGTTTTAGGCATAAAAGAACTGAAAACAGGAAAAAACGGGCAAAGTTTACCAAATTGTCAAAATCAGTCCCTCAACTTTCAAGAAATGTCAGAAATGGTCCCTGGTGATTTATTTTAAAGAAAAGTCAAGAACAGTCCTCAGGAATCATGGAATAACAATTTTTATCCTTGAAAGTTCAAAATATCAAAATTGGCAAAACAAGTCCCTGCAGTTTCAATATTGACAGAAAATACCCCCAGTATCTAAAAATGGAATTTTATCATCAAAGGGTCCTTGGTAATTCACAAGTTGCCAAGTTTGACCTCTAGATGATAAATTCAAAGAATTTACAAAAAAGGTCCCTATACTTTGAAAAATTGGCAAAATTGGTCCCCGGTTATTTTAAATTTGGAAAAATATAAAAAAAAAGTCCTTATAATATTTTTATATGGCATGAAAGGTCCTTTTTAATAAAATTTGGAAAAGTTACAAGATTGGTCCCTGGAATTCAGAATTTGCAAAATAAGTCCTTGGGCTTATTACCATTAAAAACCAAACGGATCCAAAATATATATCACATTCCAAATCCAAACATAAAACAAGCCTGGTCCATTCCATTTCCAAAAGCCCAACATTAAATGGCCCATTCCCTTTTAAATAAAAATCCCAGGCCTTTGACTCTTTGACCCGTCCCCCACCCTTCTTCAACCTCCATCATCACCTGCTTCATCACTATCCACCATACCACCCCCTCCATGTGCATAACTTTCCACCTCAATACATACGTGTCTTCCTCTCAAAGCAAACCAAAACCTTAGTTTTGCTCTAGGAGGGGACACGTACTACACCCACCATCTCTGCATCACCAATACCTACTATCCTACACCACCATCACCCCTTGCACTCCATTTTGTTCCCTTAACCTTCCCTTGTCATTTTTAACTTCTTATTATAGCAAAGCTTATTATCTGCTTATCTTTGTTTCTTTAGGCCTATTTCGTACTTGTTAGTCATAATATAACTGAAAATAGTGAGCTTGTTCTTTAAAATTTATAGTTACTAAAAAAATCTTATATTCACAGTTAATTAGCATAAATTTTGATTCTTGTGTTTCTTGTTGTTATTATTGTTGTTTCTGTGTTCTAATACACTTAAGTGATCATAATAGAACCTCTGGAATTGATTTCATGGTTTGAATGTGTTATTTGCATAAGAAATCTTACAATCAGTCACTTATAGGGGTGTTTGGATTAACCATTTGTCCTGTGTTTGAGATTGTGGTAGTTTTGGTAACATGTGTAGGCATGACACATTAGTGATAGATAGAACATCTTAGTCATAAAAATCACACCTTGTTAACATGAAAGTCAAAATCATAGCTTAATTTCCTCCACAATTAACTGTGAAGGAATTGAGAACCATTGGATCCTCACTTAAGCTTATAAGTTGTAACTTAAGCCTAAATTAGTTTGATCTAAGTTCATTATATCTTATTTAATCAGTAAATTAGGATCAAGACTCACAAAGGTCAAAGTTTCAAGTTTATTTAAAAGTCAAAATTGCAGCTTGGGTAGTTTTTGAATTAACTTGTTGATTTCATGTAGGTTTTAATATTAGAAATTATAGTTTGTTTCTTTGAAATATTAATATATTGCTGCTTGTCTCATTAATAGTATTTTTAGTTATTTTTGTTAGTGTGGTCAAACTGCTTATTTGTTAGTTGTTGTTTTGCACTTTTTCACTAATCTCCCCTGTGCACAGGATTGTGAGCTTTTTCATAAGCTTGTATCCTGCTCAATAGTGGATCTTAGATTGTGATTATTATTGTTTTCAGAAGCCCTTCTGGCTAGTTTGCTATAAGTCTACTTGATTTTCCATTGTGTGCTTATTGTATCTGCTTATCATGTGCTAAATGTTTACTCAAAACAAACCACAACACTGAGTCATCAGTGTAGTGAGTACTTTTCATAAGCTCTCAACAAGCTCAATACTTGGACTTAGTTTGTGTATTTAGGGTTTTTGAAAAGACCATCCACCATTCTCAAAGGATCATAGCTTGTCTTGCACTTTGTGGCTTATTTACTAGGGCTGCACACAGCTTTTAGTTTGTCCAAATCCACCACACACACTGAGTATTCAGTGTGATCCACCCAAGTTCAAGGCTCCCCCTAGAGCTTATTTGTGGGACCCAAGGCCTGAATCTTGGCCTTTTGAAAAGCCCTTCTAGCTGGCTTTTCAGATCAGCTTTTTCTTTGGATTTCCAATCAGCCAAGTGGGCCCTACAAGGTTTGCTAGTTCACACTTTTGGCCTGAATTGGTCTGAGCACTCAGTCTTTGGACACAATTTCACAAGCCCACCCACAGCTTATTAATAAGCCATAAGCTCTGCTTATTGGCTTATTGGGAAGCTAACCTGACCTACCTCTCATACCAAGAATAAAATTGAACCCTTGAACCCTCTTGTGGACCCCACATAGGGCTGCAAGTTCCCTTTTGGCCTGTTTGGATTGTATGCTTTGGCTAAGTGCTTATTTGAGCTTCTTGACTTATTCCTTGTGCTTATTTAAATGTTTTAGCTTATTTTAGGTGTATCTCATTTAGTTATAGCTTAATTATCCATCTGTAGCTTATTTGTAGCTTTTCGCTTTTAAAAATCCAAGTTTGGCTTATTCAAGCCAACTGTTAAGCAAACAAGCTCATACAGAGCTTATTTGGCTGTTATAAAAAGTTTTCCTTTTTTAAAGTTTCTTATTTTTGCTTATTTCATAGGTGTGTAAAAAGAAAGTCAAAAAAATAAATATTTGCAAAAGAATTGGGGTGTGTGGGAATCGAACCTGGGACCTCTTGGCTAGTAAACATGCATAATACACACACCCCCTTCCATTAGCTCTGGGGCACCAGTTCCGTTTAACTTTGCACAAATAATATACTTAAGGTAGTTTTAGAGTAATAAGCTTATTTAAGCCGTTTGGCTTATTACAACTTATTTGAATAAGCTGTTGATACCAACTTATTTTTCCTAGCTTCCTTATTACTTAATCTACTTTCTGTAATTTTTTCATAATTTTTACTGTTCAAATAATATTTATTATAATTAATACTAGTTTAATTAATAATTAAGTAATATTAGTTAATTAAATAGTTTTAATAATTTTAATTTAATAACAATATCTTTTTATATTTTTTTTAAGTTTTATAAACCATTAGGTATTTTTAGAAAATATTTTCCTAATTGTTACTGTTCATTTCCTATTTTCCTTAATTAATTTAGTTAATTAGATTTTAATTAATAAATAATTAATTAATTAGTAAATTAGCCTAAATATAATTTTTAGTATAATTTTATAATTTTTTTAGGATTCCTATGATGGTTAATTAGTTTTATAAATTTTTCCATAATTTTATAAGATAATTTAGTATTATTAGTAATTTAAAATAGTTTAAATAGTTTAATAAAAATAATTAGTAATTAATTAAAAGAAAAACCATAAAAAGACAAAAATATTTATTTTAATTTTTTATACTTTCTTCAAGTTCATTTAAAAAATTAGAAAATAGTTTTGCAAGTTTTTAGTTTAATTTGCAGTTTTTATCATTTTTAGTTTGAATTAAATTAGTTTTAATTAAATAGTTAAATAGTTTTTAATAAAATAATTAATATTAAATAATAAAATAATCAAAAAAATAATTTTCTTTTAAATTAAATTTTCTTTTAAGTCTAAGTTTATAGATTTTACCCCCTGTAATTTAATTTGCATTAAAACTCACCTTTTTCCCTGTACGTAGACGTAAGTTTTTAATTTATATACGTTTTTAGTTCACGTAACTGTTTATATATATATTGTTTAAACTGTTTAAATTGTGTAAATCAGTAGTATAAATCAATCTCATCTTTGCCCATTCATAATCACCCGATCCCAAAATTCGTTTTATTACAGATTTCACGCCTCGTTGGGAATAACGACCCGAGGATACATTGTACTCCGAGGAGCATTAGTCTAAACTGTTTTTGACTTATTGACCTTGTTCAATAATAATCTGATGGTTCAGCACTGATCAGCTTTATTTTCCCTATTTGTTTTGTCTATTTGATATAGTCCTGGTGCTATCACAGTGGAGTCAACAAACTTTCCTTTGCAAGAAGCAATGTCGTTGCGATTTTGTTGCCACTCGGCGTTTTCAATTTTTAAATCCGCAATTTCTTTTTCATATTTAAGACCTTGATTTTTGAAAAACTCATTGTCTTTGAAAATTTGACAAGACTTTGAAACGTTTTGACTTTGTCGTTGCAATTCAAGTTCAAGACTTTGAGCTTGACACCATTCAAGCCTTTGTTTGAGTTGACAAATTTCTTTTGAAAGTTTACTTTGCACATCATCATTGTTTTTCCTCATCTTTTCATTTTCTTGTTTTAATGCCTTAATCTCAGTTATCAACAAATCATTATCGGCAGAGTGATCATCAACAAGCATAGAAGTACGAGATTCATAAAGAGCATTCATAATCACAGACAAAATATCAGCATTGAGAACTTGTTCAAAGAGTCGATCAGCATCATTTTTTAAAGCACTATTTCTTTGCTTTTGAACCAAAAATGCATTTTCATTTGAGTTGAAAATATTTATCATTGATTTGACTTCTCTCTTTTCCCGCTCGTAAGCAGATTGAAAAGTAGCAATTTTTATTTCCGAGTTACGTTCAATTGCATCTTCCAAATTTTCGATGTCTTCCATGAAAGTTTTAAAATATTTTAAGACACGACAACGTTTAGGTAAAGGTGTAACTTCACCAGAAGATGGTAAAAGACCATTTATTTAAGCCACAGTTTGGACAGGAGCCGCATTGGAAGATGAGACATATGATTCAGTTGCATACCATGATTGCTCAGGTATTTCTTTTTGAGGAACAAAATATTTAGAGATGTGAGGTCTTGCTCAGTAGTCATATGGTTTGCAAAATGGTCTTTGACTCATTTTTGATCGACTCTCTTCTTCAATTTCTTCTTCTTCCTCAGTATCACGTACAAGTAGCCTAAGCTTATTACAAGTAGCCTAAGCTAATAGCAAGAGTTTCCTTAAGATAATGAAATAACCAACAATATTACAAGTAGCCTAAGCTTAGTGTTTATAGAGAGGAAGTAGGGCAACACTCCCTCTTTCCTCATTCTTTCCCATCGTGGGCTTTAAGGCCCATGGACTAGTAATCTTAAGCCTAGTAACATAAGAGATAATAATATAATTAACTAAGCAACCTAATGTTTATTACATATGACCGAGACTTGATATATAGTAAAACTATGTTCCCAACAGTCCGCCTTAAAACTTACACACCAAGAACATTGGCTACTATTTTCTTGGTTTATTTGGCTTAGTCTCTTTAAATGGTTATTTATTTTTGTACTCTGAAATAGTTTTAGTATTAATATAGTTTTGGTCTTAAATTTTAAAAAAGCCACACTGAGAATAAATCCTCTGATTAACGGACTGTTTGCATTTACCTCAACAAAAAACAGGAAATCATACATATTGCTTACTGCATTGTTTTCCTTTGTATTTGTCTGATCTTAACCTGTATTCTTGAAAGGCGATAAGCTTTGATTTCACTTCATTTGCTCTGACGTGTTTCTTTCTCGATTAAAAAAAAAAGAGTTTATGAGACTTTTTTAAATGATAGTAACAATAACTTAACTTAAGTGTAAACAAACACGAAACATAAGGTATCTATTTTAGGAACCTCATTAAAACAGAGTAAATATTATATACATCAACAATCATTTTCATTTAATATAATATCCTTAAAAAAAATACCTAATGGTCCGATAACTATATTTGGGGCTTTTTGAACCAATCCACAAACCACACATGCAATCTAAAAATGTTGCAGTTAAACTAATATTGTATTCATAAGGAAACCCTGATCATTGCGAAACCATTATTTTAACAACCAATGATTCTTATATCAGATAACAAGAAAAAATACACGGGAAAAACAAACCAACCACATAACACTAACCAAACTTAATATTTTAACTTTATTAAACATGGTTGAATGTAAAAAGAAATAATAATAATAATAATAATAATAATAATAATAATAACTAGATGATCACACAAACACTGGCAAACACTGTTTATGTGTTTAGTTAGCAGATAATAATGAAGTTAAAGTCTTGAAGTTTGTATATAATAAATATAGTGTAAGTAGATGTAATCATTCTCTATGTTGATAATGCATAACCAACACAAATATTTAACATGCAATTGAAATGTATATCACATATAACATACAACAACATAGACTAAATATTGTCTCAACAATTACGTTTTAGAGTATACATGCAAAACAGGTATTTGCAATTCGTAATTTTTTCAGAGCTACGTCATGTATAATAAAAAAATGAAAAAATATACTACCTCTGTTCCAAAATTTAAGTCCAATTTGACCTTTTGAATCGAACTTAAAGCAACAAATCAAAACTAATAAAATAAATAAATATATTTGAATAAATTATATTTAATGACAAAATGTCGTACATACGGCAATTAAATTTTCATTTATGTGTGGAATCAATGTGTAAAAAGCAAAAAAAAACACAGTTGCTTTCAATTATCAGGAACCAAATTATTATTATATATAAAAAAACAAAAAAACAAACGCATTTGCATGTTTTAAATGTGTATAAATAGTTGGTATCCAACATTGGTTAAGAGTATTTTTTTAAACTTATTTATAAATAAAAAATTAAAAAAATGGTTTTTCTTTGTTAATGCCTACAAGACAACTATTTTACTTACTAATAAATACTACTTAACATGTATTCCAGATGTATATCATGTGTAAAATACAACCATTTACAACTAAAAAAATTACCTTGATGATCAAAATAACTATCGCGAGACATAGAAATTAGCGTGTGTGTTTTCAAGTAAGAAGAAATCCAGCAGTTTACGATGTTATTAATATTATTTAATAAATAAAACCTAACAAAGAGTTGTCATAATTACCTATATATATTTAATATAACACTACACAAATATTTACGTTTACAAATATACATGCAACACATGAATTTCAAAATCATGATTGTTTTTAACCACGTTTTGTATAATACATATTCAAAAAATATAGTTACAAGTTCGAAGGCTCGTTACTAATATAACTGAAGCTAAGATCATATCAGGTGGGAGTGTTCGAACTATTTGCGCCATAACACGTATGGTTTTGAGTCCTCCAAATACCAAAATGCCTTTTAAATTTAACCAAAGACAATTCCCGGTATCACCATGCTTCGAAATGACTATTAATAAAAGTCAAGGTCAGACATTGACGTAGGTAGGGCTATTTCTCCAACATCCAGTTTTCACACACAGCCAGCTTTATGTGGCGGTATCTTGAGTCGAGGGCAAGAAAAGTTTGAAGATCCTTTGTTGTGTCGAGGATGGAAACTACGCAAAATCAACAACTAACGTTGTGTATAAAGAAGCTTTGTTTCGCATTTAAAAAAGTTGTGTAATTATACAAATTAACAATATTGACCTTTCATTCACATTCAATGTTTGTTTTTAGTTACAGCATCTACATTCAAAAATCTTAATTAACTTTTTTTTTCATGCACAATACCATACATATATTTCCATTAACAACATCGTAAGAACATCGTCACCAAATAAAAAATAACATAAACTGTTACAATAATTAGAACTTTAACCTGTTTCCAAAACAACAACCTAATCGAGTTCGAGTTACTACGGTTAAAATACCTGATCCATACTACAATCATAAGCATTACTGATCTAAATTATGTTCGTTCGTCTAATTTTCATACATACAACCCACAAAAGACTTCACCTACACATACATACCCATAGGAGAAATATTCAGAATAACATCTTTTGAACAAAATCTGATACGATACCATGATAAACTTAACAAACGTGGAAGACTGGAATTTCATTAAAAGTGTTAACAAGTTTTAACCGCAGCAATTTCCCCGACCTGAACCCACACATGTCTACAAACGCCCTGAAGTTCTTGTTGTTCCATGTTTTTTCTTTTAGAATCATTTATCGTAGAAACCTTTACAGGAAACCTCTCATCATCATGCACCATAATCGCCTGTCTGTATGCCTGCATTTGATGATTGCCAGCAAAATCCATCGGTACAGTCTGTCGTGAATATAAAATTGTTCAAGCATCACCAAAGAACAAAATATAACCAATTTTAATCAAATAAACAATAATATTAATATGTATTAAATAAATACTTACCACAAGGTAAAATTCCAACACAATACCATTTAGCTCGACATAAAAGACATTGTTTTCGTCATTGTGATTGGTATGTCCTTCCCATGTGCAAATGTGATGAGCTCTTTTGTCTACAATTACATTTAAAAACAAATCACAACTTCTTACAGCACATGTATTCTATTTGAAACGTAGAATCAAATATTAAAGTATACAAACCTTCCATGGCATACAATGGTATTCCACGACCAGGTAGCCTCAACATTGTTGGATAAACAGTATCCGGATATAAGCTACTGCCATTATTACGGAAAATCGCCAGATTCAGTATATAATCTCCTAAATTTGTGAACACCATAGGTTGCCTTATGCTAATTTCCCATTCATCAACAAGTCTTTCCCAACGATTGCCAATCAACCTATTGGACCTTACAGCACTGCTCGCATCCAATTGAACCCTCTCATGCCTCACCTTAACCCACAGACCATTAGCATAAATTTTGAACTTATCCTTCCATATACCTTGCAAAAAGTCTCCTGGTAGAATCTGAATTACATCAAAAAAAAAAAAAAAAAAAAAAAAAAACGGTTAAAAGAATAAATAAATCAATAATTTCTAAATATAAAAACACAGTTTGTTTCTTACAGACAACTAATTAATCTCTACTTTCAGTAAAAGGCATTCAAACGAAACTAACAGTCAATTATTTTTAATATTAATAGGATTAAAACAATTTCTCAATGTTTAACTATCGTAATCGTATTTTTACAGTCGCAAATTACATATAACATTGCCAAATAAATACTCTGCAAGTTTAACTATCATCAAACCAGACTACTTAATGGCCTATTTAGGTCGTGCTGTAAACTCCCAGGATAAACCTATTGATGGTAGAGGCGAATTAAGTTAAGAAACATGTCAACAATTGTTCTTGTTGCATTTTTCTCCAAAACCAAACCATTGCATTGAATAAACACTTCACTTGGATTGAGAATATTCCCACTAGATCTCATCTAACACCCTCACTTGAACAACATCCAAAACCTCAATCAACATCTTCCGCTCCTAGCTTTCCACCTCCAAACACTCAACCACCAAACTCTCCAACATCTATGCACCCAAACATATACCTCCATTAATCCAACAACCTTACCCTAACTCAACTACTTTCATTCCAAACACTCCATCATCAACCATCTAAGCATACTATATGCTTATGATTTTCACTTTCAAATAAGAATCAACCAACCTTTTGTTGCAAGCAAGTCCGATGACTCTCTTCGGCAAATTAGGATCTTTTACTCATTACTTTAAATTAATGAATATATTGCTATGTGTCTTTAATATTTGTTTGCTATGCTTGTTGTTTTCCATATTTTGCTATATATTTCTTGTGCTCTAAATATTTTTGCAAGCATTTCATATCTCGATTTTTCTTATTACCTTAAAACGAGGGGGAGTATACGTCAAGGGGGAGTTCTACATTCGTTGGGATAACTCACTAAATACTTGTATATATCTTAATTTTTGATTTTATGAGTTTAGATTTTGTAATCATCAAAAAGGGTGAGATTGTTGATATAAATAATGCATAAAAACGTTATTAATATTTCTCGATGTCACACCCCTAGAATCGGGTCCAGCGGAAGCACACATGTAGCTGGGGTGTAACTCAATTGGTACCACAACACAAGTACAAAAATGGTTTTCATTTCAATCATTTAGAATAAAATCATTTAACCAAAAGTGTTGAATTTATATTATTAAAGTAGTGCGGAAGTAGGCCTTTAAATAGTTAAAAACGGTCCCCAAATGAATATCAGAGTCTTCTATGACCATGCCATGTCCTGCCAAAACCTCCAGTAGCGTGCCATTGCTTAATACCTGAAAATACATGCTAAAGTGTCAACACGAGGTTGGTGAGTTCATAGAGTTTAGCGTAAAATGAAATACATTTGAATGAAGATTTCCCAGCAAAGGCATCGTAAATCTACTCAGTTCCAAGTCCCGCCATAAGAGCCTTGTAACATGTGTGTTTACGACCCACTGCCTAATATGATTTGGTTTATGTAAACAAAAGTAATATGTGGACCAAGATTCAAAGATAAGTGTAGTTCGACCAATACATTTGGTTACGTGTCCAGTTCATTCGGTTATGTTACCCGTACATTCGGTTAGGTGACCCGTACATTTGGTTATGTGACCCGTACATTCGGTTATGTGACCCGTTCATTCAGTCATATATACATAGTGGTGGAGTCGGTTCATTCGGTTAAGTGTGCATAATAATGGAAAAAGGCTTGGGTCCAAAGGTAAAAAGGATTAAGTGTGATGCAAATGAATATACACTACATTCGATTGAGTAATAAATTCATAACTGTAGCAAATAAATGTTTGACTAAACATGTAGCATAATCAATTAAATCAAGTATACATTTAGATGAAAACGAGCATGTATTCTCCCCCAAAGAGTTTACCAAAACAATTGAAAGAGTAGGGGCTATGACTCACCTGAAGTGATGGTACAATGCGGTGAAATGATCGGGACAACAAGGCGCGTTAAAATAGTAGGGGCTATGACTCACCTGAAGTGATGGTAAAATGCGGTGAAATGATCGAGACAACAAGGCGCGAACACTAGCCGCAACCTAAATGAATGAATATGGTCTACTTTAGATCATGAAATGATGTAGTGAATGTGCATGCACATGATACCTATACCACTCGTAACTTGAAAATACTAGTTATTGTCAAAGTAAAATCTTGTCCATACTTAAGAAAAATAAGTCTAACTAGACTTATAAAAACTAGTCTTGATATATCGTATATAAAATGTTAGTGTCATATTCATCGTTTTGAAATCTTTAAAATAACGTCAATTAGTCGTATAAAAAAACTTTGGGTCATACGTACTTCATTGGTAAAGAATATAGCTCTTTAACAATATTTCTAGAAAATATAGTATTTAGTACGTAGTTTATTATTTCCAATTGTAGCTGCCAAAAGTATAGTTTTGTCGATTTTGAAACTTCTATATCTTTGTCGTTTTAAGTTCATTTTCCTCGTTCTTTATATCCACGGATTCGTCTTAACATGTATTAATATATTTTTGATAGCTCGGCTCCTCTAAGTTACGGCTAACACCTCTCTTTGTCTGTCGAAAATCGTCCAACAGCACATTAAATTTTCAGAAAATAGTTTTCGTCGTTAAAATTGCAAATATCATATCTCCTTCGTTATAAGCTCGTTTTAATCCGTTCTTTCGCCCACGGCTTCTTTTTTGAAAGTATTTTCTAAATATTTGATCAAAAATTACCCCTGAGTCCCTGATTTTTCTGGGTTTGGCGTTTTGGGACAGTAGGTTTCTATATATGTTTAAAAATCAATTATAGGGTTTCAAACTAGTTTCAACTTCAACCAAATAACTTTCAATCACCACAAATCTAGTCTAATCTTACCATACACCTTCTTAGGGTGTCATGGGTTCCTAAACATCATAAATCAAGTGAATCTAACAAGGGTTTCCATGTAACCATTTCTAAGGCTTAAAAGATATACAAGTTTAAATAGAGTGGTATAAACTAGCATATGCATGTAGATCTTGTACAAAAACCATATGAACATTATAATAACTTGGTAATATTATGAAAAATAGTTTGACATACTTACTTTAAAGGATTGGTGAGTTTTGAAGATGAAAACCTATAAAACCTTGAGTTTATATTTCAAAACCCTAACAAGGATCACTAATGGAGCTTGTTTATGACTTGATCTTGAAAAATTAATGGATCCTTGATGTTTTCTTGTTGTTGGCCGAAAATGGTAGAGAGAAGGAAGAAAATGAGAGAGTTTGCTAGTTTACTTTGTAAAGAACTTTTGTGAATGAAGTAGAAAATATCTTAGGTCTTGAAGTATATTTGTTAGTCAAAGAAATCAAGTGTATTTGGTCATAGGGGGGAAAGATCCACGTTTTAGGGGGAAAAGGTGGGGAGGATAGGATTTGTGTAAGACTTGCAAGACTTTTGTTTAGATTTAGTTAGTTATTGTGTAGTTTAGGTGTTACCGGGTACCGAGTTTGCTAGAAATAAAGTTTAACTGTACCAAATAAAATGTGACGACGTTGTAAAAATTATAAAATTACATCCCTGATGAGAATCGGGTATGAAAATAATTATCGGGTTGAAATAACACAAACCGACAGAGTTATAAGCCCCGACCGGAAAACGTAGCAATTAATTTGAAAACACCAGGTAAATTAATAATATAATATTTGTGATGTTGTAAGAGATAAAATAATATATCGGGACCATTGTGGGGAGTTTCAGATGTGTTAATCACATTTATTGATCGCGTGTTAGCGTTTATTTAAAATAAATATACGTAAATCGTTAATTATACTAAAAATATTACTTTGAATATCGTACGAGTGGAATAGTACGTAAATGCTAAAATGATGATATGCGGACTATTTCTAGTCCGTATGAAATGTCCCTACTGATGATGCATGAATTCGCAGCTAAACCATCCTGGTTACGCGAATTTAATTACTCGTAAACTAACATTACGAAGAAATGACTAATGCACGTGAATAGTGATTTCCCCCGGAAATGAATAGTGTCATGTGAATAGTGAAAATTTTGAATGCTTCTCGAAATATCAAATTGACATAAAAAATGATGAATAGTGATAGGTGAATAGTAAATGATGAATAGTAACTTCCCGAGATGATTAATGAAGTTTCAACGTTTGAAAAAGGACCTGAAATTACGAGTTGTGACACTCGATATCCCTACGTTTTGACGATCACAAAATGTAAAAACATGAAACGTAAAGTTATTACGTAAACAAGTATTTAGTTACAAATATCATTTCATCCAACAAAATCACTTAAGGTATGTATAAACAAATGTCTAATATATTTTATGATCAAAGGGATTTTATTTAGACACTACAAATTTTATAAAATGTTATAAACATTTTATATATTTTGGAAAAACACTTTTGGTAATTAAAGGAAAATGTTTAATTTATAATAAATATATGAATTCAAATTTTTAACCAAAATCAGTTAAATTTTTACCAAATAAATTTTCACCAGAAAAAGGCAAGATTTCTGGCCATTACAGGTGGGCGGCCCCCTTAATGTTTAAGGGGGCTGGCACGCTCCAGTTGCCAGAAATGGTTGCCTATAAATATTGGTTCATTTCTGCTATTTTTCTTCACCTTTTGCACGAAAATTTTCATTCCCAATCATTTCTAAACATCCTTCTAAATCCTTTGATCATACTATTATAAGTCTTAGTTTCAAGTGATTCAATCCTTCACCACTCAAAGTGCAAGAGAAGAATACTCCTTCAACATCAACTTAAGAAGTATTGTGGATTTGTGAATATAGTCTTGTAGTTGTGCAAATTATTTGTAAAGGTGTAGAGTGTTTGTAATAAGTGGATTAAGTAGTGAAGAAGAAGTAGTGTTGTGAAGAAGAAGTAGTGAAGTTGTGAGAAGTCGTGTAGTAGTTGTGGTGTGTACAAGTTGTGTAGAAGTCGTGAAGAGTCGTTAGATTGGTTGTAGCTACAATTAGAACTCGACATTTTGATTGGTGTCATTAAAAGGTGTAAGAAAAGTTGTGTAAGGTTTTCTCCGCCATAAGGGAGCTTGTTGACATAGTGAAGATGATAAGGCGAAAAGTGTACCGCTTTTAAGGGGTCATTTAAGCCCGAATTCATGATTATTTGATCAATTACTGCCCTAAATTATTCCTTTTGTCATTTTAGGTATTTTTGAGAAGAAATCTGGAAAAGGAAACATTTTTTGCGTTTTTGGAGTATAAAAGTGAAGAAAACGGCAAAGTCTCAAAATCCTTGTTGGGAACAGTACCTGACGACGTCAAGACTTCACACATGACGGCGTCAAGCTTGGCAAAAGAGGTGGAAGTGGAAAATACACATGACGGCCCAGAACATTTTTAGTGCAATTGACCAGACGGCGTCACCAAGGCCGTCAGGGTCAAAAAGTATGTGCAGGCCCAGAGTATAATTCCATCTTGACGGCGTCAAGATTGGATCTAGGCAATACGATCCTTAATTTGGCGGCGAGTTGACGGCGTCAGAAACTACAACGTGACGCCGTCAGGATGTATTATCTATATATATTTTTCCAATTTTTCATTGTAAAGTGTGGAACATTGGTGGAACATTAGTGGAACATTAGGAGAACTTTTGGAGAGCTTAAACCCCAGACGATTTTTTTTTGTAAAAATAAGGGTTTCAACCCTTGTTCTATCCATGCTTAATTGAAGATAAGTTTTCCAATAATTATACGATATGTCTATGTGTTGTGTGATTCTATCTTATGCTTGTTTTTCTTTTAACATGCTAGGCTAGGTTTTTATTGTGTTTGCTTAGATGTAGTGAAACCTATATGTTGATTATTGGTTGATGGTTTGTTTATAATTGTTGTGGATGATTGTACTCGATGTTAGGCTTAAGAAAACTGGCAGACTTCCAATTGGTAACTTGCTTGAACGTCTTGAGAAACATGATCGGAGGTGTACTACGATTTTTTGTTGTATTTAATGCATAAGCGAATTCTAGTGATCCCATGTTAGGAGCTTTTAGTCGGCTCGACATAGGAGTGAAGTAGGAGCTTATAGAGTTAGGGAATATTGTACACGGCCCTACGACTAGTATTAAGGAATATAACCCGTCATCCATGCAATTGTAACAAGCTAATCAACCGGTAAAAAATATCTAGGGAGTAATGAAATCTAAGTAAACACATCTTTTCTCATTATTGTTTCCACCACATTAGTTTATTTTCATTTCTTTTTATTTTATTTTGATTGTATCTTTAGTTAATTGGGTTAGTTGACTAGCAACTAATTCCGCCCACTCCTTCAAAACCCGAGATTTTAATTGCTTTCATAAAATATAAAAAATACAAAAAAATCATCCCTCACCTCTAGACCTAGTTTAGTAGGCTTCCAAATCCTAGCGAACACTATTCCTGAGTTGAACGATCAATCCCCTGGTACTTGTCACTATACTATACTACAACGATCAGATACACTGCCTGGTGGGGATTGCAAGCTTCTCAAGATCCCTTGAGAGGTAAAACCTGTTGCGAGGGCGCAATCCCGCGTATAAAGGTTTTGGCGTCGCAGCCCGGGGAATAGTTATTGTCTAGGTTAGAATTTCTTTTTATTAGGTCTACTTGCTAGATTCCTTTTCTAGTAAGATTTTTATTTTTATTTTTAGGTTTTCTTTAGTCTATCTCATTTCTTTGTTCCTTTGCTCATAACCATTACCATCCGACATCATGAAAGGTGGTAATATCTTTGAACCTATCAACCTACCACAACAAAACCACCCACAAAACCTACCACAACCAAACCAACCTCCTAGACCCCGAACTTTAGGAGAGTGTTCCCATCCTAGCCACCAAGGCTATCGGAACACCATTGAGCTCACTCAAGGAGCCAATGTGTCTCCCTTGCGATCCGACACCATCCGGTTGGTGCAAAGCGGATGTGCATTCCATGGACTTCGTTCCGAATATCCTAATCAACATCTCAAGGATTTCCTAAAAATCGTAGATTCCATAGACCTTGATGTTGCAACTAGAGAGATGACCCGATTACGTCTATTCCAATTCTCTCTACATGACCAAGCTAGTCAATGGCTTGAACGTTTACCCGCCGGATCCATCACCTCTTGGGATGATCTCACTTCTCGTTTCCTTGCTCAATTTTTCCCACCGGGGAGAACTACCAAGCTTAGAAATGACATATTGATATTCCAACAACGTCAAGGTGAAACTCTCTATGAAGCATGGACTCGTTTCAAGGACTTACTCCAAAAAGTCCCTCATCATAGCATAGATCTTTGGCTCCAAGTCCAAATATTCTATGACCATATCGATCTCTCCACAAGGCGAACCATTGAACAATCGGCCGGTGGCAAGCTACGTAATCTAAGTGCGGAAGAATCATGGGAACTCATAGAAGATCTTGCTCTCTATGACAACAAAAGTTGGAATGATCCCCGTGATTTGAACAAAACGGTCAAGGCAATATCTTTGCCTTCGAACAATTCTAGCACTCCTGACCGTAGGATCATAGAACTTGAGGACCAAGTCAAGTTTCTCATGAAATCCTACGAAGCTCCTAAGCCTTCAAGCCAAGTGAACAAAGTCACTTCCTCATGCAATTTGTTGATATAAATAATGTATAAAAACGTTATTAATATCTTTCGATATCCTTAAGTTTTGACGATCATAAAATATAAGAACATTAAACGCAAAGTTAATACGTAAACAAGTTTATATGATCTCATCCAACATAATCACTTAAGGTATGAATAAACAAGTGACTAATACATTTTATGATCAAAGGGATGTTTATTTAAATAATACAAAGTTTATAAAATTAAATAAACTTATTATATATTTTTGAAAAACATTTTTGGTAATAAAGGAAAATGTCTTATTCATAATAAATATATGAATTCAAAATTTTAACCAAAATCAGTTAGTTTTTCACCAAATAAACTTTCCCCAGAAAAAGACAAGAAAACTGCAGTTTTCGTCTGGGCGGCCCCCTTGGCACACAATTAAGGGGACCGGCCACGCTCCCCTGTCAGATTCTGTCAGAAATTTTTCCCCATAAATACCACCTCAAACCTGGAATTTTTCTCACCTCTTGCACGAAAATTTTCAGATCCAAATCTCTCTAAACATCCTCCTAAAAACCCTTTGATCATATAATTGTTAATCCTTGTTTCAAGTGATTCATTCCCTCACCTCTCATCTCTCAAAGTGCAAGAGAAGAATACTCCTTCAACATCAAGTTGTGAAGTATTGTAGATTTGTGTATATAGTCTAGTTGTTGTGTACATTCATTGTAAAGGCGTGATAGTATTGTAACTAGATAGATCTAGGAGTAGAAGTTGTGAATAGAAGTAGTGAGATATAAGTAGTTTGTTGTTAAGAAGAAGAGCTAGGAAGTAGATAGTTGTGAAGAAGATTGTTATGAAGTAGATAGTTGTGAAGCTAGATAGGTGTGAAGAAGTAGTGTTGTGATTAAGTAGTGACTAGGTGTGAAGAAGGTGTGTAGAAGGTGTGAATAAGTTGTGACGAAGTTGTGGTGTGTATATTGGTGTGTAAGGTTTTCTCCGCCATAAGAGAGCTTGTTGACATAGTGAAGAAAACTCTCGAGTAGGTGACTCGAGGAGTGGAGTAGGGCAAAGAAGGTGTCCTTGTAGCCGAACCACTATAAATCCTTTGTCTCGCGGTTAGATCTTTCCATATCTTACTTATTATCTTGTTTATATCGTTATTACTTTTGTAGACGTAGACGTTTATATATGTAGTTGCTCATATAGTGCTAGTATTGATTTTACTTAAAGATCAAACAAAAGTTTCATTCACAAAACAAAGTTTTTACAATCAAACTAAAAAGTAACATGCATATAATTGATCATTTCGATCAAGTATAGTTTTCATACAAAATATAACTAAGTATTATAAAATAAATGTTTACTTACTTGTCTCTCGTATATAGTTATAATTGTTTATATTATGCATGTGTTGATTTCACATACTTAGCTTATATTATTATTATTATTATTATTATTATTATTATTATTATTATTATTATTATTATTATTATTATTATTCATACTTAGATATAGTTGTTCATATTGTTCAAGATTTGAGTTCACATAAGATAGAATCAAAGTTTTTAAAAGCAAACAAGATTTTAAAACTAAACTAAGTTTTCATAATAAAATTAAAAAGACGTAAAACTATTCAACCCCCCTTCTAGTTTTCCACATAATTTATGCCGCGGTCCGCATGAAACTCATAATTGCATGGACCTTCCCAAACGAGCTTTTAAGGAATTCGCGTACTCACGTTCTAAGGAAGCGGTGAATAGGTGGCTTACCGCTGATCAAGGGCCTCGGAATTTCGTCGAAGCCTATGAAGCATGGAAGGATAAGCCGAATTTCAAAGGGTACCAAACTCGAAGCGTATCCTTTAATGATTCTCCCCCACTAGCGTGGTCCGAGCATTACCCGCCACAAAATACTCCTAAGCAAAACTATGAAGATGCATTGCGGAAGTTCATCCTCTCTCAAGAGTTACAGCTTTCCATGCTGGAGACTCGGTTCAGACAACAGCAAGCCGATATGAATGACAAGGTTAGTAACCTGTTGAACGCTATCAATGAGCGCATTGCTAGTAAATCGGCCCAGGCTGGAGTGGTCAAATCCGTTGCTGTCATTAATCAGCCAACCTCCCAAGTAAAATTAAAAAGTCCTTGTAAACTCTTCAAACATATGTCACCAGAGGGAGGGGAAGAACAGTAAGGACCATGTTGACCCCCTAGGACCAATCCACTTTGTGAACACCATTACCGCAATAACTCCTTCTAAGCCAGGTCTAAGTCAACAACCAACTAGGTGTGAGAGTAACAAGTTGAAAGTAAATTCCCCCAGAAAGACCATGATATGGCTGAGAGCCCTGTAGACTCACCCGCGAACTCTACCACACAAGGGACGAACGAGTGGAAAGAATCCGAGGGGCTTATGGAAAATCCGGGGGCTTTGGACAAATCTATTATGAAGGAACTCGATGGGGACATGGTAGGGACCTCTATGAGTAAGATTGAGGAAGGTGACTCTAAAGTCTTTAAAATTTCATGCACCACTAGGAAAAAGCTCATAACCGCTACTTACTTAGATCTTAACCTCTCTATAAATGCGATCCCTCTCTCCCTTTACAATGAAGCCTTCCCTGAAAAAATTATGTGTAATAGACTCGATAGCGTTAGGATAATGAAATGGGTTTCTGTTGTGATTGGAGGATTCATCTATAACATTAATCTAACTGTGATCGATGACATCAACTCACTCATTAGGCCGGCATTGACTAACCTCGTCCACGAAAAACCATTTGTAAATGAAACGGGAGTGATCCTTGATGAGAATGATGGTAGTGCACTATTCACCAATGGTGTCAGGAAAGTGATTTTTCGAAAGGGTAATGAGGAAGTATATGAGTACCGTCCATCACTGGATTGTAATGTATGTGGATCACAGGATGGAAGGTCGGAAAAGGATAAAGCAGCGTGATCCGAATAACCTCAAAATCCCTTGTATGATAGGTCACAAGTATTTCGATAATGTCTACATTGACATGTTCTTACTCAAGAATTTTATGTCCTTGTTCCATTATAACAATATTTGCAGATGGGGGATGATTTATAAAGGAGAAAATGTTGTTGGTAGAGATCATGAAGTTTAGGTATTCATAGGAAATATGACATTCACAATGGATTTTACGATCGTAGAGAACATTGAGGATTATATTGATCCAAGGTTATCACAAGTTATTTTTGGAGCACCCTTTTGTGAAATCACTAACTTAATGGTTGATGACCGAACGGAATCATAACTTTCACAGACGGAATTAGGAGGGTGTCATACCAAACGCCGTATAAGATGAAAGATTTCGAAGGAATTGATTGCGACGGACTTGATAAGCTAGGTTCCCAACTTATCTTATGTGATGATGATGTTCGGAGAGGGTGTAAAGACATCTCTGACTTATCATGTGGGTTCTTTAAGGATGTTTGTAAGCTTGGTTCCAAATATCGGGAAGATGTCTTCGAATTCGAGGACCAAAAATACCTGCATTACGAAAGCGATCCTGATAGAAATTTGGAGGATGACCTAGAGAATATGACCAATGACGAGGTCACGTAATTGCCCGTGACCTTGAGTCTAGCTACAAGACTCGTAAATAAAGAAAAGCGCTTTTTGGGAGGCAACCCATGTTTTGTGTGTTTTTATTTGTTTTATTTTATTTGTTTCCGTATGCATGTTTTATTATTATTGTTTGCGGCTCATGTTTCAAAGTAAATTGTGAAAATGCTTTATTTTGTTTTTAACTTCGTCTTAACTACATATAAAGGTATTTTGAAAAAGCTAAGTGTAAGGGAAATCTAAATTTGTTTTCTAAGAATGAAATTGAACATGAATCACAACAATATTAATTGAACATGCATATTAGTATTTGTTTGAGTCAAATGCTTGTATCGAGTCATAATGATTATTTTGCAGGATTTCCAGGAGTTAAGGCATAAGTTTTTCCAGAAATCTTCCAGAAACTAACCAAAGAATTTCTGCATGTCACTTCAGACGGCGTCAGGATTAACACCTGACGGCGTCATGTGTAAAATTCTGGAAATTTTGCAAGTTTTGTTTTTCTGCCGGAGTCGTAAAAGTTTTTGTTAAATCTTTAGTTTTATAAACTCCAGCAAATCTGCAAATATTCATTCCACAAGCATTATATCTTTAATTGTTTTGTTTTTATTTCTAAGCCTGGAATCACATCTAGTTGTGAGTTTTCTTTGTCCGGTTTGATGCTTTGGGTTTCTGTGTTTGTTTTCTCAGGTTTAACAGGTTATATTGGACAAGAAGATGATTTATATTTCTGGAGGGAAGCTTTCTACGTTCATTTTCTTGGAGGAGGATTTAACCATGTTATCCATTTATCCACACCGAACGAATCATGGGAGTATTTGTTTTCATTCTTTTACCTTCATTACTTTTACATCCTTTTTATTGAACATTGGGGACAATGTTCAGCCTAAGTGTAAGGGAAGAGTAAATGATGATACCTTAGAGAATACAATTGCACTTGAGTTTGTTTGTTCAATAGTAGGTGTGTAATAAAACTAAGAGAAATACTTGTTAGGGCAATTTTAGCGCCAAATTTAAAATTTTTTACAACATTTAGGAGTGAAGCTTTTGCCTTAATGAGCGTCTCATGGATAGGAGATTGTATGACTAGCACAAAAAAAACCGTACTACTCAAAAATTTTATCAAAAAAGGGTAGTGACCATTCGAGTATTAGATTAATTAGCTAACGCGTCAGCGCTAGTGTATGACTTGGTGACCATCCGTTATGCAAGTAACGCGCCAGCGATCCAAGAAGTGCACTAGTTAGGATCCGTTAGTTGAGGCGTCAAAGACTCGTATCGACCTTCTACTAAGTGAGGTTCGCCCCTAGACTTGTTAGGAGAAGCCTTAGAGCTTATGAGTGTACTGGTAGTATTTAGATTCTAGAACTTGCGTTAGTGATGCATCCCGAGACCGCTAGTGAGACTACATTCGTGTGGTTAGGATTTACTACATGATAAGAGGCATTAGGATCACCCTTGTATTTAAACCCGTATCATAATTACTTGACCATTTAAGTCATATTTCTTGACTAGCGAAGTCAATTAATTTTTCCCACACCTTAGCGTTGTACTCATTTTTAGTACACGAAACCCCTAGTACACCCCTCCGAGCCTATATTTTCGTTTCTAACTTTAAGCATCTTACTTAAAGGAAAAATTTATTTACAATCCACCCAAATGTGCAACCAAATCGCCTTAGCCTTCCTTGTATACACTCATCTTTAGTGCATTATTGTTACATGTTTAAACCCTTAGTTAATTATCTAATTGATTACATGGTTGCTAAGTCGAGTCATATCTTGTACATATTATTTTGGGACGATTGGGACTCATGGGTAAAGTACTAGTAATATGGAGTAATGGGGAAGACATCAATTTATTACCCCCGTATGTGCGTTAATATTTGAAAAGTATTAAAAGTGTTTTGATTATCTTGATTCGAGTCATTAGAGTAGTTTATTGTAAAGTATGTAAAAATTCAAGTGTAAGGGGAATGCAAATTCCCTATGATGTATTATTTTGGATGGTAGGGCAAGAATGTATGCACAAAAAAAAATCAAGGAAAAAAATGGAAAAGAAAAAGAAAAACATACGGACTACCATCCCGTTTCATTTTATGTGTTAGATTTTGATTAGCTTAAGTCGAGTCGAGTCTTGGCTTAGCAACGCCATATTGTAAATGTAATTAACCAAGATGATTAACACGCCACCAGTAAATATTACCTTCATCCAACAAAACCGTGTTTTCCATATCCCTACACCTAACGTTATAACCCTTTAAAAGACCTCTTTGATAGTTTATCCTAGGTGCTTACGCCAAGTGGTGGAGGTTTGATCCTTTCCCAAGCCTATGGTAATCTATTTGCTATGACGGGTAGTGAGAGATGTTTTCCATTTCCATATAGTGATATATACTTTATTACACCCGAGAGATGTGAGTATCTAAACACTATTTGTGAGGTGCTAGTGTATGACCTCCGTGCTTGTTTTTGGTTTTTAGTGGAACGATTATTTGTTGTAATTACTTTTATATTAGTGTTAAATGACCCCTAACTTGTATTTTGATTAGAATAAAAGCGCATTCGCTTGAGGACAAGCAAATCTCAAGTGTAAGGGTATTTGATAAAGCGAAAAGTGTACCGCTTTTAAGGGGTCATTTAAGCCCGAATTCGTGATTATTTGATCAATTACTGCCCTAAGTCGTTCCTTTTGTCATTTTAGGTACTTTTGAGAAGAAATCTGGGAAAATAAGCATTTTGGACGTTTTTGTAACATAAAAGTGAAGAAAACGGCAAAGTCTCAAAATCCTTGCTGGGAACAGTACCTGACAACGTCAAGACTTCACACATGACGGCGTCAAGCTTGGCAAAAGAGGTGGAAGTGGAAAATACACATGACGGCCCAGAACAGTTTTAGTGCAATTGACCTGACGGCGTTACCAAGGCCGTCAGGGTCAAAATGTATGTGACGGCCCAGAGCATAATTCCTTCTTGACGGCGTCAAGATTGGATCTAGGCAATACGATCCTTAATTTGGCGGTGAGTTGACGGCGTCAGAAACTACAACGTAACGCCGTCAGAATGTATTATATATACATATTTTTCCAATTTTTCATTGTAAAGTGTGGAACATTGGTGGAACATTAGTGGAACATTAGGAGAACTTTTGGAGAGCTTAAACCCTAGACAAATTTTCTGTAAAAATAAGGGTTTCAACCCTTGTTTCATCCATGCTTAATTGAAGATAAGTTTTCCAATAATCATACGATATATTTATGTGTTGTGTGATTCTATCTTATGTTTCTCTTTATTTTAACATGCTAGGCTAGGTTTTTATTGTGTTTGCTTAGATGTAGTGAAACCCAGATGTTGATTATTGGTTGATGGTTTGTTTATAATTGTTGTGGATGATTGTACTCGATGTTAGGCTTAAGAAAACTGGCAGACTTCCAATTGGTAACTTGCTTGAACGTCTTAAGAAACATGATCGGAGGTGTACTACGATTTTTTGTTTTATTTAATGCATAACCGAATTCTAGTGATCCCATATTAGGAGCTTTTAGTCGGCTCGACATAGGAGTGAAGTAGGAGCTTATAGAGTTAAGGAATATTATACACGGGTCTACGAATAGTATTAAGGAATATAACCCGTCATCCATGCAATTGTAACAAGCTAATCAACCGGTAAAAGATATCTAGAGAGTAATGAAATCTAAGTAAACACATATTTTCTCATTATTGTTGCCACCACATTAGTTTATTTTCATTTTTTTTTTATTTTATTTTGATTGCATCTTTAGTTAATTGGGTTAGTTGACTAGCAACTAATTCTACCCACTCCTTCAAAACCCGAGATTTTAATTGCTTTCATAAAATATAAAAAATACAAAAAGAATCATCCCTCACCTCTAGACCTAGTTTAGTAGGCTTTCTAATCCTACCGAACACTATTCCTGAGTTGCACGATCAATCCCCCGGTACTTCACTATACTATACTACAATGATCAGGTACACTGCCTGGCGGGGATTGCAAGCTTCTCAAGATCCCTTGAGAGGTAAAACCTGTTGCGAGGGCGCAATCCCGCGTATCAGAAGAAAACTCTTGAGTAGGGTGACTCGGGGAGTGTAATAGGGCAAGGAAGGTGTCCTTGTAGCCGAACCACTATAAATCTTTTGTCTCGCGGTTTGATCTTTCCATCTCTAACTTATTACTTAGCTTACTCACTTATCGCTCGTATATAGCTATAATTGTTAATATTATGCATGTGTTGATTTCACATACTTAGCTTACATCATTATTACTTTTCATACTTAGATATAGTTGTTCATATTGTTCAAGATTTGTGTTCACATAAGATCGAATCAAAGTTTTTAAAATTAAACAAGGTTTTAAAACTAAACTAAGTTTTCATAATAAAATTAAAAAGACGTAAAACTATTCAACCCCCCTTCTAGTTTTCCACAATTGGCATCAGAGCTACGTTAAACAAGATTTTTTAAAATATATTGGATTTTAAAACTTGTATTGATCTATGAAATCAGAAAAATATTTAGAAGGTCAATCTATGCAAAGACCGCCACTATTTGAAAGCGATGGCTTTCTTTATTGGAAAAATAGATTCGAAACTTATGTGAAATCAAAGGATCTAGATATTTGGCATGTTATTACCTTTGGTGATTTCCTCCCTATTCAATATAATTTTGAAACTAAAAAGGATGAAATTGTATCTTTTGAAAAACAAAATGATGATTTGAAAAAGAAACTAGCAAAAAATAATGAGGCTAAAATAGTTACTTATAATGTGTTACCACGCAAAGAATATGAAAGAATTTTTATGTGTTAAACAACAAAAGAAATTTTGGATTCCTTACTAATCACTCACCAAGGTAATATTCAAGTTAAGATAACAAAATTGATCTTCTTGTTCAACAATATGAACAATTTACGATTCCGGAGGAGGAATCAATAGATAATGCTTTTGCTAAATTTAACACTATTATCACAAGTTTAAAAGCACTTGATGAGAGTTTTTCTAGTAAGAATTTTGTTAGGAAATTTCTTAGGGCTCTTCATCCAAAATGGCGAGCTAAAGTTACGGCGATTGAAGAATCGAAGAACTTGTCAACGCTTCAACTTGACGAGTTGATCGGCAACTTGAAAGTCTACGAAGCAATAATAAAGAAAGACTTCGAGATATCAAAGGAAAAAGAGAGCAAAGCAAATCAATTGCGTTGAAAGCTAGGAATGAATCTAGTGACGAGGATAGCTCAACCTCCGAAAATGATGACGAAGAATATGCTATGGCTGTAAGTGACTTCAAGAAATTCTTCAAAAGACTAGGAAGATTCGTTAGACAATCAAATGATGAAAGAAAGGCATTCCAAAGAAACAAAGACAACAAAAGTAGCAATAGCGAAAGGAAGTGCTTTAAATGCGGTGATCCAAATCATCTCATCGGAAGATGTCCAATGTTATCAAGGGATCAAAATCAAAAGGCGTTCGTTGGAGGAGCATGGAGTGATAGCGATGAAGATGAGAAAGAAACCACAAAGGAAGAAAAGTGTCTTATGGCTAAGACATCAAGTGAGGTACATTCCGAAACCGAATACTTTAGTGACGAAAATTTATCATTAGACGAAAAAGACCTAGATAGTGAATATAATAGGTTATGCAAAATAGGTCAAAAAGTTATGGCTAAAAATAAATCACTAAAACGCATAAATAACCAATTAGAAAACGAAATACTTGAATTAAAAACTAAACTACAACATTTAGAAAAAGGTAAAGAAGTTTTTGTAGAATGTATAATATGTCAAGATTTTAAAAATAAAAACAAGAAACTTAAGGAAGAAATTTACAAACTTGAAAATTTTGAAAATAGTAGTAACTCACTTAAGAAAATAATAAGTGTTCAAAGAGCTTCCGGAGATAAAACCGGTATACGATTCAACTCAACCAATATTTCAACTAGTGAAATTAATAATGTAAAGTTTGAATGTGAATCTAGTAAACAAAAACCATTAGAATCAAAACCTAAGTATATACTTACAAAAGATAGAAAAATACCCATTGCGAGTGATGAGGAAGTAAAAAGCTTTTATAAACCATCATTGAAAATTGAAACCGGATTTTATAAACCAAAATTAAGATCCAAAATTCCATCTCCAAATAGAACAAATAATCCTCATCCTCAGCCTAAAACCCCTCAACCTAGGAGAAATCAAGGTAGACAAAATCTTTCTAATAATAGTCACACAATGTGGAATTATCCACATCAACCAAGCTTAACCCGTGGGGAATACTTCCACCATACATGCATCCTAGTCAAATGCAAACCATGTTTGGTTCAAACAATTTTGGACCAATAAGACAATGGGGACCAAATGGCTAAGTTGTCATTATTTGAAAATGTTGGAATCTCTTCTACAAATGACTTTTGTAAGTCAATGATGCGTGGTTTTGCAACCTTGCAAAAGGTTTTACCTCTCAAGGGATCTCGAGAAGCTTGCAATCCCCACCAGGCAGTGTACCTGACCGATGTAGTATAGTGTAGTGGCAAGTACCGGGGGATTGATCGTTCTACTTGGGGAAAGTGTTCGTTAGGATTAAAACTTAATTAAACTAGGTCTAGAGGTGAGGGATGATTCTTTTTGTATTTTTATATTTTATGGAAAGCAAGTAAAAATCTCGGGTATTGGAAGAATGGGCGGAATTAGTTGCTAGTCAACTAACCCAAATAACTACAAATGCAATGAAAATAAAATAACAAGAAAAAAATGTTGAGAAAAACCATATAATGAGAGAAACGTGTTTACTTAGACTTCACTACTCCCTAGATATCTTTCATTAATTGACTAGTTTGTTACAATTGCGTGGATGACGGGTTATATTCCTTAATACCATTCGTGGGTCCGTGTACGATCTTCCCCAACTCTATAAGCTTCTGCCTCTTCCTATGTTGAGCCAACAACTAGCTCCTAACATGACATCCTTAGTAGTCACTTATGCATTAAATACAACCATTAAAATCGTAGTACACATCCAATTCATGTTTCTTAAGACGTTCAAGCAAGTTACCAATTGGAGATTAGCCAGTTTTCTTAAGCCTAACATCGAAATCATTCATCCACAACAATTAATAACAAACAATCAACCAATAATCAATAGCTAGGTTTCATTACATCTAAGCAAACACAAACAAACCTATCCTAGCATGTTAATGTAAAGACAAGCATAAGATAGAATCAAACAACACATAGACATATTGAATGATTATTGGAAGACTTATCTTTAATCAAACATGGATGAAAGAAGGGTTTGAAACCCTTACAAGAAGGTGAAAATTCGACCCAGGGTTTATGGTAAAGTTCCTCCAAAAGTTCTCTCTCTAATGAATGAAAATTACAAAATTATATATAGAGAATACAATCTGACGGCGTCACATTATACATGTGACGCCGTCAACTAGCCGCCAATACTCTCCTCGGATTGCCTAGATCCAGATCTGACGCCGTCACTTGTTATTCTTCACTTGGCCATCTCCTTACAATTTGTACGTGACGGCCTAGGCGTCATTAAGGGTGACGCCGTCACTCTTGTCGTGTAAACTTCATATCCACCTCTTTGCCAACACATGACGCCGTCACCTGTAGAGCGTGACGCCGTCAGGTACTGTTTCCAGCTTGATTTTGGAGACTTTGTCATTTTCTTTACTTTTCGCTCAAAAAACGTTCAAAATGCTTCCTTTTCCAGGTTTCTTCTCCAAAGTACCTAAAATGACAAAAGGAACGATTTGAGGCAATATTTGATCAAATAATCACGGCTTAGGGCTTAAATGACCCCCTAAAAGCGTAACACTTTTCGCCTCATCAGTCAACATGGTAACTTGAAGTACTTGAAGAAAATCCATTGAAGACTAAAAGGTATGCTTTTCTTTTATGTCCATCGCTATAAGTTGCATGCTTAGATAAATGATTAGTTAAATTAATGCTTAGCTATACATATATTTTTTTGTAACTCTTATACATATATACGTTCATAGCAGCTTATATACTTATAACCTAGAAACATCATTAGTTGACTTTCCTAGGAACATAATGAAATTGTTCATTGTCGAACAAAATAGAAAATGGAAATCTTCTGTATCCACTATTAACAAACTCATGGTGATGAAGTGAAATGATTTAAGCGGATTAATCGTTAATATAGAAGTAGGATTAGATCCCTCGCGTAAGAAAACTATGGATGAAACAAGCTCTCACAGACTATGGCATTAAGTTAGATAAGTGTGCATCAACAAAGAAGCTATAGATGTTAGGATATACCCCATTCAACACTCTCGCATCAAACATATAGAATTACGTCATCACTCACTTATGATCATATGTTATGTAGAAAAGGATAACATATGACAATAGGCTTAACCAATCATCTTGAGCATGAGATCTTTGATAAACATCTTTTAAAATCTATGATTAATGATATTTGTTGTCAAAAATCTAATATCTCTAACAATATGCAAAAACCTCACATTTTGGAAAAATAAAATTTCAAATGACTATCCCACTTTTCCAATAACATGTTTCACTGTCAATATCCACAACTTTGTTTTGATCAAAATCTATGACTGGGAAAATTTTCTTTACCTTTTATTAACACACTTTGAAGTAAAACTCAATCTATTCTATTCAAATCTACGTACAAACCTATTTCCAAGCATTGTTGAATAATGCTAAAAACGTTTCTTTAAATCATGCATGACGATCTCATATTTGTCATCTATACTTATGTACATGACACTTATAAGAAAATCAAAACAAATCATGAGGACCACGGTTCGTCTATTTAGATTTTGTTTGTCACAAGTCTAGAAGTCCATGCTATCTTAAGTTCCCATTTATTGCGCATAGATACACATTAGAATCCATCAAATAGTTCATTAATCTTACTACCTACATATAATTAAGAATATACTTGGTGTAGTTTATTGTTTCCTAGTCCATATATATATTACTTGATTGATGAGTATGTTTACATGATAGATGAAATTACTTGGTTGGTTAGTCTCTTTAATTGACATGTTTTGCATAAATATCCATTACATGCATAATTACCTCAAAGAGTTGGACTTGCTTGAAACAAAACCTGAAAACATAACCCTTTCTACAAATTTCTGCCAAAAACCCATTTCTGGTAATCTGGGAACCAAAAGATGGGTGCCCCCCCTTAAATCATAAGGCGGCCCCCCTTAAATCATAAGGCGGCCCCCCTTAATATTTAAGGGGACCGGCCATTTGATGGTCGGGATTTCAGAAACCTTTCATTTCTCACAATCTCCACTCATATCATCATGTCCTCTCCCATAAAACCAAAACCAAAAACCTCAAGGTTAGCTAAGATGACTGAGAAACCCATTTGGAGAAGAAAGCCAAACATCCATAAAAAGCCTATCTAACCAAATGCTGTTGTTAAACATCTAACACCAAATTCCTCCAATGTCTCCAACTACACATTCAACCCTCAAACTCACTCAAATGAACCCTTCCTCAATCCTCATAATCGTCAAGCATCCACCTATGCTCCCAACTACGTACCTACATTTCATCCATTTCCTCCAAACAATCCTTTTGTTGAAAAATCTCAACCTCCAAACAACAATCAACATTACATCCCTAACACCTCACTCTCTTTCCCACCAACATTACATGTCAACAACATTTACACATGTTACTGAAATACAAGTCATAAAATAATAAATTTGTCAAAATGTAATTAAGTTTCATAATAAACCCTCAAGTTATATGAAATTTACACTTTTAACCCAAAAGTTAAATATATTACAATTTTAGTCTAAAATTAACACATTTACAATCTAAGCCCAAATCTTTCCCAAATATTACATATTGATACTCAAAAGTTTTTACATATTCAGTTTATAACCATAGGATATCAAAATGACAGTTTCCACCCTATCTTTCACAAATGTTACATTTTTAACCCTAGTTGCGTATAATTTGCAGTTTTAGGCCAAAAATCATAATTTTCAAAGTTTGTCATTTCTGTTTATTAAATAAGTTCCCAGTAGCTTATCTGAGCTTATAAAACAACTTATTTGATAAAGATAGCTTAATATGGTGTTATTGGGCTTTAAGGCCCATTTGTATGAAAAAAGTATATATTGCGACAATTTTAAATACGACAAGCTTAGAGGTTTATAAAACAAGTTCAGAAGCTTAATAGCTCAGCTTATCGTCATAGCTTATTAGTTGGGTCATCATAGAAATGGGTTGGGCTTAGAAGTCCATAAATGGGTCGCGTTAAATAAAGAAAACGAGCTCATTTCTAAGTGACTAGACAAAGACGACAGTTAAGAAAATGCATGCAACGTTTAATATTTTTCGTCCAAATGTTCTCATTTCATTTCAAACTTATTACGCATTCATGTTTAGCTCATTCATTGAGTCATATATGTAATTTGGTCATGCAAGCCAACGAGTAAACTTTAAAAGTTTTAACGTGAGTATTTCCATTTTATACGTGAAACAAAATATGGTACGAGAGTAAATGTCGAGACGAACGGAACAATGTGATATAAATGAGTGTGAATGTATTGAAATGGGTTGTAGAATCTTACTACACCACAAATGGTGGGAAGGAAACGAATGAAGATAGGACGAACGTAAAAACAATTCCAAGATAACACCAACGTTTCCAAGACCTTTCACCCGTCACGTAACAACACCAAAACATCATAGAACTTGTAAAAATATTCACTAACGCCCTCTTGTTCTTCCTTCTTTCTTTCTCGTTCAACAGGTACAAAGAAAAGAGTGGATAATGCATAGATAGATTGCTGAAATATATTCTAAAGGGTCGGTTAGGTTTGTGCATTGTTTGTTTATTTCCCTTCTGGTCCCCAACGTGTGAACATACAAGACATAGGGTGTGTTAGTTTGTAGGAATAAAAAGAAAAGGCACTTTTGTGTCTTGTAGAGATGAGACATATAGGGTTACGTTTATAGAAATGAATTAAACAAAGAAAGGGGTGTGCGTTTGATGTACATGTGACGCAAAGAAAGTGATCGAGGAGTGTTCAAAAAGAAGTTGTAAACCCGACGTATAAAGTTTAAGTTGGTTAGGGACGTTTAGAGCCCAAAGTAACGTTTTATTAAATGAAAACGTTTGATGCTTGAGACCAAATAAATAAAAAGGGCACGTTTGAGGGTTAGTAAAGCATAAACGAATCACTTGGCTCAAAAAGATAAAAATTATAATTTTTAGAAATGAAATGTCAAATTTGATAATTGCTGTCCATGGTTAACCTTTGACGTTTGTTTTGCCTTCGAACATTCGCAAAGTATAATTTTTTTTGTCATTCGTGATTCTTGGATGGAAGCTTAATCGATATATATAAATGTGGTGCGAATTCGTTAGGTGAAATGTGATGAAATCGAGACCAAGTGTAAGTGTTTCAAACGATTTATATATAAATTTTTAAAAGGGTTAATGGGCTTGGTTTAGTTTTTAGGCCCAAGATAAATGGATTAAGGGTCCGTATTGTTTATTTAAGGTGTAGGCCCAAAGAGAAAAGGAAATTTTTACGGGACGTTACAATTAGAAACTTGTTAAATAACACTAGTTGACCATTTTTACATAAAAACCAAAGTGGTAGGACCCACTATCGGAAATAGACCCATAAATCCTTTCATAGACTAAAGAAACTTAAGAACGACTAATTTAAACTCATGACACATATTTGGAACCCTTAAATGTGATTTTGAACAATTTAATATATTTTGAACTCTTAGACTTAATTTGAACTTTTGAAGTAATTTGAACATTTTTTACTTAATTTGAACCCTTGGATTTAATCGAACCCTTGTAACTTGTCTTGACACTTATTTATATATTATGTACCAAGCATAATTGAAATAATAATCTATAAGGCATATAGACATACTTACCTTATTATTTTAGAATTTGAGATACGCATATATGTCTAGGTTGCTCGTAGTAGACTTGCGGTTTATTAATCACTACATTCACTTTGATTGTTCACTTGGCTTTCGATAAGTCCGTAGCCCCACTTTAACTCTTTAAATTGTTTATAAACCCACTGAGGGAGATACATGCTATTTTATAATTTGGATACAAATGCTTTAAACTATATGCTTACCTGAAAGTATTGTTGCTTAAGTACCGTTATTGCCAAAAACAAGTCCCTACCATCATGAAACATTAATCACTTTCGTGCAAACACGAATATTGTGAATAGGCCTATTGGGATTGACGAGTTCTGTTTGAGTTGATTTTATAGACAACCAAATATACTATATTTGAATAGCTAGATAAATGGCAAATTATCCACACGGGACCATTATTATTCTATATATATCACGTCTTGATATATATACAGTTAACGTTTGAGTTTCATAAGCTTAGAGCAATACTTACTAATTACGCATAATTGTATTCGTTGCAATTATTATTTTAACTCTGAAATCTTGTGGTCCATTATTTATTTATGAACATGTGAATTTCACTTAACATTTGTGTTGACTTTTTAGCATGTTTTATCTCAGGTCCTTAAGGTAATTGGCAAGCATGAAATCGCACGGAGAATGTTTTGATGGCTTGCATTGTGTTATTATTCGATAAACTCTTGAAAACTATTATCTTAATACATTATGTTTTATAAAACTATCTGGGGCCTCTTGTAACTCTGATATTTTATTATGAACGAATGATAAACTTTTAAAACGTCTCATTTAGAGTCGTTTTATATGATTATGACTGTTGTATTATGAGTAGCACCCTAATGATACTACTTTCCGCTGCGATATTTTGAGGGTGTTACACAAGGTGTATCTGATGTGTTTATCATCAGATATGTAAACTCTCAGTGAGTCCCTTTAGACTGATGTTCTTTCATTTAATGGTCTTTCACTCTGAATTCTCTGAGGTTCATTCAAGGTGTTTCACCTATGAGTCTTTTGGATAGCTGATGGTGTTCAGTTGTGTTAATCATTCAGTAAAGGGTAAACTTTGCTTTTTGATTTACCTTGTTAATTCTGTCAGAGAAAAAGTTTGAGTGATCAGCTATCCTAAACTTAGGCTGATATATGGTTAAAGAGTTAAGTATTTGTATTTTTAAATGCAAAAAAATAAAATAAAAATAAAAATAAAAAATGGTGAATTATTTGAAGCTCTACACAAACACTTATGAACAGTTTACGGTATCATGTTGAATGTACAAACTTACAAATTAGTGTTATATTACATGTGATATATCATGCAAATTCCTGTCCCGAAAAAGAAATCAAAAGTTTTTATTTTATTTTATTTTATTTTTTGGGTCAAAAGTGTATAAAAATTCTATTAAAAAGATAATTAAATGTTTGTCGTAGTCGTGAAATTTGTTTCATCTAAGAGTTAGCAGTTTTTGCAATATGTTATTTTTCATCAGTGTTGCAAAAATCGGCTGAGGCGGCCGATTAATCGGCGATTAATCGGCCTCGGCCTTGGAACTTGGAGGAAATTCCAAGGTAATCGGCCGAGGCGGCCAATTAATCGGGAAAAAATCGCAACTCGGCCCCCGACCGCCTCGGGACCGATTCACGATTTTTGCAACATTGTTTTTCATATAAAAGAGGAAGGATGAAAGTGAGTTTTAGTTAGAAAAAAAAAAGATAAAATGAGTGTTTTATTTTAATGAAAAGTAGTTAGCTAAAATTAGTTCTTCAATTTTGATTACTTCTATTTTGAGAAGTTGATTTTTTAGTAAGATTTAATATGGAATTTGGAGTACTAATAACCTGACCTTAAACAGTTTAGTATATATACATGGACACACGCAAAGTTCCCTTTTTCACCTCTTGGGCCCCTCCCCTCCCTCTCTCTCTCTCTCTCTCAACCCAACATTTTTATAAAAACTTTTTTCCGTTACTGTCTGTGTAACTGAAAACACATTCTCAAATGTCAACGATCTCGTCTTCTTCGTCGTCACACGACGGAGGAGACGGTAGCAGAGAGTTTGAAGAACCATTACATGCTCGTCAACGTTTCAATAATGCTGTATGGCCTGAACCTTTTCTTGACGCTCTTGCTACCCAAGTTGCCATGAATGCTGTTACCTCGCCTGGTCGTCTTGCTGCTGCTCCTGCGATATGTAATCTTTTTCAGGTTAGAACACATTGCCAGTTGTTATATTATACTTTTATATATGTGTTGTGTTTTTGTTTGTGTTTTTAGGTTTCATGCAACATGTTTATTGTGTGTGCGTTACTATTGAACATTGATTCTGATGCTGTTTTTGATTTGTATCATAGCGGTAGACTGGTAGTCCTATTTTGGAAGTTTTAGACAGAAGGTTTTAATTAATAAAAATGAGATCGCACTAGAACTACTAATAAATGGTAAACAAATACCATTTTTATATATGTTAAAAAAAATACCATTTTTATAACTACTAATAATTTCTTTTTTTTGGAAGGCAACTAATAATATCAATGTATAGTAACAACTTCCTAAACTTTGAAATAATGAAAACAATCTGAGCACTAAAAGTAGATTATATAATTATCTCAATTTTAAAATACATAGCCTTAAGTGTTTAGATAAATTAAGTGATTATAAAAGGTATCAACAACCGTGGTCTAGTGGTAAAAACACTTAACTTGTTAAGTGTGCCACTAAGAGAGTAGTACCGGATGGGTGACCATCCGGGAAGTCCTCTTTGATCACAGAGTCTGTTGATACTAGGCTTTCAAAGTCCTTCAATGAAGGTTTCAACCCACTAGGGTTCGAATCTGGAGAAGGCAGAGTTTACTTCAAATTAAGTGTCGTGCCTTCGGGCGGGTTAAGTTGAATGTTTTCCCCCACCGGGTTTCGAATTGGTCAAGGATTTCTCCGAAAGAACGGTTCAAAAAAAAAGTGATTATAAAAGGTGAAATTTAGATTATTTATTTTTCAAATCATATGATCCATTTCAAAATGTGATCCGAAATAAACTTGTTTTTCTGAAGTTTGTTATTTGAATATTGAGAAAACGGAGGTTAGGGTTTCTTGGAGTAGAGAATCTTGAAGGGATAAACTAAAAGATTTTGAAGATGAAAATACTGAAATCATACAACTTCATGATGAATGTGAATGCATTTGTCATTTCGGTAGAGAAGATGTATTAAACAAGTAAATTCTAGAATTAGGTCTGGCATCAGATCCTCAAGTTGATATGCTAGTACTCTTTATTTATATTTTTAGTAATGCATGAAGTGAATTTGGGACGGTACAAAAGCCTAGCTATTGTTGGTTGGGAAAAGAAAAATATACGTAGTGATATTTATTTTTTCAGTATAATTTTCTTCATTTTCTTTTTCAAGCACGATTACAACACTTATATACAAACGAAAGAGTATCCTCTAAAGTAACTATAGTGAAGTCGGGAAAGTGCGAGCCCTTAGATTTGATCTAATGGCTCAAATCAAAAAGATTTTGATTTGAGTCATTAGATTTGATCTAATGGCTCACACTTCCCCGACTTCACTAAAATTGTTTTTTCAACCTTAGAGGATCCTCCTCTTATACAAACGGTCAAACTTGTAGTAAATTGAAAGCAATACGCGTACTATATGTCAAGGTTTTCGAGAATGATATCTTACTTAGAATCGTTTTCGTATTTGCAAGATCGAGATTTTAAGATCTTACTATAACGTTATTTTCTTAATAGTGTTTGTAATATTATACAAATCTACAAATTATCATATTTCATGTGAATGTTTTATAGAAATATTGTCGTAAATTATAATTATAAAATGTTTAAGAAGATTAACATAATACGAGTATTTTTTTTTTAATTCTATAATACATAATCCATTACTTTATGGGCTTTTAGTTTGTGGTTCGAAAATGTAAGATTAGATTAGATCTTATGGTAAAGATCTTATAAGATCTTAATCTTACAAAGATCATACGTAGGATTAGAACCGTTTTTACTTTGTACTATCGTAAAATCGTTAGATATTAACCGCTCAAATATGCACTAATAAGTTATTAGCAAATGACTTGAGGATTCTCAAGTCATTGACAAAAAGGCCTTATACCGTATGTTAAAAGGCTTTTAATGACTTTCTTGTGTCATAAAATTTTAGAGAAAACTTTTATTAGAGATGCCCGTTAGACTAATGGTCACATCGGTGCACTTTTCACATTAGCGTTACCTAAGCTTTTTCTCTTTTTACAACCTTTCAACTTTCATCTGTAATGCTCACCACTCTCCTCATATTTCATTAAAATACTCACTTTATATAAAAATACATCACAAAATACCCATATACACTCACAAACCCAGTAAATAATAATAAGAACACCATGAGGGACCCACATTTTGCACTATAGGAGTGAGGCAAATCACCTCTATTCCTTTTTTTTGTCATGTCATGCGTGAGTTACTAGATGGGTAACGGGGCTCACGAGTGAGGGTGCACTTGAGAAAACCCCGCTATTGCCGCCTTACACGTAAAATTTCCTCGCCAGGTTACCTTTAGATTAAGTTTACAAATCATTTTATATTTATTTATTTTATTGTGAAATACCACATTCATTAAATTTTTACAATAAATTATGATATGGCAAGTGAATTAGATCAATCATATCTTCTTCAAAAGGTGAAGAGTGGTGGGATCACCTTGTCCCATGCTTCTTAAAGATGCCAACCGAACCCTCCCCCAAGGACCCGGTCTTAGGCAATGAGCACATGTCCCAGTGACTGTACTCTTATCAGAATGTGGGTTTTAAACCCTGACCATTTTCTGCAATAGGCCTCTTGTTGATCAGTCAATCTGAGCATTTGCGGTGAGGGAATGGTACCAATTGAAAGTTTTTAGGCTAATCGAGAGATTTGAATCCCGGTCTATTGATACAAGTCTGAAATCTCTTACCAATGGACTAAAAACCCATTTGTTTGAACAACCATATTTTATAATGTTTTCTTTTTCATAGTTTTCACCCATCATGTTTACATGATACATGTGTTTGTGAATTTTGTTTTGCAAGTTTTTGTGAAACTATCATTTCTCTTATTTATTACGGAGTTTTTCTTAACTTATATTTTGGTCTTAAAGATATGACATGATGTTTAGGGTCCGGTTGGTTTGGGTTTTAGGTGTTCTTTTGGTGTTTATTTTTCGGGTGTTTGCTAGCTTGTGTTTGTGTTTTTGTTGGGTTGGTCTCTTTCTTGGAGCATTGTTGGTTGTATTTGTTTTAGCCTCTTTCTAATTTAAGTTGAGGTTGTTTTAATATAGCTTTCCTTTTAATTAAAAAAGAAAGAATGAAAGAAAAAAAAGAAAAAAGATATGACATGATGGGTTCAGCGTGACATCTCTGGGATTTTGAGAGTTAATTAATTGCAAGTTGATAGATGGAAGGTGCAGGTTTGTCTCTTCTTTCCAAAGAGGGACAATACTGTTTTTCTAGGGTCTTTTTGACATTGCTTTCTTGGAAATGAAAGAATAAAAAAGTCATTCAAACCCTTTTGACACTATAGCTTTTGGCCATATTTCGGTTAGGATCATAACCCAAGACACCCTTGTCTCTTTCCAGAAAATAAACATTAGTATGAAATTTTCGCTAATTTTGTGTAGAAAGCTCGTGTAAAATCTTGAAGTTCACTTTCTATGTATTTCATACTATCAAAAATAATGCCTTCTTTGTGATACCAGGAGGTTAATGCTGCTGCTTGCAGTGGGGTTAAATCAACTACTCTCTCCGTCCCATATTAATTGTTTACAATAAAATCTTTGGATGTCTCAAATTAAGTATCCATTTATACCTTTCAACCAATAATATGAGACTTTCGTGGGTAAAAATAATATTTGATTGATGTAAAGTTTAATTAGTGGATCTTCTAAAACTTTGTGCATTATGAAAGTTGACACTTAATATGATACGGAGGGAGTAATATTGATAGCATATTTATTTTACTGAAACACTTTTTCAATAATAAATATTCACTTTTATTATGTATAAAGTTTAAAAAAATCTCATTAAGTAAACTTTTTACAAATCAATATCATCTCTTTATACTAAAAAGTAGTAATAAATCTTCCCATTGGTTGAAATAAAAATGAACACTTATTTTGAGATATCTTAAAATTATAATGTAGCCACTTAAGTTGGAATTAATACTATTATAAAAAGGTTTGTATTGAAGATGCTCATATTTCTCTATTGGAAAAACTTTTCCTCATTAGAGACAGACTTTTTGGCCGATCACTTGAACCTCAAGCTTTTGTCTAATTAACCATCTTTTCCATATTTATTTTATACCATTTTAATATATATTGTATCTTTAAAGACTTTTTTCATTGGAACAAAAGCTTTTCAAAGGTTTTATTTAGAAAGTCTTTAGAAAAAAACTAAAACTATTGTAAAAGGCTTGTATTGAAGATGTTTTATTAGCTTTGTCACAAATAGTGCTCTAAACACCAAACATCTTTTGAACATCTCAAATGCAAGCTTTTTACAATATATTTTCTTCAGAATTTTTATTAAAACGGTTATCGGAAAATCTTTTCACTATGAGAGACAAAGACTTTTTAAACAAGGAATTGAGTTTCCTCATGCTTTTGCCTAATTTAGCTATGTATGTCATCTTTATTTTATGGGATGTGATTTGCACACAAAATGTTATTAGGACACTTATATTTCATGCATAAATAGAGTGTTCTAATATTTTGAAAGTGTGCAAATCAGTTTCTTTATTTTATTTTATTTTCCACCTTAAATGACTTTTGCTTTGGACCAAAGCTTTTTAGTGGTTTTTTAGGAAGAGATTTTTAGAAAAAGCTATTGTGAAAAGTACTATAAGTTTGCATTAGAGATGCCATGTTCAATATAAACACATTAGTTTGGTATAATTGTTTGTGGTACATACGCTTACACGAACACAAAAACCACACAATGGATGGGAAGTACGTAGTAATAATGATACTAAAGATGCATATACGATCACAGAACTTTTAGAAAAGGGTCGCTATCCATAGATCAGTTGAGGTCAAAGTTTTGACTATCCAACAAAAAGATAAGACCCACACTTTGTCGCTTTCAAAGTAATCTATATGGCTTTATTTTTTATCACCTTTAGTTGCTTGCCTTTTTGCCTTTGTTTGTTTCTTTTCTTTTTCTTTTTTGTTTTCGGGAGGCACAAAACACATATCTTATGTTTATAATACATAAAATGTTTTTAGTAGATCTATGATTCTATATATATCTTCCTGAGGTTGTACTTTTTGGTGTACCTTATCCTCCTGCCCCTCATCCCTCATTATTATAGTACACACATTTTATGTTTGAACAATCTTTTAGGGTTTATTATGCCCTGTAAAATATTAGAATAAGTAATTCTCAATTCAATAACCTGCTTTGCTACAGTTATTACGATGAGAGAATCTTCAAAAAAACTAATCTTTTGTCCTCGCTTTTTATTATGATCAAACTGACTTTGGCTTTTTGGTATGAGTCAGTCTTTATAAGTTAACGGACATCAAGTTACGTCCAGCTTCTTTGGCTTCTTAGTATGGCTCGGTCTTTATATGTTGACCTGGCTTCTTAGTTTGGCTCGGTCTTTATATGTTGACCTCTAGAGTTACATGACGAAACCGCATAAGCTGTAAATTTACGATAGTATTTGCATAAAGTTTCAAAGTACGTTAGTTTTTGGAACAAATAACATGAGAACTAATGGATGAAATGTACTCTTTTCGGGATATATATATATATATTTTGATGGTATATGTAAAGCAAACTTTGATGGTATATAAAATTTGTGGTAGTAAACATGAGTTGTGGTCATGGTTGATGAGTACCGCTAGTGAATAGTTATAGCAGCAGAGGGAACAGTAACTGGGCTTGATGGTACTTAATGTTTACACAAATAATTATTAAGAAGAAGAAAGAAGAATAAAATGACAAGACGAAACGCTACTAAAGTTAAAAGAAAATTAAATAAAGGAAAAGGCCTGGTAGCACACTGCAAATTGGCAGTGACAGTAGATGTAGCAATAGGAAGAGATTTAAGTTTCTAGGGCATCAGGTGATCTACAAATGTATAAGTATAAAGCTGTATTTTCTTATTCTCCGAGCTACCCTTCATTCTGACCAATTTCTGACTCCCAACATTAACTTGCATAAATATAACAGTAACATCACATTTATTTATAGAAAATGATATATCTTGTGATCCTTGACAAAATAAAAAATAGAGAGATCACTTGTTTCATAAAATATGAGTAGAGTTATATTACAAACCAAACATTCCTCACATACCAAGGGATTTATCCCCACCATCCATCTAAAAAGGAAATCAATGGTTGAGATTAAAAAGATTTTATTATTTCACTCATTTTTTATAATTTAAATATCTCTTAAACCGTTAATCGTTAAGCGAAAATAATTACACCATCGCGACGGGCATTTAATTACCTTTCTATAGACGGGCACTTTGATATACTTTCGAAAAAAAAAAAAAATCGTTTTTTTCATGTTTTTTTTTCCTGACCGATAAAAAAAATCATATATGATATTGCATATCATATATGATATGCAAAATCATATATGATATTACATATAATATCATATATAATATCATATATGATATTACATATCATATATGATATGTAATATCATATATGATATTATATATGATATTACATATCATATATGATTTTTTCGGCCACGAAAAAAAAACGTGAAAAAAATGAAAATTTTTTTTTTTTGTCGAAAATATATCAATTAGCTTATCTATAGAAAGATAATTAAATGCTCGTCGTAACGGTATATTTTTTTTCGCTTAACGATTAACGGTTTGAAAGATATTAATATTTGAAAAAAAAGGATGAAAGTGGGTTTTTTAAATTGTTAGGATTAATCTCATCCATTAGATCAAATAAAGATGGAGGGTGGAGATTAGTCCCTTGGTATGTAAAAAAAGTTTGGTCCTCAAATGATCTTTACTCCATAAATATTACGAGTATTAATTATGTGTTTTTAGGGAGTGATTCTAACATTTTGTTTTTGATTTGCACATTTTTACAAACAGACAAAATACTCGTAAGATGTAAGCTTGTTTCCACTATAAAAAGCATTAAATGGACGTGACATAATAAAAATGAAAAATGAGCAGATCAATTCTTTTAATTTTATGTGTCAGTTTTTTTTTTTTTTTTTTTTTTTGATAAGTTGGATTTTTTTAATTTAATTAAGAGAATGCTATTAATATGTTTACATGAAGTTAATTACTCCATCCGTCCTAAATTATAAGTTCATTTTGACTTTAAAGTTTAATAAATTCTCACTAACTAATTTATTAACCAACCAAATATCTTTTCTCTTTACTTAAATGTTATTTGATTGGTTGAAATAGAAAAATGAACAAGTGTTTTGGGACAACGAAAAACAAGAAAATGGATTTATAAATTGGGACGGATGGAGTATAATTATAGTTATTTCGATATGATCTCTAGAGTACTATAGATTACAAAAAAATCTTAGTTTTGTTATGATTAGAAAAATGTATGTTTTGTTTATGTTAAAGCAAGCTTCCTCCCATCATATTTTGTCTGTTTTTTATTTCTCTTATAGCTAGCTTTCTGCATGCTTTAAATAGCGCATGAACCATTCATCTGTCATAGGATATACCCCCATGCTGCTAAATTCTTTTGTCTTGTGTTTTGTGTAAACATTAAGTAATACTCCATGAAAGCATGATTAACACCATGATCCTATGTGCTTATGTACAATTATTTACAATATAAGATGATGCTTACATATGACAAATTAGTGTGTATAAATAACGTTCCGTGATATGAGTATTGAATAACAAAGATCTAAAGCAGCAATCTGAGACTCTGAGTAGCTATTAACTACATATGTTTACTTAGTTTTGTGTAAACATCATAGAAGTTTTTGAGACCCTTAAATGTAATTGAGGGCGCAGGTTTTCATGTATCGTTGGGAAGATAAATGCACCTGATGTGTTTAGCTAAATAAAATCAAGGTATGCGCATAGCACTAAATAGGTAATGTGAATGTGTTGAATTGAAGAAATTTGTTGGTATTTTCCTATGGGGCAAACGAAAACTGTAGACCTTGTCAAATAAGGTTTTGTTTGTTTCATCACCGAAAACTTGCAACTCATGAAATTTGATTTTCCAATTTTAGTAAAACATTTGCCGTTGAAAAGAACAGTTTTGGAAAACACCTCCAACTTTGCTTGTTTGCTTTTCAAACACCCCAACTTTGTTTAAATCCCTATAATAAAATTTATGATTTACTGTTCCATTTTTTTTTATAAGTAATCGCAATCGCTTACGGGAGTTAATAATCTAAACAACAGACCTAGTGACACATTTGTGTACTAGGCTGTTAAGATCGACATCTTATTATGGATCGTTTTTATCTTTTCAAGATCGGAAACGTTAGATTGGATCGAGATCGAAAGATCCTACTTAAATGTTCAAATGTCTTGTACGTTTAGTAGTTCGTACTTAAATGTTCAAATAACGTAATGGAAGTGAAACTTACGTTGGTTCAAAATACTAATTTATCTAATGGATGATTCAGGACGGTTAATATTTTAGTCTCAATATCTATATATTTTACGCTTATATGACACTTATGGTTGCTCATGCTTGTTTTATTATTTCACTTTAACAAAATACATTCGTTTATAGTTTCTTTGTTTAAATATGAGTAAATTGCAAAAATCGTCCTTGTGGTTTTGGTCAAATGGCATATTTTGTCCGTATGGTCCGGAAAGTGCAAGCGGCCTCCCTGTGCATTAAACTTCAAAAGATCCTATAGAGGATTGACTCGTTTTCTCTTAATAGAATCATAAACTAGTACGATCTTAAGAGCTACATCGCAATTTTAACAGTTGTACATTAAACTATTTGTCATTTAGGGACACATTAAAATGTGTCAAAATATCTGAGATCCTAGTGACATTTTCTGAGAAAAAGGTTTGGTTTGCCTGTAGGGATGGCAACGGGGCATGTTTGGAGCGGGGCGGCTATCCCCATCTTCAAACCAGATTACCAAAGTTTTCTCCAAACCCGCCCCATATTGGGGATCTTATTGAGGTGTCCTTTTTGGGTGCAATTCTCTACCAAAGCCGCACTATTTCACATTTATTATTAATTTTAGAAATAACTTGAAGAATTAAAAACCTATTAATAATCAATTACAAACAAGCTTTATTAAGTTTTCAAAGATAGTATTATACATAAATAATAATAAATTATACCGTCAAAAATTAAATCTTAAAAAGACGAGTTTTTGTAATCACAATTTTGCAATCTTACAAAGATAAAAAAAAACCTAACAATATTAGAGTAATATTTTTTTATTACCTAAATAATACTAGTAACAAAATACTATATAGGTATAAATATATTTGTATATTACCGTCAAAAATTAAATCTTAAAAAGACGAGTGTTTGTAATCACAATTTTGCAATCTTACAAAGATAAAAAAAACCCTAACAATATTAGAGTAATATTTTTTTATTACGTAAATAATAACAAAATACTGGCGGGGCGAGGATTCCCTCTCCTCGCCCCAAACCTGATTAAAATCCCTGTTTAGGCCCTAAACCCTCCCCGTTACCCGATTACCATGTCCTGCCCCCCAATTACTTCATGTTTCGCATTTTCCCGTCGGTTTTGGGGTTTTCTGCCATTGCTATTTGCCTGGTTAACACTTTATAGATTATCAAAAGGTAAAAAATGTTTTCACACTTCTTTGTATGACTAAAGAGCGTTACAGACCCAACCTGTGCTGCTAGTTTCTCTTCTAATTTTTCTTGTGTTGGTAAAAGACACAAACGTATGCCTTCTATACATTTGCGACACTGTTTTGATATTCGATGACACTTTCACAATTTAGTTACTTTTTCTTAACAACATTTTACATGAAAAAGTATGCATTAGGCAAAAATACTATCAATCTATAGATCTAAAATACACCCACAGATTGACTTAAAAGCGAATCCATAGGGAAAGATGACACCAGAGAATTTACAGGGAATTCAATATGCACATTGAACTGAAAACAATACTTTTAGGTTCATTATATGAGAATATATATAAGAATTAGAACCCAAAAACCATTGATCCTCCATAAGCAATAACTCTTCAGATGATAATGTCTTTTTATTGCATTCGTAAGACTTGATTGTTTCATTTGTCTAATTTTGTTCCATTGCAGGTTTGTAGAACATGGCGTACGGCATCCCAGTCTGACGTCCTTTGGCAAACCCTTACTCGACGTGTATGGCATCGCAACAACCGCCACCACGCTACTTGGCGTGACGAATACATTTACCGCCACAGAACCGCTAGAAACTTCCGTATGCATAGGTACATGTACACCACCCTAAACTTCCCTCCAAACGATAATAATGCAAACAACGAAAGCCTCATTTGCCGCCGTCTGGCACTATCTGATTACCACATTGCTGCGGGATTTTCTGATGGATCTGTTCGCCTATTTCACCTCCCCACAAGGCTTCACTTGTCTACCTTCCACCCGCATCAACGTAATCAGCTAGGTCCATTCTCACGTGCTGTTAGTGGGATGTTTTTTATGGATAACAGGCTCGTTTTTGCCTCCCTTGATGGTGATATTCATGTGGTGTCTATCAACGTTCCAGGAGCCCCTCGGAGGGCACACCTGGGTGATGTGGTTACTGATGGCGTCCTCGTGGATTTCACTGGTGATAACCAGTGGTGGGTTGGGCTTTACGCAGGTTCTTGAATTATATTTGCATAAACTACCAACATATCTTTTTATTTGTTTCGTTTTAGTTATTTTAGTCATCTTTTAATGATTTAGATGTACAAAAAGAAGTACAAGGACTATAATGTCCCAAATGAAAAACTATTTATGTATTATATGAACATAAATTTTTTTTCGTCTTCATTACAAGCATAATTCACATTATATCTTATGATTGTGTAGGTGTTCCAAACCGCGCCTTTCATGTACGAAACGGCAATACCGAAGAACTTTTGTTCATAGGTGGCACATTGACTGACCCAGACGCAGTAGATGGTTGGCACTTGCTAACAGACCTAACTGAGCACGTTGGTCGGATCCGCATAGCAAGTGATGATCTGGCAGTGGGTTTCACAAGCAGCAGGGTTATAGTATTTGATTTAAGAACCCAAGTGATATTAGGAGAGGAAGAGAGGCGGATAAATGTAGGTGGAGCCGATGCTTATGATAAGGCTCTTATGTTCGTAAATAGGGGCTTAGCTGATGTACGTCATGTACGGCATGTGGGTTGTTTGGTGGAAAAATGTGGGTTTATGGCTAGGGGTGGGTTGGTGCTTGGTTGTATAAATGGCGGGTACTCGTTTATTTGTGTTGGGGGTAGGATTAGGGTTTGGGAGTTGGATCGTGGTGAGCATTTGTATGCTTTAAGAGAAAGGATAGGGGATGCAACTGCCTTGATTGCCGATGAAAGGTATGTAGCAGCTTCTACTAATGATAACACCATTCATCTATGGGACTTTGGTGCACACTTGTAGCTATAGACTTGTACATGCTCATAGAAAGAAAAATGAAAAACACGAGGAATTTCGGACATTATGGTTGATGTGTGTTTTTCTGCTCTCCTTCGGACATGGGGGTAAGAAGCCAGTGAGTGTGAAGGCTCGCGCTCCACTTCTCCGGAAATGGGTGGATCCAGATGGGACTTAACACAATGGTTTTTCTTAGAATTCTGTTTCATTGTGCGTGTGTTTGTTGACAGTTTTAAAATTTCTGTAGGAAATCATTTGACATTGATTATTAATTGGGGTATAGTGAATGTTGTAGAGTGTTGCATTTTGCATGGTTATGCAGATTGCAAACTGGTGAAGAAGATTTTAATCTGTAAATTCAATTAATAGAATCGCTTGTTTTGTCTTCCTAATGCTCGGTCAATAAGCCTGCATGAGTTCAACTCTAACAAAACAAGTTCATGATTGATGATTTAGGTTGGAGGTATATTATATGTACAGTGTCTGTTTTAGATTTGGTAAAAGCTGTAAAACACTAACATAATTACGTTTTCGTTATAGTATTCGGTATGAGTTACACTTTAACTCAGTGTCACGTTAGCGCTACATGAGCTTTAACCTTTTTACCTTAAAAAAAATAAACCATTATCATCACTCAACCTTAACTCAACTTTAACTCAATTATTTTCAAATTCAACCCCTAAACTAAAACTAATAATTCATTTAATAAATCACATAACATTAAATATTAAACATTACAATACGAAATATAAAAAACATAAATTAAAAAAAAAAAAAAAAAAAAAAACCCCCAAAACATAGAAAATTTAAAAACATACGAATTACAAATACTTATTCATCGTCTTTGGAATCTTCTTGTTATTGTTGTCGTTGAAGATATTTATGCCAAACATGCTCCATAAGGTCTAGTTGGAGTTGAGTGTGCGTTCCTTGGTCGCGTATTTCTTTTGCCTTGCGATGATTGATATCACATCTGTCGACTCATCTTTCTTGCCTCATACGTGGTAACAGATCCACCTATAGTTTGTCATACCCACGCAGTGCAAACTTTTGATCTTTTAAAATCATGTTATGCAAAATAATGTAAGAATACCTCAACGTCCTTGAAGCACACCAAAAGCACGTTCGACATCCTTTCGTGCACTTTCTTGTTTCCTTCTAGAATAACCATGTTTTTCGTCAGTTGTTGCCGAGAAGGATTTGACGAAAGTTGCCCACTGTGGGTAAATTTCGTCAGCTAAGTAATATCTCTGTTCGTACCTGGTTCCATTTACCATATAAGATGCTTTTGGGGCTTCGATAAGAAGAATGTCGTCAAATAACGGAGAGTTATCTAAAATATTAATATCGTTATTTGCCCCCGCAATCCCGAAAAATGCATGCCAAATCTATAAATCTTGTGAAGCAACAGCTTCAAGCATTATTGTTGAGTATTTTTTTTATCACCCCTACCAAATTGCCCTTTCCAAGCCACCGGACAATTTTTCCACGCTCAATGCATGCAATCAATGCTACCATACTTATTCATCGTCTTTGGAATCTTCTTGTTATTGTTGTCGTTGAAGATATTTATGCCAAACATGCTCCATAAGGTCTAGTTGGAGTTGAGTGTGCGTTCCTTGGTCGCGTATTTCTTTTGCCTTGCGATGATTGATATCACATCTGTCGACTCATCTTTCTTGCCTCATACGTGGTAACAGATCCACCTATAGTTTGTCATACCCACGCAGTGCAAACTTTTGATCTTTTAAAATCATGTTATGCAAAATAATGTAAGAATACCTCAACGTCCTTGAAGCACACCAAAAGCACGTTCGACATCCTTTCGTGCACTTTCTTGTTTCCTTCTAGAATAACCATGTTTTTCGTCAGTTGTTGCCGAGAAGGATTTGACGAAAGTTGCCCACTGTGGGTAAATTTCGTCAGCTAAGTAATATCTCTGTTCGTACCTGGTTCCATTTACCATATAAGATGCTTTTGGGGCTTCGATAAGAAGAATGTCGTCAAATAACGGAGAGTTATCTAAAACATTAATATCGTTATTTGCCCCCGCCATCCCGAAAAATGCATGCCAAATCTATAAATCTTGTGAAGCAACAGCTTCAAGCATTATTGTTGGGTATTTTTTTATCACCCCTACCAAATTGCCCTTTCCAAGCCACCGGACAATTTTTCCACGCTCAATGCATGCAATCAATGCTACCAAGCATTCCCAGAAAACCATGCCACTTCTCGTGTTTTTCATAAATACTTTTAATGTCGGCCCATCTTGGTTTTCTTAAATACTTAGGCATAAACAAATCCATAACGCACTTGTTAAAATTATCAAGACAATCACGTGAATTGTGCTAACTCATTTGCAAATACTCATCAAACGCATTGGGTGAGATGTCGTATGCCAATTGCCGTATGGCAGATATACACTTCATAAGAACACTTATACTCATTCTACCCGTAGCGTCGCATCCTACAGTAAACAATTTAAAATGATCTGGAAGAGGATCGGAAGTATAAGATTCAATAACTTTGACTATTTCTAGAAATAGTTTTCGGCTCATACGAAACCTTCTACTAAAATTCCGGTGCGTATACTTACAACCTTCTAATAAAATAGTCGTTACGCAAACGTTCTTCGGCAAGCTCACATTCACAAATATCGGGGTATGAGTCACGCGAGGTTGAGCTGCTTCTTGTTCTAACTGTTGTTGATATTTGTACGCAACCATCATAAAATCAAAGTCAGTTTCGTCTTCTACGTCTAACCAGTGCCGAGGTAATTTGTCACTTCGATTCGGATCCATTGTAAATGAACAAGGTTTTATTTTTTTAGAGGAAGTATATAAACGTGAGATTGAGTAGTGGAAGTGTGGAAAAAATGTGTGTTTAGTTATTATTTATAGTGGTGGGATTTATTTATTTATTTATTTAATACAACGGCTATATTACTCGTTTTAGGGGGTGTAAGTGATTTTTTTTTTTTAAAATTGATTTCCACCCTTAACGTTGCGTTAAGGAGTTAACGCTGCACGTTAACGCGAGTTTCACTTCAAGGCTCGGTGTGGTTAACGCGAGATTAACGCAGCCATGTGAAGGTTTAAAGCAGGTTTCATATTACGATACCAAATGCTCTTATTGTCAGATTATGGACATTATTTTAGTAGTCGTATATTAGGATCGAACTCGAGGTCGTGGGATTGCACACTTTACGTATGAAGAGTAAAAGAATAATTATTTATAAATGTTATATATAATTATTAATAAACACAAAACTAGTAACGACCGTTAGTATTTAACGGAGAATGGCTAACGATCGTTAGACGAAGATTAGGAAAGTAATACTTGTGAATAATTGGAAATAATAGAAGGTTCCAGAATCCCCTTGGGGAAGCTATGACCAATCGGCCAAGGGAGGGATTCCACCTCCTTTGTGCCTTGAGCTACAAGTAATCACAAGTATATAAACACCTCATGGGATATTATTTTCTCATAACTTGTACACACATTCTAGGTGTTTTCTCTGTCTTCTTATCCTCAAAATCGATCCATCTTTAATCCCTATAAGGGTTTCGATTTTTATAAAGCTAAAAAGTTTTGTGTTTAATTTACTTGCATAAACTTTTACTTGAATTAGTACGTGTGTACAAGAACACGATTCAAACACACTATTGTTTGATTCTTGGATTGAATTACAAAAGAGGTAAGGGGTAATTCTTATAATCCACATAAACCTTAATTAGGGTTCTTGAATTGAAGATTGCAATTGATTCTTGTTCGGGCTAGAATCATAAAGGTGCGTTTACTATTTTATATTTGGTTAATTAATTACATGTTATATGATTTTGTTATAACGCTTCCGCATATGCTCTCTTCATGTGTTTGGTTTATTTTATATGATTTTCATGATATTATAATTCCATCAGTGGCATCTAGAGCCGTTATAATGTATAATTAATTATCGAAACGCATAAAAATTGAATTTTGATTCATTTAATTACATGTTTTTAGGGTTTTCATATTCCTAACCCTAATTTTTTATTTAGGTCGATTGACCTTATTAGATATTTATGGTTTTGGTTTTGATTTTAATATGATTAGAAACCCTAGGATGTCATGTAATTGGTAATGCGTTTTAGTAAACGATCTTGGTGCAATATGTTAATTGTTAAGCATAATCCATGAAAAGTGCATGTTTGCATGGATTTTATTGTGTGATAAGTTAAATGGTTTAAATTGGATATATGAATTAATTGTTAAGTTATATCGAAACATGTAAATTTATTAATAGATGTCGAATTGGGGAAGACTCCAATATTAAGTAATCAATTATGTGCTATGTGGTATTTGTTTAGTTTTGGCTTACGCAATCGATTTATCGATGTATGTGACTCTTTTTCCATTGAAGAAGAAAACCTTAATTGAATAAATGCATTATACACCTAGACTTGATTATTAATAGGACTATTGAATAGATTTGCACGTGGCTACATGTTTATACATATTTAATTGTTATGTTATGTATATGTTTATTTGGTTGTTTTATTTATTATTATGTATTACTTGTTTTTTGTTTATTATTATGTGAGACATGTTTATAAACGAAAAAGGGTAATTTTTGAATAGAAAAATAATATGGACTAAATAAATGGCGAAATTGTTTTGGTTTTAAGAGCTTAAATTTCAAAGGATTGGTTGATTGATGTTTTTGTACGTAAGGGTTAAATAGGCTCGACCGAAGTTTACACACTATAAGATGGGTATAAGGTTGGCTTCGCATTAAATTGTGGCCTTAGATAGACAACATTCTGTCTTAACGCTCGTTTGTGTGTAAATTAGACTTACCGAACAACTATTACATGTACACTGTCATCTTAAGGGTGAATTAACCACAATTCCATAATGATTATCCGAAACACTAAGCCTTAGGGCTTGTGCAAAAGTACGATATAGTGAACGATAATTGTTGGTAATTCTTTAATTGATGAACCCGATACCTCAATCAAAACTTTGATATTTTACTCTTAGTAAATTGGTAATAAAAATGTTTTATAAAACCAATATTATGAAGTTGTATGCATGCTTCTTTATACATTATTTTGATTACGCGCATCAAAATTAATACCCTTATAAAATTAAGTCGAATGCCATCTAATTAAGAACACTTGAAGTTGTAGTTTACGTCATGTGAGAGCTTGGCTAGATTGCAATGGAGAGGTAAATTTCATAATTTCATTGCTAGCAGATCAACTGATGTAATGGATTTATGAGTTGCAGTTTTTAAGTTAGACGACTTAAATTGAGTAGGAAGTGAGATCTTGAACTCAAGGCATTAAGATGGGGATCAAACATGCTTACAATACAAATGTTTTGTGATTGTAAATCCCATAAATCTAGGAATTGGACAAATGTTATGCCAATTATTGTTCGACAATTACCTTGTTGAATACTATCATTACTAGCAGATCAACTGATGTAATGGTACTATGTCAATTTGGATCCTAGCTTTAAGAAAATACTATGGTTTATATGAATATATTTACCAATGGGTATTTTATTTTCTTAAAGATCTAATTATCGAAAATACTGAAATTGAATTTTGTAAATCGTTTTAATGTATTAATGCAACGTTCAAACCGTAAACGCACTTTGGGCTTTGGTAAATTGATTTCGTTCTGTTTTCAAACAAATGTTTGATTAAGAATAATTTACTTAAAAGACAAAAGGAGTCTCCTTTCTATGAAAGAAGAGTGAGACACAACCCTATTCCTTTTCTTGAATGAGAAAGGATAATAGGAATATTAGATATGTCCAAATTCTAATTTAACTCATAGCAAATTTTTTAATAGTTAAGAAAATTGCGAATATTTTCATAGGGATTTTATCATCCTCATTCGGTGATTAAATTCTTAATAACGAATATGATATTTGGTTAACAGAAAATTATGTATGACATTTTATGAGTTATTATAATTAGAAGCTAGACTAATTACCGCAAAATGTTTAAAAACAAACTAGTTGTTTTGACTATTTAAAAGGTGCTACATACATTGTAGGATGGTAGACCTATTATGGAAGAAATTGCATGCCCAATTTTTCAAGTTAACAACATTTGGTGGATAGTCCATCATTTACGTAGTAGAATACACTCTTTAGTGCATAAGTAATTGTTACGTATGGGCATTCAAAGGTGTAGGAAAGTTAAAAGCACACTATTTTCTTTCACTTGATATGAAACATTTACAATGTTGTCATATTTAGTGGGAGTATTGTGTACGTATTACTGAATAAGGAATTATTGTAATGATCTTTAATTCAGTGGGAGTTACAAGCTTTGACATCTTGGTTGCTAAAAATAATTACTTTCCAAGTGTAGACACTCATACTTTTAAGGATAGTCTAGTACGTTTCCTTACTAGAAATTGTTGTTCTATAACTACTCGTTATGCTAAAATCTATGACACAATCATATTGACTATATAAACAAATGCATAGCGTGTTGTTTATCAACTATATGAGGTTGTTCCATGCACAAGTGGGAGAAATGTTATCTTTAATGTGTGCAAGAAACAACTCATAAAGATATGATTTAATGGATTCTCTTGACTAAAATATAAGAGAATAACGTTCTAATATGAATTATACTAATCTAATTCAAGAAACACTTGGTGTTACAATTTAAGTTATGTGAGAGCTTAGCTAGATTGCAACAACAAGGTGAATTTCATATTTTCATTCCTAGCATATCAACTGATGTAATTGAACTATGAGAATATACAATTTCTAAATTAGATACCTATTAGAATATGTGTCAATATGATATCAAGACTACTTTAATTTGTATATTTATGAATTCATGGAATGACATAAATTAATAAAGTAATCTAATGCTACTTCAATCTAAATATTTATGTGTTCTTGGAATGACTTAAATAAATGAAGAAATAATGTTATTTACATTATTATGAAGTAATAAATTAACTTGAAATTACTGTTGAAACCAAAAGATAGTGTTCATAATTACTTTAGTTAAACATGTTTATGTTTCATTGTAAAGATATAAACATAAAGTATTTTAATTGTTACAAGACTTATAATAAAGTAAGACGTTATCTTGTTATGTGTTTTAATTAAGACATATACATGAAGTCATTAAATTGTTAAATGACTTATAACATATAGTGGGATTATAACAGTTTATGTTTTCTTGTAAAGACATGGACATGAAGTGGCTTTGTCAAAAGTACTTGTGTTATAAAGCATGTAATTGGCTTGAAAATTATTATACCATTAAAATGAAATAGTTGGTAAATAGACAAGTCAAGAGGCATATGGTTATCTCAAATATTGTTAGATTGTATTACAATATTAATCTTAATGAAATGCCAAATATTTATGGTATGTTCAGTTAGAAAAATCAAACTATAGTTATATTGTTTGATTAAAGATAACTATGACTTCTTTTCTTCCAGAAGTTATCAAGGTTTGAATATTGAGTATGGCTTGGACATATTTAATAAAACTCCAACCTAGAAGATTAATAAGACATCATCATATGATAGAATGTGATGAATGTGATGAATTACATTAAGTCATAAATTGAAGTTCTAAATTTGTTTAACTGCTTATGAAAAGGTTATTAACAAAGTAAAGCCAGGAACAGTCAATAAGTATTTGTAATGTCCCAAAAGAGAACATTGTATTGTTGCTTTATTTGCAAAGTATTTAAAGATAGTCTTTAAATTACTAAAAGCAAGTGGGAGTTTTGATCTTTAAAAGATAAAATTACAAGATACATAATCTTCTAAAATACACTAGCAAATATCATGATGAAGTTTGACATTTGAATGTTAAATCTCAAGATGATAATAAAGTTTGACATTTAAATATTAAATCTCAAGATGATGGAATTCTCATTCATAGAATAGCAAAATATCTCAGATATTTGATTAATATGCTAAGGGCTATGATTTACAGGATTATTGTAAACCTGATAATCATTATGATACATTATCAAATGTGAAATTGGGTAAAGTATACATGATATGAATGATTAAGATGATGTCCATTAAGATAATCAATTTTAGAAATGTGGTTTATCTTAATAGTTAGACTAGAAAATGAAGATGAGTTTCTTCAAAGATAAGGTAACCCTTGTGGTTTAAATCTTTGTATAGAAATCAGGACAATATTGTGCACGTATTTAATGCATGTCTTATGACATGATTATTAAGCACACTTAAGCAATTAACTGTGATTGAATATTCTTTTCTAAACAAATTAATATATAAAGATTATGATTGTCACATTTATGAAATTGACAATGAAATACCAAAACTCTTTCTTGAGTGATTACTTGAGCGAGGACGATAAGTAATCAAAAGAAGTTTATGAATTCAAATAAATCTTTGGAAGTGTACAAAGTGCAATAATTCATGGATGGATAAATGCATGCATCTAGAGGATTACTCTTATGTTTAATTATTAAATCCATGTTTTGATTTATAATTGAAATAAGATAATTTCTAAGTATTCCTAAAAGCTAGTAGGAGTATTATGTTTAATTTTCTAAATCATATATGTTATAGAACATATAAAAAGTTATATTCCACATAAGTTAAAGGTTAAGTCTTAGTATAGAATGAAACTTTACTTGTAAGATTTAGGAAATAAGACATACAACCTTAGAAAGATTGTTTATTATTAAAACATGTGCGGTAAATAAATCTAATATAACATGATATATTATTTAGAAAGTCTAAATAGATATGTATGACATGAATAAAATCTAAGTCTAACTCAAAGATTTTTTATGAACATCATGTTTTGTTGTATCATGCTTGATTACAAGATGATTTGGCAATATTAATATCTAATTAAAAGTTATTAGATAACTTGTTTAACATTCTAAAAGAATATGTTTGATTATAGAATCGCATCCTAAATCTGGAACAGCTTCCAAATTCTATAGATGAACAATTTTTCAATTGTTGTGAAAATTGTCATAGCCAACAAACTTGAAAGTTTGAAGGCATTAAACATTACATAATAGATATTAATGATTACGGGAAATTTTTTATTAATATATTGTTGTTTGTATACAATGATGATAATGAAATTGAGACGACACTCAATACTAGTTATGGTAAGGATTTCATCCTTGGCAATTACTAGTTATGCTTAATAAGAGAATAGTTGCATTATACATTAAGAGAATAAGAATACTTTTAAACTTTAAAATGTTTAGAAGTTTGATTATCATAAATTGGTGGTTAAGGATATCATACATTTTATGAAAGGTAATATGGCATTATCAAATAGTTGAGTATGCATATACAAGAAATTCAATAGTTGAATTCTTGTATTAAGTATTCTCAAAATTCCGATAGATCAAAGTTGGATGAAATATGCCTTGTCAACAAGTATGAATGTCATTACTTGAGACATAATTCATCAACAAGAGTTAGCATGCATTGATCTATTTAGTATTTGGATAGGGGATGTTAAATAATTATTATAAATTGAAATACATGGTATGTTTAATTTATAATATCTTGTATCCTATATTTGTATGTTTAAATCCATGAATAAAGGTTATTCTAAATTGTCCGTTGTCAGTTAATAATATGGGAATATTATTAAATCAAGACAAATCTGAAGGTTGGTATAATATACTTAAGTATATTGATGCGTAGTCATGTCATTTCAGATGATATTCAATGATACTGAATATAGGACTTATCCCAACTACATGATGTTACTTTATGGATTTTGTTATTAAGTAAATCATGAGAAGTTATCCTCAGACTTGAGATGCAAGATAAGTGTCATGAATGTAGTACATTTTTGTGGAACAACTTAACGCTATACGTAACTGGTAGTCATAAGGGTTGTTTTCGAAAGTGTTACAAAGTTTGTGGGTTTTGCTTGTAGTCAAGATAGAATTTGTTCATTCAAAATATTTTTGGAGTTTAATACTACTGGGCCCCTCGTAGGGTTGGTAAGATGTATGTGCGGCCGCACCCAAGATCTCCCCTGAATATGTTCAGAAGATTTGGTAATCTTGATCAATCATAAACAACGAGAAACAGAATGGTTAATTAAGGAATGACTTTAATCAATATCCTTATTAATGTGGTATTAGAAACAAAATGATAATAATAATGAGAAATCATTAAAAGGTTTTTCCAGGAGCCTTACTCGAGATCGTACTAGAGGCATCGGCGTGTTGCAAGACGCTAACCGATGTGATTACACCATTAAAATATGTCCAAGTGGGAGCTGTTAGATTATTGAAATTATTTTAGTAGTCGTATGTGAGGATCGAACTCGAGGTCGTGGGATTGTACACTTTACGTATGAAGAGTAAAAGAATAATTATTTATAAATGTTATATATAATTATTAATAAACACAAAACTAGTAACGACCGTTAGTATTTAAAGGAGAATGGCTAACGACCGTTAGACGAAGATTAGGAAAGTAATACTTGTGAATAATTGGAAACAATAGAAGGTTCCAGAATCCCCTTCGGGAAGCTATGACCAATCGGCCAAGGGAGGGATTCCACCTCCTTTGTGCCTTGAGCTCCAAGTCACCTCATGGGATATTATTTTCTCATAACTTGTACACACATTCTAGGTGTTTTCTTTCTCTCTTCTTGTCCTCAAAATCGATCCATCTTTAATCCCTATAAGGGTTTCGATTTTTAAAAAGCTAAAAAGTTTTGTGTTTAATTTACTTGCATAAACTTTTACTTGAATTAGTACGTGTGTACAAGAACACAATTCAAACACACTATTGTTTGATTCTTGGATTGAATTACAAAAGAGGTAAGGGGTAATTCTTATAATCCACATAAACCCTAATTAGGGTCCTTGAATTGAAGATTGCAATTGATTCTTGTTCGGGCTAGAATCATAAAGGTGCGTTTACTATTTTATAATTGATTAATTAATTACATGTTATATGATCTTGTTATAACACTTCCGCATATGCTCTCTTGATGTGTTTGGTTTATTTTATATGATTGTCATGATATTATAATTCCATCATTTATTTGATACACTTGATTTATTATTATCGTTTTGAACCATAATCTTTCAAATTTCGTTCCAATAACAACCAAAAGGTAACCAGATACTTGTTAAATGTCCTACGTCAATTCCACTTATTTTTTTTATTATTGTATTAATTATCCAGTAACAAATACCTTCATAAGTACCCTTAGATGTATATCTCTCAGCTAACTTTACTCAAGTCAATCCTGTCTAAACATCTTTCTATGGGGGCGCGCGTCACTTTTGACGTGCTTTACTTTACCGGTCCACTTTCGTACTTGACTATATCTAAACACAGTGGTCATTACTACACTCAACTTCACATCAGCGTCACATCAACATTTAGCACATCACTAATCTTTTCACCTTTCATCTTCAATTGTCACGCTCACTTCACATCCAAACCCATTTTATGAACAAATTTAATTAACAACTGAATTAATTTTTTTCTTAGGTCGTGCTGATTCTTTATCGTTGTGCTATACTTCCATATTCCGTTCTGCCATACTTTCTGGCACCGTTGTGTTACTTACATCACTACAGTCTACGGTGAGTTTATAGCCTCGCCTTTACTCATATTTAAATGTTTTATAAACCTCGCGAGGGGGATACATGCTAGTTTTACAAACTGAATACAAGTAGTTTTTGGTATGCTTGACCCGATTACATGATTATAGACATTGAGTATTTCTTGCCAATTAAGTCCCCGTCATGAACCGTTAATTCACATGGGAACGCGAAGACCAAATCAGAAAGAAGTATCCCCATCTTTTCACAAGTAATCCGTCTGGAGTTAAAGCGAGTTGAGCTCCGGGACGACGCTCTTTTTAAGGGGTACGTGCTGTGACATTTCGTAAATTTCATATCATTTATTTTACTACTTTTATTATTAAGTAATTTTATCTTAAACAATTAACTTCATCGGAAGTTATCCATGTACATTCAATCCATTCAACCACGACTATTTTATGTCTACTCTGCACTTTCTATGAACCATTATTTCCTTATAATCTTATTTCCCGACTTGTATTTGTTACATGTCAACTTAATTATGGGCATATAACAACATAGCCCATCGTATTTTAAACTGATTTATCTTGTATTCAACTGATTACTTATTAAACTCTATGGATTCACTCAACCTTTGTGTTGACTTTTAGCATGTTTTATCTCAGGTCCGTAAGTGACTTTCTGCTTGGATGGGCGGCGCAAGAAATGGATATCTACATGATGGCTCATGTTTAAATAAAAGTTTTCATTCGATAATGTTCTAAACATTCAAAACTTATGTATCTTTTAAGTATGTTAAAAACTTTTGGGACCTTGTTAACTCTGATAAATTATCAAATGTAAGGTTTTAAAAATGACTTTGTTTTAAAGTTGTTTACTATACTTGTACTATGTGACCAAATAGCACCCCATGTTGTATTCCGCTGCGTTCCTAAAATGGGGGTGTCATAGAATGGTATCATTCAAAACTTAAAAATATTACAGTGATAATAACTATTTAAATGTACGAAATTAAAAATGTAAATTAATATGGTAAATCTCATTTCCCTCTGATCTCCCGCTTCATCTGTATCACCCTTTTGAGGTGGAATCCACTCAAGTGCTCAGTATGGCTCATATAGAATAATTCATCTTTTTTTCATTGTTTATATACTTGGTTGGCCAAAATTTGTTGCTTTATTTCGAACTTCTTTTTTTTGCATATCCATCTCCATGCTTTTGGTTCCCAAAATGGCAACGCGGTATTTTTTTCTTCATTGACATAAACGACTCGATTTGACTTGTATATTCGGTGACCATCAACCTAGCCAACACTTCGTCAATGTGACCTGCAGACGATGTCATTATAATAATTTAGTTAAAAACATGAAAATAATAATAATAATAATAATAATAATAATAATAATAATAATAATAATAATAATAATAATAATAATAATAATAATAACTGTTAGTGCAAAAATTGTGAATGGCTTAGGATTTGGCTTAGTTCGATGTGGGCCGTCCTTAATGGATCGTCTACTATGTGGTTTATGCACTAATACAAGTAGTAAGTTGTATTTCCTACACAAATAAAGGTAAACCATTAGCCTTATCGTGGGGATGGACCCCATGACTCCGGCGTGAGAGTAAGTACTCATGTTGTCAGAGAAATATTTGTATATTGGGATGAGTGAGAAATTCATACCTCGCATGTGTGTACTGAGGTTACCTTTTATAGGTGGTTGAAATGCTAGGGTTCCCTAGTGTTTCGCATATTGCTGTAGTGGTCGGTGTGGGACCCTTGTCGGGAAAGGATCCGTAGCTTAATCGATGATTGCTGATGTAGATCACTTTCCGGACCTTGGGCCGATCCGTGAGCGTACTTCGGGAGTGCCGCTCAAGTGATTCGTACACGTCCTTATTTGTCCGGTGTTGAGGCGAAAAGTGAAACGCTTTTAAGGGGTCATTTAAACTCGGACTCGTGATTATTTGATCAAATATTGCCCTAAATCGTTCCTTTTGTCATTTTAGATACTTTTGGAGAGAAATCTGGAAAAGGAAACATTTTAGACGTTTTTGGAGCTTAAAAGTGAAGAAAACGGCAAAGTCTCAATTTTCCTTGCTGGGAACAGTACCTGACGGCGTCAAGATCTTCTACATGACGGCGTCAAGAGTTACAAAAGAGGTGGATGTGGAAAATACACGTGACGATCCAGAGAGTTTTTGTGCATTGGAGATGACAGCGTCACCCAAGACCGTCATGGTCCAAGTATTAGTGACGGTCCAGAAGAAAATCACGCATGATGGCATCACAAGTAGATCTAGGCAATACGATTTCATTATGGTGGCGAGTTGATGGCGTCACAACTTAATACATGACGCCGTCACCCTGTAAAATCTATATATAGTTTTCCAAATTTCATTCATTAGAGTGAAACTTTGAGGGAAAAACCCTAGGTCGAATTTTCTAGCTTTTTCAAGGGTTTCAACCCTTTGAATCTTTCATGTTCAATTGGAGATAAGTACTCTTTCAAATCATTCAATATGTCTATGTGTAATTTGATTATATCTTACGCTTGTCTTCTACTTAACATGCTAGGCTAGATTTCCTTTGTGTTTGCTTAGATGTAGTGAAACCTAGATGTTGATTATGGGTTGATTGTTTGATTATAATTGTTACGGATGATTGTATTCGATGTTAGGCTTAAGAAAACTGACAGACTTCCATTGGTAACTTGCTTGAACGTCTTAAGAAACATGATCGGAGGTGTGCTATGATTTTTGGTTGTATTTAATGCGTAGGAGAATTCTAATGATCTCATGTTAGGAGCTTCTAACGGCTCGACATAAGAGTGAAGTAGGATCCTACAGAATTAGGGAATATTGTACACGACCCTACGACTAGTTTTAAGAAATATGACCCGTCATCCATGCAATTATAACAAGCTATCAACCTGTAAAAGATATCTAGGGAGTAATGAAATCTAAGTAAACACAACTTTCCTCATCATTGTTTACACCACATTAGTATAATAGTTTTATTTTCATTTATTTTATTTTATTTTGATTGCATTTGTAGTTAATTGGGTTAGTTGGCTAGCAACTAATTCCGCCCACTCCTTCAAAACCCGAGATGTTAATTGCTTTTATAAAAATATAAAAATACAAAAATAATCATCCCTCAACTCTAGACCTAGTTTAATAGACTTTCTAATCCTAGCGACACTATTCCTGAGTTGAACAATCAATCCCCCGGTACTTGTCACTATACTATGCTACAACGATCAGGTACACTGCCTGGTGGGGGTTGTAAGCTTCTCGAGATCCCTCGAGAGGTAAAACCTGGTGCGATCCCCACGTATCAAGTTTTTGGCGCCGCAGCCCGGGGAATACTTATTGTCTAGGTTAGGATTTCTTTTTATTAGGTCTACTTGCTAGATTCCTTTCTAATAAGATTTTATTTTTATTTTTAGGTTTTCTTTAGTCTATCTTATTTCTTCGTGTCTTTGTTCGTAACCTTTACCATCCGACATCATTGAAGGTGGTAACATCTTTGAACCCATCAACCCACTACAACAAAACCACCCACAAAACCCACCACTACCAAACCCACCTCCTAGACCCCGAACTTTAGAAGAGTATTCCCGTCCTAGCCACCAAGGCTATCGAAACACTATTGAGCTCACTCAAGGAGCTAATGTGTCCCCCTTGCGATCCGACACCATCCGGTTGGTGCAAAGCGGATGTGCATTCCGTGGACTTCGTTCCGAAAATCCTAACCAACATCTTAAGGATTTCTTTAATATCGTAGATTCCATAGACCTTGATGTTTTAACTAGAGAGTCGACCCGATTACGCCTATTCCAATTCTCTCTACGTGATCAAGCTAGTCAATGGCTTGAACGTTTACCCGCGGGATCCATCACCCCATGGGATGATCTCACCACTCGTTTCTTTGCTCAAATTTTCCCACAGGGGAGAACTACCAAGCTTAGAAATGATATCTTGATGTTCCAACAACATCAAGGTGAAACTATATATGAAGCATGGACTCGTTTCAAGGACTTACTCCAAAAAGTCCCTCATCATGGCATAGATCTTTGGCTCCAAGTCCAAATCTTCTATGACCATATCGAGCTCTCCACAAGGCGAACCATTGATCAATCGGCCGGTGGCAAGCTACGTGATCTAAGTGCGGCAGAATCATTGGAATTCATAAAAGATCTTGCTCTCTATGACAACGAAAGTTGGAATGATCCCCGTGATTTGAACAAAACGGTCAAGGCAATATCTTTGCCTTCGAAAAATTCTAGCACTCCCAACCATAGGATCATGGAACTTGAAGACCAAGTCAAGTTTCTCATGAAATCTTAAGAAGCTCCCAAGCCTTCAAGCCAAGCGAACAAAATCACTCGTGATTGCGTGGAACTCCCCGGACAAGCTTTTTGCCAACTACGCATCCTCGCGTACCGACGAAGCGGGAGATAAGTCGTACACTTTCAAACCCGAGGCAAACCCTTACGGTGATTCCCACAACCCTTCTTGAAAAAATCACTCGAACCTTAGGTGGAAACAAAACCAAAACATGCCCCAAAACAATTCTTCCAATCCACCTAATCGTTACCAACCAAACGGTCTACCCTCTAACCGTACTTTCAACAACAATCCTTCCAATAACTATGGTAGTACCAATAATCTTGAAGGATTGATGTCCAAATTTATGGCATCTCAAGAAGCTCGCATAGCTAAGTTTGAAACCGAATTCAATCAACAACAAACGGAGATGACCAATAAGATTGACAACTTGTTGAAAGCCCTCAACAACCAAGTGCTAACTACACCTAGGAAGGACACTAGGGACACTAGTAGTGGAATCCAAATTAAGGACCCCTCGTCATCCAAACACGTCCACTTTGTCAATGTCGTCACTATTAAGCCGATAGATAAGAATATGGAAGAAAATGACAAGGATGAAGTTGGAATAGAAACCGGGACTAGGGATGAGATTAAGGAAGTTGAGGATAATAAGGGAGATAAGATAGAGGAAGTAGAAAACATAGAAGAATACTTTGATAAGTTACCCACCAAGGAAGAACGGGAATATCACAAGGATTTATTCGATGATCCCGAGACACCATACATCCTTGGTTCACCCCTTATTAAAGTAGGTGATCCCTCTAACATCAACATACCATGCAACATTGGGCATATGCATGTGTGGAAAGCTTACATCGATCTTAGGTCTCCTATAAACATCATGACTAGAACTTATTATAATTGGGTAATGAAGAGGCAACTTGGATATAGGATGATGCCCAACACGAATTGAATGAGCAACTTTGTAGGAAGAGTAAAGGGATTGCATGTCTTTGTAGGAAACTTCACTTATGTTACTGATTTTGTGCTTATAGAGGATATTCGTCCGGTAATAGGTGGTTGCCTAAGTCAAGTAGTGTTCGGAAAACCATTTGTTGAGGCCTCTAAGATGAGTTATGACCCATCCCTAAAGATTTTTAGATTCAAGAGTGAAAACGATGAGATTGCTTACCAAATGCCTTATAAGATTGAACAATACCACCTTCTAACAAACATAGAAAAGGAACACAGGCAAGCGGTTTATTATAGGAATGATGAGGATAGACGTTGAGGAGTGGATTATGTAATGAGTAGAATACTTGGTTTCTACAAGGAATGTCTACAACTAGGTCCGGAATACAAAACTAATATTGGGGATGACCTAGAGAATGAGACTAATGATGAGGTCATGTAATAACCCATGGCCTTGAGTCTAGCTACAAGACTCGTAAATAAAGAAAAGTGCTTCTTGGGAGGCAACCCATGTTTTGTGTGATTTTTATTTGTTTGATTGTTATTTGTTTCCGTATGCATGCTTTATTTTTATTGTTGGTATATAATGTTTCATACTAAAATTGTGAAAATGCTTTATTTTGTTGTTTAACTGATGCGTAGGGATTGCACCAGGCTTTACCTCTCGAGGGATCTCGAGAAGCTTACAACCCCTACCAGGCAGTGTACCTGATCGTTGTAGTATAGTATAGTGACAAGTACCGGGGGATTGATCGTTTAGCTAGGAATAGTGTCGCTAGGACTAGAAAACCTAAATACTAGTTCTAAAGGTGAGAGATGATTATTTTTGTATTTTTTATATTTTTTAGAAAGCAAGTAAAAATCTCGGGTTTGAAGGATTTGGGCGGAATTAGTTGCTAGTCAACTAACCCAATACTAAAGATGCAATCAAAATAAAATACTAGAAATGAAAATAAACTAAATTAGCTAAGGTTGTGAGCAATAAGTGGAGAAATTGTGTTTACCTAGATTTCACTACTCCCTAGATATCTTTTACACGTTAATTACTTGTTATAGTTGCGTGGATGACGGATTGTATTCCTTAATACCATTCATGGGGTGGCGCACTTAATTCCCCAATCCTATGAGTGCCTACTTCACTCCTATGTCGAGCCGGCTAAGAAGCTCCTAACATGGGATCATTAGAATTTACTCATGCATTAAATACAACCAATAAAACCCATGTTTCCTAAGACGTTCAAGCATGTTACCATTTGGAGATCTGCCAGTTTTCTTAAGCCTAACATCGAAATCATTCATCCAATACAACCATAAACAAATAATCAACACATAATTAACATCTAGGTTTCATTAGATCTAAGCAAACACAAGATAGATCTAGCCTAGCATGATGGAATTAAGACAAGAACAAGATATAGACAACCAACACATAGACATATTGATTGAATTAGAAGAACACTTATCTCAATTACACATGAAAGGGTTCAAGGGCTGAAAACCCTTGAAAAACCTGTAAAGTTCGGCCTTAGAGTTTCTCCAAAACTTCTCTCCCTTATGAATGAAAATTAGAAAACTATATATAGGAAATTGAGGCTAACGGCGTCAAGACCAAATAGGTGACGCCGTCATCTCGCCGCTAAAAGAATTCTCGGACTGCCTTGATCTACTTCTGACACCGTCACGTTATAACTTTTTCCAGGCCGTCACGTATTTTACTCTTGACGCTCTTCCTTGTGACGCCTTCATTTCTGTACTGGGCCGTCATGCAATTTACTCTTGACGCCGTCAAAATGTTGCTCTTGACGCCGTCATCCACTGTTCCCAGCTTGGAAAATTAAGTCTTTGGCGTTTTCTTCACTTTTATGCTCCAAAAACGTCCGAATTGCTTCCTTTTCCAGATTTCACTCCCAAAGTACCTAAAATCACAAAAGGAACGATTTAGGGCAATATTTGATCAAATAAATTCAATTCCGGGCTTAAATGACCCCCTAAAAGTGGTTCATTTTTCGCCTCATCATATACCCTTACACTTGAGATTTGCTTGTCCTCAAGCAAATGTGCTTTTATTCTACTCAAAATACAAGTTAGGGGTCATTTAACACTAATATAAAAGTAATTACAACAAATAATCGTTCCACTAATGACCAAAGACAAGCACAGAGGTCATATACTAGCACCTCACAAATAGTGTTTAGATACTCACATCTCTCGGGTGTAATAAAGTATAAATTACAATATGGAAACGGAAGATATCTCTCACTACCTGTCATAGCAAAATAGAATACCATAGGCTTGGGAAAGGATCAAACCTCCACCACATGGCGTAAGCACCTAGGATAAACTATCAAAGAGGTCTTTTAAAGGGTTGTAACGTTAGGTGTAGGGATATGGAATACACGGTTTTGTTGGATAAAGGCAATATTTACTGGTGGCGAGTTAATCATCTTGGTTAATTACATGTACAATATGGCGTTGCTAAGCCAAGACTAGACTCGACTTAAGCTAATGAATCAAAAATAACAAAAACATAAAATGAACATAGAATGAAAAGGGATGGTAGTCCGTATGTTTTTTCTCTTTTCTTTTTCTATTTTTTTCTTTTCTTTTTCTTGATTTTTCGAATTTTTTTTTTTTCATACACTCTTACCCTACCATCCAAAATAATATATCATAGGGAATGAACATTCCCCTTACACTTGAATCTTTACATACTTTACAATGAACTATTCTAATGACTCGAATTAAGAAAATCAAAACACTTGGAGTACTTTTAAGATTAACGCACATACGGGGGTAATAAATGATGTTCTTCCCCATTACTCCATAAAATAAGTACTTTACCCATGAGTCCCAATCGTCCCAAAACGATATGTACAAGGATATGACTCGACTTAGCAACCATGTAATCAATTAGATAGTTAACTTAGGGTTTAACAAATAACAATAATGCACTAAAGATGAGTGCATACACGGAAGGCTAAGGTGATTTGGGTGTACATTTAAGTGGGGTGTAACAAATTCTTCCTTTAAGTAAAATGCTTAAAGTTAGAAACGAAAAGAGAGGCTCAGAGGGGTGTACTAGGGGTTTCGTGTACTAAAAATGAGTACAACAGTAAGGGTGTGGGAAAATTAGTTGACTTAACTAGCCAAGTAATATGACATAAATGGTCATGTAATTATGATACGGGTTTAACACAAGGGTGATCCTAATGCCTCTTATCATGTAGTAAATCCTACTACACGAATGTAGTCTCACTAGCGGTCTCGGGATGCATCACTAACGCAAGTTCTAGAATCTAAATGCTACCGGTACACTCATAAGCACTAATAGTAAATGCTTTTCCTATCAAATCTAAAGGCGAACCTCACATATTTGGGTGGAAAATTTTTCTGAATATACGGTTATGTGCTAGTCATACAATCTCCTATCCATGAGACGCTTGCTATGGCTAAGTTTCACTCCTAAATGTTGTAAAAAATTTTAAATTTGGCGCTAAAATTGCACTAACAAGTATTTCTCATAGTTTTATTACACATCTACCATTAAACAAAACAAACTCAAGTGAAAGTGCATATGTAAGGTATCATCATTTTACCCTCACCTTACACTTAGGATGAACATTGTCCCCAATGTTCAAGTAAAGAATGTAAAAGTGAAAAAGTAAAAAGAATGAAATCAAATACTCCCCTGATTCGCTCGGTATTGATAATAAGGTGGCCAGGTTAAATCTTCCTCCAAGAAAATGAACAATCAAAGCTTCCCTTCTAGAATATAAATCATCTTCTTGTCATACATAACCTGTAAATCCTGAGAAAATAGACAAAGCAACCTCGCATAAAATGGGCGGCAATCTATATAAGTTACTAAATCCTAGAAAACAAAATAAGATATAATGCTTGTGGAATGAAGTTTGCAGATTTCCTGGAGATTATAAAACTTAATAATTCACAAAAATCATAAGACTCCGTTAGAAAAACAAAAACCGGCAAAATTTCCAGATTTTTACACGTGACGCCGTCAAGAGTAATCTCGTGACACCGTCAGAAGTGACCTGCAGAAATTCTTATGTTAAGTTTCTGGAAAATTTCTGGAAAAACTTGGTCCTACTTCCTGGAAAATCCTGCAAAACTTCATTATGACTCAATACAAGCATTTGATTCTAACAAATACGAATATACATGTTCACTTAATATTGTGGAGAATCATGATCGGTTTGTTTCTTAAAAACGTATTTGGGGTTTCCCCTTACACTTATCTTTTGCAAAAATACTTTTAGGTGGAGTTAAGACTAGGCTAAAACAACAAAGTAAAGTATTTCCACTATTTAATTGAGAAACATGATCTATCAACAATAAAAATAAAGCATGCATACGGAAGCAAATAACAAACAAACAAACAAAATAAAATCACACAAAGCATGGGTTGCCTCCCAAGAAGCGCTTTTCTTTATTTACGAGTCTTGTAGCTAGACTCAAGGTCATGGGTTACTACGTGACCTCATCCCTTGAGATGATGTACCCCATGTAGTTGTGATCATTACTATTGTGGTGGTAGTGCCTCAACATGTCGATACTTGCAATCACCTCTCCACCTACTTTACTTCTCAGGTTAACCATCCCATCTTGGTACATGCTCTCAATTGTGAAAGGCCCATACCACCAAGGATTTGGTTTATCGGGTGGTATTGTTGTTTCCAAGTGTCTTAAGAGTACCAAGTTTCCTTCCTCAAATGGTACATGACTTTCTGCTGGTTGATTATGTTCGAATTCGACCTGAACCTTATTGCTTTTGCTTCTTTCATATTTAGCCTCCTTGTAGCTTTTGATTCTTGCCTCCCATGCAAGAATTTTATTTTGAACACGAATGGGTGTCGTGTCAATGTTGTTTTTAAGCTTTCTCCAACTTAAATTCTCATGTCCACTTCGCGGAGTCATGGGGAAGCTAATCTTCCTTTTTCCAGATTTAAGCTCAATCTTTCTACCTTCATACTTAATGACAGCCCTAGCGGTGGCAAGGAATGGTGCCCCAAGGATTATTGGCATGCATCCATCTCCCTTATCATCGATGATCATAAAATCAACGGGGTACATGAATCCTGCGACATTAACTAATACATCTTCTACAATTCCTAAGGGATATACGTACGAGTGCCCAACGAGGGACAACCTAACACGAGTAGGGGCTGGCATTTTTTATGTTAGTTGAATGTAAATAGTTAGGGGCATAAGGTTTACCTCCGATCCTTGGTCGGCGAAAACACTAAGATATTTCAAATCCCCGATGCTAGTTGGTATCTCAAAGTTCCCACACGCAATCTGCTTAGTAGCCACTTTTTGTACCAATAGCCTCTCGAATATTGATCCCCCAAGTAACGTATCATACTCATCTTTTACCTTTTCCTCTTTCTCAGAACCCTGTTTGGAATGTTGGTTACGCCCGTCACCCTTAATCCAATTTGTTATGGTGTTTTCATTTATATCATGTTTCAGGTAGTGACTCAAGGGTTGGGATTTTGGTGGCTTTTCTAAGGTCTGTTTAGTAGGGGCTTCTACCTTCTCGTTATCCTTGTGGACAATTGTGATGGAATTAACAAATTGGGTAGTGGGAGTGGCGCTTTCTTTCCTTAGTAGCATTTTTTCGGGGGTTCTCTGGTTAGCATACTCCTCTAATAGACTCATCATCTCATTCATTTTCTCTTGCATCTCCTCTTTTTGCTTATAAACTGCTTCCTCGAATCTAGTAAGCCGATCTGAGTGAGTTGCCATATATTCTCTCATCCTAGCTTCAAACTCCGAGCTAAGCTCCTCGGGAGGGGAACAAGGTGGGGCATAGTTTTGAAAAGTCCCGATATTATCTCTAGAGGGTGACTCTGATAATGGTGTTGAAGTCGGTTTCGAAACAGAACTGACAGTAGCCTGCCTAGGACTTAAAGGTCTCCTTTGCCTTTCCTCAAAATAGTCAACTTTTGCTTCGAGTTTGCATAGGAGTTCATCGGGGATTTTGGTGGTTCCTCCAGATGCTGAGATTGCATTGATGGCCGCTTTTATTGTATGATTAAACTCCCACATCTCTTGATTATCGGCGGCGAGCTCCTCAATAATTGCCCAGGACTCCTCGGCGTTCTTATCACGCAGTTTACCTGCCGCGGCCCTATCAATTGTACGTTTAGTGTGGTAGTCAACATGGTCATAGAAGATCTAAACTAATAACCAAAGGTTTATACCATGATGAGGGACCTTATGGAGGAGATCCTTAAAGCGGGCCCATGCTTCATAGAAAGTTTCACCCTGATGTTGTTCAAACATCAAAATGTCATTTCTAAGCATTGCAGTCTTCCCCGGTGGGAAGAATTGAGTAAGGAAGCCATTGGTGAGATTATCCCATGTGGTGATGGATCCCGCGGGTAAACGCTCAAGCCATTGACTAGCTTGATCCCGTAGAGAGAATTGGAATAGGCGTAATCGAGTTGTCTCTCTAGTTTCAACATCTAGGTCTATGGAGTCTACAATTTTAAGGAAATCCTTAAGATGTTGGTTTAGATCTCGGAAAGAAGTCCATGGAATGCACATCCGCTCTGCACCAACCGGATGATGTCAGATCGCAAGGGGGTCACATTGGCTCCGGTGAGCTCAATGGTGTTTCGGTAACCTTGGTGGCTAGGTCGGAAATACTCTCCTAAGGTTCGGGGCCTAAGAGGTTCTAGTGGTGGGTTTTGTTGTGGTGGGATGACGGGTTCAAAGATTTTCCCATCGTCCATGATGTCGGGTGGTGAAGAGTTACGAACAAAAACACAAAGAAATAAGATAGACTAAAGAAAACCTAAAAATAAAAATAAAATCTTGCTAGAAAGGAATCTAGCAAGTAGACCTAATAAAAAGAGATTCTAACCTAGACAATAACTATTCCTCGGGCTGCGGCTCAAAAAACTTGATGCGTAGGGATTGCACCAGGCTTTACCTCTCGAGGGATCTCGAGAAACTTACAACCCCCACCAGGCAGTGTACCTGATCTTTGTAGTATAGTATAGTGACAAGTACCGGGGGATTGATCGTTCAGCTAGGAATAGTGTCGCTAGTATTAGAAAACCTAAATACTAGTTCTAAAGGTGAGGGATGATTATTTTTGTATTTTTTATATTTTTTAGAAAGCAAGTAAAAATCTCGGATTTGAAGGATTTGGGCGGAATTAGTTGCTAGTCAACTAACCCAATACTAAAGATGCAATCAAAATAAAATACTAGAAATGAAAATAAACTAAATTAGCTAAGGTTGTGAGCAATAAGTGGAGAAATTGTGTTTACCTAGATTTCACTACTCCCTAGATATCTTTTACAAGTTAATTACTTGTTATAGTTGCGTGGATGACGAATTGTATTCCTTAATACCATTCATGGGGTGGCGCACTTAATTCCCCAATCCTATGAGTGCCTACTTCACTCCTATGTCGAGCCGGCTAAGAAGCTCCTAACATGGGATCATTAGAATTTACTCATGCATTAAATACAACCAATAAAACCTAGTGCATGTCAGTTCATGTTTCCTAAGACGTTCAAGCATGTTACCATTTGGAGATCTGCCAGTTTTCTTAAGCCTAACATCGAAATCATTCATCCAATACAACCATAAACAAGTAATCAACACATAATTAACATCTAGGTTTCATTAGATCTAAGCAAACACAAGATAGATCTAGCCTAGCATGATGGAATTAAGACAAGAACAAGATATCGATAACCAAAACATAGACATATTGATTGAATTAGAAGAACACTTATCTCAATTACACATGAAAGGGTTGAAGGGCTGAAAACCCTTGAAAAACCTGTAAAATTCGTACTAAGTTCGGCCTTAGGGTTTCTCCAAAACTTCTCTCCCTTATGAATGAAAATTAGAAAACTATATATAGGAAATTGAGGCTGACGGCGTCAAGACCAAATAGGTGACGCCGTCATCTCGCCGCCAAAAGAATTCTCGGACTGCCTTGATCTACTTCTGACGCCGTCACGTTATAACTTTTTCCAGGCTGTCACGTATTTTACTCTTGACGCTCTTCCTTGTGACGCCTTCATTTCTGTACAAGGCCGTCATGCAATTTACTCTTGACGCTGTCAAAATGTTGCTCTTGACGCCGTCATCCACTGTTCCCAGCTTGGAAAATTAAGTCTTTGGCGTTTTCTTCACTTTTATGCTCCAAAAACGTCCGAATTGCTTCCTTTTCTAGATTTCACTCCCAAAGTACCTAAAATCACAAAAGGGACGATTTAGGGCAATATTTGATCAAATAAATTCAATTCCGGGCTTAAATGACCCCCTAAAAGTGGTTCATTTTTCGCCTCATCATTAACTACGTCTTAACTTCATATAAAGGTATTTTATAAAAGCTAAGTGTAAGGGGAAACTCCAAATTTGTTTACAAGAACGAAAATGATCATGATTCGCCACAATTTTAAATGAACATGTGTATTAGTATTTGTTAGAGTCAAATGCTTGTATCGAGTCATGATATGTTTTGCAGGATTTTCCAGGAAGTAGGGCATAAGTTTTTCCAGAAATTTTCCGAAAACTTAACGTAAAGATTTCTGCAGGTCACTTATGAAGGCGTCAGGAGTTAACTCCTGACGGCGTCATGTGTAACATTCTGGAAATTTTGTGAGTTTTGTTTTTCTAACGGAGTCTTAAAGTTTTTGTTAATTCTTTAGTTTTATAAACTCCAAGAAATCTGCAAACATTCATTCCACAAGCATTATATCTTACATTGTTTTCTAGGATTTGTTAGTATATATAGATTAACGCCGATTTTACGCGAGGTTGCCTTGATTGTTTTCTCAGGTTTAAAAGTTTATATATGACAAGAAGATGATTTATTTTTCTGTAAGGGAAGCTTTGAATGTTTATTTTCTTGGAGGAAGATCTAACCTTGTTGACACACTATCCACAGCGATCGAATCAGGGGAGTATTTGTTTTCATTCTTTTACCTGTTTTACTTTTACATCCTTTAATTGAACATTGGGGATAATGTTCATCCTAAGTGTGAGGGGAGGGTAAATGATGACACCTTATAGGATACAATTGCACTTGAGTTTCTTTGTTCGATGGTAGGTGTGTAATAAAACTAAGAGAAATGCTTGTTAGTGTAATTTTAGCGCCAAATTTAAATTTTTTTACAACATTTAGGAGTGAAACTTTAGCCTTAGCAAGCGTCTCATGGATAGGAGTTGTATGACTAGCACAAAACCGTACCATTCAGAAAAAGTTTCTACCCAAATATGTGAGGTTCGCCTTTAGATTTGATAGGAAAATCATTCACTGTTAGTGCTTATGAGTGTACCGGTAGCATTTAGATTCTAGAACTTGCGTTAGTGATGCATCCCAAGACCGCTAGTGAGACTACATTCGTGTAGTAGGATTTACTACATGATAAGAGGCATTAGGATCGCCCTTGTGTTTAAACCCGTATCATAATTACTTGACCATTTTAAGTCATATTACTTGACTAGTAAAGTCAACTAATTTTTCCCACGCCTTAGCGTTGTATTCATTTTTAGTACACGAAACCCCTAGTACACCCCTCCGAGCCTATCCTTTCGTTTATAACTTTAAGCATATTACTTAAAGGAAGAATTTGTTCAACCCCCCCAAATGTGCAACCAAATCGCCTTAGCCTCCCGTGTATGCACTCATCTTTAGTGCATTATTGTTACATGTTAAACCCTTAGTTAATTATCTAATTGATTACATGGTTGCTAAGTCGAGTCATATCTTGTACATATTGTTTTGGCACGATTGGGACTCATTGGTAAAGTACTTGTGTTATGGAGTAATGAGAAAGAACATCAAATTATTACCCCCATATGTGCATTAATCTTAAAAGTACTCCAAGTGTTTTGATTATCTTGGTTCGAGTCATTAGATTAGTTTATTGTAAAGTATGTAAAAATTCAAGTGTAAGGGGAATGTACAACCCACCCAAATATGCAAAAAAAAAAAAAAAAAAAAAAAAAAAAAAAAAAAAAAAAAAAAAAGAAGAGAAATTAATCAAAAAATTAAGAAAAAATAGAAAAAGAAAAGAGAAAAAAACATACGGACTACCATCCCGTTTCATTTTATGTTTATTTTATGTTTTTGTTATTTTTGATTCATTAGCTTAAGTCGAGTCTAGTCTTGGCTTAGCAACGCCATATTGTACATGTAATTAACCAAGATGATTAACTCGCCACCAGTAAATATTGCCTTTATCCAACAAAACCGTGTATTCCATATCCCTACACCTAACGTTATAACCCTTTGAAAGACCTCTTTGATAGTTTATCCTAGGTGCTTACGCCAAGTGGTGGAGGTTTGATCCTTTCCCAAGACTATGGTAATCTATTTTGCTATGACAGGCAGTGAGAGATGTTTTCCATTTCCTTATTGTGATATATACTTTTTTATTACCGATAGATGTGAGTATCTAAACACTATTTGTGAGGTGCTAGTGTAAGACCTCCGTGCTTGTCTTTGGTCTTTAGTGGAATGATTATTTGTTGTAATTACTTTTACATTAGTGTTAAATGACCCCTAACTTGTATTTTGATTAGAATAAAAGCGCATTTGCTTGAGGACAAGCAAATCTCAAGTGTAAGGGTATTTGATGAGGCGAAAAGTGAACCGCTTTTAAGGGGTCATTTAAGCCAGGATTCGTGATTATTTGATCAAATATTGCCCTAAATCGTTCCTTTTGTCATTTCAGATACTTTTGGAGAGAAATCTAGAAAAGGAAGCATTTTGGACGTTTTTGGAGCATAAAAGTGAAGAAAACGACAAAGTCTCAATTTTCCTTGTTGGGAATAGTACCTGACGGCGTCAAGATCTTCTACATGACGGCGTCAAGAGTTACAAAAGAGGTGGATGTGGAAAAAACACGTGACGATCCAGAGAGTTTTTGTGCATTGGAGATGACGGCGTCACCCAAGGCCGTCATGGTCCAAGTAGTAGTGACGGCCCAGAAGAATATCACACATGACGGCGTCACAAGTAGATCTAGGCAATTCGATTTGATTATGGTGGCGAGTTGACGGCGTCACAACTTAATACATGACGCCGTCACCCTGTAAAATCTATATATAGTTTTCCAAATTTCATTCATTAGTGTGCAACTTTGAGGGAAAAACCCTTGGTCGAATTTTCCAGCTTTTTCAAGGGTTTCAACCCTTTGAATCTTTCATGTTCAATTGGAGATAAGTACTCTTTCAAATCATTCAATATGTCTATGCGTTGTTTGATTATATTTTACGCTTGTCTTCTATTTAACATGCTAGGCTAGATTTCCTTTGTGTTTGCTTAGATTTAGTGAAACCTAGATGTTGATTATGGGTTGATTGTTTGATTATAATTGTTACGGATGATTGTATTCGATGTTAGGCTTAAGAAAACTGGCAGACTTCCATTGGTAACTTGCTTGAACGTCTTAAGAAACATGATCGGAGGTGTGCTACGATTTTTGGTTGTATTTAATGCTTAGGAGAATTCTAATGATCCCATGTTAGGAGCTTCTAATGGCTCGAGATAGGAGTGTAGTAGGATCCTATAGAGTTAGGGAATATTGTACACGGCCCTACGACTAGTATTAAGGAATATGACCCGTCATCCATGCAATTGTAACAAGCTGTCAACCTGTAAAAGATATCTAGGGAGTAATGAAATCTAAGTAAACACAACTTTCCTCATCATTGTTTACACCACATTAGTATAATAGTTTCATTTTCATTTCTTTTATTTTATTTTGATTGCATTTGTAGTTAATTGGGTTAGTTGGCTAGCAACTAATTCCGATCACTCCTTCAAAACCCAAGATTTTAATTGCTTTTATAAAAATATAAAAATACAAAAATAATCATCCCTCACCTCTAGACCTAGTTTAATAGACTTTCTAATCCTAGCGACACTATTCCTAAATTGAACAATCAATCCCCCGGTACTTGTCACTATACTATACTACAACGATCAGGTACACTACCTGGTGGGGGTTGTAAGCTTCTCGAGATCCCTCGAGAGGTAAAACCTGGTGCGATCCCCACGTACATCATCCGGACTGTGCCTTGCTCGTGGCTTGGGCTTTAGTCATATCTGGTTTGTTGGGTCGAGGCCCGGGTTTGTTTGTTTATTGGGCCGGATCCCGATATTCTTTGTTGTATTGTGTCGGAGCCTTATTGTGTATAATACGGTCTTGGCCCATTAAGCCTGTTATCCATATTATTTGTCATCAAGTCCCCTAGTCTAGCGTGTTCATTGCTCTCGTACCTTTGTAGCGTGTGGTGAATGTTGCTAGACTTATACTCTGGATGCTCCGCTCTTGGCGCGAGGCTTCTCCGTGATGAATTTTCGTGGTCAGCGGATAAGATCGTGGGGGAACATTGGCCGTTATTGGCCCTTTTGCCTTCTTGGTATTTTAACCATCTCATTCTTCTACTTAGCTGTCATCCTTATCTTTTACTGTCGATCACAACCATTGATTGGTGCGTTCTTGGTACGTGTCACGTGTCAAACTTCTCGGTTATACCGCAGGTATAAATACCTAGGTTAGCGTGTTGCTATTTTTTTTTCCTTTTTTACTCTTAGTTTTCCGCTTTTCAGAGAATTCTTCCCCTATTCTTTTTTCCGTTTCTGATTGGTTCTGAACGGTCAACTAAGTTTCCCAGGTGATGGTCAACCTAGTCAAACGTCTAAAACCAACTAACCAAGGAGTACAGTGTATTCCCGGGTCGTTATGTCCCAGCGAGGTAAGCAATTGTATTAAAAAACGTTTAAAGTGATCGGGTGATTTAACAGGAGGATCAGGAATTTGATTTGAGTGATTATACTACGAGATTATGATTGAAAATGGCTTAGAAACACTAATGGAATAATTACTGATGATCAGATTACCTAGAAACGTAAGTTAACTAAAAACGCGCTTTTGAATTAAAAATAACGCGAACGCGCAAAATAAAAAGTGAAACGAGAGCAAATAAAGTCCTACGAACATGAAAATTATATTTTTATAATCCTAATGACTTAAGAAAATTTTTAGAAAAGGAAAAATAATTTTTACACTATTTAATTAATTACTAATTTCTAATTACTTTTTAATTAACTAAATTAAACTAATTATTAATTAATTACGTAAATTACCTAGAAAAATGAAAATTAAATTTAGAAAAATCTAAAATATTGTAAAACTAATTTTAAAACAGAAAACCTAATTTTTCTACTTTTTAATTATTTAATATTAATTAAAACTAATTATTTAATTAATTTAAACTAAAATAAATTATAAAAAATACCAAATGAAAAAGGAAAAATCTGTAAAAATTCCTAAAATTATTTTAACTAATAAGAAGCCTGAGAAAACTTTAAAAATGAGATTTGCTTATAAATAAGCAGAAAAATAAGCCAAATGGCTTAAATAGAAGCTATCACTTTATTTAAATTTGTCTTTTTTGGAATTTTCTTTTACACAACTGTTTAACTACTTAAAATAAGATACTTTTGTGAACTTCTGATTAAGCTAAAAAATAAGCCCTGTGCACTTAAATAAGCCAAACAGTGAGCTTATAGCTTGATTGTGTGGGTATTGAGCTTAAATAAGATGTCTAAGGACCCACACTAATGAAATAAGCTTTGAACAACTTAGAGGGATAGAAATTAAGCTAAAACTACAAGCAATACACACTGGATAAGCCAAATTATAAAATAAGCAATTCCAAATCCACTTCAGGCCAAACAGGCCTTAGGGGCAATGTGCAGCCCACTGTGGGCCCCACAAGGGTGGCTTAGGGACCAAGATGAGCTTGGAACTTAAAAACCCAACCAGTAGGCTTTCCACAATACCCACAAGCTCAGCTTGAGCTCAAGTGGTGAAGGAGCTAGGGGCTTGTGAAGTTGGCTAGTTCACCACTGAACCAGTGAATTGGCTCAGTGAGATTTTGCAAAATTTTCAAGCTAAAAGCTCTTCCAACCAGTTCATAACTTAGCAGCTAGGCTGCAAAAACTTGTGTGAGCTCAAAACAGCTCAAGCAAACTGAATATAGAAAAATGCTCAGGCTTAATCAAGCTAAAACTCTAAACAGTGGAGAAATCTAGAATTCAAGTAACTTTGAGATAAGCAGTTTATTCAATAAGCACAAACCCAAGAAAACTCAATTACACACAACCTCAGGTAGTTATAACAATCTATTAACAACAACAGGAATCACTCAGAGACATGAAATCAACAAACTCAGTTATATACTGATGCATCAGTATGCATTGGGTCCTAAAAGGCAACTTGGGGACCAAAAATAAGCTGATGAACTAGCAATCTTAGGCCAAACCAAAGATGGATCAATCAAGGTAAGCTGACAGGCTACTCAAATCACCAAATACTAAGGAGTGTGCTCAAGTAATGCTCAAGTAAGGATCAAATGAAGAAATGGTAGACTGAGCATACCCTGGGTGCAGGGCACTTTTGTGTCAGATAAGCAGTTTCAAGCTTAATTTTGAATGAGCAAATGAATTTAAATTTCCAAACTTCTTTTTGATTTTGATTCACAGGCTGACAAAGATTTCAAATCAACAAAATTTACTAAATTTCATCAGCAATTGAATCCTAGAAAGTGATTTGAAATCTGTCTCAATTTGAAGTATGCAATATTTGACTTTTTCCAATTTTTACAAAACTTTGACTTATGTTACTTTAGATTGAACCCAGATCATTCAATTAGCTCTTTTAACTTATAATAAGACTAACATAAGCAATCTCAACAAGATTAGGACCTAAAGTGATGATTTGGCCATCAAACTTCCATACAGTGGATCTGTGAGGGAGATTAGAGGCTATCTTGACTATTTTGATATCAACCTATGTATGTAAAGCTTGTTAAGACCTATTTCTCACTAAAGAAGCATGTTTGAACTAGTGGATTACCAAGAAAACAACAAGGGCTGAGTCAAATTGCTTAATCCAAACACACCTAATAGCAACAGATTTTGATAACTTTCACAGCAATAGACAACCTTAACTAATGAGATGAGTTTTAATCTAGGTTTTACTGCATATTAACATTAATAAAATAAATTTAAACTACAACTAAGTACATAAGCTAGACATGACAGATATTAGGATTAAAACATGAGAAATTCTTACAAGAGCCATCCACAGCTAGAACCAATGAGAACTAGAACCCACATTATGAACCTATTGCTCCCCTGAGCACTAAACCATGGCCATCCTTGTTATACCATGCTCCAAGATCATCTTCTTCATATATATATTTTTTTTTGTAATTTTTTTATTCTTTTAACTAAAAGCTGAGAAAAATACCAGAGAGACTTATAAAAGCTTATAGTAAACTGAGATTAGCTTATATCATCACCACACAACAACCTTTAACAAGTGTTAAGTAAAATTGGGACTTTTATGAATTTTAAGCATAAACTAAAATTGAGCCAAATAACTGGAAATATTTATTAAAATCACTGAGAATTACAACTTAAAACTTGAGAATGCAATCTATTATTCAGTTTTACAATAAAAAGGATTACATAAAAATGACATTAAATAAAAATAAGCTAAAAAACTACTCAGCCTTCAACTGCTACAATCCTTCATTTTATAGTGACTCCTTAGGGTTTTGGATGTCCACTTGTCTTTTCCCAGCTGCTATCTTGTCCTTTGGATTACTCACATTCAATCTTGGCCGTTTGAGTTTCTTGGCGCCAAAAACCTTTTGTCTGTTTTCTTGATATTATTGATGCCAGAAGGGAAGTCTTGGAGGTTTGTGTTTGGAGGGGTGTAGGTGTTATGATGATGGAGTGTAATTAGGTTTAAGCAGAGGTGTGAAGGTGATGATGGTGATTGTAGCAGGGGTTCACGAGGTGGTTTTTGGGGAGGTGGTGAGGTCAAAGGTCAAACCTGAGGGTGGTTTTATTATTTCAAAAGGGAGGTAGGCTGATGGGGTATGTCGGCTTTTGGAGTGTGTGGGCTGATGGAGTGATAAGGTGTGGATTGGGTTTGAATTTTGGATTAAATGGGAGTGTTGTAATATTAGGGGTGTCCGTTTGGTTTTGTAGAAATAATTCACAAGGACCATTTTGTACTTTTCTGAATTTTTGAGGACCCAATTTGTAAATAATCCAAAGTTGTAATAAGGACTATTTTTGACATAGGTGAATAGTGCAAGGGCAATTTTTTGATAATTTTTTATATTTCAAAACCCCAGGGACCATTTGTGTAATTTTCTAAACTGCAGGGACCATTTGTGTAATTTTCTCAAAGTTTTCACCCAAGGATCATTTTTGATAATTTTTGACTTTTGAATGCCTTGGGTTGACTTTTCTTTCATTTTAAACTTCCAGGGACTAGTTTTGTCAATTTTTGAAACTTGAGGGACTGAAACTGCCAATTGTGCAAACTTTGTTCGTTTTTCATTTGTTTTTAAATATTTTGCATCTAAAACATATAAAACACACTTTTGGAATAATTTCTATATTTTGATGCGTATTTGAGTGTTTTTGGATGTTTTGGCAGTTCAGATACGATAAAAATGATGAGTATTTACACACTCATCAGTTTCCTTACCTTATTTCATCCCGCACGTTGTCTTTTAAATTTTTCGTGTGACAATGGTTAATATTACGGAGGTTACGTCAGATCTCACAGAAGAAAAACTTGACGAGTTGTGTCGTCAATGTCATATTCCGTCGTTTGTCCAGCTCGTTTTGCCTTGATCCTGGTAAGATCATCAGCCATTATCCGCCTGTGAAGATTGGTTTTTATAGTCGGTTTTTTTATTATGCCGACTTTCGTCTACCGCTCTCCGTTTTCTTGGTTGAGATTTTGAAACATTACCGCATCAACATTTCTCAGCTTTCCCTTTTTGGGGCGTGTAAGGTTTCTCATTTTGAGGTTTTATGTCGTGCTCATAATTTCGCTCCAACGGTAGCGTTATTTCGCCATTTTTATGTTAATTCGAATGGGTGGCTTTCGTTTAGAAAACGCGCTAAAGATACTGGTATTTTTTATGATAAACCCTTAGCAGGTTAGTTTGACTAATAGTGTCACCCTATTTACTTTTACTTGGTGTGACTTATGTGTTATGTGTGGTTTATGTGTGATATAGATGAGTGTGTAATGTTGATATTGGGATAAGTTCATTTTGGTCGCCTTAGTGGTGTGGAAATGACATGTGTGGTTTTGGTGTTTTGAGGTTTTTGCGTAACAAGTCTTCGTTCTAACATTTGAGCGTTAGTAAGTTACGTAGAGTTTGAATTTGTGAGTTGTATTTATATTTTTGTGTGAGATTCTATTTTTGGAAACTTTATTTTGAAAATGATTATTTTCCGAGTCGTCGTAAAAACGAAGGGTTAACGAGTAAGACGTTAGGTATCGTTATGGGTTTTTATAAAATATCAAAAGTATGAGGTTTTGAGTGTAATAATTTATTTATTAAAAAAATAATAAAAAATGGTTATTATACCGGGGGGGGGGGGGGGGGGGGGCGATTATGGTGTAGAGAAGGAAAAAGGAAACCAAAATTGATTCTAGATACAATTATTTACTTAAGGGGTTGTCTATAATTAATATAAATACAAAATAAAAGTCTCTCACCCCTCTCTTTTGCTTTACACGATCGACCAAGAGAGAAAGATAAGAGAAAAATTTAAGGTTTTTATTTTTGAAGCTAAAATCAAGAACAACGTATAATTTTTGATACTTGTATTCACTCAATTGTTTAATTATTGATTTGATTCATGTAATACTAATTATGATGGATTTAGGGTTTGTAAGTTTCTATAAATTAATTAATTAAAACATGTTGGGATCGATTATTTATTATATTATGATGATTGGTGAAGAGATTTGAGTGTAAAACATGTTAGTTTATGAGTTAGCGTTTTGGCAGATTTGTTAGGCTGTAAAGATACAAAGTTATTTAATAGATGGTGATGCGTCAGATCATTAATTTTGAGTATAAATTGTAGTTCAGTGAAAGAGCTTTTCAAAAAGTCCGGCCACGATCAATTTCGAGGTCCGGAAGGCAGCCTAATGATTTTTGCGAGAGAAGGTGTCAAAGATGTTAAACTGGGACATATTTAGGGTAAAATTATTGAGGTTCAAAGTGGAATTAGGGTTAGCCCTTCTGATAGAGTTGAGTTCAATATTCCCTTTGACTTCCAAGCGAAGGAGGGACGTTAAAAAGTTGTACAAATATGATTCTTGGGTCAAAACATTTTGGTGTGCGTTTAGATCTGAATCTGGATAGTTTTCAAGTTTGATTTTATTAAGGGTACTTGTGTATGTTTTTAGAGCATGGCCTTCTGGGAATAGCTTTTATACTCATAAGATACCATGTTAAATTTTTGGTGTGAGTTGTGGGTCTATTTTTGTCGTGACTTCATGTGGGTAAATGTACCACAAAATTCAGCGTTTTCTGATATAATTTGTGTAAGGGATTCAGTGAGTGTAAATGATTGGTAGTGTTTGACATGGAGTCTAGGTGAACCATAGTGGTTTATATGACCTTTATACATCCATCATATTTGTGTTACATGGACTATAGCTTTTAGCTTGGTCGCGTGTAATGTGGGTTTATTTTTGTTGTATAGATTTGTGATTGTTTATTTGGAGCTGCAAAGACATAAGTGAGTTCATAGTCCCATTTTTACTCTGTTTTAAACTTGGGATGGGAATGATGCTTGTGTTAAATTGTGATTTTAAGTTACTGTGATTATGTGTCTAATAAATGCATGAACTAGTAAGTGTTATTATATGTGTATGCATGCTGTGACATTATTGTGTGGTTCAATTGGAGGGTAGCTATGCTTCCATTGTTCATTTGAGGAATCTAATTGGAGGATAGTGGCCTACTCATTATTATTCTGCGTGGTGTGATCAGAGGATTTGGTTATCCATTATTGTTTATGTGGATCGTGGGTGCATTCCGTCCCTATTGTTGCCTTATGATGTGTTGTTGGTTGATTGATGGAGATTGCATGCTAGATTGTATAATAAGTAGTCTTACTGTCATGCTATGTTTTATAATCACAGTGAACTGGTTGCCTTGTGTGATATTGTGTGTCTTAAACCTATGAATCTCACCAACATTATGTTGACATTTTTAAGCATCATTTTCTGGTGAGCATTCTAAGGCTAAGGTTGAGAGAAGCGACTAGACGAGACTTAGTTGCATTTGAGAACAATTTATCTTTATGTTTGGATTTGAATTGATAGGATTTTGATTGTGATACTTTAATGTTTTATGATTAGTACTTTATGTTTTATTGAGGATTTGAATTGTTTTGGTTATTTTCTTTTGGGGTATTGTTACGACACTTTGTGTTGGTATTTTGCTCTACTTATGTGCATGTAGAAATTCTCTATTTAGACACCAGGTATTGTGATGAAATCCATGAAGTTACACTCGCGTTTTCACCTTGGCGAGGTGTGACAGATTGGTATCAGAGCCTTAGTTATAGAGAAGTAGGTGGTTGAACCTAGACTATAACCTAGGAGTCCCTTATATAGTTTCATATAGGGCCTAATTGTAAGTATGGTATTTTATATGGTTATTTTCTTAGATTTATGAGATGTTTTATCGAGTTTTGGACATCTATCGAACCCCATACTTAGTATTGTGTGTGTCATTTATAGAATGGCACCTCCTGCGCGAAATATGCTTCGATGGACCACTGTTGTTGCTACGGGTTGCAAGAGAGTTGGTAGGATGAAGAGGAACAACAGAAGGATCTTGGTTCCTGCTACCATGCTTCCGTGTGCGATTGAGGAGAAGTTAACCCTAGAGAATGTGAATGGATAAGAGGTGAAAAAGTATGAGATGAAAATGGTTAATAAGGATGGCTATACCATTACATTCTTTTAGAAGTGTCCTCGACTCTCAGAAAATGATGGTGAAGGTTGGGGGAGACCACGCGATCTGTATGAGTTTGCGGATCGTGTAGATGAGGAGTTAAGGAATCGTAGGGATGGTTTTGCAAGTCATCCTCTACCACAGTTTGAGGGAGGTAGGAATGGATGGCTAAGTGAGGAAGAATAGGTAGATTCAGATCTGGAGTCCACTGCGAGTAACACGATTTAAGCGTTAGGATATAGCTCGAACCATGTGCGACACTTTCTGTAGTGTAGTCTTGGCTTAGCAACGCCATATTGTACATGTAATTAACCAAGATTGTTAACTCGCCACCAGTAAAACTTCCTTTATCCAACAAAACCGTGTAATTCATATCCCTATACCTAACGTTACAACCCTTTAAAAGACCTCTTTGATAGTTTATCCTAGGTGCTTACGCCATGTGGTGGAGGTTTGATCCTTTCCCAAGCCTATGGTAATCTATTTTTCTATGACAGGTAGTGAGAGATATCTTCCATTTCCATAATGTTATATTACTTTATTACACCCGAGAGATGTGAGTATCTAAACACTATTTGTGAGGTGCTTGTGTATGACCTCCGTGCTTGTCTATTGGTCTTTAGTGGAACGATTATTTGTTGTAATTACTTTTATATTAGTGTTAAATGACCCCTAACTTGTCTTTTGAGTAGAATAAAAGCTCATTTGCTTGAGGACAATCAAATCTCAAGTGTAAGGGTATATGATGAGGCGAAAAATGATCCGTTTTTAGGGGGTCATTTAAGCCCGAATCCGACTTTATTTGATCAAATATTGCCCTAAATCGTTCCTTTTGTAATTTTAGGTACTTGGAGAGTGAATTCTGGAAAAGAAGCCATTTTGGACGTTTTTGGAGCATAAAAGTGAAGAAAACGGCAAAGTATCAATTTTCCATACTGGAAGCACTAGGTGACGGCGTCAAGAGTTACACCCTGACGGCGTCAGACATCAAGAATAAAATACCGTAGTTGATGACGGCGTCAAAAGTCATCCTGACGGCGTCAAAGTACCAAGAATAAAATACCGTGGTTGGTGACGGCTTCACATAGGCCGTCATAAGTAGATCAAGGCCGTCCGAGGAAGTATTTGGCGGCGAGGTGACGGCGTCACATGGTTGTCTTGACACCGTCAGCCTAGTTTTCCTATATATAGTTTTCTAGTTTTTTCATTAAAAAAGGAGAAGTTTTGGTGAAACCCTAAAGACGAATTTGGTGCCTCTTTTACAGGTTTTTCAAGGGTTCCAAACCCTTGATACCTTGCATTGTAATTGAGATAAGTGTTCTTCTAATTCAATCAATATGTCTATGTGTTGGTTGTCTATATCTTGTTCTTGTCTCAATTCAATTATGCTAGGCTAGATCTCTCTTGTGTTTGCTTAGATCTAATGAAACCTAGATGTTGATTATGTGTTGATTACTTGTTTATTCTTGTTGTGGATGAATGATTTATATGTTAGGCTTAAGAAAACTGGCAGATCTCCAAATGGTAACATGCTTGAACGTCTTAAGAAACATGAACCGAGGCGTACTAGGTCTTTATTGGTTGTATTTAATGCATGAGCCACTGTTTACAATCCCTATAGTTGTGCTGGGTCATGGTGTAGGAGGAGATAAGAGCTCATAGAATTGGGGAGTTATGTATGCCACCCCATGAATGGTATTAAGGAATACGATCCGTCATCCATGCAATTATAACAAGTAATTAACATGTAAAAGATATCTAGGGAGTAATGAAGTCTAAGTAAACACAATTTCTCCAATCACTGCTCACAACCTTTGTAATAATTAGTTTAATTTCATTTTTAGTATTTTATTTTGATTATATATTAGTTTTGGGTTAGTTGAATAGCAACTAATTCCGCCCACTCTTCCAAAACCCGAGATTTTAGTTGCTTTCTAAAAAATATAAAAACACAAAAATAATCATCCCTCATCTTTAGAACTAGTAATTAGGTTTTCTAATCCTAGCGACACTATTCCTAAGCTGAACGATCAATCCCCCGGTACTTGTCACTATACTATACTACAACGATCAGGTACACTGCCTGGTGGGGGTTGTAAGCTTCTCGAGATCCCTTGAGAGGTAAAGCAAGGTGCGATTCCCATGCATCAAGTTTTTGGCGCCGCAGCCCGGGGAATAGTTATTGTCTAGGTTAGAATTTCTTTTTATTAGGTCTACTTGCTAGATTCCTTTCTAGCAAGATTTTATTTTTATTTTTAGGGTCTTCTTTAGTCTATCTTATTTCTTCGTGCCTTTGTTCGTAACTCTTTACCATCCGACATCATGGAAGGTGGTAACATCTTTGAACCCGTCATCACACCACAACAAAACCCACCATTAGAACCCCTTAGGCCCTGAACCTTAGGAGAGTATTCCCGACCTAGCCATCAAGGCTACCGAAACACCATTGAGCTCACCGGAGCCAATGTGACCCCTTGCGATCCGACACCATCCGGTTGGTGCAAAGCGGATGTGCATTCCATGGACTTCGTTCCAAAGATCCAAACCAACACCTTAAGGACTTCCTCAAAATCGTAGATTCCATAGACCTAGGTGTTGAGACTAGAGAGACTACCCGTTTACGCCTATTCCAATTCTCTCTACGGGATCAAGCTAGTCAATGGCTTGAGCGTTTACCCGCGGGATCCATCACCACATGGGATGATCTCACCACTCGTTTCCTTGCTCAATTTTTCCCACCGGGGAGAACTACTAAGCTTAGGAATGACATCTTGATTTTTCAACAACGTCAAAATGAATCTTTTTATGAAGCATGGATTCGATATAAAGACCTACTCCGAAAAGTTCCTCATCATGGGATCGAACCATGGCTTCAGATCCAAATCTTTTATGATAAGGTTGACTATCAAACAAGGAAAGCCATTGATTACGCAGCCAAGGGTAGGCTAGATAGACTTAGCGTTGACGAGTGCTGGAAAGTTCTTGAGGAGTTGGCACAGTACGAAGAGGAAGGATGGGAGGACCCGATGTTCCCAAGCAAGGTAAAACTTGACTACGCATGTGCCACCCAAGAAGAGTTGTTAGGAAGTATCGAAAAGCAGGTAAATGAATTGATAAGTGTCGAGAAACTTGCTGCTGAACCCGTGTGGAATCATAATCCACGCAGAAATACGGTTATCAGCCGGAATTTTCCTGAACGTTCACGACAAGAGGAATTCGAAGGGATAATGGTAACCTTCATGGATAATCAGGAAAAACAAATCCAGCACCTAGAAGCACGCATGGAGAGTACTCATAAAGCGTTTATGAGTTTCGCTGACCAATTCATGTCAAGGGTCAAAGAAAGGATCAAGGAAAATTCCGCACCTGAAAAAATCGAAAAGGTCTTCGAGGTCTCAACCCCTTTGGTGTTTTAACCAAGAGGATAATGAGAAGCTTTATCCAAGTGCTCCCCCGTCAATCAACCCCCACTCTCGTGAGCATCCTCAGAAGGAAAGGAATTTACAAGTCCACAACATTTTCGTTGGATGCCTGCTGACCACGTTCCCAACCCTATCTAAGAAAAGTTCTTTTGGTTTTAAACCCGGTGTAAAGAGGTTGCGCCTCAAAAACACCACTGATTTGAAACCCCCTATGGAACAACATCTTTCTTCTCACAACAATGACCCGTGCACGGGGATCAACTTAGCCAAAACGTCACCCGACCCCTTCTATAACCTTACCTCTTTCCGTGACAGTAATGAGACGTTCGACCCTGGTGGACCTCACTAACGGAATAGCTACTCATGGGTTTTACTAATGTTTAGTTATTCATGCAAAGAGCAGGGACTGAACATGGAACTACTCTAATTCTCACCTTACACGGGCATCTGACGGCGTCAGATTTAACTCTTGACGCCGTCAGCTCGACGGATCAGCAATATTAACCCAAAACCAATCACTTTCAACCCATACCCCACAAATCTCACCCCAAGTGCTGCTGCTACTCCGATTCTCAACCTCCCAATTCGACATCTTCCGCATCCGATCTCCACTTTGTAAGTAAGTTTTCTTCATCCTTTCTCAATCAATTATCCTTAGGACCCATCAATTTGAAAAACCCCTTTCGCCCGAAACCCCACTCTTGACCCACTATTAGCAAATCGTAATGTCATCCAATTGGTAATTTGTAATCGTGGGGTTACCATTTGATGATGTTGTCTCACCCAAATCATGCATTAATTTAGAGAAAACCCATCATGCCTCGGATTCTTTGACCCCCCACCCCTGTTTCCTGATTAAAGGAGCGTTTGGGTAATGGGTTAAGAGTTTGAAAATTGATTTTTTCCCGCTCATTTGCATGGCTCTATTTCTGGTCCATCTGACGGCGTCGGGATTACTCTTGACGGCGTCAGATGTGGCTGACTGCATAAGTTCATCAAAAAATTCGCATTCTAATCATTTCCGTTCACTCCACCTTTTTCCAGGAAAATGAGCAAAAGATCTCGTCAACAAAAGGGCAGTTCTTCTAGATCTCAAGGGATCAACTATGGAGAATTAGTGCACAGTTGGGGCGAGTTTGGCGATGTTGGTACTAGCACCAAGTATGCGGAGTTGTGTGACCACCATATTGATGCTGGGGCTGTGGTGGACTGGGATTTTCTGAGAGCCAGTGGGTTGGAGGCTGCATTTTTAGGGAGGATCCGCACAGATGGGTTTGCGGGTCCGCAGTGGGAGAGGTTGTTTAGGCTTCGAGAGACAGTATATAGTGAGTTAGTGCAGGAGTTCTTTGTGACCTTCCGTTTTGATCAGGCTGAGGCTAGGGGAGATATGGGGGGCACCACTGTGTATTTTAGGCTAGGGGGAGAGTTGAGGTCATGTTCTGTGGCTGAGTTTGGTTGGAGGCTTGGGCTATATACTAGTGAGGAAGTTGATGGGGCTTTTCTGCTGAGGTTGTTACATGGAGAGACTCAGAGGAGTGAGATGAGGTGTGTCACCTTTTGGCCAACCATAGGGGATGGGGTTTACACCTCGACTACTGGGGCTGCATCGATCAGGGACCCCATTGTTAGGCTAGTTCACAGGTGCATCACATACAGCCTGTCTGCACGTCATGGCACCACTCACTGTATCACTGCTTCGGACCTGTTCTACTTGTACACCATCTTTTCTGCGGATGTCTACTGCAACATCCCGTTTTGGGTGGCCAGTTATTTGAGGACCAGTGTGGGTGAGAGGGATATTGACAAGGTTTATGGGGGGATGTTCGTGACCCGGTTGGCTCGTTCCTATGGTCTTCTTACTCCTCAGATCATGGGGTACTTGAGTGACTGTGGGAACTGCAGGGTAGTGAGGGCAAAATCCCTTAGGCAGATGAGCATTGTGATGCAGATGGTGGATGGGTCCTACACATGGTACGTGGCAGCAGGGCCTGATGATGAGGATGATGATGGTGATGATGAGGGACTACCCCAGCAGCATCAGTTTGCTGGGTATGAGGAGGGGACGGCTGATTACTACCGACACATGAGTCGGGGAGACTGGCAGGCACACCAGGGTGCCTGGATGGGTCAGATGGACACGTGGCGAGCCACTACTGACCAGCGCTTTGATTGGATGTACGATCATACCGTCCGCCAGATGCAGCACCTCTCCACCCGAGATCAGCTTGAGCCTCACCTGCAGATTGACCCCTTCCCAGGCCGAGAGACTGACTACCCTCCCTATGGGTACACTGGACACCTCCCACCAGGCTATGATTATCGCTTCGGTCCTCCCCCTCAGTGATTCATTTTGATATCTGTGATTCTTGAACAATTTATTCTTGGTTGTATGATTTGAAACATTTGGTCTTGTAATAGTTTAGGATTCAGCCTTTGTTGGCTTTGGACACTTTCTATTTTTGTTCTTTTAACAAATATTATGCATGTTCAGCTTTTAATTTTTATTGATGGTTAATCTTTCCAACCCATTTTTTGTGTGATTTTATTTGTTTGATTGTTATTTGCTTCTGTATGCATGTTTTATTTTTATTGTTGGTTGATCATGTTTCTCAATTAAAATGTGGAAATACTTTACTATGTTGTTTGGCCTAGTCTTAACTCCAACCTAAAAGTATTTTTGCAAACGATAAGTGTAAGGGGAAACCCCAAATATGTTTTTAAGAAACAAACCGATCATGATTCTCCACAATATTAAATGAACATGTATATTCGTATTTGTTAGAGTCAAATGCTTGTATTGAGTCATAATGAAGTTTTGCAGGATTTTCCAGGAAGTAGGACGAAGTTTTTCCAGAAATTTTCCGGAAACTTAACATAAGAATTTCTGCAGGTCCATTATGACGGCGTCAGGAGTTAAAAATCTGGAAATTTTACCGGTTTTGTTTTTCTAACGGAGTCTTATGGTTTTTGTGAATTATTAAGTTTTATAATCTCCAGGAAATCTGCAAACTTCATTCCACAAGCATTATATCTTACTTTGTTTTCTAGGATTTAGTAACTTATATAGGATGCCGCCGATTTTACGCGAGGTTGTCTTGTCTATTTTGTCAGGTTTTACAGGTTATGTTTGACAAGGAGATGATTTATATTCTGGAAGGGAAGCTTTGATTGTTCGTTCTCTTGGAAGAAGATTTAACCTGGCCAACCTAAAATCCATACCGAGCGAATCAGGGGAGTATTTGATTTCATTCTCTTTACTTTTTCACTTTTACATTCTTTACTTGAACATTGGGGACAATGTTCATCTTAAGTGTAAGGGGAGGGTAAAAAGATGATACCTTACATATGCACTTTCGCTTGAGTTTGTTTTGTTTGATAGTATATGTGTAATAAAACTATGAGAAATACTTGTTAGTGTAATTTTAGCGCCAAATTTAAATTTTTTTACAACATTTAGGAGTGAAACTTTAGCCATAGCAAGCGTCTCATGGATAGGAGATTGTATGACTAGCACATAACCGTATATTCAGAAAAATTTTCCACCCAAAAATGTGAGGTTCGCCTTTAGATTTGATAGGAAAAGCATTTACTATTAGTGCTTATGAGTGTACCGGTAGCATTTAGATTCTAGAACTTGCGTTAGTGATGCATCCCGAGACCGCTAGTGAGACTACATTCGTGTAGTAGGATTTACTACATGATAAGCGGCATTAGGATCACCCTTGTGTTAAACCCGTATCATAATTACTTGACCATTTAAGTCATATTACTTGGCTAGTTAAGTCAACTAATTTTTCCCACACCCTTAGCGTTGTACTCATTTTTAGTACACAAAACCCCTAGTACACCCCTCCGAGCCTATCTTTTCGTTTCTAACTTTAAGCATTTTACTTAAAGGAAGAATTTGTTACACCCCACTTAAATGTACAACCAAATCGCCTTAGCCTTCCGTGTATGCGCTCATTTTTAGTGCATTATTGTTATTTGTTAAACCCTAAGTTAACTTTCTAATTGATTACATGGTTGCTAAGTCGAGTCATATCCTTGTACATATTGTTTTGGGACGATTGGGACTCATGGGTAAGTACTTATTTTATAGAGTAATGGGGAAGAACATCACTTATTACCCCCATATGTACGTTAATCTTAAAAGTGCTCCAAGTGTTTTAATTTTCTTAATTTGAGTCATTAGATTAGTTAATTGTAAAGTATGTAAAAATTCAAGTGTAAGGGGAATTCTCATCCCCTATGATGTATTATTTTGGATGGTCGGGTAAGAGTGTATGCAAAAAAAAAAAAAAAAAAAAAAAAAAAAAAAAAAAAATCGAAAAAACAAGAAAAAGAAAAAAAAAATAGAAAAAAAAAAGAAAAAAACATACGGACTACCATCCCGTTTCATTCTATGTTTATTTTATGTTTTTGTTATTTTTCATTTATTAGCTTAAGTCGAGTCTAGTCTTGGCTTAGCAACGCCATATTACATGTAATTAACCAAGATTGTTAACTCGCCACCAGTAAAACTTCCTTTATCCAACAAAACCGTGTAATTCATATCCCTATACCTAACGTTACAACCTTTTAAAAGACCTCTTTGATAGTTTATCCTTGGTGCTTACGCCATGTGGTGGAGGTTTGATCCTTTCCCAAGCCTATGGTAATCTATTTTGCTATGACAGGTAGTGAGAGATATCTTCCATTTCCATAATGTTATATTACTTTATTACACCCGAGAGATGTGAGTATCTAAACACTATTTGTGAGGTGCTTGTGTATGACCTCCGTGCTTGTCTATTGGTCTTTAGTGGAACGATTATTTGTTGTAATTACTTTTATATTAGTGTTAAATGACCCCTAACTTGTCCTTTGAGTAGAATAAAAGCTCATTTGCTTGAGGACAAGCAAATCTCAAGTGTAAGGGTATATGATGAGGCGAAAAATGATCCGTTTTTAGGGGGTCATTTAAGCCCGAATCCGACTTTATTTGATCAAATATTGCCCTAAATCGTTCCTTTTGTGATTTTAGGTACTTGGAGAGTGAATTCTGGAAAAGAAGCCATTTTGGACGTTTTTGGAGCATAAAAGTGAAGAAAACGGCAAAGTATCAATTTTCCATGCTGGAAGCACTAGGTGACGGCGTCAAGAGTTACACCCTGACGGCGTCAGACATCAAGAATAAAATACCGTAGTTGATGACGGCGTCAAAAGTCATCCTGACGGCGTCAAAGTACCAAGAATAAAATACCGTGGTTGGTGACGGCGTCACATAGGCCGTCATAAGTAGATCAAGGCCGTCTGAGGAAGTATTTGGCGGCAAGGTGACGGCGTCACATGGTTGTCTTGACGCCGTCAGCCTAGTTTTCCTATATATAGTTTTCTAGTTTTTTCATTAAAAAAGGAGAAGTTTTGGTGAAACCCTAAAGACGAATTTGGTGCCTCTTTTACAGGTTTTTCGAGGGTTCCAAACCCTTGATACCTTGCATTGTAATTGAGATAAGTGTTCTTCTAATTCAATCAATATGTCTATGTGTTGGTTGTCTATATCTTGTTCTTGTCTCAATTCAATTATGCTAGGCTAGATCTCTCTTGTGTTTGCTTAGATCTAATGAAACCTAGATGTTGATTATGTGTTGATTACTTGTTTATTCTTGTTGTGGATGAATGATTTATATGTTAGGCTTAAGAAAACTGGCAGATCTCCAAATGGTAACATGCTTGAACGTCTTAAGAAACATGAACCGAGGCGTACTAGGTCTTTATTGGTTGTATTTAATGCATGAGCCACTGTTTACAATCCCTATAGTTGTGCTGGGTCATGGTGTAGGAGGAGATAAGAGCTCATAGAATTGGGGAGTTATGTATGCCACCCCATGAATGGTATTAAGGAATACGATCCATCATCCATGCAATTATAACAAGTAATTAACATGTAAAAGATATCTGGGGAGTAATGAAGTCTAAGTAAACACAATTTCTCCAATCACTGCTCACAACCTTTGTAATAATTAGTTTAATTTCATTTTTAGTATTTTATTTTGATTATATATTAGTTTTGGGTTAGTTGAATAGCAACTAATTCCGCCCACTCTTCCAAAACCCGAGATTTTAATTGCTTTCTAAAAAATATAAAAACACAAAAATAATCATCCCTCATCTTTAGAACTAGTAATTAGGTTTTCTAATCCTAGCGACACTATTCCTAAGCTGAACGATCAATCCCCCGGTACTTGTCACTATACTATACTACAACAATCAGGTACACTGCCTGGTGGGGGTTGTAAGCTTCTCGAGATCCCTCGAGAGGTAAAGCAAGGTGCGATTCCCACGCATCATGAACAATAATAGGGAGAGTTGTGTTTACTTAGGTTTCATTACTCCCTAGATATCTTTTACAAGTTGACAGTTTGTTACAATTGCATGGATGACGGGTCGTATTCCTTAATACTAGTCGTAGGGCCGTGTACAATATTCCCTAACTATATAGGATCCTACTTCACTCCTATATCGAACCGTTAGAAGCTCCTAACATGGGATCATTAGAATTCTCTTACGCATTAAATACAACCAAAAATCATAGTACACCTATGATCATGTTTCTTAAGATGTTTAAGCATGTCACCAATGGAAGTCTGCCAGTTTTCTTAAGCCTAACATCGAATACAATCATCCGTAACAACTATAGACAAACAATCAACCCATAATTAACATCTAGGTTTCACTACATCTAAGCAAACACACAAGAGATCTAGCCAAGCATGTTAAATTCAAGACAAGTGTAAGATACATTCAAACAACACATAGACATATTGAATGAATTGAAAGAGTACTTATCTCAATTAAACATGAAAGGTTTCAAAGGGTAAAAACCCTTGAAAAAGCTGTAATATTCAGACTATGGTTTCTCTCCAAAGTTATACCATACTTGTTCCTCTCTAATGAATAAAAATTGCAAAACCATATATAGATTTTACTAGGTGACGGCGTCAAGAAGGAAATTCTGACGCCGTCAACTCGTCGCCCATAATGAAATCGGATTGCCTAGATCTACTTTTGACGCCGTCATGTGCAATTCTACACTTGGCCGTCACTCATATTTGGACCATGATGGCCTATGGTGAAGCCGTCATGTGCAATTCTATAAAACTCTTCTGGATCATCTCGGACTCTATCCACTTCCACCTCTTGTACTACTCTTGACGCCGTCAGGTACTGTTCCCAGCAAGGAAAATTAAGACTTTGCCGTTTTCTTCACTTTTATGCTCCAAAAACGTCTAAAATGCTTCCTTTTCCAGAATTCACTCCAAAAGTACCTAAAATGACAAAAGGAACGATTTAGGGCAATATTTGATCAAATAAATTCGAATTCGGGCTTAAATGACCCCCTAAAAACGGTTTATTTTTCGCCTCATCAAATACCCTTACACTTGAGATTTGCTTGTCCTCAAGCAAATGCGCTTTTATTCTAATCAAAATACAAGTTAGGGGTCATTTAACACTAATATAAAAGTAATTACAGCAAATAATCTTTCCACTAAAGACTAAAGACAAGCACGGAGGTCATACACTAGCACCTCACAAATAGTGTTTAGATACTCACATCTCTCGGGTGTAATAAAGTATATATCACAATATGGAAATGGAAAACATCTCTCACTACCTGTCATAGCAAAATAGATTACCATAGGCTTGGGAAAGGATCAAACCTCCACCACATGGCGTAAGCACCTAGGATAAACTATCAAAGAGGTCTTTTAAAGGGTTATAATGTTAGGTGTAGGGATATGGAATACACGGTTTTGTTGGATATAGGCGTTGCTAAGCCAAGACTAGACTCGACTTAAGCTAATAAATCAAAAATAAAAAAAACATAAAACAAACATAGAATGAAAAGGGATGGTAGTCCGTATGTTTTTTTATCATTTCTATTTCTATTTTTTTTTTCTTTTTCCTTTTTTTCGATTTTTTTTTTTTTTTTTTTTTTTTTTTTTTTTTTTTTTTTTGGCATACACTCTTACCCTACCATCCAAAATAATACATCATAGGGAATGAACATTCCCCTTACACTTGAATTTTTACATACTTTACAATAAACTAATCTAATGACTCGAATCAAGATAATCAAAACACTTGGAGTACTTTTACGATTAACGCACATATGAGGGTAATATATGATGTTCTTCCCCATTACTCCATAACATAAGTACTTTACCCATGAGTCCCAATCGTCCCAAAATAATATGTACAAGGATATGACTCGACCTAGCAACCATGTAATCAATTAGATAATTAACTAAGGGTTTAAACAAATAACAATAATGCACTAAAGATGAGTGCATACACGGAAGGCTAAGGCGATTTGGGTGTACATTTAAGTGGGTTGTAACAAATTCTTCCTTTAAGTAAGATGCTTAAAGTTAGAAACGAAAGGATAGGCTCGGAGGGGTGTACTAGGGGTTTCGTGTACTAAAACTGAGTACAACGCTAAGGTATGGGAAAAATTAATTGACTTTACTAGCCAAGTAATATTACTTAAATGGTCAAGTAATTATGATACGGGTTTAACACAAGGGTGATCCTAATGCCTCTTATCATGTAGTAAATCCTACTACACGAATGTAGTCTCACTAGCGGTCTGGGATGCATCACTAACGCAAGTTCTAGAATCTAAATGCTACCGGTACACTAATAAGAACTAATAATGAATGCTTTTCCTATCAAATCTAAAGGCGGACCTCACATATTTGGGTGGAAAATTTTTCTGAATGGTACGGTTTTGTGCTAGTCGTACAACTCCTATCCATGAGACGCTTGCTAAAGCTAAAGTTTCACTCCTAAATGTTGTAAAAAAAATTTAAATTTGGCGCTAAAATTACACTTACAAGTATTTCTCTTAGTTTTATTACACACTGATGAGTGTGTAAATACTCATCATTTTTACCATTTCTGAACTGCCAAAACATCCAAAAACACTCAATAATGAATCAAAATAGTGAAAATATCCCAGGAAAGTGTTTTACATGTCTCAAATGCAAAAATACCAAAAATAGATGAAAAACGCACAAAGTTTGCATAATTGGCAGTTTCAGTCCCCCAACTTTCAAAAGTTGTCAAATCTAGTCCCTGGTCATTCTAAAAACTTGAAAAAGTCACCAAAGGTCCTTTTAAATCAAAAAGTTACATAACAAGTCCTTTGGTGAAAAGTTTCACAAAATGTCAAGTTTAGTCCCTGAACTTTGAAAATTGTCAAAAATGGTCCCTGGGATATAAAAATCTTTGAGAAAATCAATTTTGATCCTTGTGTTACTCATATTTGGCAAGAATGGTCCTTGGATGGGAATTTTGGAAAAGTTTCATGATTGGTCCCTGGAGTTTGAAAGTTGTACAGAAAAGGTCCCTGGATGTAAAAAAAATTGGAAATTTATCACAAGGGTCCTTACACTATTCACCATTGGCACTTTTATCCCTTATAAACATTTTGAAAAAGTTGCCAAGTTTAAACCTTCATAAAATCAGAAATGACAAAAAGGTCCTTGTGATTATATAAACCTAAACCGGATCCACCAAAATTATCACAAACCTAATCCAATAAATTACCCAATCCAAATTACAAAAGAAATCCACCCAACCCAAAAATAAATACCCAGGCCCATCCCTTAGCCCAACCATAACCTAAAACCGTTTTAAATAACCCCCTACGGTCAAACCTCAGTTGACCCGTCCCCTTTCCCTCCTCAACACCACCACTTGCTACTTCCCTCCTCCACCTGCCTCCTCCATCACATCCAACCTCTCAATCCCTCCAATCACAATCCAAGGAGAACCCCCCACAATTAATGCTTCTACCACCCCCCCTACACGCAACAGAGCAATTTGCTCTGTTTGCAAATTTTCCCGCCAAATACACGTGTTACATGGAGAGTGGACCAAAAGATGAAGAAAGAGGTGGGATTTGATCAGAGGGCAGCTGGGAACCCTAATTATCAGCTATAAATAGAAGTGGAAGCACAAGGAAGCCATAGTTAGTTAATTTAGTTTAATATATGTCGTTTAAATGCAATTTCAAATTCTTAGTATAACTTAAAGCTTTTAAGCAGTGTTTTAATCTCTTTTCATGTATTGTAACTCTTTTTGAATAATCAATTTCAAGTTTCTTCAACTGTTTCAACTTATGCATTTTTATCTTGAATTTCCAAAAAGTTGTTAGTTCAATTGTTGTTTTTAGTGATTACTATGGACTTCTAGATTCATATAGGCTCCCAGAAAGCTTATTGAAAGCTTTTAGAAACTTTAAAATCAGTTTAGTATCATAAACTCAAAAACACAAAAAAATAGAAAAAATATAGAAAAAATCAAAAAGATTGAAATCATGGTCACTAAGCTGGAGCAGGGAGCAATTTGGATGTCCCTGGGTTAGAGAACCTGTGGAGGTTCATTAGGAATTGGTTTTGTGGTCTTTGGCACTTTGGAAGTTTGCTTGGAAGGCAGTTGTAAGTTTGCTATTCAGTTTTCACTCTCTGTTGTTATCTGTTGATCACTAGTACATTTAATTGTTCATTTCAGTTTCTATTAACATTAGAATAGTTATCTAGATCATCAGGTTGGATATTAGAGGTAGATTGCATCATTTCCTAGATAATCTGTCACATTAAGTAGTGTTTGGATTTGTGTGTTTCTGAGTGTTCAATTTGGTTCTGGTCATTAATTGTTGCTCACTTAGGTTTCTTAGTGTCACATGAGCTCAGAACAACAATAAAACACAAGCTGTGTTCATCAAAAAGTCAAAATCCTAGAAACAGTTCTATTACACCCTCTTTGATTGGTTAAAGTGTGGCTTAGTCCCCATTTCCAATCACATTTGAGTGGTTTAGGGTAATTTGAGCTCATATCATCTTAAAACATCATAATCAAGCAGCTAGGTAGGATTAAAGTTCATATTAGTCAACTATAGGCATTAATCAAAAAAGTCAAAAATACTTGTTCTCAGTTTTCACCAAACTTGCTTGTTCATTTCTGAATTTTGTGATTTATTTGGGATTGTGAGATTTTGAGGTTTAGTTTCCTACCAGCTCATCTTTGAGATTATACCTTCATTTCATTTTTAGAAAAATTAACCTGGGCCCCACAGACCCCCAAACTAAGCTGCAGGGCAAGGTTGTGCCCTGCTCACATCAGACCTCCACCACACCACCACCTTAAGTGGTGGTTTGTGGCCACTACAGTGGTCCAAGGCATTTGTTTTTGGTTTCCCTCAACCCCCCTCCTACCAGGGAGTGATTTTGAACCCCTTGTTTGACCCCTAGGACAGAGGACCCCACCTGGAAATTGCCACAAAGTTTGTCCCAAGTCTGAGTAATTTGTGAAACTGCATAAGTGCTTATTTGGTTTGGAACAGCTTAATTGTGCTTATTTCTTGTTACTCTTGGCTTATTCAAGTTTGTTAATCTTATTTGCACCTGATTTAACCATTGTGGACCCCACCCAAAGCCATTTGACCCAGATTGACCAAACAGTCAACCAAAGTCAACTGTTTAAGACAAGGGGGTGTGTACAACTTATTAATAAGCTAATTTTAAAAGTGTTTTCATAAAAGTTTGTCATTTTAGGGTATAAAGTAGTTCTGTAAAAGAAAAATCCAAAAAAATCAAAGTTAAAATAAGTGATAGTTTCTATTTAATTCCATTTAAGTTTAATTTGCAATTTTAGATTTTAATTAAGTCACTAGTGTTTTTATATTTTTATTAAATACCTTATATAGTAAAGTAATTTTGATAATTTTTTCAGATTTTTATTTTGTCATTTAGTGCTAATTAGATTTAATTTTAATTTTCTTTATTATTAATTAATATCAAGTATTAAATAGCTTAATTAGTTTTTATAAGGTTAAATCTAGTTTTTATAATTTTCCTAGTTCTAATATAGTATAATAGGTTTTTAGAAAATATAATTTTGAATTCTACTGTTCATTTTCTATTTTTCTTATTTTATTTGTTTAAAATAGACTTAAGATAATTAAAAGGTAAATAATTAGTTGTTTAATCTTAAAACATAATTTTTAGAGTTTTTATAATTTTATAGGATTCCAGTGATGGTTAAGTAATTTTACAAATTTTATCTTAATTTTCTAAGTTAATTTAGTATTAATATAAATTAAAAGTAGTTTAATTAGTTTAATTAAGTTAAATAGTTTTTAATTAATAACAAAACCACAAAAAGACAAAAACATTTATTTTTAATTTTTATACTTTCTTCAAGTTCTAATTTAGGTTTAGAAAATATTTTTGCAACTTTTTAGTTTAATTTGTATTAGTTATAATTTTTAGTTAATTTAAATTAGATTTTAATTTAGATTTTAAATAGTTTAATTAATTAAATAATATTTAAATAGTATTTTAATCATTTTAATAATTTCATTTTTCATTTTTAATTTTAAGTTTTAAAAAGTGTCAAAAGCACCCCCTGTAGTTTGTTAAAAACCAAAAACCCACTTTTCCAGCCCGATACGTGATCTTAATTGTGAATTTGTGCATATATCTGGTATCTGATTTTTGTGAATATTATATCTGTGTACCAATACCAAAATAACAGTAGCAAAATCAATTCCATATCATCTGGGCTACTGTCCTCAGTCCCACTCACTCATAAACGATTTCCAAAGCACTATTTCAATCTCGCTGGGACATAACGACCCGGGGACACACTACACTATCCACGGAGAATTGGCTTGATTAGTTTGACTTTTACGGTTGACCATTCACAAGTGGTTGACTAATAAGAGTTAACTAATTCAGGGCCAATCAAAATTTGGCGCCGCTGCCGGGGAACAATGTCATCAAGATAAACACTGTACTTCATCGACCATCCAGAATTTTCGTTTCTCATCTCGAAAACATGGTACTTAGCATCGTAGTTCCTCACAAGAAGAAGCAAGCAACCACGAGACTCAAACAACGTGTGTCCATTAGACACATAGGCTAAATCCGGAGTTTTAATGGAAGTTATCCATGAGCCGGGTACAATAACTAACACCGTATGCACAGGTTGCTGCATAACATCTTTCCAAATCTAATGGATGGCATTATTCCAATATACTCCCATTTCAAAACACCTAAAACTATAAGCCGAAAATTAAATACCAGTTATACTCCACTTGCCTGTTTCGGAAGAGTAAGTCGGTATATGACAGGAATCACCTCCAGTGTGTATAACACAAATGACTTTGTAGTGAGATGATTTGGTTGGATCAAAAGCCGGTTTAAATTTAGTGTCAACCGTACAGCAATTATACAGATGCAATTCTGGTGGAAGTCAAATCGATTTAAATATAAAAGTATACGGATTGTATACTAAACATTCCATCAACGTGTGAATATTTTTGCATAAAAGCAAACCATTGCACTATTGCAAAACAGAAAATTCACTACCTACTTGAGTGATAATGGAGCCAAATGGAGATGCTGTGATTCTGACATCTAGTGGCGTGAAAGCAGAAGAATCACGTTGTTGGAGAAACAAACCGCAAACAGGATCAATTCAGCTCAAGATTGCACATAACTATAACTCGTGCAGATATGTCGATAACCGGCAACACTCACCAGAGCACATAGAATGTAAATAACAATTAACAAACCTAATATACATCTCGGTTAAACTTATCCAACATACTTAATTCAAATCAGCTTAAACTGGTCTACACTCTACACATGCAGTCCAATACGTTTTCAGCGAAAAAAATTCACGAAACTAGTGAGACATTTCGTGGAACACTAGGTTTACACTTCTAAACTACTTCATAAATTTCAGTCAACAGTCAACGATCAAACACTCGATTAAACATCATAACAAATAAATATCTCTTGTTGACTGAAATTTATGAAGTAGTTTAGAAGTGTAAACCTAGTGTTCCACGAAATGTCTCACTAGTTTCGTGAATTTTTTTCGCTGAAAACGTATTGGACTGCATGTGTAGAGTGTAGACCAGTTTAAGCTGATTTGAATTAAGTATGTTGGATAAGTTTAACCGAGATGTATATTAGGTTTGTTAATTGTTATTTACATTCTATGTGCTCTGGTGAGTGTTGCCGGTTATCGACATATCTGCACGAGTTATAGTTATGTGCAATCTTGAGCTGAATTGATCTTGTTTGCGGTTTGTTTCTCCAACAACGTGATTCTTCTGCTTTCACGCCACTAGATGTCAGAATCACAGCATCTCCATTTGGCTCCATTATCACTCAAGTAGGTAGTGAATTTTCTGTTTTGCAATAGTGCAATGGTTTGCTTTTATGCAAAAATATTCACACGTTGATGGAATGTTTAGTATACAATCCGTATACTTTTATATTTAAATCCATTCTCAATGCTCCTGCTGGTGGGACCTTTATGAAAAGGCGTCCCGAGGAGTGCTATGACTTAATCGAGAACATGACTGCCCATCATAACTTTTGGGATTCCTCTGCGGAGAGGGATGCGTCATGTAATTCCGTTACTCCCTCATCATCATCTCCTGAAATAATCGCTCTCACCAAAAAGATGGATGATATTTCTACGGCTGTGTTGAGAATGAACCAAACGATGCAACGTCAGGTTCAAAATCAACAAGTGAAAGCCGTGGCCCGAAGTTGTGAAACTTGTGGGGGCCCACATCTGTATTCCGAGTGTCCAGCTACTGCTGACTTTCCTCAAGAGAACGTTTATGCTGCTAACGGTTCCTACAACACGGGGGGTAATTCTTACCAACCGCAAGGGGACCGAAATCTCTTAAGCTATCGTTCCAACAATTTTCTCGGACCTCCCGGTTTTAACCAAAATCAAAACCGTAACACGAATCAAAATTTTAACCAAGGTCAAAACTCCAATTTCCAAAACCCGAACCAAAATCAAGGCCAGTTTAATCAAAACAATTTTCAAAATGGCAATCAAAACCAAGGTTTTCAAGGAAATTTTCAAAGAAACCAGAATCAAGGGAATTACAATCAGGGTAATTTCAATCAGAGAAACAATTTTCAAGGTAACAACAATCAAAATCAAGGGAATTTTCAAAACAACCGTGTTCAAAATCCCCCTGTTCAAAATCAGAACGTTGTTCCACCCTCATCTTCCTCCGATGCTGAAATTAAACAATTCATGAAAGCACAAGAGGAAACGAATCGGTTATTGATCAAGACGATCTCTGATCTTCAGAAGTCTTTAAATGATCGACCCTCGGGCTCGGGTACACTACCAAGCAACACGATCGCTAACCCGAGGGGCGATGTTAAGGCGATCACTACCCGAAGTGGGGTATCATACAATGGACCCTCGATTCCCTTTACCTCTTCTTCTCCTAAGGTAGCGGAACGTGAGCCTGAGGTTACTACGGACACGGTACTTCCTACTAATAACGGAGGTACCAACAACGTCCACCCTCAAGTTGTCCCGGTCCCGGCTCGTAAGCCGAAAGTTGTATTTGATCCTCCTGTGAGTTCTGATGAAATCCGAAAGAATGATCCTAAGCCTTCAATTCCATATCCTTCACGTGTGAATGATCAAAAGAACCGCGAAAGAGCTAATCATCAGATGGAAAAATTTTATCAAATTTTCCAAGAATTGCATTTCGATATTAGCTTCGCGGACGCTCTTCTTCTCATGCCTAAGTTTGCTTCGACAATCAAAAATCTGATAAGCAACAAAGAAAAACTCTGTGAGATGGCAAAAACTTCTCTTAATGAGCATTGCTCAGCAGTGCTCTTGAAAAAGCTTCCCGAAAAGCTTGGAGATCCCGGGAAATTTCTCATTCCTTGTATTTTCCCGGGGATGGTTGAATGCTTTGCCTTGGCCGATCTTGGCGCAAGCATTAACCTGATGCCTTACACAGTCTGGAAAAGACTTTCTCTATCTACTCTCACTCCGACCTGCATGACACTCGAGCTTGCAGACCGTGCCATATCCCGTCCTCTCGGCATTGCCGAAGATATCTTCGTGAAAGTAGGAAAATTCCATTTTCCGGCAGATTTCGTGATTGTTGATTTCGATGCTGACCCACGAGTCCCTCTCATTCTCGGAAGGGGATTCTTAAGAACGGGTCGTGCTTTAATCGATGTATTCGAAGAAGAAATCACTCTACGTGTTGGTGGCGAAGCCATTACATTCAATCTTGATCAGACTTCTAGATACTCCTCCAACTATGACACTGAAACGGTTAACCGAATTGATGTCATCGATGTTGCGTCTGAGGAGTATTCTCAAGAGGTCCTTGGTTTCTCATCCAGTGGCAGTCTTTCTACTGACCCTATCATTTCCGACTCTTCCCCTTCCCTCACTCCGTTTGAGGGAAGTGACTTCCTTCTGGAAGAGGTCGAGGCTTTTCTTGCTCAAGATAGCTCAATCCCAAGTGGGGTTGATGAAAACTATCTTGACCCGGAGGGGGACATTCTTCTCCTTGAAAGATTGTTAAATGACGATCCTTCACCCTCTCCGTCTCCACAAATACTTCATAAAGCGGAAGTCAAAAATGTTGAAATAACTGAAGACTTCCCCGAGGTTGAGCTCAAGGACTTGCCTCCTCATCTAGAATATGCATTTCTGGAGGGTGATAATAAATTACCCGTCATTATTGCCAAAGACTTAAAAGATGAGGAAAAGGTTGCACTCCTAAAGGTTCTTAAGTTAAACAAGCAAGCAATTGCTTGGAAACTCTCCGACATTAAGGGCATAAGCCCGAACTTTTGTACTCATAAAATCTTAATGGAGGATGACTTTAAGCCAGCTGTGCAACATCAGAGAAGGGTAAATCCCAAAATCCACGAAGTTATCAAACAAGAAGTTCTTAAACTTCTTGATGCGGGATTGATTTACCCTATATCTGACAGTCCTTGGGTTAGCCCAATTCATTGTGTTCCCAAAAAGGGTGGCATTACCGTTGTCACCAACGAGGATAACGAGTTGATTCCAACTCGTTTGGTCACGGGTTGGCGAGTTTGTATTGACTATCGAAAGTTGAATGAAGCCACCCGTAAAGACCATTTTCCTCTCCCTTTTATGGACCAAATGCTCGAAAGACTTGCGGGGAATGAATACTACTGCTTCCTCGATGGCTTCTCGGGTTACTTCCAAATCCCCATTGATCCCCAGGATCAAAAGAAGACTACCTTCACATGCCCCTACGGAACTTTTGCTTACAGACGTATGCCTTTCGGCTTATGTAATGCACCAGGCACGTTCCAGAGGTGCATGATGTCTATTTTTTCCGACATGATCGGGAAAACTATGGAGGTATTCATGGATGACTTTTCAGTCATCGGGGATTCATTTCAGACTTGCCTCTCCCACTTGGAACAGATGCTTAAACGTTGCAAAGAAACGAATCTAAGTCTCAACTGGGAGAAGAGCCACTTTATGGTCAAGGAGGGCATTGTCCTCGGCCATAAAATTTCAAAAAACGGGATTGAGGTTGACAGAGCCAAAATTGATGTCATCGCTAAGTTACCTCATCCCACCACCATAAAAGGTGTTAGGAGCTTTTTGGGTCATGCCGGCTTCTACCGTAGGTTTATCCAAGATTTTTCTAAGATTGCCCGGCCTATGACCCATCTCCTCGAGAAGGATGCTCCTTTCATCTTCTCTCCTGAGTGCATCGAAGCTTTTGAAACATTAAAGAAAAAGCTTACCGAGGCACCGATTCTTGTTGCCCCCGATTAGGACCAACCCTTTGAGCTTATGTGCGATGCTAGTGATTTTGCCATAGGTGCGGTCTTGGGGCAACGAAAAGCAAAATACTTTCAGCCCATACACTACGCAAGCAAAACTATGACTGAGGCTCAAGGTCATTACACCACCACTGAAAAAGAACTCCTAGCTGTGGTGTATGCCTTTGAGAAATTCCGGTCATATTTAATCTTGACTAAATGCGTAGTGTACACAGATCACTCGGCTTTGAAATACCTATTTGCAAAACAAGATGCAAAGCCGAGGCTTCTCCGTTGGGTTCTCCTCCTTCAGGAATTTGATATCATTATCCGTGATAAAAAAGGAGCCGAGAACCTTGCTGCTGATCATCTCTCACGATTAGAGAACCCTCATCAAGATGTGTCCGAGAAAAAGGAAATAAATGAAACATTTCCTCTCGAGACACTCAATGCGGTTGCTTTTCGTGGTGACTCTACTACCCCATGGTTTGCCGACTTTGCAAATTACCATGCGGGTAACTTCATAGTGAAGGGGTTGACGTCCCAACAAAAGAAAAAATTCTTCAAATACGTTAAACACAATTTCTGGGACGACCCCTTCCTCTTCAAAATCTGTGCCGATCAAGTCATCAGGCGATGTGTATACGGACAGGAAGCCACTGATATTCTCAAGGCTTGCCATGCTGGACCCACCGGGGGCCACCATAGTCCTAACTACACCGCCAAAAAGGTGTTTGATTCCGGTTTCTATTGGCCCACAATCTATAAGGATGCTCACGAGTTAGTCAAAGCCTGTGATGCTTGTCAGCGTCACGGGAATATTTCACAAAAGAACGAAATGCCGCAAAATGCTATTCAAGTTTGTGAAATCTTTGACGTCTGGGGCATTGACTTTATGGGGTCATTCCCGTCTTCTCATGGAAACAAATACATACTCGTGGCTGTTGACTACATGTCAAAATGGGTTGAGGCTAAGGCCTTACCCACTAATGATGCCCGAGTAGTTGTGAAATTCTTGAAATCCCTCTTTGCTCGTTTTGGAACCCCACGTGCCATCATTAGTGATCGCGGTACTCACTTTTGCAATGATCAATTTGCAAAAGTCATGCTTAAGTACGGTGTTACTCATCGTCTTCCTACCGCGTATCACCCACAAACAAGTGGGCAGGTGGAGGTTTCCAACCGTGGTATTAAACGAATTCTTGAGAGGACAGTAGGTGAAAACCGTGCTTCCTGGTCGGATAAACTAGATGATGCACTCTGGGCCTTCCGTACAGCTTACAAAACACCCATCGGGTGTACTCCATACAAGCTTGTATACGGGAAGGTGTGTCATTTACCGATCAAGCTCAAGCACAAAGCCTACTGGGCCTTGAAACATGCAAACTAAGACCTTCATAAAGCGGTTGATCACCGTAAGGTTCAAATCAATGAATTAAATGAACTTCGTGATCAAGCCTACGAGAACTCTTTGATCTACAAAGAAAAGACAAAGAAGATTCACGACTCTAAGATTAAGAACCGAGTTTTCAACGTCGGTGACAGAGTCCTTCTTTTCAACTCAAGATTAAAGATCTTCTCGGGGAAATTAAAAACCCGATGGACCGGACCATTCACTATTGCTAAAGTATATCCATACGGGACTGTTGAGTTATCTCAACCCAAAGGTCCCAACTTCAAAGTGAATGGTCATAGATTGAAACATTATTTTGGAGAGGACACACCACCCATGGTTGTCCCGGATCTCCAAACTTTCCCCATGGACCAATGAATTCGGGGATCGAGTCAAGCTAGTGACTCGGTGAACAAAAATTAGCAGCATATATGGGTTTTCACCTGTATTTCTGACTTCTTTCTACTTTCTACCACCCTAGTGTGGGGGAGTGGCCGTCCCCCACCGTTTCAAAGTAAATATGTTTTTTGTATTTTGTTCAAAATATCTATCCTTGTATGTATATTATATATAATTTATCATTCAACTCCCGGGCTGTCAGGGCAAATTTATTACAGTTAATCATTCACAAGTGATTAGCTAGCGTGGTAAACCTGACACAAGCCTGGGAGGTAGTGATTACCAAAAAAAAAAAAAAAAAAAAAAAAGATTGTATGTACAGATAAAATAAAGTGAAAAATAAAAATTTCCACAGTTAGCATCGAATATTAGCTTTTCCCGTTCAGAGGTTCGGCATAATAGCCGGGACTTTGAATATTGAGGACAATATTCAGTTCTAGTGTGGGGGGGGGGGGGGGAAATTCTTACGAATTTTATCACAAAACTTTCCAAGTACCCCCATTTTAGGCCAAAATTTTTCAAAATTTTTCACTTTATTCCAAAATTTTTGTGGTTATCAGTCCGCCAAAGTCTAAATGACAAAGGGATTGGCTAGTCCAGGAGCAAACGGCTCTTGGTAAAGACATCTCAAACCCGTTGATGGCTGGCAGTTTGCCAAAAATTGCATGGTTCCTCAGCTCCCCTGCATCCTCATAAGCAAATGAGTTGGCTAGCCCACAAAATTATGGCTTGTGGTAAAGGCAGTGGAAAATCCATAATTGGTATTCAGCTCACCAAGATGTTGACTTAGTCCATCAAGATGCTGGCTAGTCCAGAAGCAAACGGCTTTTGGTAAAGACAAATCAAATCCGTTGACAGCTGGTGGTTTGCTCAAAATCACACGGTTATCAGGTGTGCCACAGTTCTTACACCTGGCTACTCCAGAAGTGATGACTTTTGGTAAAGAGTTTCAAATCCATTAAGTTTTTCTCAAAAGATTGCTAGGGACTAGCAATGTTTTAGTGTGGGGGATTGATGAGTGTGTAAATACTCATCATTTTTACCATTTCTGAACTGCCAAAACATCCAAAAACACTCAATAATGAATCAAAATAGTGAAAATATCCCAGGAAAGTGTTTTACATGTCTCAAATGCAAAAATACCAAAAACAGATGAAAAACGCACAAAGTTTGCATAATTGGCAGTTTCAGTCCCCCAACTTTCAAAAGTTGTCAAATCTAGTCCCTGGTCATTCTAAAAACTTGAAAAAGTCACCTAAGGTCCTTTTAAATCAAAAAGTTACATAACAAGTCCTTTGGTGAAAAGTTTCACAAAATGTCAAGTTTAGTCCCTGAACTTTGAAAATTGTTAAAAATGGTCCCTGGGATATAAAAATCTTTGAGAAAATCAATTTTGATCCTTGTGTTACTCATATTTGGCAAGAATGGTCCTTGGATGGGAATTTTGGAAAAGTTTCATGATTGGTCCCTGGAGTTTGAAAGTTGTACAGAAAAGGTCCCTGGATGTAAAAAAAATTGGAAATTTATCACAAGGGTCCTTACACTATTCACCATTGGCACTTTTATCCCTTACAAACATTTTGAAAAAGTTGCCAAGTTTAAACCTTCATAAAATCAGAAATGACAAAAAGGTCCTTGTGATTATATAAACCTAAACCGGATCCACCAAAATTATCACAAACCTAATCCAATAAATTACCCAATCCAAATTACAAAAGAAATCCACCCAGCCCAAAAATAAATACCCAGGCCCATCCCTTAGCCCAACCATAACCTAAAACCGTTTTAAATAACCCCCTACGGTCAAACCTCAGTTGACCCGTCCCCTTTCCCTCCTCAACACCACCACTTGCTACTTCCCTCCTCCACCTGCCTCCTCCATCACATCCAACCTCTCAATCCCTCCAATCACAATCCAAGGAGAACCCCCCACAATTAATGCTTCTACCACCCCCCTACACGCAACAGAGCAATTTGCTCTGTTTGCAAATTTTCCCGCCAAATACACGTGTTACATGGAGAGTGGACCAAAAGATGAAGAAAGAGGTGGGATTTGATCAGAGGGCAGCTGGGAACCCTAATTATCAGCTATAAATAGAAGTGGAAGCATAAGGAAGCCATAGTTAGTTAATTTAGTTTAATATATGTCGTTTAAATGCAAATTCAAATTCTTAGTATAACTTAAAGCTTTTAAGCAGTGTTTTAATCTCTTTTCATGTATTGTAACTCTTTTTGAATAATCAATTTCAAGTTTCTTCAACTGTTTCAACTTATGCATTTTTATCTTGAATTTCCAAAAAGTTGTTAGTTCAATTGTTGTTTTTAGTGATTACTATGGACTTCTAGATTCATATAGGCTCCCAGAAAGCTTATTGAAAGCTTTTAGAAACTTTAAAATCAGTTTAGTATCATAAACTCAAAAACACAAAAAAATAGAAAAAATATAGAAAAAAATCAAAAAGATTGAAATCATGGTCACTAAGCTGGAGCAGGGAGCAATTTGGATGTCCCTGGGTTAGAGAACCTGTGGAGGTTCATTAGGAATTGGTTTTGTGGTCTTTGGCACTTTGGAAGTTTGCTTGGAAGGCAGTTGTAAGTTTGCTATTCAGTTTTCACTCTCTGTTGTTATCTGTTGATCACTAGTACATTTAATTGTTCATTTCAGTTTCTATTAACATTAGAATAGTTATCTAGATCATCAGGTTGGATATTAGAGGTAGATTGCATCATTTCCTAGATAATCAGTCACATTAAGTAGTGTTTGGATTTGTGTGTTTCTGAGTGTTCAATTTGGTTCTGGTCATTAATTGTTGCTCACTTAGGTTTCTTAGTGTCACATGAGCTCAGAACAACAATAAAACACAAGCTGTGTTCATCAAAAAGTCAAAATCCTAGAAACAGTTCTATTACACCCTCTTTGATTGGTTAAAGTGTGGCTTAGTCCCCATTTCCAATCACATTTGAGTGGTTTAAGGTAATTTGAGCTCATATCATCTTAAAACATCATAATCAAGCAGCTAGGTAGGATTAAAGTTCATATTAGTCAACTATAGGCATTAATCAAAAAAGTCAAAAATACTTGTTCTCAGTTTTCACCAAACTTGCTTGTTCATTTCTGAATTTTGTGATTTATTTGGGATTGTGAGATTTTGAGGTTTAGTTTCCTACCAGCTCATCTTTGAGATTATACCTTCATTTCATTTTTAGAAAAATTAACCTGGGCCCCACAGACCCCCAAACTAAGCTGCAGGGCAAGGTTGTGCCCTGCTCACATCAGACCTCCACCACACCACCACCTTAAGTGGTGGTTTGTGGCCACTACAGTGGTCCAAGGCATTTGTTTTTGGTTTCCCTCAACCCCCCTCCTACCAGGGAGTGATTTTGAACCCCTTGTTTGACCCCTAGGACAGAGGACCCCACCTGGAAATTGCCACAAAGTTTGTCCCAAGTCTGAGTAATTTGTGAAACTGCATAAGTGCTTATTTGGTTTGGAACAGCTTAATTGTGCTTATTTCTTGTTACTCTTGGCTTATTCAAGTTTGTTAATCTTATTTGCACCTGATTTAACCATTGTGGACCCCACCCAAAGCCATTTGACCCAGATTGACCAAACAGTCAACCAAAGTCAACTGTTTAAGACAAGGGGGTGTGTACAACTTATTAAAAAGCTAATTTTAAAAGTGTTTTCATAAAAGTTTTTCATTTTAGGGTATAAAGTAGTTCTGTAAAAGAAAAATCCAAAAAAATCAAAGTTAAAATAAGTGATAGTTTCTATTTAATTCCATTTAAGTTTAATTTGCATTTTTAGATTTTAATTAAGTCACTAGTGTTTTTATATTTTTATTAAATACCTTATATAGTAAAGTAATTTTGATAATTTTTTCAGATTTTTATTTTGTCATTTAGTGCTAATTAGATTTAATTTTAATTTTCTTTATTATTAATTAATATCAAGTATTAAATAGCTTAATTAGTTTTTATAAGGTTAAATCTAGTTTTTATAATTTTCCTAGTTCTAATATAGTATAATAGGTTTTTAGAAAATATAATTTTGAATTCTACTGTTCATTTTCTATTTTTCTTATTTTATTTGTTTAAAATAGACTTAAGATAATTAAAAGGTAAATAATTAGTTGTTTAATCTTAAAACATAATTTTTAGAGTTTTTATAATTTTATAGGATTCCAGTGATGGTTAAGTAATTTTACAAATTTTATCTTAATTTTCTAAGTTAATTTAGTATTAATATAAATTAAAAGTAGTTTAATTAGTTTAATTAAGTTAAATAGTTTTTAATTAATAACAAAACCACAAAAAGACAAAAACATTTATTTTTAATTTTTATACTTTCTTCAAGTTCTAATTTAGGTTTAGAAAATATTTTTGCAACTTTTTAGTTTAATTTGTATTAGTTATAATTTTTAGTTAATTTAAATTAGATTTTAATTTAGATTTTAAATAGTTTAATTAATTAAATAATATTTAAATAGTATTTTAATCATTTTAATAATTTCATTTTTCATTTTTAATTTTAAGTTTTAAAAAGTGTCAAAAGCACCCCCTGTAGTTTGTTAAAAACCAAAAACCCACTTTTCCAGCCCGATACGTGATCTTAATTGTGAATTTGTGCATATATCTGGTATCTGATTTTTGTGAATATTATATCTGTGTACCAATACCAAAATAACAGTAGCAAAATCAATTCCATATCATCTGGGCTACTGTCCTCAGTCCCACTCACTCATAAACGATTTCCAAAGCACCATTTCAATCTCGCTGGGACATAACGACCCGGGGACACACTACACTATCCACGGAGAATTGGCTTGATTAGTTTGACTTTTACGGTTGACCATTCACAAGTGGTTGACTAATAAGAGTTAACTAATTCAGGGCCAATCAAAATTTGCACCTACCATCAAATAAACAAACTCAAGTGCAAGTGTATCCCATAAGTTATCATCATTTACCTTCCCCTTACACTTAAGATGAACATTGTCCCCAATGTTCAATTAAAGAATGTAAAAGTAAAATAGGTAAAAGAATGAAATCAGATACTCCCCTGATTCGTTCGGTGCGGATAGTGTGGTAACAATGTTAGATCTTCCTCCAAGAAAATGAACAATCAAAGCTTCCCTTCCAGAAAAATAAATCTCTTGTCATACATAACCTGTTAAACCTGAGAAAACAAACAAGGCAACCTCGCGTAAAATCGGCGGCAATCTATATATACTAACAAGTCCTAGAAAACAATGTAAGATATAATGCTTGTGGAATGAATGTTTGCAGATTTACTGGAGTTTATAAAACTAAAGAATTAACAAAAACCTTAAGACTCCGTTAGAAAAACAAAACTAGCAAAATTTCCAGAATTTTACACATGACGCTGTCAGGAATTAATTCCTGACGCCGTCAGAAGTGACCTGCAGAAATCTTTATGTTAAGTTTCCGGAAAATTTCTGAAAAAACTTATGTCCTACTTCCTAGAAAATCCTGCAAAACATCATTATGACTCGATACAAGCATTTGACTCTAACAAATACTAATACACATGTTCATTTAATATTGTGGAGAATCATGATCAAGTTTGTTCTTATAAACAAATTTGGAGTTTCCCCTTACACTTAGCTTTTGCAAAATACCTTTATATGAAGTTAAGACGAAGTTAAACCACAAAATAAAGCATTTTCACAGTTTAGTATGAAACATGATCTACCAACAATGAAAATAAAACATGCATACGGAAACAAATAAAATCAAACAAATAAAACAAATAAAAAGGGGCTTGGGTTGCCTCCCAAGAAGCGCTTGTTTTTGTTCGAGTCACGAGCCTGACTCTACCCTTATTTAACAGAAATAGGGGAGGTTTTCCCTACACTTAGGATTAAGTGTGGGTGATAGTAGCAATACACACCCTTAGGGTGGAAATGTGCCACGTGAGGAAAGAGTGGTGGATGAATTATATGCTCAAAGGGGTGTGCTCCTATCATCATAACCTTACCTAATTCAATCGAGTTAATGGGTGGATTAAGATTTTCTCCTAGAAAATGATCATTTTCTATCAACTTCAAGAGACTACTAGTTGGGGATCCATCTTGACCTAATAAACCCGGTTTAAACCCATAATGTTTCTTGTGATCAATCATAAATGGGTGATATAAGCATGTAAGGTCATTTTCCACTCCTATATTGACTTCCTCTATACAAGGCTTAGAGTCCACTACCTTTGTCCTAAGACTACCCGGACTATATGGGTTGATGGGTGGGTCGGCTCCTCTATTGTCTCCTAAATGTATATCTAAGGATGGAAAGTTGTGTGAAGATTGAGGTTCCGGTTCATCAACACTAGGTAATTCACAAGAACTAAGAGTAAGGTTATCACTAGAAGTATTCAAACCTATATCCTCTAGTGGTTTTTGGTACAATGGCTCTACCTCTATTGGGGCTCCTATAGTCTCTTCTACATCTTTCGGGTAAGTAACGGGTGGTGTGTATTCCTCAAGTGATGATGGGAGTTGTGGGGTACTTTGTAGGTTTGTGTTATTTACCTCATCCTTCCTTATCTCAGTAACATTTATATCCTCATCATGTGTTCCTTGAGATTCCAAGTTATTGATCATAAAACCTAGGTCTTTTTGCTCAATATGATCATGCTCGGCTAAATCCTCCATAATTGTTTCTTCAAGCTGTGATGTATACAAACCCATCAATTCATTGAACTCATGGTTCACGGTTAGGAGGCTTTCCTCAAAAATTTTCCAAAGGGTCTTACTAAAAGGAATTGATCCTAACAATGATTGTTTAATATAGGCCACACATGCGCATAACTTATCAAACCTATCAAACTTTACACCCATCTCCTCTTGTATATATCTAAGATCACTTAGAAATTCATTAGAGCAACAGGAAGCAAATCTATCCGAGTAAACTAATTGTTCCTCATTTGTTAATGATCTAAATGGAATATCATCCGCCATCGAGACAAATGAAAATGGTTTTACAAACAAAGGCACAAAGAAGAGGACAGACTAAAGAAAACCTAAAAATAAAAATAAAAATCTTACTAGAAAGGAATCTAGCAAGTAGACTTAATAAAAAGAAATTCTAATCTAGACAATAACTATTCCCCGGGCTGCGGCGCCAAAAACTTGATATGGGGGAATCGCACCAGGCTTTACCTCTCGAGGGATCTCGAGAAGCTTACAACCCCCACCAGGCAGTGTACCTGATCGTTGTAGTATAGTATAATGACAATTACCGGGGGATTGATCGTTCAACTCAGGAATAGTATCGCTAGGATTATAAAGCCTAAAAACTAGGTCTAGAGATGAGAGATGATTCTTTTGGTATTTTTATATTTTTTATAAAGCAAGTAAAAATCTCGGTTTTGGAAGAGTTGGCGGAATTAGTTGCTAATCAACTAACCCAATAACTAAGATGCAATCAAAATAAAATAACAAAAATGAAAATAAATCTAATTAAACTAGTGGTGTGACCAATAATAGGGAGAGTTGTGTTTACTTAGGTTTCATTACTCCCTAGATATCTTTTACAGGTTGATAGTTTGTTACAATTGCATGGATGACGGGTCGTATTCCTTAATACTAGTCATAGGGTCGTGTACAATATTCCCTAACTCTATAGGATCCTACTTCACTCCTATGTCGAGCCGTTAGAAGCTCCTAACATGGGATCATTAGAATTCTCTTACGCATTAAATACAACCAAAAATCATAGTACACCTCTGATCATGTTTCTTAAGACGTTCAAGCATGTCACCAATGGAAGTCTGCCAGTTTTCTTAAGCCTAACATCGAATACAATCATCCGTAACAACTATAAACAAACAATCAACCCATAATTAACATCTAGGTTTCACTACATCTAAGCAAACACACAAGAGAACTAGCCAAGCATGTTAAATTCAAGGCAAGTGTAAGATACATTCAAACAACACATAGACATATTGAATGAATTGAAAGAGTACTTATCTCAATTAAACATGAAAGGTTTCAAAGGATAAAAACCCTTGAAAAAGCTGTAATATTCGGACTAGGGTTTCTCTCCAAAGTTATACCCTACTTGTTCCTCTCTAATGAATGAAAATTGCAAAACTATATATAGATTTCACAGGGTGACGGCGTCAAGAAGGAAATTCTGACGCCGTCAACTCGCCGCCCATAATGAAATCGGATTGCCTATATCCACTTTTGACGCCGTCATGTGCGATTCTACTCTGGGCCGTCACTCATATTTGGACCATGACGGCCTATGGTGATGCTGTCATGTCCATAGTGTAAAACTCTTCTGGATCGTCACGGACTCTATCCACTTCCACCTCTTGTACTACTCTTGACGCCGTCACATAAGAACTCTTGATGCCGTCAGGTACTGTTCCCAGCAAGGAAAATTAAGACTTTGCCGTTTTCTTCACTTTTATGCTCCAAAAACGTCCAAAATGCTTCTGTTTCCAGAGTTCACTCCAAAAGTACCTAAAATGACAAAAGGAACGATTTAGGGCAATATTTGATCAAATAAATTCGAATTCGGGCTTAAATGACCCCCTAAAAACGGTTCATTTTTCGCCTCATCAAATACCCTTACACTTGAGATTTGCTTGACCTCAAGCAAATGCGCTTTTATTCTAATCAAAATACAAGTTAGTGGTCGTTTAACACTAATATAAAAGTAATTACAGCAAATAATCGTTTCACAAATGACCAAAGACAAGCACGGAGGTCATACACTAGCACCTCACAAATAGTGTTTAGATACTCATATCTCTCGGGTGTAATAAAGTATATATCACAATATGGAAATGGAAAACATCTCTCACTACCTGTCATAGCAAAATAGATTACCATAGGCTTGGGAAAGGATCAAACCTCCATTACATGGCGTAAGCACCAAGGATAAACTATCAAAGAGGTCTTTTAAAGGGTTATAATGTTAGGTGTAGGGATATGGAATACACGGTTTTGTTGGATATAGGCAATATTTACTCTTGGCGAGTTAATCATCTTGGTTAATTACATGTACGATATGGCGTTGCTAAGTCAAGACTATAATTATGGGTGGCCATCAGGATGCATCTATAATTATGGGTGGCCAACATAATTATAAATGTTACGCTGACCAATGATAACATGCTTACATGAAGTAGGGTTAATCTTGATGTGGTGTTAATTGTCCCATCTGATGGGAGGAGTAGTTAAGTTAAGTATGGGTATGTAATCGTGGGTATTGTGAATGGTGTCTAATGGTTCTAATGTCATGCGTGTTCAGGTGAGCAAGTTCAAGCTAGGGGAAGAGTGGCTGCGATGGGGATGTCTTGGGAAGACATCAAAGCTTTGATAGTGGAGGAGTTTTGTCCAAGGAATGAAATGCAGAAATTAGAGGAGGAGTTTTGGAACCATGCGATGGTTGGAGCTAATCACGCAGGTTATACTGACAGGTTCCATGACTTAGCTAGGATGGTCTCTCACCTAGTAACTCCTGAGATAAAGCATATCGACAAGTACATCTGTGGGTTGGTCCCACAGATACGTAGTATGGTTAGGGCTTCGGAGCCGACTACACTTCTAAGTGCTATCCAGAAAGCTGGGCATTAACAGATGAAGCAATTAGGAGTGGAGTACTCACAAAGACAAGCGAGAAGAGAAAGGAGGGGACTGAAGTGGTCAAGCAGGTTGGTTCTAGTACTGATCACAAGAGAGCAAGGAATGGGAAAGGGTTCATAGCAGCAAATCCTGTGGTGGCAGCAAGTCCTGCGGCGGGAAATGCAGATAGAAGGGGGTATACTGGTAACGCTCCCAAATGTGCTAAATGCAATAGTTATCATCATGAGCAAGTTGCGTGTCGTACATGTTTCAGGTGTAACAAAGCTGGGCACTTTGCTAGAGAATGTCGTGCGGTGATTACTCTGGTGACTCCAATCAACTCGGTTGGCGCAGGGATTAACCGTAGGGCGTGCTATGAGTGTGGAAGTATGGAACATCTCCGTAATACATGTCCCAAGTTGAATAGGGCAGCTGGTCAAGCAGGAAATCATTTGACCATTGAAGGAGGCCAAGGACGAGGGAATAACTAGGATGCATCTAAAGGAAGGGCGTTCACCATGAATGCGAATGAGGCCCAACAAGACCTGAACGTCGTAACTGGTACATTTTCTCTTAATGGTCATTGTGCTACTACTTTATTTGATACGAGTGTGGATTACTGTTTTATGACCATTGAATTTGCTAAATTATTGAATGTTGAGCCTAGTGAGCTTAGATCTAGTATTGTGATTGAAATAGCTAGTGGTAGAGAAGTAGAGGTTGACAAGGTTATCCGTGAGTGTACTATTGTGTTGGAGGGTATTCTTTTTATGGTTGATTTGATACCGTTTGGACATAGAAGTTTTGATGTGGTGATAGGGATGAATTGGATGTCTAAGCATAAGGCCGAAGTTGTGTTCCATGAAAAGGTAGTTCGAATTCCTTTAGTGAATGGTGATATACTTCGGGTACAAGGATAAATCTTAAGGAATGACTCAAAATCCCTTAAGAATGCAAAATCCAAAGAACTTAAGATAGGAGATATCCATGTAGTTCGTGAATTTCCTGGCGTTTTTCCTGAAAACTTGTCTAGGTTACCTCCAATCCGTCAAGTTGAATTTCGTATAGAGTTGATTCCTGGAGCGGCACCTGTGGCGAAGTCCCCATACCATTTAGCACCCTCTGAGATGCAGGAATTGTCTGTACAGTTGCAAGAGCTGCAAGATAAGGGGTTTATTCGTCCTAGTCACTCTCCGTGGGGAGCACCTATATTGTTTCTTAAGAAGAAGGATGGTTCGGTCCAGATGTGTATTGATTATCGAGAATTAAATAAGTTAACTGTCAAGAATCGGTATCCTCTTTCTAGAATAGATGATCTCTTTGATCAGCTACAAGGCTCACGTTTTTATTCAAAGATAGATCTACGTTCTGGTTATCATCAGCTAAGGGTGTATGAGGAGGATATTCTGAAGACTGCTTTTAGGACTCATTATGGACACTTTGAGATTACGGTGATGCCATTTGGGTTGACTAATGTACCCGTGGTATTCATGGATTTGATGAATCGCGTTTGCAAGCCTTACTTGGATAAGTTCGTGATTGTGTTGATATATGATATCTTAATTTACTCTAAGACGAAGGAGGAGCATGGAAAACATTTGAATTTGATCCTTGGATTACTGGAGAAGGAGAAGGTGTACGCCAAGTTTTCAAAATGTGAGTTTTGGCTTGAGGAAGTACATTTTCTTGGACATGTGGTAAATGGTGAAGGAATACATGTAGACCCTAGTAAGATAGAAGCGGTCAAGAATTGGAAGGCTCCTACGACGCCGTCTGAGATACGCTCTTTCTTAGGATTGGTTGGGTACTACAGAATATTTATAGCGAACTTTTCAAGAATTGATAAACCCCTCACTTTGTTGACTCAAAAGAACAAGAAGTATGTTTGGGGAGAAGAATAGGAGATGACTTTTCAGTCGCTAAAGGATAGTTTGTTTAATGCACCTATTCTGACATTACCTGATGGGCCAGATGATTTTTTTTGTTTATTGTGATGCGTCGAATCAAGGTTTTGGGTGTGTGCTAATGCAGAGAGGGAATGTGATAGCCTATGCTTCCTGATAACTCAAGATCGCTGAGAAGAATTACACTACTCATGATTTGGAGCTTGGTGCGGTAGTTTTCGCTCTCAAGAATTGGAGGCATCATCTGTATGGCACGAAGAGTGTTGTCTACACAGAGCATAAAAGTCTTCAGCATATTTTCACTCAGAAGGAGCTGAATATGCGACAGAGAAGATGGATCGAATTATTTAGTGATTATGATTGTGAAATTCACTATCATCCTGGAAAGGCGAATGTGGTGGCTGATGCTTTGAGTAGAAAGGAAAGGATTAAGCCTAAGCGTGTGCGAGCTATGTGCATGACATTGCAATCAGGCATTAAGAGTAAGATATTGGCAGCGCAAGAGGAAGCTATCAAGGATGAAAACGTGATAGCTGAGATGCTGCGTGGGTTAGACCAACACATGGAGAAAAAGGAGGATGGTAGATTATATTTCTTGGATAGAATATGGGTTCCGTTGGGGATATGTAAGGAAGTTGATCATGGATGAGGCCCATAAGACGAGATACTCAATTCATCCAGGATCTGACAAAATGTATTATGATCTTAGAGATGCGTATTGGTGGCCAGGTATGAAGAGGGATGTAGCTGGGTATGTTAGTAAATGTCTAACTTGTTTGAAAGTTAAGGCTGGACATCAGATACCCTCTGGATTACTACAGCAACCACCGATTCCTGAATGGAAGTGGGATAATATAACGATGGATTTTATTACCAAGTTGCCTCGAACAAGTAATGGGCATGACACGATATGGGTCATTGTGGATAGACTGACGAAGTCCGCACATTTTTTGGCCATTCGTGAGGACTATAAGATGGAGAAGCTGGCAAGGATTTATATCAATGAGATTGTGGCACGACATGGGGTACCTGTATCGATTATCTCAGATCGAGATAGTAGGTTTACCTCGCGGTTTTGGCAGTCGTTGAAAAAGGCTTTGGATACCCGTTTGGATATTGATTGGTCCCGAAACAGTCAGATATTATTGACCAAGGTCAATAAGTCAAAGACAGCCTCGTTCCAATTCTCCGGTGATAGTATAGTGTGTCCCCGGGTCGTTAAGTCCCAGCGAGACTGAAATGGTGTTTTTGGAAAACGTTTTTGGGAATGAGTGGCACTGAGGAAAGTAGCCAAGATGATATGGAATTGATTTGGCTACTGATATTTTGGTATTTACACAATGATATAATATTCATAAATAACAGATATACAGAAATATGCACAAATTCACAATTTGGAATCACGTAACAGACAGAAAAGTGGGTTTTATCAGATTACAAACTACAGGGGGTGCAAGTGAACTTTTGAAAACTTAAAATTAAAAGGAAATTTAAAATGCAAAATGAAATTATAAAAATGATTATTTTAATATTTAAATATTATTTAATTAATTAAAACTAATTAAAATCTAATTTAAACCTAATTTAAATTAACTAAAAATGATAAGGATTACAAATTTAACTAAAAACTTGCAAAAATAATTTCTAAACTTAAAAATGGACTTGAAGAAAGTATAAAAAATAAAAATAAATATTTATGTCTTTTTATGAGTTTTTTATTAATTAAAAATAATTATCTTAATTAAACTAATTAAATTATTTTAAATTACAAATAATACTAAATTAACTTAGAAAATTATGAAAAAATTTATAAAACTAATTAGCCATCACAGGAATCCTAAAAAATTATAAAAACTTCTAAAAATTAAATTTAGGCTATTTTACTAATTAATTACCTTTTAATTAATTTAAATCTAATTTAAATAATTAAAATAAGAAAATTGGAAAATGAAAAGTAGAAACTAAAAATATATTTTCTAAAAGTCTTAACTAATTTATAAAACTTAGAAAAATTATAAAAACCTAATGTTATTAATTAAAATTTAAGAAAACTAATTAATTACTAATATTACTTATTTGATTAATTAAACTATTTTTAAATCTAATAAATAGTAAACTGATTAGGAAAAATCTAAGAAAATTGTTTTAAATACTTAAAGGAACTAGGAAATTAAGAAAATTATAAAAATGGAAAAGTTCTTATAAATAAGCTGAAATGAAAAATGAAAAAGATAGATTCTATTAAATAGAAGCTATCACTAATTTTATGTTTGGATTTTTGGTGTTTTTCTTTTTGACAGCTAATAATATGATGAAAATAAGAAAATTTTGTGAAACAACTTTTTGATTAGCTTAAAAATAAGCTGTGTGCACCCCCTTAACCAAAACTGTTTGACTTTCTTTGACTAATTAGGCAAATAAGCTCAAATGACTATATGTGGGGTCCACAATGATGAAACTTGATTCACTAAAGCAAAAGGGACTTAAATAAGCTAAAAACAACAAGCTATGAGCACTGATAAGCTAATTGGAACCAAATAAGCACTTTGACACTTTAAGCTAAACTCAGAAATAGGACAAACTTTAGCAGTGATTCCAGGTGGGGTCCACTAAGCCTTAGGTCAAACAAATGGTCAAGGCTTATAGCCTGGTAGGAGGGGGGTTGGGAAAACTCAAGTTGGATCACTGGGACCCACTGAGGTGGCCTACAATAGCCACCAAAGGTGGTGGTGTTGTGGTGATATGCTGATGCAGGGGAGGTGTTCTTCCCTGCAGGTGCGTTTCTAGGCTTGTGGGGTCCACAAAAAAATTCACAAAAATGTAACAACTATGCAAATCTCAAGTTCTACTGATAAATATTACTCCCAACAAGTTTCAAAGCTCAAAACCAAACACAAAAATCATGGAAATTCATGTCATTTTGGAGAAAAAAACTGAATATGCACTTTTGACTTTTTGAGAAAACTTGATACTTTGACTTATGTGAACTTAGATCTTGATTTACTGATTTGTTGTGATGTTCTTAACTATAATGAAGCTAAATCAAGTGAACTTAAGCACTTATGCAAGGATTTGAGTGATTGTGATGCTCAAAAACCTACACAGTTAACTGTGTAGGTGTATTATCTTTGATTTTGACTTTGGACCAAAACACTATTAGTTTTTAAGATCAAAATGGTGTACTGAATACTTATGAATGCTACACAAACCAAATTCAACCAACAAAACACAGAGATCAATGATGAACTTCACTGATCCAAACACTCCTATATTTGTTGTCTGTTTGTGTTTTTTCAAAGAATGTGAGAGTTTAGACCACAATCAACACTTAGTGAACATGTATTATCACTAAACAACACCCAATCAACTGAAATCAACAACAACTATCAACTAGTATCAGCAGATTCCTAAGTTCACAATTTTTTTGCTAATATAGAAAGTGATGAGGCGAAAAATGATCCGTTTTTAGGGGGTCATTTAAGCCCGAATTCGAATTTATTTGATCAAATATTGCCCTAAATCGTTCCTTTTGTGATTTTAGGTACTTTGGGAGTGAAATCTGGAAAAGGAAGCAATTCGGACGTTTTTGGAGCATAAAAGTGAAGAAAACGCCAAAGTCTTAATTTTCCATGCTGGGAACAGTAGGTGACGGCGTCAAGAGTAACTCCCTGACGGCGTCAAGAGCAAAATTCCATGACGATCCAGAAGAGATTTGACGGCGTCATGAAGGTAGGGCGTCAAGAGTAAAAGCCATGACGGCCTGGAAATGATTAAGTCTTGACGGCGTCAAATGTAGATCAAGGCAGTCCGAGATTAGTTTTGGCGGCGAGGTGACGGCGTCACAAGCTTTGTCTTGACGCCGTCAGACCCCTTTTCTTATATATAGTTTTCTAATTTTTCACATTTAAAGAGAGAAGTTTTGGGAGAAACCCTAAGTACGATTTTGGTGTAACTTTACAGGTTTTTCAAGGGTTCCAACCCCTTGATACCTTGCATGTGTAATCAAGATAAGTGTTCTTTTAATTCAATCAATATGTTTATGTGTTGGTTGTCTATATCTTGTTCTTGTCTTAATTCCATCATGCTAGGCTAGATCTATCTTGTGTTTGCTTAGATCTAATGAAACCTAGATGTTGATTATGTGTTGATTACTTGTTTATTCTTGTCTTGGATGAATGATTTATATGTTAGGCTTAAGAAAACTGGCAGATCTCCAATTGGTAACATGCTTGAACGTCTTAAGAAACATGAACCGACGCGCACTAGGTCTTTATTGGTTGTATTTAATGCATGAGCCACTGTTTACAATCCCTATAGTTGTGCTGGGCATGGTGTAGGAGGAGATAAGAGCTCATAGAATTGGGGAGTTAAGTGTGCCACCCCATGAATGGTATTAAGGAATACGATCCGTCATCCATACAATTATAACAAGTAATTAACGTGTAAAAGATGTCTAGGGAGTAGTGAAATCTAAGTAAACACATTTTCTCCAATTACTGCTCACAACTTTAGTATAAATTAGTTTATTTTCATTTTTAGTATTCTATTTTGATTGCATCTTAGTATTGGGTTAGTTGATTAGCAACTAATTCCGCCCAAATCCTTCAAACCCGAGATTTTAACTTGCTTTTCATAAAATATAAAAATACAAAAAGAATCTTCCCTCACCTTTAGAACTAGTATTTAGGTTTTCTAATCCTAGCGACACTATTCCTAGCTGAACGATCAATCCCCCAGTACTTGTCACTATACTATACTACAACGATCAGGTACACTGCCTGGTGGGGGTTGTAAGCTTCTCAAGATCCCTTGAGAGGTAAAGCCTGGTGCGATTCCCACGTATCAGAAAGAAAAACACACATATTCAATAATTAAGACAATAAACTGAGATCAATTACACTACAAATCACTAAACCTACTCAGATAAATACTAAGCATAAGCCAAACAAAGATATACTAGACAAACAGATCACAAGCTAATGATTTAGAGGAAAATTAAAAATAAGCCAAACTTACAAACTACCCTTAGCATGAACAAAGGGTTTTCCACAGAAGCCTATCTTTAGATAGGCTTATCCACTTCCAAGCTTGCCCTTCAATGCCTCAAAGCAAACCACAGTTCACTTATGTTGACTTTTTTATATTTTTGATTTTTTCTACTAGTACTGACTTTTATGGTCTCTATAAGCTTCAATCAGCTTAAGGGAGCCTAAGTGACCCTAAATAAGTCCATGATCATTGATACAAGTGATTACTAAGGTTATTGAGAAATTCAGAAACAAAAGTAAATTGCTTTAACAAAGATGGAACTGAAACTTGACTTTTTATTATTAAGAAACTTTAAAGTTACAATAAAAACAGAGACTACACTGATTGAAAGCTAGGTTACACAAAGATAATTTGACATTAACTTATACGACCTAAATTATTGAAATTAAGCTAACACTCTTCCTCTTGGACTTCTCTTCCTTTATACTTGAGGATTAGGGCTTCCCTTGCCTCTCTGATCATTTCCCATCATCAATTGTGGCCATTAGATCACTGAATTGCTCTAATCTTTTGCCACGTGTCTTGGCGGGAAAGAGAATTTTTGCAATTTGTTCTGATAATACCAATTGGAGGGGGAAGGCATTAAATGCTGAGGTGATTAGGTGTATGGTGAGTGGTTTGGGCGGTGGATTGGACAGGGATGGTGGGGTGGTGGTGATTTGATGTTCTGCAAGTGGGGTGGGGGAGGGAAGGAGAAGGGGGATGTTTGTTTGACTCGGTTTGACTGAGGTCAAACCTTTGACCCCGGTTTATTACAAAGGTGGGTTTGTTTGGTTGGGCTTAGAATCACTGGGCCAGAATTAAAACAAGGGAATGGGCTTTTTGTGGATAGGACTTGTATTTGGTTTGGGTAATAATATTTAAGGGTCCGGTTTTGGTTTAATGAATCACAAGGACCAAATGTGTAATAAGCCGTAAGTTGGGGGGTGAAACTTGGAATTCTTCCAAAGTATTTTCAAGGGTATTTTTATGCCATATGATGAATAGTTCAAGGACCTGAGATGATTTTTCCATTTTCAATTTCTAGGGACTAAAACTGCCAAACTTTCAAACTTCAGGGACCAAGTGTGTAATTTCACCAAACTTTTCCACCAAGGACCAATCCTGCCATATATGAGAAGTACAAGGACAAAATTTGTTTTTCTCGAAGTTTTAATATCCCAGGGACCATTTTTGACAATTTTCCAAACTTCAGGGACTAAACTTGACATTTTGTGAAACTTTGCACCAAAGGACTAAATGTGTAACTTTTTGATTTGAAAGGACCTTTGGTGACTTTTTAAAGTTTTTAGAACAACCAGGGACTAGATTTGACAACTTTTGAAAGTTGAGGGACTGAAACTGCCAATTTTGCAAACTTTGTATGTTTTTCATCTGTTTTTGATTGTTTTGCATTTGAAACATATAAAACACATTCTTGGGATATTTTCACTATTTTGATGCAATATTGAGTGTTTTTAGATGTTTTGGCAGCTCAGAAAAGGTAAAAATGATGAGTATTTACACACTCATCAGATATGAGCACTGCTTATAATCCACATACATATGGGCAAAGTGAGCGAACGATTCAGACTTTAGAAGATTTTCTTAGAGCGTGTGCTATTGATTTTGTAGGAAGCTGGGATACTCATCTGCCTTTAGCTGAGTTTTCCTATAATAACAGCTATCATTTCAGTATTAGGTCTGCACCGTTTGAAATGTTGTATGGGTGGAAATGTAGATCACATGTTCTATGGGCAGAGGTTGGGACTAGCCAACTAATTGGTCCTGAACTGGTGCAAGAGACTATGGATATGGTTTTTCAGATTAAGGAAAGACTTAAGGCAGCGAGAGATCGCCAAAAGAGTTATGCGGATAATCGCCGTAAGCCGTTAGAGTTTAATGTTGGTGATTTTGTGATGTTAAAAGTATCTCCTTGGAAAGGTGTTGTGCGTTTCGGTAAGAAAGGAAAGTTAGCACCTAGAAATGTAGGGCTGTTTGAGATTACGGAAAGGATTGGACTTGTGGCATATCGGTTGAAATTGCCTGAGGAGTTAAGTAGTGTGCATGATATGTTTCACGTATCTAATTTGAAGAAGTGTTTGGCGGATGCTAGTCTGTATGTGCCTTTAGATGAGATTAAGGTTAATAGGACCCTTCATTTTGTTGAGGAGCCTGTTGAGATTATAAACCGAGAGATCAAGAGTATGAAACGTGGTAAAATAGCATTGATGGAGGTACATTGGAACTCAAAGCATGGTCCCGAGTTTACTTGGAAACGCGAGGATCAGATGAGGTCTAAGTATCCGAAATTGTTTGTTGAGGAGATTGGTGAGACGAGTAGTTAAAATCTCGGGACACGATATCCCTGAGTGGGGGATGATGTAACAACCGTGATTTTAGCAGGTTAGTTTGACTAATAGTCTCGACCTATTTAACTTTTACTTGATGTGACTTATGTGTTATGTGTGGTTTATGTGTGATATAAGTGAGTTTTAGCACTGAATCCCTTTGTGTGGTGTTATTATTATGAATGAGTAATGTTGATATTGGGATAAGTTCATTTTGGTCGCCATAGTGGTGTGGAAATGACATATGTGGTTTTGGTGTTTTGAGGTTTTTGCGTAACAAGTCTTCGTTTTAACATTTGAGCATTAGTAAGTTTCGTAGAGTTTGAATTTGTGAGTTGTTTATATTTTTGTGTAAGATTCTATTTTTGGAAACTTTATTTTGAAAATGATTATTTTCCGAGTCGTCGTAAAAACGAAGAGTTAACGCGTAAGATGTTAGGTATCGTTATGGGTTGTTATAAAATATCAAAAGTATAAGGTTTTGAGTGTAATAATTTATTTAATAAAAAATAATTATTATAAGGGGGGGGGGGGGGGCGATTATGGTGTAGGGGAGGAAAAAAGAAACCAAGTTTGATTCTAAATACAATTATTCACTTAAGGGGTTATCTATAATTAATATAAATACAAAATAAAAGTCCCTCACCCCTCTCTTTTGCTTTACACGATCGGCCAAGGGAGAAAGAGAAGAGAAAAATTTAGGGTTTTTATTTTTGAAGCTAAAATCAAGAACAAGGTAAAATTTTTGATACTTGTATTCACCCAATTGTTTAATTATTGATTTGATTCATGTAATACTAATTACAATGGATTTAGGGTTTGTAAGTTTCTGTGAATTAATTAATTAAAACATGTTGGTATTGATTATTTATTAGATTATGATGATTGGTGAAGAGATTTGGGTGTAAAATATGTTAGTTTATGAGTTAGGGTTTTGGCAGATTTGTAAGGCTTTAATGATATGAAGTTATTTAATAGATTGTGATGCGTTATATCATGAATTTTGAGTATAAATTGTAGTTCAGTGAAAGAGCTTTCCCAAAAGTCCGGCCACGATCGATTTCGAGGTCCGGAAGGCAGCCTAATGATTTTTGCGAGAGAAGGTATCAAAGCTGTTAAACCGGGACAGATTTAGGGTAAACGTATTGAGGTTCAAAGTGGGTTATAAAGTGGAATTAGGGTTAGCCATTCTGATAGAGTTAAGTTCTATATTCCCTTTGACTTCCACGCGAAGGAGGGAAGTTAAAAAGTTTTAAAAATATGATTCTTGGGTCAAAACATTTTGGTGTTCGTTTAGATCCGAATCTGGATAGTTTTCAAGTTTGATTTTATTAAGGGTACTTGTGTATGTTTTTAGAGCATGGCCTTCTGGGAATATGTTTTATACTCATAAGAGACCATTTTGACTTTTTTGTGTGAGTTGTGGATCTACTTTTGTCGTGATTTCTTGTGGGTAAATGTACCCCAAAATTCAGCGTTTTCTGATATAATTTGTGCAAGGGATTTAGTGAGTGTAAATGATTTGTAGTGTTTGACATGGAGTCTGATGACATATAGTCCGCACTCGAGTCACGAACCCGACCAGTAGACATTACTAATGCCCAAGCCCATCACGCATGGGCTATCATAATAATGATTTCGGCCATTATACTAACGGTTTGGGCTCACGAAAGCCCAAACCCAAATATACTATTTATGGTCTTGATAAGATCTTCTATTTATGGGATAAAGATCAATAGACCGGATAAGACGAGATACGCCGAAGAGTAAGGAGCACGAAATCTACAAGGATTTCGTGCCTTTATAAAGAATATCATGGTTCTCATTGAGGTATCATCTAAAACCCTAACTCTTCACTATAACCCTAAAACCGATTACTTACTCTCACGCCGAAGGATAATCGTGGGAGACAATCCCACGGTAAGTCTAACGGTGTTGTTTGCTTTCTTAGTGCGCATGTCTCAAGCAGTAAGATCCAATTGATACGAGAACAGGAACCCAAACAAGGAACGCCCAACTTTTGTATCAACAAGTGGCGCCATCCGTGGGACCCTACACTAAGAACTAGAATGACGAAGCATGGAAACGTAAGCCAACGTGTTGATATAAATAATGTTTAAAAATGTTATTAATATCTCTCAATAAACCTATGTTTTGATAATCACAAAACTCAAATCAAATTAAGTCAAGATTAAGACGTAAACAAGTATTTGGTAACAAATATTTACCTCTACATCTAATATCACTTAAGGTATGCATAAACTAAGTATCTTATGCATTACATGATCAAAGGAAATTTTGTCTTAAGACATAACATCTTATAAAATGATATAAACATTTTTATATATATTTGTAAATCATTTTTGGTAATGCTATATTAAACTACAAAGATATGATTTCAAATTTCCAACCAAAAAGGGCAAATTTTATCCAGAAAAACTTTTCCAACGTTCAGGAGGGCGGCCCCCTTAATTTTACTAGGCGGCCCCCTTAATCATTAAGGGGACCGCCCTCTAATTAAGGGGACCGGCACGCTCCAGAACAGTATTTTCTGGCCCTATAAATATTGGATCATTTCACATATTTTTCTCACCTTTTTGCACTATAAACTTTCTGATCCAACCTCCATTTCTAGATCTAAAAATCCTTTGATCATATAATTCATAAGTCTTTGTTTCCAAGTGATCCAAAGCTTCATCCATTCAAGTGCAAGAAGAAGAACACTCTTCTACATCCATCTAATTGTAGTAGTGTTGTGATTAGCTAGTTTCATATTGTAGTAGTGTTAGATCTTTGTAAAAGTGTTGTGTGAATTTGTTGTTTGTAGAAACTAGGTGTGTTGTAAAGTAGTTTAGTAGTTGTGATCTAGTTGTGCTTAGAAGAAGGTGTGAAGTCTTGAAGAAGTTGTGAAGTTGTGAAGAAGGTGTGAAGTTGTGAAGAAGTTGTGAGATTGGTTCTAGCTACGATTAGAACTCGACATTTAGCTTAGTGTCGTTAACTCGTGTAAGCCAAGGTGTGTAAGGTTTCTCCACCATAAGGAGTTTGTTGACATAGTGAAGAAAACTCTCGAGTGTGGTACTCGGGGAGTGGAGTAGGGAAAGGAAGGTGTCCTTGTAGCCGAACCACTATAAATTCGCGTGTTGTGGTTTGATCTTTCTAACTCTATTTTTCTTTATTACATTTCAATACTTTCATTATTAGATTAGAATTGCTTATATTGGTTGTTACTTGAATTCAATTGAGATCGAATCGAAACTTTTTAATAAGCTACAAAATATTTTTATAATAAATTTAAAAAGGACGTAAAACTATTCAACCCCCCCCCCCTTCTAATTTTCCACAATTGGTATCAGGAGCCACGTCTAGCAAGATCTTTAAAATATATTGTATTTTAAAACTTGTAACGATCTATAGAATCTGAAAAATATTTAGAAGGGCAATCTATTCAAAGACCACCACTATTTGAAAGTGATGGATTTTTATATTGGAAAAATCGATTCGAAACTTATGTGAAGTCAAAAGATCTCGATCTTTGGCATGTTATTACTAATGGTGATTTTTTACCTATTCAAAATAACCCCGAAACAAAGAAAGATGAAATCGTACCTTTTGAAAAACAAAATGATGATTTAAAAAGAAAACTTGCTAAAAATAATGAAGCAAAAATGGTTATTTATAATGCGCTACCACGTAAAGAGTACGAAAGGATCTTTATGTGTGAAACCGCAAAAGAAATTTAGAACTCTTTACTAATAACTCACCAAGGTAATAGTCAAGTCAAAGATAATAAGATAGATCTACTTGTTCAACAATATGAGCAATTCACGATTCCGGAAGAGGAATCAATTGATAATGCTTTTGCTAGATTTAACACTATCATCAAAAGTTTAAAAGCACTTGATGAGAATTTTTCTAGTAAGAATTTTGTTAGGAAGTTTCTTAGGGCTCTTCATCCAAAATGGCGAGCTAAAGTGACGGCTATTAAAGAATCAAAGAATTTGTCAACATTGCAACTTGATGAATTAATTGGAAATCTAAAAGTTTACGAAGTTATTATTAAGAAGGATTCCGAAATGGTCAAAGAAAAACGAGAGCAAAGCAAGTCAATCGCCTTGAAAGCTAGAAAGGAATCTAGTATCGAAGATAGCTCATCTTCTGAAAGTGATGACGAAGAATACGCCATGGCCGTAAGAGATTTCAAGAAATTCTTCAAAAGGCGAGGAAGATTCGTAAGACAACCGCATGATGAAAAGAAAACATTTCAAAAGAGTAAGGATGACAAGAACTACAAGATTGAAAGGAAATGTTTCAAGTGTGGTGATCCAAATCACCTCATTGGAAAATGTCCAATGATGACAAGAGATCAAAATCAAAGAGCTTTTGTTGGAGGCGCTTGGAGTGATAGTGATGAAGATAAGAGAGAAACGACAAAAGAAGAGAAGTGTCTTATGGCGAATACATCAAATGAGGTACGTTTCGAAACCGAATATTTTAGTGATGAAAGCTTATCATTAGATGAAAAAGATCTAGATAATGAATATAATAGGCTATGCAAATTAGGACAACTAGTAATGGCCAAAAACAAATCACTAAAATAGATAAACAGTCAATTGGAAAATGAAGTACTAGAACTAAAAATTAAAATACATCAACTTGAAAAGGGTAAAGAAATTTTTGAAGAATGTAAATCATGTCAAGATCTACAGCGCACTTTTTCACCACTCCCCACCAAACGGTGCCTATCCCGGACACCACTGAGCCACCATGTGCGCCTAATCGAGACAGGGGACCTAATGTGGAAACAGACATCCTCGCGCTAGAGGGAGTCACGCCTGGATTAGCACCAAGTGATTTTGTGTCTCAAAACTACGAAACCTTGGTTGCCCTTATGCAAGAGGAAGCGAAAAGAAGGTCAAGTCGTCGACTTCAAGTGTTCACTAGGGTCGGAAGGCAAGTTGTGGATGATGAAGCAGCTGATTGGCAATATTCGGACGAGCATGAAGACGATGGAAGGCGTACCAATGTCCACGCTAGGCTTGGTAGCCGCCGGATCCAGGATTGACTTGGACGACAGCGCTCACCAAGCGAAAACCCTCCAAGGTCTAGCAGTAGAAGAGTTCATGATAGGCTTGGGAGACAGTACTCCCCAAGCGAAAGCCCTTCAAGCTCGGATTCCGAGGACAGTCGGTGCAAGCGTCGCAAAAGGGTTAGCTTATCCCCAAGTGACTCCTCGGACAACGAGGACAAAGAAACAGGGCACTGGAAGTCCAAGAGAAGATATCGCGACGAAGAGGAGGACGAAGACATGTCCCATCCTTGGCTCCGCCAAAATGTTGACGCATTCACTCGGCGCATCAGCGATTTCTCAGAAGATAAGAGAAGGCGCATGCCCTCCAATGTTAAAACTTATGATGGGACAGGTGATCCTGATGACCACCTAAAAAATTTCGAATCTGCTGCCACCATCAAAAATTGGCCACAACCCGTGTGGTGCCATATGTTTAACTCTACATTGGTGGGGAATGTGCGAACCTGGTTTAGTAAGCTGCCACGAAGAAGCATAGGCGGGTTTGAAGAGTTGCGAAAGGCGTTTCGCTTGAACTTTACTCAAAGAAAGAAGTCCGCCAAGAACCCTGTCGAACTTGCTAGGGTAAAACAACGTCAAGGGGAATCCACCAGCGCTTATGTGGAGCGCTATAAGGACGAATGCATACACATCATGGCATGCCCCGAAATACTAAAAATCTCAGGGTTTATGAATGGAATCAATAACCCAGAACTCATCAGAAGGTTAAATGATAAGGTTCCCCAAACCTTTGATGAACTCATGAAACGCACAAGGTCCTTTATCCAAGGGGAAGCAGCTGCTGCGGATAGTAAGAAAAGTTACTCAAGCTATAGGTCACAAGAACAACCTAGGAGACAATCCAATGACCAGAGTAGCAACCGCAACAAAAGCTACCGCAGTAAGGGGAGTGGACGAGACAATGACAAATATACTCCACTAACGAAGACTCCAAGGGAGATATTTGTGACAGAAGGTGCGAACTTCCCGAAACCCCCACCAATGCGCACCCCCGGAGATCGGCGCGTAGGGAACGGATATTGTGAATATCATGGACAAAAGGGCCACACCACCAACGAGTGTGTCCAACTACGCTAACTAATCGATAAATTAGTGAAAGAAGGCAAATTGGATCACCTCGTCAAGAATATCATAGAGGGAAAAGACAAACAGAAGAATGTGAACAAGAAAGAGACACCAAAGGAAAAGGCTGACACCATTTACATGATACAATCATGGAAGCGAAAAACTAGGCACAAGGTCAGCCAGAAGTTTTCTTATGGGAACGAAATCTCTTTCCTCACTCTGAATGCGGACAACACAGTAGTAGAACCGCTTACCATCGAGATAAATACGGGGGGTCACGATATCCACCGCATGTATGTTGATGGGGGAGCATCCGCAGACATCATGTATGAACATTGTTTCAAAAGGTTGCGACCTGAGATACGGAGTCAGTTAATCTCGGCCACGACATCGCTGACTGGCTTCACAAGAGAAAAGATATGGCCCATGGGGCAGATACGATTACTTGTGTCGTTGATGATAAGCAACATTCCACGGCGGCCTGGATGAATTTCATGGTAATCAAATCCCCTTCGCCATACAATGGCATTATTGGAAGTCCAGGAATATCAGCCATGCGCGCAGTACCGTCCACAGCACATGGGATGCTCAAATTCCCAGTTGAAGGAGGCATTGTCACTCTCTACAATACCACTGTATTACCTACAGAGTGCAACACGGTTGCATGTGAGACGGCACGCACTCCAAAATAGCACACAGCTAAGGTATCAAACCTGAAGGTCGCAATTCATCCTGATTACCCAGAGCAAGAGGTATCGATTGGGGGATCGCTGTCTGACAAAGGCAAAGCGGCCGTGTGCGCATTCTTGCAAAGGAATCTAGACATCTTCTCATGGGAACCAAAGCACATGACTGGCGTGCCACGATCGATTACAGAAAATAAGTTACAAATCCGACAAGGATATCCTCCAGTACGGCAGAAAAAGCGCGGCCAGGCTCTAGAGCACGCAAAGGCCATTCTAGGAGAAGTACACAAGCTTGTGGATGCAGGCATCATGCGGGAGTTCTATTACCATGAATGGCTCTCCAATCCAGTGATGGTGAAAAAAGTGACGGTAGCTGGAGGATGTGCGTTGATTTCACCGATCTCAACAAAGCATGTCTACAAGACTGCTACCCGCTACCAGAGATAGACTGGAAGATAGAATCATTGTGCGGATACCCTTTTAAATGTTTCCTGGACGCATACAAAGGGTATCATCAAATCCAAATGGCCAAAGAATACGAGGAAAAAATAGCCTTCCACACAAGCCAGGGTGTCCACTGCTACACAAAGATGCCCTTTGGCTTGAAGAACGCAGGAGCAACTTACCAGCGATTGGTAGACAATGCATTTGAGAAGCAAGTGGGCCGCAACCTGGAGGTCTATGTTAATGACCTTGTCATAAAGAGTCACACTGAAGAAGAGTTAGTACGGGACATTGAAGAAACATTCAAGACACTGGGTAGGATCAACATGAAGTTAAATCCAAAGAATTGCACTTTTGGCGCTACAGAAGGCATGTTCCTCGGGTATTTGATAGAGCCTTGTGGAAAACTAGAAGGGGGGTTGAATAGTTTACCGCTTTTTAACTTGATTATCTTTAAAACTTTACGTTTATTTAAAGATATAAACACAACTTTACATGTTTAATTCTTTGAAAAGCTTTACGTATGAATAACAATCCTAACTTTACTTGTTTAATTCTTTGAAAAGCTTTACGTTTGTTTAAAGATATAAACACAACTTTACTTGTTAAATTCTTTGAAAAGCTTTACGTGTGATTAGCAACTCCAGCTATTGACAATATGTAATAAGCAAAGATAAAGAAAGAAACGATCAAACCACAACACGATCGTGGTTCGGCTACAAGGACTCGTTTTCTTTGCCCTACATCCACACCCCGAGTTTCCAACTCGAGAGTTATAAGCACTAATCAACAAGCTCCTTTCCCGGTGGAGAAACCTTTACAACGTCGCTTACACTTTTATCGACACTAAGCTAGATGTCGAGTTCTTTTACACGGGTACAACCACTCCCATCGTCGCTTACACTTTTACCGACACTAAGCTAGATGTCGAGTTCTTTACCAAGGGTACAACCACTCCCGTTAGTTCTTTTACAAGGGTACAACAACTACCGACACACTATGTATTTAGAGGCCTAAAATACTAACCGATCACTTCTACACACATGATACAAATGAAGTATAAACTACCAAAGCTTATACATAACAAAGTTAACAAGACTTGCAACTTTAGAGTTGAAGCTTGTAACTTCTTGAATGATCTTGTGAAGTCCCTTGCTACATAAGAGGATCACATAAGTCAAATGTTACTGAGTTAGTTGAGAGAGTATATGAAAATATATGTCCTAAAGTGATGGCTCAAAACAAACAAGTGGCTTGGTATTTATAGTAAAACAAACAACAGGTCTGGCGGATACGGCGGAACCCTCAGATGGGTTCCGCCCGTGTACCCCAGGGTTCCGCCAGGCTTGCAGTAGGTTTTACCATAAATAATTCAAACCAACCAAAGTCACATCAACAACAACTAGTCAGACACATTAAATCCAATTTGGAAAGCTTCCAAAAGTGTGTAAGATGTTATGGCAAGTCAAATACCCAAGCTTGCCATAAATGAATGATGTGATAAGACACTTTCTAATTAAAGAAATAAAAACAAAGTTTTGTTTAAAAGGAAATGTAAATCTTAGTTTAAACAAGACTTGAACACTAAAGTGATGATTTACTATTAGCTAAAGTTCATACTTTGTCATTAACAAAACTTAGCAAAGATCGTAAAATATAAATAACGTTTTTGGGCGATATTTGTATTAACAATCTCCCCCTTTTTGTTGATGACAAAACATAAACTTTATTTATAAGTAAGCCACTAGTTTTAGTGTTAAGTCTTATAAAGTTAGTATAAAAACTTGTTTTTGCTAAGATGATGTGATATGCAAGAGTTAAGAAAGAAAGAAAAAAATTTGAAACAAGTTTATATATAAATTCTCCCCCTTTTTGTCGAAACAAAAAGAAGAGTAGCTAAGTGGAAGTATGCACTTGCTCCCCCTTGGACGATACTCCCCCTAAATGGAGTGCCAATAGAGGAGACATGGATTTTAAACCTACAAGAAAAAATGTTAGTTGCCGCACAAGACAAGTCATGAAAGCATTTCATGTCTAAAACACAACTAAGAGTTGTGAAGCGGAATAATGCAATACTCATGCTCCCCCTTGAATATTACTCCCCTAAATGGAGTATCAAGGAAAGAAAACATGGATAATGATCCTACAAAAAGAAAGGTTAGTTTCTAAAACACAAGATATATGTATGCTACCATAGCGAGGTATAGTTTACTCATTATACCTAAATGGTCAACAAATAATGCAAACCTTGTAGTAGAATGAAATTCATTTCATGTTAAAATTTTGACTCTTAGAAAGTCAAAGACAAGAAATTAGGAGGACATCATCCTACTTCTTAAAAATAAAGAAAAACTAAAAATAAACTAAGAACATAAAAAGCTACAAGGAAATCATCATTTTCCTTAATGAGAAACATTTTCCAAAAACAAGGCTAAGGTTGTTTAAGGATGAAAATGTGTGTTGTAGATTGTAGCGGGTTTTATTTTGAAGGTTGAGAGGGTGACACGGTTTTGGTTTGTTAGTTTAAATGGGAAACTTTTTCCAAAAGAAACGGTTTTGTTTCATTTTGGAGACTCTAAGGTTGAGGTGGGTGAGACAAGGATTCTAGACGATCCAAAATGTGGTTTAGTATAAACCTCATTTCTTCGGATAGCTCGCGAATTTCCGTTCGACACCCTTCACTAATGTGAGCGGTTCTTTCCCAATGTCCGCAATCATGGCGGGGAAAATTTGGTGGAAGAGAGGTTTTATTTGTTGGTAGAAGAGAGGTTTGATTTGTTGGCGGGGAAAATTTGGTGGAACATTTTGCACGGGAGTCGCTTCCAGTAGGGGTTGGGCGATGTTAGCCGGCTCCTCCTGCTCATACTCCATGGTGCGCCCTGCTGTGGCTTCCAGTATCGGTGTCTCATCCTCCCTCAAAGGACGCACCCCCACAGTTACTTGTGTGGGCTTTGACAGCTTCACCACGCTAAACAAGTCCATCACTGCACAACACATAACAAACAACAAAGAAAATTGGAGTTACATATAACTACAATACAAAAGAATGCTTACACTACATATGCGAATGAAAGGAAGGACAAGCACCCACCCCGGCTCTCCTCATCCAGAAACGTTGGCACCTCGTCAGCACCTTAAAAATAGTTGCGACTAATCTCCATATACACCAAAAACTCCTCGGGGTAGGAGTTGATGGGGATGCGGTTAGTATTGATGGTCTCCGCATCATCTACATTATACGTCCCAGGGTCTGGGCGCTCATCCTTTGGCAGTGTCCCCTAAGTATAGAACTCAAAGCGCCAGGGGAACACTTTATTATCCACCCAGAAAAATTTCTCCCTCCAATTCCTAAGGGCGTCTACCTTCTCAGTATAACATTGAAGGCGCCCTGCGCGCTTCGAAAAAGACACCCACCCGTTTGACCACGTTGTGTGGTAAAACGCGCGGAAGAGATTGATGGTTGGGTTAATGGCGAGTAAACGACAGTTTACATCAAAATTGGTTATCTTCGCTGCACCTATACAGTGCAGCTGGAATATGTGCAGACGGTAAAAATTGAGCACGTCGCTCAGGAATAGGGATATGGGCACGCGCTGATTCGCAAATTTGAAAAAGCGCGTGTATACCCCTACCTTTCCCTCAGGGAAGTCAGCAATAGATGCGTCCGCCACCGGTACTATCGGATGCAACGCGAGGGGAATATAATAATCCGAGGTGAATTGATGGAGTTCATCATCGGTTATTTCGGAGGCAAAATCAGATAACTGGCGAACCATTTTTGAAATATAATTTGATCAAGATGCGCACGCGCTGTTACCTTAACGAAGAATAGATTTCTTGATTGGTATTTGATGATTCTAACAATGATGGAAATGGCGATTTACTGTGATAATCACAGTGAAAATGGAGAACCCTTTATATAGGGTTACCCATGACGTTGGATGCTTGTCATGTGGATCCCACTAACTCTAATCGTGTGGCTGGAAGATCAACATGTACAACACTTTTTCACGATTTCTAAGGGATACGTGGGACTTATTTAGACTAGATACACCGTATGTTTATTTTTGGCGGGAAATACTTGACGCTTCCCCGCCACGCTTTCCGCTATCATTGTTAGTTCAGCATACGCAGCTACACACTGCGCATACTAGACTAGGGGGACATGATGACGTATAGTCCGCACTCGGGTCACGAACCCGACCAATAGACATTACTAATGCCCAAGCCCATCACGCATGGGCTATCATAATAATGATTTGGGCCATTATACTAACGGTTTGGGCTCACGAAAGCCCAAACCCAAATATATTATTTATGGTCTTGATAATGATCTTCTATTTATGGGATAAAGATCAATAGACCAGATAAGGCGAGATACGCCGAAGAGTAAGGAGCTGATAAGGCAAAAAATGATCCGTTTTTAGGGGTCATTTAAGTCCAGAATTGAATTTATTTGATCAAATATTGCCCTAAATCGTTCCTTTTGTGATTTTAGGTACTTTGGGAGTGAAATCTGGAAAAGGAAGCAATTCGGACGTTTTTGGAGCATAAAAGTGAAGAAAACGCCAAAGACTTAATTTTTCATGCTGGGAACAGTGTGTGACGGCGTCAAGAGGAAGAATTTGACGGCGTCAAGAGTTAAGACAATGACGACCCAGTACAGAAATGAAGGCGTCACAAAGTAGAGCGTCAAGAGTTAAATGTGTGACGGCCTGCAAAAATGGACTTCATGACGGTGTCAAATGTAGATCAAGGCAGTCCGAGGATTATTTTGGCGGCGAGATGACGGTGTCACAAGGTTGTTCTTGACGCCGTCAGCCTCAAATATCTATATATAGTTTTCTAATTTTCATTCATTAAAGAGGAACAATTTTGGAGAAACCCTAAGGCCGAACCATATACGAATTTTACAGCTTTTCAAGGGTTTTCAACCCTTGAATCCTTAAATGTGTTATTAAGATAAGTCTTTTCTTAATTCAATCAATATGTCTATGTGTTGGTTGTCTATATCTTGTGCTTGTCTTGATTCCACCATGTTAGGCTAGATCTATCTTGTGTTTGCTTAGATCTAATGAAACCTAGATGTTGATTACTTGTTTATGGTTGTATTGGATGAATGATTTCAATGTTAGGCTTAAGAAAACTAGCAGATCTCCAAATGGTAACACGCTTGAACGTCTTAGGAAACATGAACCGATGTGTACTAGGTTTTATTGGTTGTATTTAATGCATGAGTAAATTCTAATGATCCCATGTTAGGAGCTTCTTGCAGGCTCGACATAGGAGTGAAGTAGGCACTCATAGGATTGGGGAAGTAAGTACGCCACCCCATGAATGGTATTAAGGAATACAATCCGTCATCCACGCAACTATAATAAGTAATTAACGTGTAAAAGATATCTAGGGAGTAATGAAATCTAAGTAAACACATTTCTCCACTTATTGCTCACACCCTTAGTATAATTAGTTTTATTTTCATTTTTAATATTTTATTTTTGCATCTTAGTATTGGGTTAGTTGACTAGCAACTAATTCCGCCCAAAATCCTTAAAACCCGAGATTTTAATTTGCTTTCTAAAAAATATAAAAATATAAAAAGAATCATCCCTCATCTATAGAACTAGTATTTAGGTATTCTAATCCTAGCGACACTATTCCTAGCTGAACGATCAATTCCCCGGTACTTGTCACTATACTATACTACAACGATCAGGTACACTGCCTGGTGGGGGTTGTAAGCTTCTCGAGATCCCTCGAGAGGTAAAGCCTGGTGCAATCCCTACTGATGAGGCGAAAAATGATCCGTTTCTAGGGGGTCATTTAAGCCCGAATCCGAATTTATTTGATCAAATATTGCCCTAAATCGTTCCTTTTGTGATTTTAGGTACTTGGAGAGTGAATTCTGGAAAAGAAGCCATTTTGGACGTTTTTGGAGTATAAAAGTGAAGAAAACGGCAAAGTCTCAATTTTCCATGCTGGGAACAGTACATGAAGGCGTCAAGAGTAAATTCATGACGGCGTCAAACCTCAAGAATTAAAATCCGTAGTTGATGACGGCGTCACACACAGGGCGTCAAGAGTAATTTGTGTGACGGCCTAGGCCTTGACGGCGTCAGAAGTAGATCAAGGCCGTCCGAGGAAGTATTTGGCGGCGAGATGACGGCGTCACACCGTTGTTCTTGACGCCGTCATCCCTATTTTCCTATATATAGTTTTCTAGTTTTTCACATTAAAAGAGAGAAGTTGTGGGAGAAACCCTAAAGACGATTTTGGTGCAACTTTTACAGGTTTTTCAAGGGTTTCAAACCCTTGATACCTTGCATTGTAATTGAGATAAGTGTTCTTCTAATTCAATCAATATGTCTATGTGTTGGTTGTCTATATCTTGTTCTTGTCTTAATTATATCATGCTAGGCTAGATCTCTTTTGTGTTTGCTTAGATCTAATGAAACCTAGATATTGATTATGTGTTGATTACTTGTTTATTCTTGTTGTGGATGAATGATTTATATGTTAGGCTTAAGAAAACTGGCAGATCTCCAAATGGTAACATGCTTGAACGTCTTAAGAAACATGAACCGAGGCGTACTAGGTCTTTATTGGTTGTATTTAATGCATGAGCTACTGTTTACAATCCCTATAGTTGTGCTGGGCATGGTGTAGGAGGAGATAAGAGCTCATAGAATTGGGGAGTTATGTATGCCACCCCATGAATGTTATTAAGGAATACGATCCGTCATCCATGCAATTATAACAAGTAATTAACGTGTAAAAGATATCTAGGGAGTAGTGAAATCTAAGTAAACACATTTTCTCCAATTACTGCTCATAACTTTAGTTTAATTAGTTTATTTTCATTTTTGTTATTTTATTTTGATTGCATCTTAGTATTGGGTTAGTTGAATAGCAACTAATTCCGCCCACTCTTCCAAAACCCCGAGATTTTAATTGCTTTCTAAACAATATAAAAATAAAAAAAAATAATCATCCCTCACCTTTAGAACTAGTAATTAGGCTTTCTAATCCTAGCGACACTATTCCTAAGCTGAACGATCAATCCCCCGGTACTTGTCACTATACTATACTACAACGATCAGGTACACTGCCTGGTGAGGGTTGTAAGCTTCTCGAGATCCCTCGAGAGGTAAAGCCTGTTGCGATTCCCACGCATCAAGTTTTTGGCGCCGCTGCCGGGGAATAGTTATTGTCTAGGTTAGAATTTCTTTTTATTAGGTCTACTTGCTAGATTCCTTTCTAGTAAGATTTTATTTTTATTTTTAGGTTTTCTTTAGTCTATCTTATTTCTTCGTGCCTTTGTTCGTAACTCTTTACCATCCGACATCATGGAAGGTGGTAACATCTTTGAACCCGTCATCCCACCACAACAAAACCCACCACTAGAACCCCTTAGGCCCCAAACCTTAGGAGAGTACTCCCGACCTAGCCACCAAGGCTACCGAAACACCATTGAGCTCACCCCCTTGCGATCCGACACCATCCGGTTGGTGCAAAGCGGATGTGCATTCCATGGACTTCGTTCCGAAGATCCAAACCAACATCTTAAGGACTTTCTCAAAATCGTAGATTCCATAGACCTAGGTGTTGCAACTAGAGAGACTACCCGTTTACGCCTATTCCAATTCTCTCTACGGGATCAAGCTAGTCAATGGCTTGAGCGTTTACCCGCGGGATCCATCACCACATGGGATGATCTCACTACTCGTTTCCTTGCTCAATTTTTCCCACCGGGGAGAACTACTAAGCTTAGAAATGACATCTTGATGTTCCAACAACGTCAAAATGAAACCTTTTATGAAGCATGGATTCGATATAAAGACCTACTCCGAAAAGTCCCTCATCATGGCGTCGAACCATGGCTCCAGATCCAAATCTTTTACGATAAGGTTGACTATCAAACAAGGAAAGCCATTGATTACGCAGCCAAGGGTAGGCTAGATAGACTTAGCGTTGACGAGTGCTGGAAAGTTCTTGAGGAGCTGGCACAATACGAAGAGGAAGGATGGGAGGACCCGATGTTCCCAAGCAAGGTAAAACTTGACTACGCATGTGCCACCCAAGAACAGTTGTTAGAAAGCATCGAGAAGCAGGTAAATGAATTAATAGGTATTGAGAAACTTGCTGCTGAACCCGTGTGGAATCATAATCTACGCAGGAATACGGTTATCAACCAGAATTTTCCTGAACGTTCACGACAAGAGGAATTCGAAGGGATAATGGTAACCTTCATGGATAATCAGGAAAAACAAATCCAGCACCTTGAAGCACGCATGGAGAGTACTCATAAAGCGTTTATGAATTTCGCAGACCAATTCATGTCAAGGGTCAAAGAAAGGATCAAGGAAAATTCCGTACCTAAAAAAATCGAAAAGGTCTTCTATGTCTCAACCCCTTTGATGTTTAACCAAGAGGATAACGAGAAGCTTCACCCAAATGCTTCACCGTCAATCACCCCCACTCTTGTGAGCATCCTCAGAAAGAAAAGAATTCGCAATTCCATAACATTTTCGTTGGATGCCTGCTAACCACATTCCCAAACCTATCTAAGAAACGTTCTTTTGGTTTTAAACCCGGTGTAAAGAGGTTGTACCTCAAAAACACCACTGATTTGAAACCCCCTATGGAACAACATCTTTCTTCTAGCACCAATGACCCATGCATAGGGATCAACTTAGCCAAAACGTCACCCGACCCCTTCTACAACCTTACCTCTTTCCGTGACAGTAATGAGACGTTCGACCCTGGTGGACCTCGTTAACGGAATAGCTACTCATGGGTTTTACTAATGTTTAGTTATTCACGCGAAGAGCAGGGACTGAACATGAAACTACTCCAAACCTCACCTTACACGGGTATCTGACGGCGTCAGATTTAACTCTTGACGCCGTCAGCTCGATGGATCAGCAATATTAACCCAAAACCAATCACTTTCAACCCATACCCCACAAATCTCACCCAAAGTGTTGCTGCTACTCCGATTCTCCAACCTCCAATTCGACGTCTTCCGCATCCAATCTTCACTTGGTAAGTGATTCTTCTTCATCTTTTTTCGATCAATTGTCCCTAGGACCCATCAATTTGAAAAACCCCTTTCGCCCGAAACCCCACTCTTGACCCAATATTAGCAAATCGTAATGCCATCCAATTGGTGATTTGTAATCATGGGGTTACCATTTGATGATGTTGTCTCACTCGAATCATGCATTAATTTAGAGAAAACCTATCATGCCTCGGATTCTTTGACCCCCCACCCCTGTTTCCTGATTAAAGGAGCGTTTGGGTAATGGGTTAAGAGTTTGAAAATTGATTTTTCCCTCGCATTTGCATGAGTCGGATTTTTGCTAAGTCTGACGGCGTCAGGACCAATCCTGACGGCGTCAGATGTATCTGACAGCAGAAATCGATAAAAATTCTTCTGCTAATTGTTTTCGTTCGCTCTAACTTTCTCCAGGAAAATGAGTGAGCGATCAAGACAACACAGAGGTAGCTCATCCAGGTCCCAACAAGTTAATTACGGGGAATTGGTCCACAGTTGGGGTCTATTTGACAACGATGCTGCCACCACAAAGTATTTGGAGCTTGCTAATCACCACATTGACGCTGGTTCTGTTATTGATTGGGAACTTCTTAGATCCCAAGGTCTAGAGGCTGCATTTCTGAGAAGGATCAACACAGATGGGTTTGCTGGTCCTCAATGGGAGAGGATGTTTAGAATGAGGGAGATTGTTTATAGTGAGTTGGTAAGGGAATTCTTTGCAACTTTCCGTTTTGATCAGGCTGAGGCTAGGACAGATATGGTGGGCACCACTGTGTATTTTAGGCTAGGGGAGAGTTGCGGTCATGTTCAGTGGCTGAGTTTGGTTGGAGGCTTGGGTTATATACTAGTGAGGAGGTTGATGGGACTTTTCTGCAGAGGTTGTTACATGGAGAGACTCAGAGGAGTGAGATGAGGTGTATCACTTTTTGGCCGACCATAGGGGATGGGGTTTACACCTCAACTACTGGGGCTGCATCGATCAGGGACCCCATTGTTAGGTTGGCTCACAGGTGTATCACATACAGCCTGTCTGCACGTCATGGCACTACTCACCGTGTCACTGCGTCTGATCTGTTCTACCTGTATACTATCTTTTCAGAGGATGTTTACTGCAACATCCCATTTTGGGTGGCCAGTTATTTGAGGACCAGTGTAGGTGATAGGGATATAGATAGGGTGTATGGAGGGATGTTTGTGACCCGGTTGGCTCGCTCCTATGGTCTTCTTACTCCTGCAATCATGGGGTATTTGAGCGACTGCGGGGGCTGTAGGGTGGTGAAGGCTAAATCCCTCAGGCAGATGAACATCTTGATGCAGATGGTGGATGGGTCCTACACCTGGTACGTGGCAGCAGGGCCTGCTGGTGAGGATGATGATGATGATGATGATGATGATGATGATGATGATGATGATGATGATGATGATGATGATGAGGGAATGCCCCAGCAGCATCAGTTTGCTGGGTATGAGGAGGGGACTGCTGACTACTACCGACACATGGGCCGAGGAGATTGGCAAGCACATCAGGGGGCTTGGATGGGTCAGGTGGATTCTTGGAGAACCACCACTGACCAGAGATTTGACTGGATGTATGAGTACACAGTCCGCCAGATGCAGCATCTTTCGACCCGTGATCACATCGAGCCCCATCTGCAGATTGACCCATTCCCTGGGCGCGAGCAGGGCTATCCTCCCTATGGGTATATTGGGCACCTCCTACCTGGCTATGATTACCGCTTTGGTCCTCCCCCTCAGTGATTCATTTTGATATCTGTGGTTCTTGAACAATTTATTCTCGGTTGTATTATTTGAAACATTTGGTCTTGTAATAGTTTAGGATTCTGCCTCTGTTGGCTTTGGACACTTTTTATCTTTTTCTTTTAACAATCATTATGCATGTTCGACTTTTAATTTTATTGTTGGTTAATCTTTGCAACCCATGTTTTGTGTGATTTTATTTGTTTGATTGTTATTTGCTTCCGTATGCATGCTTTATTTTTTATTGTTGGTAGATCATGTTTCTAAACTAAATAAGTGGAAATACTTTACTATGTTGTTTGGCCTAGTCTTAACTCCAACCTAAAAGTATTTTTTCAAAAGATAAGTGTAAGGGGAAACCCCAAATATGTTTTCAAGAAACAAACCGATCATGATTCTCCACAATATTAAGTGAGCATGTATATTCGTATTTGTTAGAGTCAAATGCTTGTATTGAGTCATAATTAAGTTTTGCAGGATTTTCCAGGAAGTAAGACCAAGTTTTTCCAGAAATTTTCCGGAAACTTAACATAAGAATTTCTGCAAGTCCATTCTGACGGCGTCATGAGTTTACTCTTGACGGCGTCAGGAGTTAAAAATCTGGAAATTTTACCGGTTTTGTTTTTCTAACGGAGTCTTATGGTTTTTGTGAATTATTAAGTTTTATAATCTCCAGGAAATCTGCAAATTTCATTCCACAAGCATTATATCTTACTTTGTTTTCTAGGATTTAGAAACTTATATAGGATGCCGCCGATTTTACGCGAGGTTGTCTTGTCTATTTTTGTCAGGATTTACAGGTTATGTTCGACAATGAGATGATTTATATTCTGGAAGGGAAGCTTTGATTGTTCGTTTTCTTGGAGGAAGATCTAACCTGGCCAACCTATAATCCATACCGAGCGAATCAGGGGAGTATTTGATTTCATTCTCTTTACTTTTCCACTTTTACATTCTTTACTTGAACATTGGGGACAATGTTCATCTTAAGTGTAAGGGGAGGGTAAAAAGATGATACCTTACATATGCACTTTCGCTTGAGTTTGTTTTGTTTAATAGTAGATGTGTAATAAAACTATGAGAAATACTTGTTAGTGTAATTTTAGCGCCAAATTTAAAATTTTTTACAACATTTAGGAGTGGAACTTTAGCCATAGCAAGCGTCTCATGGATAGGAGATTGTATGACTAGCACATAACCGTATATTCAGAAAAATTTTCCACCCAAATATGTGAGGTTCGCCTTTAGATTTGTTAGGAAAAGCATTCATTATTAGTGCTTATGAGTGTACCGGTAGCATTTAGATTCTAGAACTTGCGTTAGTGATGCATCCCGAGACCGCTAGTGAGACTACATTCGTGTGGTAGGATTTACTACATGATAAGAGGCATTAGGATTACCCTTGTGTTAAACCCGTATCATAATTACTTGACCATTAAAGTCATATTACTTGGCTAGTTAAGTCAACTAATTTTTCCCACACCCTTAGTGTTGTACTCATTTTTAGTACACGAAACCCCTAGTACACCCCTCCAAGCCTATCCTTTCGTTTCTAACTTTAAGCATCTTACTTAAAGGAAGAATTTGTTACACCTCACTTAAATGTACAACCAAATCGCCTTAGCCTTCCGTGTATGCGCTCATTTTTAGTGCATTATTGTTATTTGTTAAACCCTAAGTTAACTTTCTAATTGATTACATGGTTGCTAAGTCGAGTCATATCCTTGTAGATATTGTTTTAGGACGATTGGGACTCATAGATAAGTACTTATTTCTGGAGTAATGGGGAAGAACATCATTTATTACCCCCATATGTACGTTAATCTTAAAAGTGCTCAAAGTGTTTTGATTTTCTTAATTCGAGTCATTAGTTTAGTTAATTGTAAAGTATGTAAAGATTCAAGTGTAAGGGGAACGTTCATTCCCTATGATGTATTATTTTGGATGGTAGGGTAAGATTGTATGCAAAAAAAAAAAAAAAAAAAAAAAAAAAAAAAAAAAAAAAAAAAAATCGAAAAAATCAAGAAAAAGAAAAAAAAAATAGAAAAAGGAAAAAGAGAAAAAACATACGGACTACCATCCCTTTTCATTCTATGTTCATTTTATGTTTTTAGTTATTTTTCATTTATTAGCTTAAGTCGAGTCTAGTCTTGGCTTAGCAACGCCATATTGTACATGTAATTAACCAAGATTGTTAACTCGCCACCAGTAAAACTTCCTTTATCCAACAAAACCGTGTAATTCATATCCCTATACCTAACGTTACAACCCTTTAAAAAACCTCTTTGATAGTTTATCCTAGGCGCTTACGCCATGTGGTGGAGGTTTGATTCTTTCCCAATCCTATGGTAATCTATTTTGCTATGACATGTAGTGAGAGATATCTTCCATTTCCATAATGTTATATTACTTTATTACACCCGAGAGATGTGAGTATCTAAACACTATTTGTGAGGTGCTTGTATATGACCTCCGTGCTTGTCTTTGGTCTTTAGTGGAACGATTATTTGTTGTAATTACTTTTATATTAGTGTTAAATGACCCCTAACTTGTCTTTTGAGTAGAATAAAAGTGCATTTGCTTGAGGACAAGCAAATCTCAAGTGTAAGGGTATATGATGAGGCGAAAAATGATCCGTTTTTAGGGGGTCATTTAAGCCCGAATCCGAATTTATTTGATCAAATATTGCCCTAAATCGTTCCTTTTGTGATTTTAGGTACTTGGAGAGTGAATTCTGGAAAAGAAGCCATTTTGGACGTTTTTGGAGCATAAAAGTGAAGAAAACGGCAAAGTCTCAATTTTCCATGCTAGGAACAGTACATGAAGGCGTCAAGAGTAAATTCATGACGGCGTCAAACCTCAAGAATTAAAATCCGTAGTTGATGACGGCGTCACACACAGGGCGTCAAGAGTAATTTGTGTGACGGCCTAGGCCTTGACGGCGTCAGAAGTAGATCAAGGCCGTCCGAGGAAGTATTTGGCGGCGAGATGACGGCGTCACACCTTTGTTCTTGACGCCGTCATCCCTATTTTCCTATATATAGTTTTCTAGTTTTTCACATTAAAAGAGAGAAGTTTTGGGAGAAACCCTAAAGACGATTTTGGTGCAACTTTTACAGGTTTTTCAAGGGTTTCAAACCCTTGATACCTTGCATTGTAATTGAGATAAGTGTTCTTCTAATTCAATCAATATGTCTATGTGTTGGTTGTCTATATCTTGTTCTTGTCTTAATTCTATCATGCTAGGCTAGATCTCTTTTGTGTTTGCTTAGATCTAATGAAACCTAGATATTGATTATGTGTTGATTACTTGTTTATTCTTGTTGTGGATGAATGATTTATATGTTAGGCTTAAGAAAACTGGCAGATCTCCAAATGGTAACATGCTTGAACGTCTTAAGAAACATGAACCGAGGCGTACTAGGTCTTTATTGGTTGTATTTAATGCATGAGCCACTGTTTACAATCCCTATAGTTGTGTTGGGCATGGTGTAGGAGGAGATAAGAGCTCATAGAATTGGGGAGTTATGTATGCCACCCCATGAATGGTATTAAGGAATACGATCCGTCATCCATGCAATTATAACAAGTAATTAACGTGTAAAAGATATCTAGGGAGTAGTGAAATCTAAGTAAACACATTTTCTCCAATTACTGCTCATAACTTTAGTTTAATTAGTTTATTTTCATTTTTGTTATTTTATTTTAATTGCATCTTAGTATTGGGTTAGTTGAATAGCAACTAATTCCGCCCACTATTCCAAAACCCCGAGATTTTAATTGCTTTCTAAAAAATATAAAAATAAAAAAAATAACCATCCCTCACCTTTAGAACTGGTAATTAGGCTTTCTAATCCTAGCGACACTATTCCTAAGCTGAACGATCAATCCCCCGGTACTTGTCACTATACTATACTACAACGATCAGGTACACTGCCTGGTAGGGGTTGTAAGCTTCTCGAGATCCCTCGAGAGGTAAAGCCTGTTGCGATTCCCACGCATCACCTACGCATCAAGTTTTTGGCGCCGCAGCCCGGGGAATAGTTATTGTCTAGGTTAGAATCTCTTTTTATTAGGTCTACTTGCTAGATTCCTTTCTAGTAAGATTTTATTTTTATTTTTAGGTTCTCTTTAGTCTATCTTATTTCTTTGTGTTTTTGTTCGTAACTCTTCACCACCCGACATCATGGACGATGGGAACATCTTTGAACCCGTCATCCCACCACAACAAAACCCTCCATTAGAACCTCTTAGGCCCCGAACCTTAGGAGAGTATTCCCGACCTAGCCACCAAGGCTACCGAAACACCATTGAGCTCACCGGAGCCAATGTGACCCCCTTGCGATCCGACACCATCCGGTTGGTGCAAAGCGGATGTACATTCCATGGACTTCGTTCTGAAGATCCAAATCAACATCTTAAGGACTTCCTAAAAATCGTAGACTCCATAGACCTAGATGTTGAAACTAGAGAGACAACCCGATTACGCCTATTCCAATTCTCTCTACGTGATCAAGCTAGTCAATGGCTTGAACGTTTACCCGCGGGATCCATCACCACATGGGATGATCTCACCACTCGTTTCCTTGCTCAATTTTTCCCACCGGGGAGAACTACTAAGCTTAGAAATGACATTATGATGTTCCAACAACGTCAAGGTGAAACCTTTTACGAAGCATGGACTCGATATAAAGACCTGCTCCGAAAAGTCCCTCATCATGGCATTGAACCATGGCTCCAGATTCAAATCTTTTACGATAAAGTTAACTATCAAACAAGGAGAGCTATATATTACGCAGCCAAGGGCAGGCTAAACAGACTTAGCATTGACGAATGCTGGAAAGTTCTTGAGGGGTTGGCACAATACGAAGAAGAAGGATGGGAGGACCCGATGTTCCCAAGCAAGGGAAAACTTGACTACGCACACGCCACCCAAGAGCAGTTATTAGGAAGTATCGAGAAGCAGGTAAAAGAATTAATGAGGATTGAGAAACCTGCTGCTGAAACCGTGTGGAACCCTAATTCACGTAGGAGTGCGGTTATTAACCATAATTTTCCTGAACGTTCACGGCAAGAGGAGTTCGAAGGGATAATGGTAACCTTCATGAACAATCAGGAAAAACAAATCCAGCACCTAGAAGCACGCATGGAAAGTACTCGCAATGCTTTTATGGATTTAGCAGACCAATTCATATCAAGGATCAAAGAGAAGATTAAGGAAAATTCCGCACCAAGAAAAATTGAAAAAGTCTTTGAGGTTTCAACTCCTTTGGTGTTTAACCAAGAGGATAACGAGAAATTTTCCCCAAGTGCTTCACCGTCAATCACCTCCCACTTTTGTGAGCATCCCCAGGAAGAGAAGAATTCGCAATTTCATAACATTTTCGTTGGATGCTTGCAAACCACGCTCCCAAACTTGTGCAAGAGACGTTCTTTTGGTTTTAAACCCGGTGTGAAGAGGTTGCACCTCAGAAACACCACAGATTTGAGACCCTCTATGGAACAACACCTCTTTGTACCCACCGGTGACCCGTGCGAAGGTTACAACTTAACTAAAACATCACCCACTCCTTTCTACAACCACGCCTCTTTCCGTGACAGTAATGAAATGTTCGACCCTGGTGGACTTCACTAATGGAATAGCTACTCATGGTTTTACTTGTCTTTAGCTATTCACACTAAGTTCAGGGACTAAATGTGGAATTACTTCATTGTACACCTCAAACGGGCATCTGACGGCGTCAGAGGATAACTCTTGACGCCGTCACCTCGCTAGTTCAGCAATAATAACCCAAATTCCATCACTTTCAACTCATACCCCACAAATCTCACCCAAATTGCTGCTACCACTCCGAATCTCCATCCTCCAATTCGACATCTTCCGTGACTAATCTCCACTCGGTAAGTAGTTTTTCTTCACTCTTTTTCGATCAATTGTCCTTAGGATCAATCAATTTTGAAAACCCCTTTCATCCGAAACCCCATTTTTGACCCATCATTGACAAATCGTAATGCCATCCATTTGGTGATTTGTAATCATGGGGTTACCCTTTGATGATGTTGTCCCACTCGAATCATGCGTTAATTTAGGAAAAATCTCTCATGCCACGGATTTTTTGACCCCCCACCCATGTTTTCTGATTAAAGGAGTGTTTGGGTAATGGGTTAAGAGTTTGAAAATTGATTTTTCCCTCGTAAATGCATGGTTCGACTTCTGCTTAATCTGACGGCGTCAGGACCTCCTTCCGGACGGCGTCAGATGAGTTTGACAGCAAAAATCAATATAATTCTCGTTCTAATTGTTTCCGTTCACTCTATCTTTTTCCAGGAAAATGAGCAAGTGATCTCGTCAACATCGTGGCAGCTCCTCTAGGTCCTAAAGGGTTAACTATGGGGAATTGGTCCATAGTTGGGGTGAATTTGACAATGTTGCCGCCACCACCAAGTATGCGGAACTTTGTAATCACCACATTGATGCTGGGGCTGTGATTGATTGGGAGTTTCTTAGGTCCCAAGGGTTGGAGGCTGCGTTTCTGGGGAGGATCCACACTGATGGGTTCGCGGGTCCTCAATGGGAGAGGTTGTTTAGGATGAGAGAGACGACGTATAGTGAGTTGGTGAGGGAGTTCTTTGCGACCTTCCACTTTGATCAGGCTGAGGCTAGGACGGACATGGGGGGTACCACTATCTATTTTAGGTTAGGAGGGGAGGTTCGATCATGTTCAGTTACTGAGTTTGGTTGGAGGATTGGTTTGTATACTAGGGAGGAGGCTGTCGATGGAGGTTTTATGCAGAGGTTGTTGCATGGGGAGACTTTGAGGAGTGATATGAGGTGTGTCACTTTTTGGCCGACCATTGGGGACGAGGTGTACACCTCGACTACTGGGGCAGCATCAATCAGGGACCCCGTGGTTAGGTTGGTCCACAGATGCATCACATACAGCCTGTCAGGACGTCATGGCACCACTCACCGTGTCACTGCTTCAGATCTTTTCTACCTGTATACCATCTTTTCAGCGGATGTTTACTGCAACATCCCATTTTGGGTAGCTTGCTATTTGAGGACCAGTGTGGGTGACAGGGATATTGATAAGGTGTATGGGGGGATGTTCGTGACCCGGTTGGCTCGTTCCTATGATCTTCTTACTCCCCCGATCATGGGATACTTGAGCGACTGTGGGGCTTGTAGGGTAGTGAGGGCTAAATCCCTCAGGCAGATGAGCATCGGGATGCTGATGAGGAATGGGACCTATAACTGGTATGAGGCAGGGGGACCTGATGATGAGGATGATGATGATGATGAGGGAGCGCCCCAGCAGCATCAGTTTGAGGGTTATGAGGAGGGGACAACTGACTACTACCGACACATGAGTCGGGGAGATTGGCAGGCACACCAGGGAGCCTGGATGGGTCAGGTGGACGCATGGCGGACCACCACTGACCAGCGCTTTGATTGGATATATGATCATACCATCCGCCAGATGCAGGACCTCTCCACCCGTGATCAGCTTGAGCCTCACCTGCAGATTGACCCATTCCCCGGTCGTGAGATAGACTACCCTCCCAACGGGTACACAGGACACCTCCCTCCTGGCTATGACTACCGTTTTGGTCCTCCTCCCCAGTGATCTTTCTTGATATCTGTTATTTCTGAACAATTTATTGATGGTCATGTAATTCGAAACAATTGGTATTGTAATAGTGTAGGATGTGGCCTCTGTTGGCCTTGAACAATTTTAATTTTCTATGTTTACGTTATTTAGAAATAATTGAATATGCTTATGGTGACATACTTCATTTTGTGTGATTTTATTTTGTTTGTTTGTTATTTGCTTCCGTATGCATGCTTTATTTTTATTGTTGGTAGATCATGTTTCTAAACTAAAAAGTGGAAATACTTTATTTTTGTTGTTTTGGCCTAGTCTTAACTCCACCTAAAGGTATTTTTGCAAAAGATAAGTGTAAGGGGAAACCCCAAATATGTTTTTAAGAAATAAACCGATCATGATTCTCCACAATATTAAGTGAACATGTATATTCGTATTTGTTAGAGTCAAATGCTTGTATCGAGTCATAATGAAGTTTTACAGGATTTTCCAGGAAGTAGGACCAAGTTTTTCCAGAAATTTTCCGGAAACTTAACATAAGAATTTCTGCAGGTCACTTCTGACGGCGTCATGAGCTTGCTCTTGACGGCGTCACGTGTAAAAATCTGGAAATTTTACCAGTTTTGTTTTTCTAACGGAGTCTTAAAGTTTTTGCTGAATTATTAAGTTTTATAATCTCCAGGAAATCTGCCAACTTCATTCCACAAGCATTATATCTTATTTTGTTTTCTAGGATTTAGTAACTTATGTAGATTGCCGCCGATTTTATGCGAGGTTGCTTTGTCTGTTTTCTCAGGATTTACAGGTTATGTATGACAAGAAGATGATTTATTTTCTGGAAGGGAAGCTTTGATTGTTCGTTTTCTTGGAGGAAGATCTAACCTGGCCACCTTATTATCCATACCGAGCGAATCAGGGGAGTATTTGATTTCATTTTTTTTACTTATTTCACTTTTACATTCTTTACTTGAACATTGGGGACAATGTTCATCCTAAGTGTAAGGGGAGGGTAAAATGATGATACCTTACAAATACACTTTCGCTTGAGTTTGTTTGTTTAATAGTAGGTGTAGACCGCTAGTGAGACTACATTCGTGTAGTAGGATTTACTACATGATAAGAGGCATTAGGATCACCCTTGTGTTAAACCCGTGTTATAATTACTTGACCATTTAAGTCATATTACTTGACTAGTTAAGTCAATTAATTTTTCCCACACCCTTAGCGTTGTACTCATTTTTAGTACACGAAACCCCTAGTACACCCCTCCGAGCCTATTTTTTCGTTTCTAACTTTAAGCATTTTACTTAAAGGAAGAATTTGTTACACCCCACTTAAATGTACACCCAAATCGCCTTAGCCTTCCGTGTATGCGCTCATTTTTAGTGCATTATTGTTATTTGTTAAACCCTAAGTTAACTATCTAATTGATTACATGGTTGCTAAGTCGAATCATATCCTTGTACATATTGTTTTGGGACGATTGGGACTCATGGGTAAAGTACTTATTTTATGGAGTAATAGGGAAGAACATAATATATTACTCCCATATGTACGTTAATCTTAAAAGTACTCCAAGTGTTTTGATTTTCTTAATTCGAGTCATTAGATTAGTTTATTGTAAAGTATGTAAAGATTCAAGTGTAAGGGGAATTTTCATTCCCTATGATGTATTATTGTGGATGGTAGGGTAAGAGTGTATGCAAAAAAAAAAAAAAAAAAAAAAAAAAAAAAAAAAAAAAAAATCGAAAAAAAATCGGAAAAAAAACAAGAAAAAGAAAAGAAAAAAAAAATAGAAAAAGAAAAAAAGAAAAAAAAAACATACGGACTACCATCCCTTTTTATTCTATGTTCATTTTATGTTTTTGTTATTTTTTGATTTATTAGCTTAAGTCGAGTCTAGTCTTGGCTTAGCAACGCCACATTGTACATGTAATTAACCAAGATTGTTAACTCGCCACCAGTAAAGATTGCCTTTATCTAACAAAACCGTGTATTTCATATCCCTACACCTAACATTACAACCCTTTAAAAGACCTCTTTGATAGTTTATCCTAGGTGCTTACGCCATGTGGTGGAGGTTTGATCCTTTCCCAAGCCTATGGTAATCTATTTTGCTATGACATGTAGTGAGAGATATCTTCCGTTTCCATATTGTAATTTATACTTTATTACACCCGAGAGATGTAAGTATCTAAACACTATTTGTGAGGTGCTAGTGTATGACCTCCGTGCTTGTCTTTGGTCTTTAGTGGAACGATTATTTGTTGTAATTACTTTTATATTAGTGTTAAATGACCCCTAACTTGTATTTTGATTAGAATAAAAGCGCATTTGCTTGAGGACAAGCAAATCTCAAGTGTAAGGGTATATGATGAGGCGAAAAATGATCCATTTTTAGGGGGTCATTTAAGCCCGGAATTGAATTTATTTAATCAAATATTGCCCTAAATCGTTCCTTTTGTGATTTTAGGTACTTTGGGAGTGAAATCTGGAAAAGGAAGCAATTCGGACGTTTTTGGAGCATAAAAGTGAAGAAAACGCCAAAGACTTAATTTTCCATGCTGGGAACAGTGTGTGACGGCGTCAAGAGGAAGAATTTGACGGCGTCAAGAGTTAAGACCATGACGACCCAGTACAGAAATGAAGGCGTCACAAAGTTGAGCGTCAAGAGTTAAATGTGTGACGGCCTGCAAAAATGGACTTCATGACGGCGTCAAATGTAGATCAAGGCAGTCCGAGGATTATTTTGGCGGCGAGATGACGGTGTCACAAGGTTGTTCTTGACGCCGTCAGCCTCTAATATCTATATATAGTTTTCTAATTTTCATTCATTAAAGAGGAACAAGTTTGGAGAAACCCTAAGGCCGAACCATATACGAATTTTACAGCTTTTCAAGGGTTTTCAACCCTTGAATCCTTACATGTGTTATTAAGATAAGTCTTTTCTTAATTCAATCAATATGTCTATGTGTTGGTTGTTTATATCTTGTGCTTGTCTTGATTCCACCATGTTAGGCTAGATCTATCTTGTGTTTGCTTAGATCTAATGAAACCTAGATGTTGATTATGTGTTGATTACTTGTTTATGGTTGTATTGGATGAATGATTTCAATGTTAGGCTTAAGAAAACTAGCAGATCTCCAAATGGTAACATGCTTGAATGTCTTAGGAAACATGAACCGATGTGTACTAGGTTTTATTGGTTGTATTTAATGCATGAGTAAATTCTAATGATCCCATGTTAGGAGCTTCTTGCAGGCTCGACATAGGAGTGAAGTAGGCACTCATAGGATTGGGGAAGTAAGTACGCCACCCCATGAATGGTATTAAGGAATACAATCCGCCATCCACGCAACTATAACAAGTAATTAACGTGTAAAAGATATCTAGGGAGTAGTGAAATCTAAGTAAACACATTTCTCCACTTATTGCTCACAACCTTAGTATAATAAGTTTTATTTTCATTTTTAATATTTTATTTTTGCATCTTAGTATTGGGTTAGTTGACTAGCAACTAATTCCGCCCAAAATCCTTAAAACCTGAGATTTTAATTTGCTTTCTAAAAAATATAAAAATATAAAAAGAATCATCCATCATCTCTAGAACTAGTATTTAGGTTTTCTAATCCTAGCGACACTATTCCTAGCTGAACGATCAATCCCCCGGTACTTGTCACTATACTATACTACAACGATCAGGTACACTGCCTGGTGGGAGTTGTAAGCTTCTCGAGATCTCTCGAGAGGTAAAGCCTGGTGCAATCCCTACGCATCAGGAGCACGAAATCTACAAGGATTCCGTGCCTATATAAAGAATATCACGGTTCTCATTGAGGTATCATCTAAAACCCTAACTCTTCACTATAACTCTAAAACCGATTACTTACTCTCACGCCGGAGGATAATCGTGGGAGACAATCGCACGGTAAGCCTAACGGTGTTGTTTGCTTTCTTAGTGCGCAGGTCTCAAGCAGTAAGATCCAATACGAGAATATGAACCCAAACAAGGAACGCCCAACTTTTGTATCAACAAAAATCTCATTCTACATCTTTTCTTGCATTTTCTTGAGCCCTTGTAAAATTCAAATTAGGTTTGTCTACTGCAACCATATATGTTTTGACAAATGTAGACCAAGTGGGATAAATATCGTCGGCTAGGTAATAACTGTTTTTGTATGTTTTACCGTTCATCGTAAATGGGACCTAGGCGAACGTGCATTTCATTAAAAGTTTTTTATTATCTTCTGCACATCCGCTTAATCTTTGTTATTTCAAAGATGGCCACCGAGCCCAATTAACTATGTTGTGTTCATATAAGTACTACATTAGCATTTAGCTTCTAATAAATTTTACCAACTAAAACATGTCTTTCTTTTTTTTTTTTTTTTTTTATGCTATGTACCACAATAGCTTTTAAATGTTTCTTCCTTATAAAAAACAAAAATAACATCTAGAAACCAATAACTAACACTAAATAGTAAAGTAAAACAATATGGTATATATTTACTTAATGGACTATGAGACTATCTATTAATATAAATATAGGGAAACATATCTATGAAAAAATAGTTTAAACATTATCAGGTTTTATTGTGCTGATCCGACAACCTGATAAAATAAATAACTTAATCTGAACCCGACCCTATTACAATATCAGGTTACAGGTTCAGGTGAAAAAAACCCAGTAAGTTTTTTCAACCTCATTGAACCCAACCTTATGAGACTTATGAGATTCGGGTTTAGGTCGAGTCAACCTGATCCTATTACCACCCCTACCTGTGACCCACACTCGACCCGACCCGACCCACCTGTATTGCCGATTACTGAAAAGTGAGATTAAAAAAAGTGGTTGACGCCAAACAAAGAGTCACTGCAGCAGCATCATACATTAGCCCTAGATAGTCCGATTGGCGGCGGTTCACTCACAAAATACATTAATCTCTCAGGTTATTCACTTTCTATCACTATTTCATTCCATCTATTAATTTACCTCTAATCACATTTTATCATTATAATTAAAATTGTTTATCAATCAAGTTACTTATCCTAGCTGAAAAAATCTCCAATAGAGTTTGTTGCTCATAAGATGTTTTATGTTTACAGTTAGTTAATAATGCTACTTGATTCTTGATAGGTTCCTTAACTGAAATATATATAATTTTAACTTGACCCGTTTTAGGCGAATCTAGTTTGACTCATTACCAAACTCAGTCTGTCTCTCGTATACAAAGATTCCCATTAACCACCAGCGTGCACATATGTTATGTCATGTTATAGTCTTGACATATGTAAACACGTATTCTATACATCTACTTACTATCAGTTTCTGTATGATTTTCAGAAATGGTGGGTCTGTCTATTGGAGAAAAACACTTTATACAAGGTGGAATTGCTCAAGATCTTCGTACTGATGGTCGTAAAAGATTAACTTACCGCCCTATAGTTGTAGAAACTGGTGTCATTGCCCAAGTAGGCATTTTCTTTCATTTTTCTTCTATAAAATCGTAAACATTTTTATATATAATAGTTGCTGATTATTAAAATAAAGACTTTGTCATACACACTTACTGAGTTTGATATCAGGCAAATGGTTCAGCAAGAGTGAAGATGGGCAGAACTGAAGTCATTGCCAGTGTTAAGGTATTTAGTTATCTTTTTATGCGTGCTCTGAATTTTCGTTTACTTTTTTTTTTTTTTCTTTTTTTGACACAAATTTTTTTTATATATCTTGCGTGATCTGCTTTATTGTAGGCTGAACTAGGAAGACCAACTTCTTCAGCGCCCGACAAAGGAAAAGTTTCCATATATATTGATTGTAGTCCCACAGCGGCACCAGAATTCGAGGTTTACTATTTTCTGAATACTTGATATAGTTTTCTTTCATCAAATGAATAAACCAACGGAATTCTACATTTTTGTATATACAGAGGAGAGGTGGTGAAGAATTGTCGATGGAACTATCAGCAGCATTACGACAATGTCTTTTGGGAGGTAAAACCGGAGCAGGTATGAAATTTAACAACAGAAGCAAAGTCCCATAATCGTTGTACACTTGTACTTAACAAACTAGCATATTTATTATAAAGTTTTTCATATTCTGTATTTCAGGAGCTGGAATTAATCTTTCATCTTTGTCGATAGTGGATGGGAAGGTCTGTTGGGATTTATATATCGATGGTCTTGTGATTAGTATGGATGGAAATGTACTCGATGCTTTGGGTGCTGCAATCAAGGTATTTCTTATGCTTAACTTAACTCTCTTTTTTCTTCGAAAATTATCGGATTTTCGGCATTTTTGGAGTTTATATATCTGTTTTGCTAGTTCATCGGGGTGTTTAGAATTCTGTTATAAATGTGGTTATTATGATTGTGTCTTCAAGTCGCATGTAATCAGTTTTTGTGTTCTGGTTTTGTGAAACATATTCTGGTTATCAGATTATTTAGGGGTCAAATAATTAGTTTAGGATTAGTTAAAACAAAACTGATTCTCATTTGTGGTTAGGAGGACGAGGTAGGATTAGATAACGTTACTCTATGATTAATTTGTGATCACATCACCTGAAATTCTTAAATAATCAAAATTTAGGAAAACTTAAACAGCTCATTATCAGATTATCACAAGCATCTCTTGCTGCCCATTTTGTAACACTTGATCATCTGATTCTGAATAATTCACATGACCATATATCCCGTAATCACTTTCCGAACATACAATGCCAAACACCCAAATATAGCTATGTTTGTACTCGTAATATTTATGCTGCCAAACATGTTTCTCTAGTGATCAATATTTCTTTCCATAGGCTGCTTTAAGTAATACAGGCATTCCGAAAGTCAATGTTGCATCAGCCACTCCTTCTGATGAACAGCCAGAGGTTGATGTGAGTGATGAAGAATTTCTACAGTTTGACACCACTGCGGTCCCAGTCATTGTTACTTTAACTAAGGTAATGGCAGATTAACGTCACATACAAACAAAAAAGAAAGCTTTCAGTCGGACATATTCATTTCATGTTTATTTGGTTTCATTTCCCTTTGTATGTAGGTTGGACGGCATTACATTGTAGACGCAACTTCAGAGGAGGAATCACAAATGAGCTCGGCTGTATCTGTTTCAATCAACAGGCAAGGATTGATTTGTGGGTTGACAAAAAGAGGAGGTGCAGGTTTAGATCCTAGTGTCATTCTTGACATGATATCAGTGGCTAAACATGTAAGTGAGCAGTTAATGAACAAACTGGATTCTGAGATAGCTGCAGCCGAGGCTATGGAAGAGGAATCATGATATTGTTAGGGGTAGGGTAGGCACGTTGATGTAAAGAGTTTTTGATGTATCGTGTTGTGTTCATTTGTCTCGGGATGTATGCTTATTTGATAGTTTGGTGCTGGGAGAGGTCAAAACGACATTTTGATGTACCATGTTATACATGATGCTGATTCATATCTTAATACAGCTTATCAATTGTGCTCTTTTTGAATTCTGGGTATTAGATGTGGCAAAATAAGCAAGTCAGGTGAGTTACGTAACAGATGGAGACGCAGGACTCGGGTCATGTGAGATTTTGTTTTACCTACAAACATTTTTTTTAATCCATTTTAACACCTTTTAGATATTGTTAAAAAAAAAAAAAAAAAAAAAAAAAACTATCTTTATTCTAAATTTAGTTTTTCTTCCATAGATAGTTTAGGATGTTTTGTGCATTTAACTAAGGTTTAAATGTTGCTCTGGTGGAAGCTACGAATAAAAATAATCTCAAAGCGATTTTTTGATTAGAAACAGGGACATTCTTTTCACATCTCCAATTTTTTTGGCGAGGTCAGTTTAATTTGGTTCCTTTGAGAAACCTTCTCCTGTTCTTGAGATGCTATTATCTATGGCTTCCAGACTTAAAAGTTAAATCTCTCAGTAAAAGAGTTGTTCGGTGGTGTTGTTGACTGTCACGAAGCAGCGAGTCTAGCCTTCATCTTAGATTGACCCATCATCTTTTTCAGGTAAATATCTTGGTGTTTACTATGCTTCCAAAGATTTGGCATCTTTCAAAGCATATAAACTATAAAGTATAAACAGTCCCTTATCAAGTCACTAAACTGAGGTGGAGTAGTCTTATAGATGACAATGTTTTATCTTATTTGCGGGTTGGTAGTAGTTTGTTTCGCAATTTATGTAACTTGTTCGAATAATCGAATGGATAAAACTTTCTTAACTGGCTTGTTATAAAGAATCCCCTTCTCCAATCCTACTAGCACCTTGCTAGGTTCGATACTTTTGACCCATTTGACCCATTTAATTTGTTTGTTTAGTCCATGTTCACACGTAAACTATTTATTGTGTTGAAAGATAAAACATAATCTCAAGACTCAGAATCAGATCATCTTTCGCTAAAGTTATGCATTGTTGGATTCTATTTCTCACGCTTCGGACTATTTTGGCCATTCTGAAAACCAAAATCAGGTGAGTAAAATACTAGTCAAATATCTCAGCTTTTACATCATATTGAATGGGGAATGTCATACAAAATATTGAACGAAATACTAAGTTGTAAGCTCCTGAATTTTATTTTATTATTATTATTTTTTTTAAACATGTTCTTTCAAAATGAAACCATACTTATAAGTTATAACATCATGTTTAGGCCTTTGTACACATGGATACCAGCAAGAAACAGCTGAACTCAACCTCTCTTTAATCAAAATGCTGATCCCAGTATATTTTTGCATGAGGTTATGGTATGATCCTATGACCATTTACACCATAACTCACATATCCCAACTTATCCTTTGTCTGGGAGACAAAAGTAATCATGTATACGGCATTTTTGCTTGTAGCCAATCTTAGGGCAGAAAGTCTGTTTCCATTCATAGGCAAAGCCGAAGACCAAATTACCAATGTCTCTTGTCAGATATGGAATCCATTCATCCAGAAATAAATGATGCAATAGACTTCAAAATGCTGTGTCTAGAAAAAGAGGACTTTTCAGAGAGTAAATCATCTTTTGTAGTAGCTGCAGACACAAGTCTCTGAAACTTCGCAGTCAATTCCTCATAAGATTCTATATCCTATGGTTGACCTTATTCACATGAAGTTCTTAAATGTTCCATTCTTACTTCCGATGCATCAAGTTTCTCCTGAAAAGCTGCCAAAGCTGCTTCCCGGCAAATAAGAGAAATGTCGGCCCATGTACAGCCTTCAGATAAACAACTCAACTCCTCAATGCATACATCAGAACTGCAACTCATTCTACACAAATGAATACTAAAGATCTCCTTAGGATGTTCTTCATTTGGTGGGCCCACATACACAAGCCTATAAAAACATCCTGGCCTCAAAAGGACTGAATCAATCTTATCTGGTCTGTTTGTAGCAGCATTAACAATGACATTAACTCTCTGGTTCAAACCGTCTAGTTCGACCAGAATTTGACTTATAACACGATCACCAACTGAAACCCCATCATTTTCCTTCCCACGGATGTTAGCAAGACCATCTAATTCATCAAAAAATATGATCAAAGGAGCATTCGCCCTTGCTTTTGCAAACACAGACTTTACAGCCTTTTCTGATTCACCAACCCATTTGCTAAAAAGTTCTCGGCCTTTCACTGCAAGAAAATTGAGTTTGGCCTCAGATGCCACCGCACGAGCCAAAAGAGTTTTGCTGCACCTTGGGGGACCAAACAATAAGACACCGGTTGGTGGTCGTGTATCAATACGCTTGAAAGCATCCTGATGCTTTTGAGGCCATTCTACAGCTTCCATTAACTGCATTTTAACCTCCTTTTGACCACCACCGTCTTTCCAGCTAACCTTTGGAACCTCAAGTATCACCTCTCTCATGGCGCTCGGTCTTACTTGAATTCTTGTCTTCTCAAAATCTTCAAAACACACACTCAAACTTTCTATCTGGCCACATTCAGCACTTCCTAAATGCAATTCTGAATTGGATGAAGATGAACCCTCCAAATTATTTTCATAATGCATTGCGTTCATATCATCTGAAGACACACACGCTTGCTTATTAGTATCACCAATCTTGCTAATGCAGCGCCTAAGGCAAACAAAGGCAGCTTCACTGCAGAGGGAGGCAAGATCGGCACCCACAAACCCATGAGTAGTCATAGCCAGATGATGAATATCCGAATCTAATAGTTGGTGTACTTTTTCGTTGAGGAGAGCAAGTAATATATTATAATATATCATACTGTTGACTAGGAGATGGCACACCTAATTCGATTTCCCTGTCAAGCCTTCCAGGCCGTCTGAGTGCTGGCTCAATACTGTCAGGCCTATTGGTTGCAGCAACGACAAGTAGGCCTTCGGTTCTACTAATTCCATCCATCAAATTGGGTAGTGTTGCAACAATTCTTCCAGAAAGTTCTTCACCACCTTTTTTCTGTGATGGGGCAATGGCATCCAATTCATCTATAAATACCACAGCAGGCGCAACACTAATAGCTAAATCGCTAACTATTAATCAGGCAGTGTTAGGCTTCATTTAACATCTGTCGTTCGATGTCTTTGCTCTCGTCATTAGATTGGAAGATAATTCCCTTAACCTTCTCATAACGTCCTAGCGCAAGACACCCATCATCAACCACCCTCAACAGATCCGTAACTAATCTATCTTTCCATACTTCTGAAAACCCTTTACACAGTTCACCCAAGACAGCCGAATCAGGACCAACAGGCCTCTCTAACATCTCTTTAAAAACACAAAATGCACCATCATAATCATCGTTTTGCACAAAAGAAGACATCAACATCTTTACTGTATCCTCATTTGGACGACAACCACTCTTTATCATACTTTTATATAACTGAAATCCGCGTTCTGGATTCTTTCGTGCACATTGCCCTCTAATAAGTGCAGCAAAAGTTGAAGCATTCGGCACTAATTTCTTTTTATCAAGTTCTTTAACCAAATAAGCAGCTTTTCTAGTCTTCCCTTCATTACACAAACCCGACAATAACGCATTATAAGTCAAGATATCAGCTTTAATCCCGTTCCTCATCATTTCTTCAAAGATTTGATTACCCTTTTCAGTTTTACCCATTTGGGAACACCAACTGATCAAAGTATTATAAGTTACCGTATTAGGATCCACATTAACCCTCTTCATTTCGTGAAAAACTTTAAACGCTTCATGTAACTTCCCTTCCTTACAATATCCATAAATCAACGTGTTATAAGTAACAACATTCGGTTTAACACCATTCTTCTCCATCGTATCTTTCAACTTCACTCCAACGCTCACATGACCCTGACCACCATACGCAGCTATCAACGTATTATAAGTCGACACCAGCGGACTAAACCCCATATCCTTCATCTCATCAAACACTCTAACCGCATCCTCCAACTTCCCCAACTGACAATAAGCATTAATCACCATATTAACCGTAAAAACATTCACCACAATCCTCGCTCGCCTCATTTCCTTATAAAACGACAAAACAACACTACCTCTATTCATACTCAACAAACCACTCATATACAAATTACAAGACTCCACATTAGGCACAAAACCATACTCCCTCATACGCCGAAACGTATAACTAGCATTCCTAAACTGTTTCATCTCAGCAAAAACCTTAAAAAGCGCATCGAAAACACGAGGACTCGAATCACACATCCTATAAGTACACAAAACACCATCAAAAACCTTCTCACACACATCAAAATCACATTGTTTCAAAACCTGTTTTAACACATATTCAGCAGACACAAATTTTCTGTTCTTAGTCAAAACATGGATAATAATGAAATTGCTTTCTGGGTTTAGTAAATTAGGCCTTTTTAACAAAACCCATTTGAAGAATTTGAATGAAAGTGAGTAATTGTGTTGGATTTTTAAAAGGGTGTGTTTGACTTTAAAAGAGTCAAACTTGGGTAATAATAGGTCTAATTTGGTGAAATCATTGTGAAGAAGATGACTGTGGGTTATGTTGATGTAATCAAGATCTTGGCCTTTGGGTTCTTGGATTGTGTTAAAGGGTATTGGAATTGGGTACCATTTTGGGGTTTTCATGGTTGAAATGTGACGAATTTGCAAAAACTTCATTATGTGATAATCTGGAATAAGTAAAATGGTGGATTTTGAGCGTGTTACAGTTGATTATTGCAGAAGACTCGAAGAAGCATGAGGCTGAGCAGCAACGGTCAAAACGGAACCGGACCGAAGAAACCGACCGAACCTATAAAAACCGAGCCGGCCCGACAGCTCGTCGGTTCGGTTTCGGTTTTTGTTTTTCATTTGGTTTCAGGTCGGCTCGGTTCAGCCCAAAACCGACAAAAACACACACAAACACACATGAACCGGACCGACAGACCCGACACAAAATCGAACCGAACGGACCATATTCGGTTCGGTTTCGGTTTTTCATGATTTTCGGTTTTCAGTTTTGCCGGGTCAGGTCGGTTTTAGACCGATGCTCAACCCTATTTGGGTGTTAAAGATTATGTGGAAAACTAGAAGGGGGGGGGGGGGGGGGGTGAATAGTTTTGCGTCAATTTATATTTTAAAAACTTTGTTTGATAAAAACTTCGATTCTTATTTATGTGAATTTCAACACTTGCACAACTCAAACAATTTTAACTAACTAACTAAATAATGATAACGTAAATATGAAAGTAATGAAAAGATAGAGATAGAGAGATCAAACCACAACACATGATATTTATAGTGGTTCGGCTGCGAAGCACCTCTTTGCCCTACTCCACTCCCCGAGTCACCTACTCGAGAGTTTTCTTCACTATGTCAACAAACTCCCTCTTTGGCGGAGAAACCTTACACGACTTTCGCTTACACCAATTAACGACACTAAGTTAAATGTCGAGTCTTAATAGTAGTTAGAACCAATCTCACACCGCTACACGCCTTCTTCACAACTTGTACACAACACTACTACTACACTATTTTTCACACCTTCACTGCTTCTTCCTCACACCACAACTATTTCTTCACTACTTCTATTCACAACTACTAACCCACCTAGATCTATCAATTACAATCACTACACAACTATACAATAAATACAAGCTACACTACTAATCTTCAATACTTCTTGGTTTGAGATGAAATGAGTGTTCTTCTCTTGCACTTTGAATGAGGATGGATAGAATCACTTGAAAACAAGAACTAATATGTTTATGATCAAAGGTTTTAGGAAGATGATTTGAGAGAATTAGAACAGAAAGTTTTAGTGCAAAAGGTGAGGAAAAAATTCAGATTTGAACCAGTATTTATAAGCAAAGAAATCTGTCACAGGAGCGTATGCCGGCCCCCTTAAAATTAAGGGGGCCGCCCACAGTAACGGCCTTTTTTCTTTGTCTTTTATGGGGAAAGTTTATTTGGTGAAAAATTAACTGAATTTGGTTAAAAATTTGAATTCATTTATTTATTATGAAATAAACATTTTCTTTTAATTACCAAAAGTGTTTTTCTTAAATATATAAAATGTTTATACCATTTTATATAATTTGTAATTAGTAAATAAACATTCCTTTGATCATAAAATGTATTAGGCACTTGTTTATTCATACCTTAAGTGAATTAGTTGGATATAATGATATTTTGTCACTAAATATTTATTTACGTAATGATTTTACGTTTAATGAGTTTATATTTTGTGATCATCAAAACATAGGGATATCGAAAAATATTAATAATGTTTTTACGCATTATTTATATCAACAGATTATAAGACTAACCGGAGTGGAGACTCACTTACCTTTTGGTGAGTAAGTCACTCACGACATCACCAAAACAGCAAGCACAACCCACGGGCGATGTTGTAAAAATCGCGAAATGGTAGTCATGCAGTCGACCACCTTTTAGCTTGTAATCGGTTTAGGTGGAATTAATCGGTGATTAATCGGGTTTGTATTTCTGGCAAATTTTGGGTATTTTCGGCAAGTTTTGTGTATTTCCAGCGAGTTTTAGGTATTCTCGGTAATGTTTTTTTCTAAAAAAAATAACTTGTAACAGATTAAAACATTTACTATAAGTGATCAAAATAAGCTTACGGTGAGTTTTGTGTACTTCCGGCAAGATTTGCCGGTTTCTGGAAAGTTTGACCACCGTTGATTATCGTTGATCACGATTGACCTATTTGTTTGACCCAGTTACATAAATCGGCAAGGTTGATGGCCCTGTAGTGCCTGGGGGACGCTTAATCGGCCTTGTAGACTTTTTTTTTGCAACATTACACGGGCCATTTGTGCAACTTTGGTGAGTTGCTCACCATGCTGACAAAATAGGACGCAAAGCAAAAGTAAATGTTTTTTCTTTTATTTGTTTTGTCAGTGTGTGTGAAATATTTAGTGGGGTATATTTTGTATAAAGTGGGCATTTTAATAAAAGGTGAGTGAGGGTGATCAAAATGGATGTATGGTGAGTGGAAATGAGTGAAATTTAGAAGAGAGAAAAAGCTAATGTGGCATTGAGTGACTCAACACCATTAATTCAGCCTAAGAGTTGTTAAAAACGATGCCACTTAAAAAAAAATAAAATAAAATAAAATAAAAATAAAAAAAAAAAGTAATCGAAAATTAAGTTCTTGACAAATAAGTTGTATGAACGAGCTTTTAAAAACATGTTGGAGATTATATGTCACACCCCCAAAAATCGGGTCCAGCGGAAGCTTACATGTCACTGGGGTGCAACTCAATTGGTATCATAGTATAAGGTACAAAGAATGGTTTCATTTCATTTATTTAGAATGAAAGTTGTTATCAAAAGCATTTATTTTACATATTATAAAAGAAGAGTGGAAATAGGCCCATAATTTAGTTAAAGCGGTCCCAATTAGTTATCAGAGTCTTCTATGACCATACCATGCCTTGCCGAAAGCCTCCAAAGGTAAGATAACGCCTTAAGAACCTGAAAATACATGCTAAAACGTCAGCATAAAGCTGGTGAGTTCATAGATTTTAGTAAACAAGTAATTTCCGTAAACAAGTATTTCCAGTAAACAAGTATTTTCGGTAAACAAGTATTTTCGGTAAACAAGTATTTTGCGGAAGGCAAGACAATATAACAAATACAATGTCACAGCCAAAAATAAGGTATACAGTGCCTAAGCTCATGACCCCGAAGCTCGACGTAATCGTATGAAATCAATCATAATAATGCCCCTTGCAAGTGTTTGCCAGACACTCGGAAGTAATCCAAATGATATGCGTTCGTTTGACAGGTTGGCGCGACCAACTCGGACGGGGTGTCAACCCAAATAGATCTATCCACAGCATTCGCGCTCACACGCATGTAATTAACGGTTCATGATAAAGGGGACTTCAGTGGCAGTAATAGGTAACTCAGGCAAAGTAACAGTTTTGTATTTATGTCCGCAAAAGCAAGAACTTGTATCCATAAGAAAGTAATCAAGGATGGAATAAGTAATTCATAAGGTATTCAAGAAATCAATCAAGTATTTCAACCATCCAGTAATGTTTGAGACAGTGAATCGCGTTCAAGTAAAACAAGCATTGAATTTAAATAGTAATTAATGAGCATGTATCTTCCCCCAAAACAGTTGTAAAACAAGTAAAAGTAGGGGTTATGAACTCACCGTATGCAATCAACGTAAATCGAATATATCGGAAAGTGAAAGGAGTGTTCAAACGTGAAAGACTCTACGGCAACCTAAAAATATATAAGTTGCCTTAGAATAATGTAATGTGCAATGTATGTATTTTATAAAATAGTTTATCACCCATATATGTTTGTACGTAATTTTGTAGCAAAATGTAATTTCGCCGAAGTATATTGTTTATTGAAAATCATTGTAACAAACTATATGTTTATAAATATTCAAGTCCTTAATGTAAAACATATCCTTAATCGTTTTCTCGAAAACTTTCGAGTCAATAGTAATGTGTAAAAAAATATTACGTTCTAGATGTTCCTCGTTCTAACTCATTTTAACTTTGGAACGCTTAAAATGTTACAAAAATACTTCCAATGTCTTTTAAAGAAAAGCTGTGAATAGTGTTTTGAAAATATTGATTTTTTTCCTTATCTCGTGTTCCATCTACGGTTTTCATGTTATGTAATATTTTCTAATTCTCCTAATGTGTCTAACTAATGTACATATGTTTTTAGTATTTTCGTGTATGCCGTTTCAGCTAAAAATGGATGAAAGTGCTTAAAATCCCATAGTTTCCAATTCCATCAGCTTTTATATGAAAGCTGTCAAAATATAATGTTCGTCAAAAATGTTCGGAAGGCCATAACTAACTCGTTTTAGGTCCGTTTTCTATGTTCTAACTATCCCCTCGAAGGTAACAAGGTATACTAATATATTTTCATGGTATCGGCTAGTCTAGCTATCTTCTAAAGCTCGGTTTTGCTTTTCGGAAAATCTGGACAGCAAGTATTTTTCAGAAATTATAGTTTTCGTCGGAAATCTTTAAACTAGTGTATCTTTTTCGTTATAAACTTGTTTTTAACCATTCAAGTGACCACATTTGCATTATAATGTCTATTTTCTACACGTTTAACCAAATCTTATGTTTTCAAAACCCGTTTTTCTGTAAAAGCTGTTTTGAGACAGCAACATATCTATGTTAGAAAATCTCACTTGTAACATACTAGATCTGGCTACATCAACTTCCAAAAATTATCCTAACACTTCTACAAACTCTCCAACAACATCAATAGTGTCAAGGCTATATTAATAACCTAATATATATTTCAAAAACCTCAAGGATGATTAAACCAGATGTAGGGAAAATATAAATCACATATCATTTATGTAAATCTTAACTTGATCAAATATTTGTTAGGACTTGAATCTAGTCATTTTTATCAAGAAATATTCATAATCAACTTGTTTAAAAATAGCAAAGTTCGTGTACAAACATATATGTAAAGGGTGATAAATATTGTAAAATTTGTTAAAATACATATGTAAATATCATAACATGAAATTAAGTTTGGATCATCATCAACATATATAAATAAAGTATAGAATGAATTTTTTTTTTTTTTTTTTTAGACTTACTAGTAGTGTATGTATATGAGTAGATAGAAAGAAGTGATCACGAGGGTATCCCGATGCTCCCCGAATATAAATCTACTACCCGATTAGGCTTCTAAAACAACTTGATCTTGCAAAAATCTTTCTTTTCTCCTTTGGTTTGGCCCTAGGCCGAATGGGATGAGTGTGGATGGTGATGATATATATATATATATATATATATATATATATATATATATATATATATATATATATATATATATATATATATATATATATTTCTCTTGGTGATATGTGTAAGTATGGAAGTTTAGATGTAATTACATGTGTGTAAGTATAGATATATATAGGAAGAAAATATGTTTTGGTCAAAAATATCATGGGGGCATACTCCATGATTTGAGGCCGGTTTTGGGGGAAAGTTGGGGGGAAATTAGTCAAGCCTACCCTAATTAATAACATGTTTACTTGTCTCCATTTTGTATAAATTTAATTATGTATTGAGCTAATATAAGGGATATAGGGTGGCTTAGTGTTTCCCATAAAATATTTATGTTTTTTTTTTTTTTTTTTTTTTTTTTTTTTTTTTTTTTTTTTGTGTTACAATGTGTATTTCAAATGTATTGGGTAGTAAAAATATGTATTGGGTAGTAGTTTGGTAGTTAACGGAAGTTATACGTTTTTAAACGTTTAAATAGAGAAATTGCAATAAACGTAAGGAAATATTTTTGGAACTTAATAAATCATTTAGGAAGTGGAAAATGTATGAAAAAAATATTTATTAGGAGCATTGGGTACTTCGTGTGATCATTTGCATAGGTAAAACGTTTGTTGAACGAATATTCGTAACAAGTAAATGGTATAATTGTTACAACAATTAAATTACAAAAATAAGTAATGGTAATAAAATATGGTAACATGGGCTAAATATAACCTAATGTTACGGTGTACTTTTATGTTCGTTCATAACTTTATGTTTATTGAATTTAAAAATTAAACGTAAACCGTTCTCAAGTAAATAGATAAATCGAGTTTAGAAAATAATATTGACCTGGGAAATAGCAGGTTGTGACATTCTACCCCCCTAAAAAGGGAATCTCGTCCGCGAGATTCAGTCAGCGTTGGTCGTTGGAATGGTATTAGCGAAGAGATGGGGGTACTTCTGACGAATCCGGTCTTCTCGCTCCCAAGTGAATTCGGGACCTCGTTGAGAATTCCAGCGAACCTTGACGATAGGAATTCGACTATGTCTCAACTACTTGACATCCCGGTCCATGGTTCTAAGAAGATATGAGTTGGTTATCAGGTTGAGTTGTGTCCAGCGGAATGATTAGCGATTCAAGCGTTTCTTGAGATTGGAAACATGGAATGTATTGTATTCACTACTGAATTCTGGTGGAAGCTCTAGTCTGTAAGCTACAGGGCTGACTCTAGCCAATATCTTAAATGGACCAACGTATCTCGACTTTAACTTCCTGCATTTTTCGAACCATATCACGTCTTTCCATGGCGAGACTTTCAACATAACTTGGTCGCCAATCTTGAAATTCTAATGGTTTGCGTCGCACATCGTATATCTTCTTATGTCGATCATGTGCAGCCTGTTGACTTGGAGCGTTGTTCCAAGCCCTGATGTGTACTAACGATCAATGAAAATGAAATGACCAAGGAAGCGTACTAATAGCCAAAAGAAGTAGATGTCAATGCTAATGAAAGGAGTGAGAAGTACATTACAATACACATGAAAGAACTAATGAATCATAAGAATAAAAAGGGAATCATGTCAAGTACCATGTTTTAAGAACAGAGAATGTTAAAAATGAAAGGTTGCAAACGAAAAGATCAACAATAGAAAGAACATTCGTACTAGTATGAGCCAATAATGCTTGAAAGAAAGATTAAATATCCGTACGAATAAAGAAGCAAACTGCTATCGATTAACGAAAAAGAATTAATGAATCACAACAATAGTAAATAGAATTAGATGTCAAAACAAAGAATGATTGAAAGGAGATTAGATGTACGAATGGAGAAGGAAAACGCGATTGATTTATGCAAACGAAAGAGTCAATAAATCAAAACAATAGTAAATAGGTTTAGATGTCAAGAACAAAGAATGCTTAAAAGGCATGTTTGAAATCAGGATGAACAAAGAAACAAACGAAATGATGGGTAAAAGAAAAACCAATAATGATGCAAATAAACGCAAATAGAGGAATCATAAATCATTACGATAGCAAAGAGGATGGATAGAGAATATCAACACAATAATAAATTAACCGAGAGAACCAAAGTGTTCAAATAATAATCAAGAGGGGTAAATACTGAAAGACAGAGTGTCAAATGAGGACAATCAAGAAATGAGACCGACAATAAGCATCCCATATGAGAATAAATGAGGACAAGCAATAAATGAGAAAAGCATTACGCAAATCGAATGCTAACAATAAATACAAAAGACATTAAATTTTTCGAATGTTGATTGAAGGTAATTAGGAGCGAACAATAAATGAGAAAGACAATAAATGTCATAACTATGAACAAGTAATCAGCGAGAAGTCAATTAGTATTACGAATTTTGATTAAGGTTGAATGTGAACAACAAATAACCGGTTAGACAATAAATGTCTCGAATGAGAGCAAACAGTAAATGAAAAGTCGAATATTGATTGAGTAAGGATGAAGACAGTAATAAATGGGAAAGACAATAAGTGTCACGAACGAGAATGAGTCAATAAATGCAAAGTCAAATAAGTATCAAGGATGTTGATTGATTATGAATGAGAACAACAATAAATGTGATAATCAATAAGTATGGCGAATGTTGATTGAGAAGGACAGAATATTCGTACTCAACCTCTCAGGCTTTATTCTAGTCTAACGAGACAGTAGGTTGGTCGTCAAGCAGTTTCTACTGGTGCGTGATGTTCCTTACGAGGCGCCATGCGTGTCACCGGTAATAGGGTAGAGTGGTGAATGGATTTTCTGGTGATAAACTCTAGTCGGGTGGGAGGAGTAGGCTTATTAGTGACTCTCCTATTCGTCTTTCGAGAGGTCCCATTATTGACTTCGAATGGCTCCGTCTCATTGTCGGGCATTAGTAAGTAGGTCAGTGATATGGGTGTTGGGAGGGTGGCCGACAAATTTTCCAACTTGTCCTCGGAATCGAAAAATACATTAAGTAGGGGTAAACATTGCTGTCGAGTTCCGTCGTTACATTCCTGGTGACGTGATTCTTCAAAACCACAAGAAGTGAGGAAGAATGAGGTGTTATAAAGTCGTGTCCCGAAAGTAGGTGTTCCAAAGGTATAGTGTTACAAAAGCATGGGACGAGTGTTCAAACTAGTCTTCAGAAACGGCTAGTAAGGTAGTCAGGGAAATTGGCAGACTATAAAGGGTTTTAATGTCACATAAAACGATGTCACATATGATTTTGAAAATTTTTAGAGACAATTTGTATTAATCATGATATGCCGGAAGGTTTAGAGGACCTTCAAAAGTACGAGTGTGTATGTTAGTTCAGTTACGCTAGTAATATGTCTCTAGCTTTTAAAAGTTGTTTTGAAAGACCAAAATGAGTGTCCCAACTTGAAGTCAAATGGTAAGATTACGTAGGGGAAAAGGCGTAACGGTGTGACAGGTACGGTATGTATGTATAAGTGTATAGAAAATATTTATAGTGAATAGCGTAAATCATGTAAAGTATAAGTTATCAAGTAGCAAGGTATAACACATAGTTACGTCACGTAGATCATTAAGTAAAATATCAAGTAAGGCAGTGGCTTGGCAGACAGGCATGTGGCGGTCATAGGGTTAAGTTTTTGTAAAGGTAGTTATAGTCTGGGTTTTGAAAATACCCAATTCTCTATAACCGAGGCTCTGATACCAATCTGTCACACCCCCAAAAATCGGGTCCAGCGGAAGCTTACATGTCACTGGGGTGCAACTCAATTGGTATCATAGTATAAGGTACAAAGAATGGTTTCATTTCATTTATTTAGAATGAAAGTTGTTATCAAAAGCATTTAGTTTACATATTATAAAAGAAGAGTGGAAATAGGCCCATAATTTAGTTAAAGCGGTCCCAATTAGTTATCAGAGTCTTCTATGACCATGCCATGCCTTGCCGAAAGCCTCCAAAGGTAAGATAACGCCTTAAGAACCTGAAAATACATGCTAAAACGTCAGCATAAAGCTGGTGAGTTCATAGATTTTAGTAAACAAGTAATTTCCGTAAACAAGTATTTCCAGTAAACAAGTATTTTCGGTAAACAAGTATTTTCGGTAAACAAGTATTTTGCGGAAGGCAAGACAATATAACAAATACAATGTCACAGCCAAAAATAAGGTATACAGTGCCTAAGCTCATGACCCCGAAGCTCGACGTAATCGTATGAAATCAATCATAATAATGCCCCTTGCAAGTGTTTGCCAGACACTCGGAAGTAATCCAAATGATATGCGTCCGTTTGACAGGTTGGCGCGACCAACTCGGACGGGGTGTCAACCCAAATAGATCTATCCACAGCATTCGCGCTCACACGCATGTAATTAACGGTTCATGATAAAGGGGACTTCAGTGGCAGTAATAGGTAACTCAGGCAAAGTAACAGTTTTGTATTTATGTCCGCAAAAGCAAGAACTTGTATCCATAAGAAAGTAATCAAGGATGGAATAAGTAATTCATAAGGTATTCAAGAAATCAATCAAGTATTTCAACCATCCAGTAATGTTTGAGACAGTGAATCGCGTTCAAGTAAAACAAGCATTGAATTTAAATAGTAATTAATGAGCATGTATCTTCCCCCAAAACAGTTGTAAAACAAGTAAAAGTAGGGGTTATGAACTCACCGTATGCAATCAACGTAAATCGAATATATCGGAAAGTGAAAGGAGTGTTCAAACGTGAAAGACTCTACGGCAACCTAAAAATATATAAGTTGCCTTAGAATAATGTAATGTGCAATGTATGTATTTTATAAAATAGTTTATCACCCATATATGTTTGTACGTAATTTTGTAGCAAAATGTAATTTCGCCGAAGTATATTGTTTATTGAAAATCATTGTAACAAACTATATGTTTATAAATATTCAAGTCCTTAATGTAAAACATATCCTTAATCGTTTTCTCGAAAACTTTCGAGTCAATAGTAATGTGTAAAAAAATATTACGTTCTAGATGTTCCTCGTTCTAACTCATTTTAACTTTGGAACGCTTAAAATGTTACAAAAATACTTCCAATGTCTTTTAAAGAAAAGCTGTGAATAGTGTTTTGAAAATATTGATTTTTTTCCTTATCTCGTGTTCCATCTACGGTTTTCATGTTATGTAATATTTTCTAATTCTCCTAATGTGTCTAACTAATGTACATATGTTTTTAGTATTTTCGTGTATGCCGTTTCAGCTAAAAATGGATGAAAGTGCTTAAAATCCCATAGTTTCCAATTCCATCAGCTTTTATATGAAAGCTGTCAAAATATAATGTTCGTCAAAAATGTTCGGAAGGCCATAACTAACTCGTTTTAGGTCCGTTTTCTATGTTCTAACTATCCCCTCGAAGGTAACAAGGTATACTAATATATTTTCATGGTATCGGCTAGTCTAGCTATCTTCTAAAGCTCGGTTTTGCTTTTCGGAAAATCTGGACAGCAAGTATTTTTCAGAAATTATAGTTTTCGTCGGAAATCTTTAAACTAGTGTATCTTTTTCGTTATAAACTTGTTTTTAACCATTCAAGTGACCACATTTGCATTATAATGTCTATTTTCTACACGTTTAACCAAATCTTATGTTTTCAAAACCCGTTTTTCTGTAAAAGCTGTTTTGAGACAGCAACATATCTATGTTAGAAAATCTCACTTGTAACATACTAGATCTGGCTACATCAACTTCCAAAAATTATCCTAACACTTCTACAAACTCTCCAACAACATCAATAGTGTCAAGGCTATATTAATAACCTAATATATATTTCAAAAACCTCAAGGATGATTAAACCAGATGTAGGGAAAATATAAATCACATATCATTTATGTAAATCTTAACTTGATCAAATATTTGTTAGGACTTGAATCTAGTCATTTTTATCAAGAAATATTCATAATCAACTTGTTTAAAAATAGCAAAGTTCGTGTACAAACATATATGTAAAGGGTGATAAATATTGTAAAATTTGTTAAAATACATATGTAAATATCATAACATGAAATTAAGTTTGGATCATCATCAACATATATAAATAAAGTATAGAATGAATTTTTTTTTTTTTTTTTTTAGACTTACTAGTAGTGTATGTATATGAGTAGATAGAAAGAAGTGATCACGAGGGTATCCCGATGCTCCCCGAATATAAATCTACTACCCGATTAGGCTTCTAAAACAACTTGATCTTGCAAAAATCTTTCTTTTCTCCTTTGGTTTGGCCCTAGGCCGAATGGGATGAGTGTGGATGGTGATGATATATATATATATATATATATATATATATATATATATATATATATATATATATATATATATATATATATATATATATATATATATATATATTTTTCTCTTGGTGATATGTGTAAGTATGGAAGTTTAGATGTAATTACATGTGTGTAAGTATAGATATATATAGGAAGAAAATATGTTTTGGTCAAAAATATCATGGGGGCATACTCCATGATTTGAGGCCGGTTTTGGGGGAAAGTTGGGGGGAAATTAGTCAAGCCTACCCTAATTAATAACATGTTTACTTGTCTCCATTTTGTATAAATTTAATTATGTATTGAGCTAATATAAGGGATATAGGGTGGCTTAGTGTTTCCCATAAATTTTTTTTTTTTTTTTTTTTTTTTTTTTTTTTTTTTTGTTACAATGTGTATTTCAAATGTATTGGGTAGTAAAAATATGTATTGGGTAGTAGTTTGGTAGTTAACGGAAGTTATACGTTTTTAAACGTTTAAATAGAGAAATTGCAATAAACGTAAGGAAATATTTTTGGAACTTAATAAATCATTTAGGAGGTGGAAAATGTATGAAAAAAATATTTATTAGGAGCATTGGGTACCTCGTGTGATCATTTGCATAGGTAAAACGTTTGTTGAACGAATATTCGTAACAAGTAAATGGTATAATTGTTACAACAATTAAATTACAAAAATAAGTAATGGTAATAAAATATGGTAACATGGGCTAAATATAACCTAATGTTACGGTGTACTTTTATGTTCGTTCATAACTTTACGTTTATTGAATTTAAAAATTAAACGTAAACCGTTCTCAAGTAAATAGATAAATCGAGTTTAGAAAATAATATTGACCTGGGAAATAGCAGGTTGTGACATTATATTTCACAAAATTACCGATTTTCCTTTATATGTATTATTCATATTCATATTCATACGGGGTTTGCTATTTGTATGTTCAATTATCTCATTTACAATTTTTTTACTTTACAATTAGAGCTAGTTTGCCAAACACCATTAAAAAAACTAAATTTTCATCTTTTACACACTTCTTTCATTTTCCTTTTACGTTTGCAGTAAAAAGAGGAAAAATCAAACATATTTCTTTTATTTATTCTTCCCACCAGCATACATAAGAGGAGAGGGAAAAAAAACATAATTATTTGCTTTCCTCTTCCGCTTGCACACAAAAGTGAAAGAAAAAAAAGTGTTTCTTACAAAAAATAATAATAATAAAAATTAAATTAAATTAAATTAAATTAGAAAAAGAAAAAAAAAACATTGCCTTAATCTACAATATTTTTTGGAAAACATCAATAGTTAGTAGTACTAGTTAACAATAGCTGCGAGCAATAGTTGCTTTTTAAAAGTGTTTGGTAATTTATTTGTACGAGGGTGGCTCTGATCGCCGCATTGCGGGCGAGCGGGTTTAAAAGCATAGTATTTTTTTTTTAAAAGAAATGGCATTTTTAACTATGATAATGTTTTAATGATTGTAGCGTTGTTTTAAGATCGCATCGTTGTTTTATATAGTCGTTTTGTACTATTGTTTATAACATATTGTATACTTAATATGTTTGGTTTCTTTTATGTATGATAATGTTTTAATGATCGTATTGTATATAGTTGTTTTGTACTACTGTTTATAACGTATTCTATACTTAATATGTTTGGTTTCTTTTATCGATGCATTTTAAACGCGTATAAAATTTTAGTAAATAATCTGAGTAAGGTGGTGTTTGTTTGTTAAGAGGGTCTGAATCTGAATCTGAACCGCACATCTGAATCTGAATCTGATGCGTAAATGTCTGAATCTGACCGCATCTGAACGGGAAAAAAAAACTCATGTTTGAACTGCACATTTACTTGCTCGTACTATTTTTTTTTTTTTTTTTGGTTTTTATTTGTGTCAGCAAGAGGCAACAAGACGCATTCAGACACCCCCCTCAAGTCTAAACCATTAAGATCTTACTGCATCTGAACGCGTCTGAACGGAAAAAAAAAAAAAAAACAAAAAAACAAACAAACGGTCTGAACGACCAAATGTCTGACCGATTCAGACATTTTGGCCATTCAGAGCCTGTTAAGAGGCAAAAAAAAAATCAAACACAGCCTAAATAAATATTTTGACACATATGTATATTAAATAGTATAAACATTTTTTTTTTTTTTTTTTTTTTTTTTTTTTTTTTTTTTTGTGAAATATATAGGTGTATACATTTTTTTTTAAATAATTTGTAGAATTTTTTTTGGGTCCGTTTTGGGCCGTTCGTTTACCCCGTTTTGGTAATAAAAAGAGGGGTGGGGCTGATTTTTATTTCATTGGCAAAAAAAACCCTAATTACACTTTCTTCAATCTTCATCGTTCTTCTTCAGTCCATTGATTCTACTATGGCATCAGCACCCAGAATATCTGCCTACGCTGCTGCACGCACACCAAATTTCCAAAGGCTAAAGATCGCTGCCGATTCTAATGAAGTTGATGATTGTTTGAATGCGGCATTTACACAAGATGATGTTGAAAATGATCAGCTTTTGATGGTGCTGGGGGTGAAGCGGGATCAATTAGCTGCCAAGGTTAAATGGTTGGAGGAATTGGTTGAAGAAGGAGAGGGCTTTTTACCTTTCCATGACAATGGGGACATAGGTTTGGAGCGGCTGAAAGTTACTTTGAAAAGAGAGAGAAAAGTGTTGGATGGGTTAATCAAGGTTATTGATGTGGCTCGCAAAGGCAGGGAAGAAAAAAAAAATCAATCTTTTCTGGTTTGAGTGACTGCTGGCTTATTTTGGGTGGTAATTTTTTGGTCCCTGGGTGAATGTATGGGTCTTAGTGTCTGTGGCATTGGTTAGTGATGTTTAACATGAAATATGATGCAAAGGTTTATGTTTTTTTTGTGTAGCCATTAGGCAATCTTTGCAGTGCTACAATATTTTGTATGTAAGAATTCACCTTCAAAGGCGCTATTTATAAAAGTATGGTTTATTATGGATTCTCTATGTTTTGGTTTATTATTAGTTATAAAGTATTTGGTGTGCAAAATTGAAAGGCTGAATTGGTTTACTTTTTGATCTTGGTACATGGATTTGTTACCATTTGTTTACTATTAACTGTGTATATTTTGTACATGTTATTTTGGTTTAGTATTATGATTTTATTGAGAATTTTAGGTAGGTAGAGATTTGCCATTTTTTTGGGTAGTAGAGCTTAGATTCCTGCAAACTTTGTCTGTATTACATGTGAAAGAGAGGAACAATGTGAACTGTTTTAGTTTCGTTGGTTTCACTGTTATTAGTTAAACACATTGCCTATATAAGGTGCATAAGTGTGTCTGTTATCTTCACTTTTTATATTTTGAGCTTGCCTTAAAAAGAATTTGCGAGAGAGAATGGCAGATACTACTAATTTTAACGATTTGAAAGAGGAATGCAATTCCAATAGGTTGGAAAATTGTTTTCATTTTTTATTTATGCAAGAGATGGTTGAGAATGAAAGCTTTGTTGAACTTTTCGTTGAAGAATGTAAAGTTGTAGCTAGGAGAATGCAGAAACGTTTAGAACTACTTCAAGAGGGGCAAGCTTTTAGTCTGTTTGGTCCTGTGTCTAGTAATGGAATGCAATGCATGAGCGAGGCGCAGCGCAAGGATGGCCGTATTTTCGCAGCTCTTAACTCTGTTTTGGTCTTGGCACGCGACGCAGGGGAAGAGAAGCGCAGCCATGTGGCGATAATGGAACAGTTCCTTTGATGTGATTTGCTGCGATGTATGAAAGATGCTATTTTATGTAGTTTGTGTGTTACCAGAAGTCTATGTAGGTTTCACGTGTCTTTTAGTTTGCTGTGTGTATCAGCAGTAGGTCAGCTAAGTTTTAAGTTATGCTGTCAGTGAAAGTGGCTGTAGGTTATGTTATGTATGTAAGCTGTGGCACTTATGAATAAAATTGTTTCTAAGTATATTATCGCCACTTATCCAGTGATATGTTGATTGCATGAAACATGTATAATTGATAAAAAGAGTAAGGATTTAAACAAAAAGCAATTGTCCTTCATAATCACTGGCAAAGTTATAGGGTACATGCCATGACCAAAATCTAGATCAATGTAATTGTTTGACAGGACACTTTTCCTTAGATGGCCACTACTAATTAGGAGTCATAAATTTTTACATAGGCAGTTGTTTTTAAGCGATAGTATATTACAAATGGATGATATGCGATTCCTTGTTGCATTTGCCACTCGCAACATACTCTCCATTAGTCCTCTTTCTTTGCTTTCTTTTGAGGTGTTGTTGTGGTTGCATCTTCGGCTTCTGTGAAAAGAGCTCTTCTTGCGCTTTTTCTGCCCGCTTCTTTTTTGCCTTTTGATTTTTCCAACAGAGATGTTTGTTCTGTTGCCGGTGTTGTATGACCGTCTTTGTCTTTAAGTGGTCCAGGTGTGCTGCCTTGTGAAATGGTAACGTTTGGTGGTGGTTTGACTTCTGCTGAACATTTGTCTGGTTCTTCTGCTGACTTGTTTTTAAGTGATGTGACATTGTTTGGTTGCTAGGATTTATGAGACAAGACCTTGTTTGGTTTGAAGAGTTATTGCATAAACCTACTGCAGACCCGGCGGTACCCTGGGGGTACACGGGCGGAACCCATCTGATGGTTCTGCCTGATCCGCCAAGCATGCAGAATGTTGTGCTATAAATACCAAGCCATAACTTGATTTTTGGCTAACCTCTTGAGATCATATTTTACACACACACTCATCTTTTCTTCTAACCTCTTAACATTGTAAATGTGAAGTTTCCTTTTGTAGCAAAGAAGCTCACAAGGTCGTCAAAAGTTACAAGTTTCCAACACAACGTTGCAAGACTTGTTAGCTTAGTATTGTGTAAACTCTTGTTGTTTACACGTCAATTGTTTGTGTATATTCTGTAGTGAGTGGTTAGTATTTTAGTCCTCAAAATACAAAGAGTGTTGGGAGTTGTTGTACCCTAGTAAAAGAACTAAACGGGAGTGTTTGTGCCCTTGTAAAAGAACTCGACATCTAGCTTTGTGTCAGTAAAAGTATAAGCGACGTGTAAGGTTTTCTCCGCCGGTGAAAGGAGCTTGTTGACTAGTGAAAGAAACTCTCGAGTTGGATACTCGGGGCGTGGACGTAGGGCAAGGAAAAAGAGTCCTTGTAGCCGAACTACGATAAATACTCGTGTTGTGGTTTGATCGTTTCTTTCATTTACTTGCATGTTATATATTGTGTTTGTGCATATATCTTTGATCAAATGGAAAGTTTCAAAGCCAACTTAACAAGTATAAAAAGATTTTAATCGGTAAACTATTCAACCCCCTTCTAGTTTTCCACAATTGGCATCAAGAGCTACGTTACTCAAGCTTTTAAAATATATTGTGTTTTAAAACTTGAAACGATCCATGGATTTTGAAAATTACAAAGAAGGGCAATCTATGCAAAGACCACCACTCTTTGAAGCAAATGGTTTTATATATTGGAAAACCGTTTTGAAACTTACGTGAAATCTAAAGATATAGATTTGTGGTATATAATTATTGATTGTGATAACGTAGTTACTAACATCAAAGATGATGATCAAAAGAAATTAATAGGTAAAAATAATGAAGCTAAAATGATGCTTTATAATGCTTTGCCTAAGAAAGAATATGAAAGAGTCTTTTTGTGTAAAACCGCCAAAGATATTTGGCAATCTTTAATTGTCACTCATCAAGGAAACTCACAAGTTAAAGATAACAAAATTGATCTTCTCGTTCAACAATATGAACAATTTGTTATTTCCGAAGATGAGATTATTGATAATGCCTTTGCTAGGTTTAACACTATTATTACTTCACTTAAAGCACTTGATGAATCTTTTTGTAGTAAGAACTTTGTCAGGAAATTTCTTAGAGCACTCCATCCGAAGTGGAGAGCAAAAGTGACGGCAATTGAAGAATCCAAAGATCTTTCAAGCATGTCACTTGATGAGCTTATTGGAAACCTCAAAGTTCATGAAATGGTAATGGAAAAAGATTCGGAACTAGTTAGAGGCAAGAAAGAAAAAGTTAAGTCCATTGCCCTGAAAGCTAGAGTCCAATCAAGTGATGATGAAGAATCTACTTCGGATAGTGATGATGAGGAATATGCTATGGCCGTGAGAGACTTCAAGAAGTTCTTTCGTAGGCGAGGAAAGTTTGTAAGGCAACCTAAAGATGACAAGAAAACCTTCCGGAAAGATCGTGATGATCGAAAAGGAAAAGTTGAAAGAAAATGTTATAGGTGTGGAGACACAAGTCATCTTGTAGGAGAATGCCCAAAACCACCCAAGAGCAAACCTCAACAAGCTTTTGTGGGTGGTGCTTGGAATGACTATGAAGGAGATGATGATGAGCCAAAGAATGATGATATTGCTCTCATGGCTCACAACTCAAATGAGGTACTCTCCGACTCATTTTACTCCTCTATAGATGATGATACTTTACAAAATGAATATAACAAACTTTGTGAGTTAAGCTTAAAAATCATAAACAAAAATAAATTTTTGAAAACTAAAAAGGAGTTTTTAGAAAATGAAGTCTATGAGTTAAAAGAAAAAGCTAAGAGATTAGAAAAGGGTAAAGATATTGACACCTCATGCAAATCATGTGAAGAACTTAAACTTGAAGTTGAGAGACTTAAAATTACTCAAAATGATCTAATCAAACAAACCACAAAGTTCAAAAAGTTCGATAAGAGCATTTCATGTGCGGATGAAATTATGAAACTTCAAAAGTCACCTTTTGATAAAACAGGTCTAGGTTTCAGGAAAGTAGAAATCATTAAGGGACAAACGAAACAAGAAAAGAACACACATGAAACAAACAAAATTGCTACAGCAGCCCGCGGACCAGACGGAACCCAAATTAGGGTTCCGCCCGTTGGCCCCGAGGGATCCGCCAGGACTGCTGCAGCAGTAACTCCATCCACATCGAATCGTTCAAAATTTGTTAAAGTTACATATAAAAATGGAACAAAACCTGCCTTTAGAACTGGAGTAGGACTTAGTAAAAGTGAATTTAGAGCTAAGACTACTCAACCAAGACCTAAGACTCCAATTCCCAAACGCCCCTTTCCAAAGAGCAACTTCAATGCTCGACCAAACTACCAACACGCTTGGAATCAAAACACTCCTGGACATTACCAAAACTCAAACTACATGCCATGGAACCCTTATGCTCTATTTTCCTATTTGGAACGAATTAATGGTATGCTTAACCAAAATGGACCCATGAGAAATTGGGGACCAAATGTTTGAGTGTTTTTCATAAAATAGGTGTGCCTCAAAGTTTGTTTGGATCCAGATGAATGGATTAAAGATATCGGTTGTTCAAGGCACATGACGGGTAATAAAAGCCTCTTCTCAACATATCACAAATGTGATGGAGGTAATGTTACGTTTGGTAGTAATGCTAAGAGCAAAATCATCGGAAAAGATACAATCTCTCATGACTCCCTTTCTATAGATGATGTTGCTCATGTTGATAACTTAGGATTTAATCTTCTTAGTATTAGTCAACTTTGTCGTAATAAGTATAATGTCCTTTTTAGTGAAAACGGTAGTAAAATCCTTAAAGATGGTATAACCGTAGAAAAAGGTGTCCTTAAGAACAACGTATACGTCATGAAGTTGGATTCAACATCTAGAGACAAACTTTGTCTTACCTCATTAGATGAATCTTCAACTTTATGGCATAAACGTTTAGGACATGCTAACATGAGACTAATCCAAAACCTCTCCTCCAAAGACTTAGTTCAAAACCTACCCAAGTTGAAATATGACCAACACTTTTGTGATGCTTGCAAAGTCGGTAAACAAGTCCATAGTAGCCATAAGGCTAAAAACATGGTGTCTACATCTAGGTGTCTAGAACTTTTGCATATGGATTTGTGTTGGGAATAAAATGCACAAAGTAAAGAGTCTGCCTGAAGAGCCTGCTAATGATAGTTAAGCCTGCCTCTTCAGTTCTACTGATGATGAAGATATACTAACAGTACCTTCTGGGTAAGAAGGTACTGCTAGTTAAAGAAGGTCCTGCCAGTTTTCACGACAAGTTGCTATATTTTAATTAGAGATATTTACTTGTATTATTAGTCTTTGTACAAAGTTATACGTTAAGTAGAAGTAGTACAGAAGTCTCAGTAGATATAATGGAGTGTTTTACCTTGAAAGGTGTAATATTAGGATAAGATAAACCTCTAGTATATTATATTAAGCAACTTGACCACTTGTAATAAGGGCTCCTTATACTATAAAAGGAACCCTTAAGACACCTTCTTACATATAGAACTTGAACATCTTTCTTACAGCTTTCATAGCTTTCCCATGCATAACTTCCATCTTTAACCTTTTCACGTATCAAAGATTCAAGGTTACACTTGTAATCCTGGTGATAGTTTAGATAACCCGTATTATTTCATCAATAATATTGAATCGTTTTGTGTTATTCTTGTTGTGCTCACTCTCTTTTACGTACTCATCACCTTTGTTCCTTTAGTGTGTTTTAGTAGATTCCGCATGCTAGATCACATCCATTCATAAATATCCCAAACACATTACTAAGATTAACATCCCAAGTGTTTGAACGAATCCTTTCCCACAAGTGGTATCAGAGCTAGGCTGATATTTACGACATAAAAGAACAAAGCAAAAATGGATGTTGAGCACATTCAAACCAATGTGGCTGCAAAACTTCCATTACTCAAACAGAATGAGTTTGAAATGTGGAGACTGAGGGTTGAACAATACTTCCAAGTGCAAGACTATGCACTTTGGGAGATTATTGAAGAAGGAAACTCATTTAAGCCAGCAACCACCACCTCCACAGTAAATGATGCACTTGTCACAACTGTGCAAGTAAACCCAATAACCGCTGAAGAAAGAATTCAAAAGAGAAATGATCTTAAAGCCAGGAGTATGCTTCTCATGTCTATTCCAAATGACCAGCTTCTAGTCTTTAACAAATACAAGTGTGCTAAAACCCTTTTTCAAGCTATTGTGGCTAGATTTGATGGTAATGATGCCACCAAGAAAACCCAGAAAACACTTTTAAAACAACAGTTTGAAAACTTTTCAGCCACACCAAATGAGTCTTTGGACAGCATGTTCAATAGACTACAAAAGCTTTCTAGTCAGTTAGCCATTCATGAAGTGATAATATCTCAAGAAGACTTAAACTCCAAATTTCTTAGAAGTCTACCCTCTGAATGGGCCATGCATGTCATTGTCTGGAAAAACAAACCAGATATTGATTCCATGAGTCTTAATGATCTTTACAGCAACTTTAAAATAGTAGAGCATGAACTAAAGAAGTCTACTAGCTCAAGCTCAGGAAATATGGCATTTATGTCATCTCATGGTCCTTCCAAGAAAGTTGATGAAGAAGATGGTAGAGAAGAAGGTACTGCCAACACAAATTTTGGTACTGCCAGTACTTCCAGCAGTACCAAAACCATTTTAGATGAAACAGTTGGTTGTGCTTTTCTAACATCACAACACAATGGTTCCACATTGACCTTTGAAGATCTTCAAGAGATCAGTGATGATGAACTTGAAGAAATGGACATAAAATGGCAGCTTTCACTTCTTAGCATGAGGGCTAAGAAATATTTGATGAGGACTGGAAAGAAGATTGTCATCAATGGCAATGAACCTGCTGGGTATGACAAGTCTAAAGTGGAGTGCTACAACTGCCACATGAAGGGTTACTACTCAAGGGAATGTAGAAGACCAAAGAAGCAGGGTGATAAGGGAAGAGGTTTTGAGAACAAGAACAGGGGAAACATTGAGAACAAGAGCAAAGAAGTGGACATCACTGAAACAAAAGCTATGGTAGCTATTGATGGGCTGGGTTTTGATTGGAGCTTTATGGGTGAAGAAGAGTCATCCTCAAATGAAATGGCTTTAATGGCTCTCTCCAATCCTGAGGTACAAATTACTAAATGTTCTGCTACTTGTGAAGTTTTTAAAGAACTAGAAATCTTAAGAAAACTTTATGATGAACTGAAAGAAGAACAAAGAAAAACCTATCAAGATCTAGTTAATCATAAGTGTGGTATGTCCAAACTTGAGAAACAGATAATTCACTTTAGAGAAAATGAACTCACCTTTTCTGACACAAAAGCTATTCTTAATAGAGACATATTTCTTAAAGATGCTGAAATAAACCTGTTAAGAACTGAGTTTACTAAAGTGAAACAAGCAAAAGATAATATTCAACTAACTGTTACAACATTAGAAAATGCTTCTGCATGTACTAAAAGTATAGTTGAAAATCAAATGAACAAGAAAATCAAATCTGGGATTGGATACAACACATGTCCACCTCCTTACAGAGGTATTCCTTGTCCCCCAGGTTTAGATCTTGCTGAATCAGGTTTACATGAACTCACAAATAAACCACTAGAAAAAGTAAAACCTGTAGAAAATAGTGAACCTTTTAAGAGTACAAGTGATACTTCACTCTCCAAAGAAAAGGTGCTCACTGATAAGAGCTCAGATGTCACATCTATTGAAGGTTGTACATCTGATGACAGTGGAAAAGAGACAGTTTCTAAGAAAGGAAACAAAGTAGGGCCAAGCAGTCCTAAAAGTGTAGAAAGTATCACAAAGACTAAAGTTGTTCTGAAAACAGTTGAATGTTGTGCTAAATGTAATAGCAAACCTAGAGGTAGTCAGAGAAATTGGAACAATCTTAAGTCACATCAACTTGGTGATAACTTTGTTTTGTACAATAAGGCATGCTATTACTGTGGTAGTTTTAATCATACTCATGCTTATTGTAACAATTGGGTTTCTGGGAGTACATCAAGGTCTAAAACAAGTAAAACAAACCCCAGAAAAGGTTCTGTGAAATCTAACACACCAAAAGTTAAACATACTGTTAGAACAAATGAGCCTGTTTACCCAAAATTCACTACTAAGGATGCAAGAAATACTTTCAAACATGCACCAAAAGTTGTGAAAAGTCACATTGAAAGAAATTTTGTGGATAAAACTCATGACTGGAGACCAAAACAAAAAGGTCCTGCTAGACCATATGGTCCTGCTAGACCAAATGGTAGACCAATTGGTACTGTTAGACCAAAAACCACAAAATGTGCCAAAAATGAAAATGCTGTTAAGTCCTCAGCATGTTGGATTTGGAGACCACTCCAACCAAATGATGCATCAACAGTCCTAAAAAGGTTTGATTACATTGATGCACGAGGCAAACCCAAGTCAGTCATGGCTTGGGTACCCCAAGGAAACTAATATGTGTATACATGTGCAGGAACATTCAAATGATATTGCAGATCAAGGATATGTAGATAGTGGATGTTCAAGGCACATGACAGGCAACATGTCTTACCTCACAGACTTCAAATCATTTGATGGAGGATATGTTACCTTTGGGGGAGGAATCAAAGGAAAGATTACTGGTAAAGGTACAATTAAAACCAGTAAATTAGATTTTGAAAATGTGTATTTTGTGAAAGAACTACAGTTTAATCTCTTAAGTGTCTCACAAATGTGTGACACAAAGAACAAAGTTCTTTTTACTGACACTGAATGCATTGTACTTTCTCCTGATTTTAAAATCCCTGATGAAAGTCAGATTCTTCTTAAAATCCCTAGAAAGAACAATATGTACATTGTTGATTTAAAGAACATTGTTCCTAAAGAGAGTTTAACCTGTCTAGTAGCAAAAGCCTCATTGGATGAATCTATGCTTTGGCATAGAAGACTTGGTCATGTAAACTTTAAAACAATCAATACAATTGCAAAATATGATTTGGTTAGAGGTTTACCCAAAAAGATTTTTCAAAATGACCAAACCTGTGTTGATTGTCTAAAAGGCAAACAACATAGAGCTTCTTGTAAGCCCAAGACCCATAACTCAATTTCTCAAGCTTTATACATGCTTCATATGGACCTTTTTGGTCCTACTTCTGTGAATAGCTTGAATGGTAAAAGATATTGTCTTGTAGTTACTGATGATTACAGTAGATTCTCTTGGGTTTTCTTTTTAAAAACTAAGGATGAAACAAGTGAGATCCTTAAGTCCTACATTACAGGGATAGAAAACCAAATTGATAAGAAAGTAAAAGTAATTAGATGTGACAATGGGACAGAATTTAAGAATAGAGTTATGGATGACTTTTGCAAAGAAAAAGGAATAAAAAGAGAATATAGTGTAGCTAGAACCCCACAGCAAAATGGAATAGCAGAAAGGAAAAATAGAACACTTATAGAGGCTGCTAGAACAATGCTAGTAGATTCTAAATTGCCTATTTCATTTTGGGCTGAAGCAGTAGGTACTGCTTGTTATGTACAGAATAGGGTTCTTGTGATTAAACCTCATAGAAAGACTCCTTATGAACTTTTGTTTGGTAGAACACCATCTCTAAATTTTATGAGACCTTTTGGATGTCATGTCACTATTCTCAATACCAAAGATCATCTAGGAAAGTTTGAAGGAAAAGCTGATGAAGGCTACATGATAGGGTATTCTTTGCAAAGTAAGGCCTATAAGGTATATAATAAATGCACTAAGCTAGTGGAAGAAAACCTGCACATAGAGTTTCAAGAGAAACTACCAAATGTTGCAGGCATTGGACCAGATTGGTGTTTTGACATTGATAAGCTTTCAGAATCTATGAATTATGTGCCTGTCACAGGTACAAATACTAATGATAATGCAGGTCATGAAGACAATGTTGAAACATCTAAGGATCAAGATTACATCTTGATGCCAATTTGGACAGGATTGGATTCATCTTCAAGTCTTGGAGAACCTTCAAATACTACAAATGAAGGTGTTGAAGATGATCATGGAACTCAAGATCAAGGGAATCAAGAAAATTCTGAAAATGAAAATAGTACTGCCAATTCACAAGATGGTACTGCCAGTTCAACAGATGGTACTGCCAGTTCACAAATTGGTCCTGCTGAACCATTAAATGTTCTATCAGATGATTCCTTACCAGAAGATGCAGGGATTGGAAATCTTCCAATTTCCTATGATGTTCCTACAACACACAACCCAAGAATCCTCAAAGATCACTCCATTGAAAATGTGATTGGCAGCATTGATTCTGGTGTTAAAACAAGAACTCAAGTCTTATCTTCAGACAAAGATGGGTTTGTCCTAGCTGTGTATGAAGAAAAGAACCATGAAGTTGCCCACATATGCCTGTTTTCATGCTTTCTCTCTCAAGTAGAACCCAAGAACATTACAAAAGCCTTAGATGACTCAAGCTGGGTTGAAGCAATGCAAGAAGAGCTACTTCAATTCAAACTGCAAAAGGTTTGGGTACTGGTTGATTTGCCCAAAGGTTACAGGGCAATTGGAACCAAATGGGTTTTCAGAAATAAGAAAGATGAAAGGGGAATAGTGATCAAAAACAAAGCCAGATTGGTGGCCCAAGGGTATACTCAAGAAGAAGGAGTGGACTATGAAGAAGTTTTTGCTCCAGTTGCAAGAATTGAAGCAATTAGGCTATTCTTGGCCTATGCTTCTTTCATAGGCTTCACTGTTTACCAAATGGATGTCAAAAGTGCCTTTTTATATGGTACTATTGAAGAAGAGGTGTATGTTTCACAACCTCCAGGCTTCATTGATGCAGAATATCCAGACAAGGTGTACAAGGTTACCAAAGCTCTTTATGGTCTACACCAAGCTCCCAGGGCATGGTATGAAACATTGGCTTTCTATTTATTGGAAAATGGATTTCAAAGAGGCAAGATTGATCCAACTTTGTTCATCAAAAGAACCAAGAAAGATATCTTGCTGGTGCAGATTTATGTTGATGACATTATCTTTGGATCCACAAATCAGGAACTGTGTGTAGAGTTTGAAAAACTTATGCATAGTAAGTTTGAAATGAGTTCCATGGGGGAACTTACTTTCTTTCTGGGTCTCCAAGTGAAACAATCAGAAGAAGGCATATTTATCAGCCAAGATAAGTATGTAGCAGAGATCCTAAGGAAATTTGGGTTTGCAGATTCAAAGGTTGCAAGTACTCCAATGGATCCAGAAAAGGGGTTACTCAAAGATGCTGAAGGTGAAGATGTTGATGTGCACAACTACAGATCAATGATTGGGTCCCTAATGTACCTTACATCATCAAGACCAGATATCATGTTCTCAGTATGTGTATGTGCAAGGTTTCAAGTCAATCCAAAAGTTTCTCATCTCACAGCAGTCAAAAGAATCTTCAGATACCTCAGGGGCCAGCCAAAGTTGGGTCTATGGTATCCAAGGGAATCCTCTTTTGATTTGGTAGCTTATTCAGATAGTGACTATGCTGGTGCAACCCTAGACATAAAATCCACAACTGGTGGATGTCAATTCCTTGGCTGCAGACTCATATCATGGCAATGCAAGAAGCAAACAATGGTGGCAAATTCTACAACTGAAGCAGAATATGTTGCAAGTGCAAGTTGTTGTGGACAAGTTCTTTGGATCCAGAATCAATTGCTTGACTATGGGTACAATTTTCTTAACACCATTATTTACATTGACAACAGCAGTACTATTTGTATCATTAAAAATCCAGTTCAACATTCAAAAACAAACCACATTGAAATCAGACACCATTTCATAAGAGATTGCAATGAGAAAGGATTAATCCAAGTTGTCAAAATTGATTCTGAAAATAATTTTGCAGACCTTCTCACCAAAGCTTTTGATTTAGGTAGGTTTAAATACCTGGTAGCAGGTATTGGTATGATAAATCTTTGAAAAACATGTGTTTTGTATATAAATAAACAAGTTCTGGCTTCTAAACATGGTACTGCTAGTTAGTCATAAGGTACTGTCAGTACATAATTAGTACTGTTAGTTCAAAGTTTGCTCTGTTTTTGCTCATCTTGATGTTTAAATGTTAACAATGCTATAAAACAAGTGCTTTGCACTCTGTTTCTTTTGGTTTACAACTAACCATTTCAGGTTACTCAAGCTTGCTAACACAATCAGGATATGGAAATGGTAATCAGTTCACCAAGTTTTTCAAAAACTTTAAGAACTGACTAGTCCAAAGCAAACGGCTCTTGGTAAAGACTTCTCAAATCCGTTAATAGCTGATAGTTTGCTAAAAACTATAAGGTAATCAGTTCACCAAGTTTTAAAATCTTAAACGAACTGACTAGTCCAAAGCAAACGGCTCTTGGTAAAGACTTATCAAATCCGTTGATAGCTGATAGTTTGCTAAAAACTATAAGGGATATTTTCTAAAATTTCAAAAGGGACTGCCAAGTTTTATTTCAAAACAAGGTACTGGTAGTTCAAATTTTAGTACTGGTAGAGTAAAATGGTACTGCTACATAACCGTTGAATCTGTCAGGTTAAAATATAGCCGTTGTCTTTAAAAAGGGTATTTTTGTGAATTAATCAAGTTTTCCTCGAATTAAGGATATAGTTATTATAATAAAAGATCTTTTTGACCGCCTCTTCAATTACTTATCCATATCTTTTATAGTCGGTCAAAAGTCATTTTTTTTCTCATAATCAATCCTTATCATAATTCACTATTACCTTTCATCTTCTACCAGTACAACAATAAAATCCCACCATCAAAATCAAAATTTTCATCAAACCTTTCATCATGGTTCGCCTAAGTTTTGTCAAACGCCACAACCAATTAGCTTTTCTGGAAAAGACTGATAAAAATGAAACTTTCCATCAAGCAATTGATTTTCTAAACAATTCTTATGTCAGGTTTGCTTTACTCATGAATCCCACTATTTTTGAATCTCAAATTTCACAATTTTGGAGAACTGCTAAACTTAACACTCTTGAGGATGGGATTCAGGAGTTAATGGTCAAAGTGGATGGTAGAACATTGACTTTTACCGAATCATCCATTAGAAGACACCTTCGTTTGGATGATTCAGATGGCATCAGTCAACTACCTGATACTAAAATATTTGAAAATTTGACAAAAATGGGGTATAATGTAACTTCTACAAAGCTTACATTTCTTAAAAAGCATTTTACCCCTCAATGGAGATTTTTGATTCACACCATCCTTCATTGTTTAAGCCAAAAGAAAACCTCATGGGAGCAATTTAGTGGTAACTTGGCTGCAGCTCTCATTTGTCTGGCAACAAACAAGAAATTCAACTTTTCAAAATATATTTTTGAAGGAATGGTTAAAAATGTGGACAGTGAAACAAAGTTTTTGATGTACCCAAGGTTCATTCAGTGCCTCATCAACAAATCCAAACATTTGTTACTTCCCCCAAACAAACCTTTTAAGACTCCAAAACTTACATACAAGGTGTTTTCAAACATGAAAATTGGTTTTCAAGGAGAAGAAGTACCACTTTTTGAGGAAATGTTACCACAACATTATGAAGAACCATCAACATCATCTGATCATTCATCACCACATCCATCATCAGTACCATCCCACTCAGCAACAGTACCATCAGTCACACCACCATCATCAGTACCAATATCATCTCATCAACAAACACCAACACCATTTGCAACATCACCATCATTATCACATCATAACTCACCACCTCAATCTCATCCACAACAAAGTGTAGATACTCAGACTATCAAGGAATTAAAGGAGCAAGTGCAACACTTGCAAAATTCACTTGAAAGTCAACACAAACATTTTACAGAGATCAACACCAAGTTAATTAAGAGGGTTGAGAAATTAGAGTTGAAGGTGAAATTGTTGAAGGGTAAAGGGGCATCTCAGTTGGTTGTTTCTAGTTCCTCAAGTTCAGATGCAGAGGGTTTGGGTCTCTCTTCTAAAAAGGGGAGGATGGGTAGTTCTGAAAATAAAGAAGAGATTCAATTTCAGTTTCATGAAGGAACTCCAGTGATTGATGAAGAGCCTGCTACTCAAGAACAAGAGCCTGCTAGCTTGAAAGATACTGCTGCTACAGATACTGCTGAAGCAAAGCAAGATACTGCTGAAGCAGAGCAAGAGCCTGCTGGGATTCAGAGGCTATTAGCTATGAATTTAAAAGGATCTGATCAAGTGTCTTACAAAAGAAAGAGAGGATCACAGCCTCAGGGGAGGTTTCTTGTTTCTGATGAACAATCAGTTGCTCCAAGTCCAGCATCATCACCAAAAGACAAGGGCAAGAAAATCTTAGTTGAAGATGAACCAAAGCCTAAAAAGATGAAGCAGAAAAAGCAAGCACAGTTGGCTGTAGATGCAAAATTGTCCAAACAACTTCATGAAGAAGAAGTCATAAGGGCTGAGGAAGAATCAAGAATGCTGCAAGAAAAGTTTGATGCTCAGTTGCAGTACATCATTTCCATTGATCCAATTGTAAGAGGTGAAGCTTACACTCTGGTATGTGATGAATCCCTTAGCTCAGATGAAATGACAATCAAGCTCAATGATTTCATCACCAAGAAATATAATCAAGAGGCATTGGATGATGTCTATCAGCAGATTCAGAAAAATCAGAAGAAAGGATTTAAAATGCCACATTCTGAAGCAGATCAGAAGAAGTTCTTCAAGATTTATCTGAAAAGAGAAGTGAACATGAAAGAACATCAACTCAAAAGTAAATCTTTTGATGAATTGAAGCTGCTATACTTAGAGGCTTACAGAAGAAATAAAACCAGTTTTCTCATGGATACTCAAAAGTCTTTCAAAGGAAGAAAAGATGATCAGAAGGAACAAAAAGAGAAAGCAGAATTGCCTCCTGTTCAGTCAAAAGAAATGGTTGTCCATGGTCCACAAATTGTTTTTGCTGAACCCTTACATGCAAGGCATCCAATCATAGATTGGGAAATCTACAATGATAAGTTTGGCAAAGCATGAAAGATAACAAGAGTTGGAAACAAGGTTGAGATTTTCAAGAACTTTGAAAATCTGCTCAGAGCATGTAACAGAATGGATTTAGATGAATTATGGGTAGAAGCTGAAATCCAAGTACAAGCCAGATGCAAAGGAGCAAGAGCTATGGGTTGAGTTCAGCAGATTGTATGATCCAAATCCTACTGATACTCATTGGAAATTTCCTCATTATGATTTATCTGTTACATGGGAATACTTCAGCATGAGTCATGTTCATCATCTTTCCACTCAGAGTGGAATAGAGATCTTTATGCTAGGTGAGAAGGAGTATCCTTTAAGCTATGAAGTATTATCAGTCTTGATCTCCAATAAGCTTTTGTGTGAAGAGGAAACTGATGCAGTCAAAAGATTGAAGAAGAGCATACTTGATCAGTTTGAAAACCTAAGGAGAAAGAAATAAGGTTTTTGGAAGAGTTCCCTCAAATCCTCAAGGTATGAATTTTATTCACAAAGAAACTTGGTTATTTTATATGGGAATAACAAGTTTAGGGGAGGATTGTTGGGAATAAAATGCACAAAGTAAAGAGTCTGCCTGAAGAGCCTGCTAATGATAGTTAAGCCTGCCTCTTCAGTTCTGCTGATGATGAAGATATACTAACAGTACCTTCTGGGTAAGAAGGTACTGCTAGTTAAAGAAGGTCCTGCCAGTTTTCACGACAAGTTGCTATATTTTAATTAGAGATATTTACTTGTATTATTAGTCTTTGTACAAAGTTATACGTTAAGTAGAAGTAGTACAGAAGTCTCAGTAGATATAATGGAGTGTTTTACCTTGAAAGGTGTAATATTAGGATAAGATAAACCTCTAGTATATTATATTAAGCAACTTGACCACTTGTAATAAGGGCTCCTTATACTATAAAAGGAACCCTTAAGACACCTTCTTACATATAGAACTTGAACATCTTTCTTACAGCTTTCATAGCTTTCCCATGCATAACTTCCATCTTTAACCTTTTCACGTATCAAAGATTCAAGGTTACACTTGTAATCCTGGTGATAGTTTAGATCACCCGTATTATTTCATCAATAATATTGAATCGTTTTGTGTTATTCTTGTTGTGCTCACTCTCTTTTACGTACTCACCACCTTTGTTCCTTTAGTGTGTTTTAGTAGATTCCGCATGCTAGATCACATCCATTCATAAATATCCCAAACACATTACTAAGATTAACATCCCAAGTGTTTGAACGAATCCTTTCCCACAATTTGTTTGGTCCATCCGCTATACAAAGTTATGGAGGTAACTTCTATACTTTGGTCATAGTAGATGATTACTCACGTTATACTTGGACAAAGTTTTTGAAAAGTAAAAATGAAGCTTTTGATAAATTTGAGATTCTAAGTAAGAAAATTCAAAATCAAGTAGGGTCTAATATTGTGTCTATTAGAACGGATCACGGTCGTGAATTTGATAATGAATTTCAATTTGGAAACTTTTGTGATAAAAATGGAATTACTCATAACTTTTCGGCTCCACGTACTCCTCAATCTAATGGTGTAGTAGAACGTAAAAACCGGACATTACAAGAGATTAGTAGAACAATGCTTAATGAACAAACTATTCCACAAAAGTTTTGGTGTAATGTCGTTGACACATCAACGTACATTCTTAATCGAGTCCTAATTAGACGATTTTTGAATAAAACTCCTTATGAACTTTATAGAGGTAAAAAGCCTACATTAGGATACTTTAGAGTGTTTAGGAGTAAATGCTTCATTCTTAACACCAAGGATTATCTCACCAAATTTGACCCAAAGTCTTATGAAGGTGTATTTCTTGGATATTCACAAAATAGTAAAGCTTACATTGTTTTGAACAAAGAAACCTTAAGAGTCAAGGAATCGTTAAACGTAACATTTGACGAAAGTCCACCTCCCTCTAAGACATCACCTTTGGTAGATGATGACTTAGTTGAAAGCCAAGCAATTGAATGTCAAGAAATCTTAGGTAATGACAAGGAAGATGAACTATTAAACAAAGAACTTGTCAATGTCAAAGAATCTAAAAGTCATCCATTAGACGGTGTCATAGGCAACATTAACGAAAGAACACTTAGATCAAAAGTTCAAAATGAAAGCAACTACTTTTGTTTCGTGTCAACCATTGAACCGAAAAACATTAATGAAGCCATTAAAGATGAATCTTGGGTAATTGCAATGCAAGAAGAATTAAACCAATTTATTAGGAATGATGTATGGACATTAGTTCCTCAACCAAAGAGTCAAACAATAATTGGAACAAAATGGGTCTTTCGTAATAAAATGGATGAAAATGGAATTGTGTCTAGAAACAAAGCTAGGCTAGTAGCACAAGGATATAATCAACAAGAAGGCATTGATTACGATGAAACTTTTGCTCCGGTAGCTAGGTTCGAGTCAATTAGAATATTACTTGCTTATGCGTGTGCACATAATTTTAAACTCTTTCAAATGGACGTCAAAAGTGCATTTCTAAACGGAGTCATTAATGAAGAAGTATATGTGGCTCAACCACCGGGCTTCATCGATTTTGAAAAACCTAATTATGTTTACAAACTTAAAAAGGCTCTTTACGGACTTAAGCAAGCTCCAAAAGCATGGTATGATCGACTTAAAACATTCCTAGTTGACCATAAGTATACCATGGGCTTAGTTGATAATACTCTCTTCACTAAGAAGAAAGATTCACATATTATCATAGTCCAAATCTATGTTGATGACATTATATTCGGATCAACTTGTCAAGAATTATGTGTGGATTTCTCAAAAATCATGCATGACGAGTTTGAAATGAGTATGATGGGAGAACTCAACTTTTTCTTAGGACTCCAAATCAAACAACTTGAAGATGGTATCTTCTTTAACCAATCTAAATATATTAAGGACATGCTTAAGAAATTTGGACTAGAAGATTCGAAACCTATCAAAACTCCCATGTCCACGGAAACTAAACTCACCAAGGATGAGGAAAGTGAATCCGTAGATAGCACTAAATATAGAGGTATGATTGGTAGTCTACTTTACCTAACGGCTAGTAGACCCGACATTATGTTTAGTGTTTGTCTATGTGCTCGTTTTCAAGAAGATCCTAAAACTACCCATCTCGAAGCCGTTAAATGGATTTTTAGGTATATTAAGGGCACTACACATTTAGGTTTATGATATCCCAAAGGAACGGGAATAGACACCATAGTGTATGCCGACTCGGATCATGCCGGTGACTATGTCGATAGAAAAAGCACAAGTGGTATTTGTACTTTTGTTGGATATTGTCTCACCTCATGGTTCTCTAAGAAGCAAATGGCTCTTGCTATCTCAACAACGGAAGCCGAGTACGTTTCGGCCGGAAAGGCATGTCAACAAGCTCTTTGGATGAAGCAAGCTCTTGTCGACTACGGAATTCAACTCAACGACATCACAATTCTTTGTGACAACAAAGGTGCCATTGATCTTAGCAAAAACCCGGTTCAACATGCTCGTACCAAACATATTGAAATCCGTCATCATTTCCTTCATGACAACGTCCAAAAAGGAAATATCTCAATTGAGAAAGTTTCTTCCGAAGATAACATAGCCGACATTCTCACAAAACCTCTTAGACGTGAACCTTTTAATCTTCTTAGGCTAGGCTTAGAACTCATGAAACCTACATTGTAGTTCTGAACATTAGACAAAAATCACAAAAATTAAAACAAATCCAAAACCATTTTTCTCAGCAGGGTCGGCGGAACCCTCAACCATAACGGACGGAACCCACCTCAGGGTTCCGCCGTGTCCGTCGACCTGCAGAATCATTTTCTTTGTTTATATTAATCCAAACACCCATTATCTCATACCACCACTTCCAAACTGCTACTATTCACTTTACCACTCATCCACATCTACGAATTCTTGGTCCTCCATTCATTTACATTGCTAATCAATCATCATTGTAAGTATTCTAAACATGATTACAATCCTGATCTGAGTCTAGGAATTCTATTTCTTGCACAAAAATAAAAACTTGGGGTTATGCATTAACTTAAGAAATTCATGCATGAGATTAGGTAATTAATAAAACTAATCATGTTTCCCATAGTTAGGAATTGCATCTTTAATTAGTATAAACATGTTTGCTAAAACACCCCATGTCAAATCCTTTCAAAAATTTCTCACAAGTAGGACAAATATTTTTTCGTCTCACATTGAGAATACAAAATCAAAACGTTATGCTTAAAACATCACTTGCATAATGTCTCTTGAATGCTAAAGGGAATACATAATCAATATGTATTTTCGGGTACATTCAAACGAAGCTACATTGAACTAGGAGCGTTTGGGTTATCTTTTGTTTTATAACAAAACTTGCATAAAACGATTTTGAAGCATCAAAATGAGTCAAGATAACCGCACCTCCACATTGTTTTCATATAGGCACACACTAGAACTTCCACATTATAATAGTGGTTTACGTAAACTAAAATGTGAAATTTTGTTGTTCTAGGAATCATCATGCCTCCTCTAACCCACTACGACCACAAGGACGACATTAAGTACCTACCAAAACACCACAAAACCAAAGGCCTTACCGCAAATCAAGTAAACGTTTTCAAAGCCCTAGAAAAACACTATGTCCATGAGGGTAGAACCATTGACCCATCTTTCCTAGAAGGCACAAACCTTTATGCCGATTTTGCCACAATCAACTTTGAGTGTCTTTTGAATATCGACGAGCCTATTTGTCCTAGGTTCATTCTAGAGTTCTATGCATCCTCCGTCCTCTCCACGGATGACTATGGTCATATGTCTATCAACTTTAGGGTTAGCGGTCATCAATACTCCTTCACTCTTGAGGAGTTTGCTCAAATCCTAGGTGTCCCAAACCATGGTACTTGCCTCTATTCTGACTTGCACTCCCTCTCAACTCTTGACAACCTCCAAGACCGTATCCACCCTTATGACACACCCCTTGTCTCAAAAGATGTACTTCGTGACCACCTCTTTGTTAGGACCACCACCACTAGGAGAACCCGTTCGGGGAATGAGGTCGATAAGGACCCATATGGAATGGAAATGAACGAACTTAAGCCCCAATTCAAGAAATGGGAGGAAGTCCTTAGAGCAAATGTCATTAGCACAATAGGGAACCGTGACCATATCAACCTTTGCCTTTGCTACATGCTCTACTCCTTGTCCGTTAGGCAACCTTTCAACCTTGCCTACTACATGGCCAAGAGAATGGCTGACATTCCCGTGCATGGCACAACGGCTATGCCATATGGAATGCTCTTGACCCGTCTCTTTAGGTTCATCTCACCCATTCCACCAACTTCAAATGGTCTTCGTCTTAACTACACTCTCATTCCACACACCTTTGTTCCACTTAGTGATAAGAGAGTTTACAAAGCCCAAGGAAAACGCCCACATCCTCCTACCTCATCTTCGTCTTCCTCAATGAGCGAAGATGACAATTTGCCAAACTCTAGGCTCCCTCCTCTCGAATACCTTTCTCAACTTCCGGATATTCCTAATGAGTCGGAGGAGTTCAAGCAAAAAAAGGGGATGTTTAAGAATCTTGGAAGGTTCCTTGGAAAGCTCAAGAACAAGATCGACCATCAATGAGTGCGGGTGTGTTAGGAGTGTTTGGCACAAGGTGATATTGGAACAATTTGGTAGTTTAAACAATCTTTGTGATGTATTTGTGTGTTAGTACAATGTTTGATACACTTTGGAACATGTTTCAACTAACAATGATGCAGGGAGACAACTTTTGGCAAGTTGTCAAATTTTCAAGTTTATGATATTTTCACTAAGTATAGTGAGATTCTCGAACTCAAGGTCAAAGTCCTATGAAATGCATGTTTACGTGTCCAATTTTTGCATTACCCAACCAGAAATGCCTTATCTCTTTGATTTTAGGAGTTTTCGAAAATTTTGAAAAACGTCTCGCGGGTCAAAAACGTGGACAGCCACTTTTTTCACCCTTGGCGGATCTGACGGTACCCAAATTTGGGTTCCGCCAGTACAATTTCTGGGAATCCCAGATTTTGCCCAACGGACCAGGCGGCACCCTCAAATGGGTTCCGCCTGTGTATTCTGAGGGTGCCGCCAGCCTCCTGCAGAATTTTAGTTTTTATTTTCACAATTTCAACATCCAAACACCAAAATCCAATCCTTTTAGGTAGAAAACCATTACTTGCAATGTGTTTAGCAAAATAGGATACTCCTTCTTCCATAAACTTAACCAAAACCATTTCCCGCCAAAATTCAAATTCAACCATAACAACCTCAAGGACCCCTCAAACATTAAGGAAGGAACCCTTTTAAGGGATCCTTGAAATCCCTCAGATTTTTACTATCACAAATCCACCAAAACCACTAAGCATTTAGTGCAAAACTTGTCTTCTCACTTCACCATTTTCATTGGATTGACTCCCATGACATGATAACCCACAATTAGTTTTCCAAATCATTAGAAACCTCCATTTTTGTATGGACTAACATCAAATCCAAACACTCCTTTCCATAATTCATCAACACTATAAATTAAGCCATCCTCAACACCATCAAATCACACCTTCCTCAACACAACTTCTCAACCTTATAAACCATGACTAAGTCAACAAACACCTCTCAACCATCAAGACCCATCCGGAAAACCGCCCGGATTAGTGTTAAACCACTATGGTCCAATCAACCCATCAACCTAACCTCCTCATCCTCGGATGAATTTACATCACCCATAAAAAATGAACACTTTTGAACCTTGCATCTCCATCACCATAACCCAATCAACCAAATGAGCTCACTCCACCACCAACTAAATCACCTATTGACCCAACTCCACCAAGTGCTCCAACTCAACCATCCAAAACCTCATCACCATCACCATTACCCAAAATTGAGCCAATGGAACTCTTTGGGTCTCCTCCCACATCACCACACCCATTTGTCCAATATCTTAATGATCTTCCACCAAGACCTACACAACCACCACCTTTTGCAAATCAATCACCAAGGTCAATTCTAGACCTTGATGAGGATCTTAACCTTAACCAACCATCATAACAAGTGTACCATCCACCCACACCATTGTTGTTTCACCCCATCTACCATGACATTCATGGTCCTCTATATGGAGAACCAAACTTTGAACACCATGATCACCCAAATCCACCACACCCTCAACCTCAAACCTTTGAGTCTTTATTTCCTTCTTATGAGGATATCCAAAACATGGTTGAAAACCATCTCCATCAAGCAATGGAATTTCAAACCACATTGCTTGACTCAATACCAAACCCATCATCCACCCAAGAACCACAAACCAACCAACCCTCAAACCAAGAAACCAAAACCAACCCATTTCAACCCACTCATCCCCATGCTTGCTCAAATTGTGAGCAAATGGGTGCAACCATCAAAACCTTGCTTCACCAATTCCAAAACGAAACCCGTTTTGCATTCCAACACGTCATAGAACGTTTGGATGCACTTTCCCACCCCAACAAATCCTAGACAACTTTTGGAGGCCATTTGCCCCACTCTAGGAATGTAGGATTTTATTTTATTTTCTTGGTTATTTTTTAGTTTTTGTGTACAAGTAGAAGAATAGTTCTCATTTCTTGTCTTTTGACTTTTATAGTCAAAATTTTACTTGGAATGAAATTTCTTTCTACTCACTTTAGTACATTGTTGGTTGAGCATATTTGTGTTGTGATTGCAATGTGTGTGGTAACTACATTCTTAAATATCTATATCACTAACTAACATTTTTTTGTAGGGTCCAAAATCCATGTTTCCCATCTTGGCACTCCATTTAGGGGGAGTATCAACCAAGGGGGAGCATGAGCATTATTCCGCTTTGCCACTCTACTTTTTGTTTCGACAAAAAGGGGGAGAAATATATTGAACTTTCAATACTTAATATGATTTTCATAAATTAAGTAAAACAAGGTTAATATAAATTTTTTTAAGTCTTGAAAACCAAGATTTTGCATGTTACTTAAAAACAAAGTTTATGTTTTGTCATCAACAAAAAGGGGGAGATTGTTAATACAAATATCGCCTAAAAACGTTATTTATATTTTACGATCTTCGCTAAGTTTTGTTAACGACAAAATGTAAACCTTTGTTTCTAAGCAAAACATAATCTTACTTTTTAAGACTTGCATAAACTAGACTTTTGCTACATTTTACATTTCATAAAACACAACACAAGTTTATTTCTTAAATTAGAAATTGTCACATCACATTTATGGCAAGTTTTGTCACTATGTATTTATGGAAAGAAATGTGTTTGACTAACTTTGTTGTTGCTTGCAAGCTTTGTATTTGACTTGTTTTTAAGTGATGTGACATTGTTTGGTTGCTAGGATTTATGAGACAAGACCTTGTTTGGTTTGAAGAGTTATTGCATAAACCTACTGCAGACCCGGCGGTACCCTGGGGGTACACGGGCGGAACCCATCTGAGGGTTCCGCCTGATCCGCGAAGCATGCAGAATGTTGTGCTATAAATACCAAGCCATAACTTGATTTTTGGCTAACCTCTTGAGATCATATTTTACACACACACTCATCTTTTCTTCTAACCTCTTAACATTGTAAATGTGAAGTTTCCTTTTGTAGCAAAGAAGCTCACAAGGTCGTCAAAAGTTACAAGTTTCCAACACAACGTTGCAAGACTTGTTAGCTTAGTATTGTGTAAACTCTTGTTGTTTACACGTCAATTGTTTGTGTATATTCTGTAGTGAGTGGTTAGTATTTTAGTCCTCAAAATACAAAGAGTGTTGGGAGTTGTTGTACCCTAGTAAAAGAACTAAACGGGAGTGGTTGTGCCCTTGTAAAAGAACTCGACATCTAGCTTTGTGTCGGTAAAAGTATAAGCGACGTGTAAGGTTTTCTCCGCCGGTGAAAGGAGCTTGTTGACTAGTGAAAGAAACTCTCGAGTTGGATACTCGGGGCGTGGACGTAGGGCAAGGAAAAAGAGTCCTTGTAGCCGAACCACGATAAATACCCGTGTTGTGGTTTGATCGTTTCTTTCATTTACTTACATGTTATATATTGTGTTTGTGCATATATCTTTGATCAAACGGAAAGTTTCAAAGCCAACTTAACAAGTATAAAAAGATTTTAATCGGTAAACTATTCAACCCCCTTATAGTTTTCCACACATGTCATTGTTGCGTTGGCAGTGCCATCGGACAATTCTACTCTGAAACAGTAGCTGCATAAAAATTATAAGAATTATTGTTTAGCATAATCTGGTTATAATCGGGCAAATATCCGTCAAATTTGGACCTTACCTGTAAATTAAATCATCTTCAGATGCTGGCTGCTTGCATTGAGTATGTGGCCATCGTTAAGAGATTTTTAGCTTACAATCCAAGCATTTCTTAAAAAACCATGGTCTTTTTGTGTCTATTTTATCAATTGTGGCTTCAACAGTAAACCGGACTTTCTGTTTAATTAAAATCTGTGAGTGTTTCTTACGCTTTTATTTTGGAAAAGATGGTCTGAACATGTTAATTACCTGTTGGTTTTGCGGATTTTCTTTAGCCAAATCTGCAAGAGTAACCCGGTTCCTGTACTTCTCTTCCTGTGGATCCGCACATTTTTGGTATTAGATGTTTAGTATTGATGGCTGATCAAAAAATTCTTCATACCTGCATTGTTAATTGGTGCATCTTTAGTTTGTTATAAAATTTAAAGTATATACTTTCTGTCATAGTATTTTAACTTACACACTACATATGTCATGGTGTTCTGGTATGTTTGGATTGAAGTAGTATGATGTTGCAGTTGTCGCAGAAAGCTGTAGCCCTGTATTAGTGTAGCCGTATGTTAAGCGATAAAGCTAATGTGCATAATTATAACTGCAAGGTTATAAATTTACCTCCATAGTCTTTCACTAAGCATGAGCTAACTGCTATGATTGTTGGTTTTTCGGCTGAATCGTATTCTTGTTGCCTGAAATTATGAGCATCTTGGTTCCATAGAGTAAAGCGCACAGTACGGCCGCTGTTAAAATATGGAATTATTTGTAAGGCTTAATATAAATATTGACTTTTAGAGATAACTATTAGATACTGACTCTAAATTCTGGACACCAATGTCTCGCCAAACAGCTGAGTCTATCGTTGCTTTGAGCGATTTCTGTATTCCAGTTACATATTGGACGGAACCAATATAATCTGCAAATAATATGTAAAAGTTATGTATGTGTCATTTGCGTGAATTTTATGTGTGCGTGTATTATATACATGTTAGTAAACCTTCTTTAGCATCAATTTTTGAATATAGGTCTCGATACCTGCTGAAGTTGAAATAGTGGCTTGGGAAACCTGTGTCGGGTATCTCTTGAATATTTGTATACGTCCCAAAAGCCAATGAAAGTGAGTGGGGGACAACTTGCATCCATGTTTTCGCTGGCTGAAATCCAAATCCGGTTATCCTGTAAGTTTTATTTATTTGAAGCAGGGCATCAAATTTTCCTTTTTCACGTAAGTTGACATTTGCCTGTATAGCTCCTCCCTTCAAACAGCACAGAAACGCATAAATTTAATATACTATGTTATTTTTTAAGAGGCATTGTAGATTAATTTTGTTTACCTGCTTATCAATTAACATGCAACAGAATAGGACTGGTCTTGCTTGCTTGTTTGTTGGTGTCCATTTGCGATATACTTTTACACAGATAGCCTTACCAGTATCCGATTCTTTTAAATTGTCAAGAGTGATTGTTTCTGGCTGCGTAACTATCTCTTTTCCTGTAGAATGAGATGATGGAACAATGCTAGAGGTCTGTTCCATTTGTCTGGACCATTGAAAAAGTAAATAAGTAAAAGTAGATGTGCTTGACTGCACGCTTTAGGAACACAAAATACTCAGAATGCAATGATAAACGATTAAAATTATAACCGCAAGTAAGCATAGACCATATAGAAGCGCACAAATATACTACTATAGATATGTAGTTTTCGTACAAAGGTATATTGGAAAACTAAACACAAACATCAGAAACCTACGGAGCTGTAACCATTGCTAAGAAGTCTTTGTAGACAACATTTTTAGTTGTGTTTTTATCTTTTCCTGGTTGCTGTTTTATCAGCATTTTTAACCCTCCAGGGGATGTTGCTCTTGACAATGCAACATATAATTGGCCATGGCCAAATACAGGTTCGGGTAGGTATACGCCTATCTTGTTTAATGATTGGCCTTGGCTTTTGTTGATTGTCATTTCATAGCAAACTTTAACTGGGAACTGCTTTCTTTTAAAAATGAATGGTAGCGTGTCGTCTCTATTGATGAGCAAAATACGGGGCACGTAAACTATTTCAGACATTCTGGTTCCAGTCACAATCTTCGCTTGAATAAGCCTTGTAAATACTTGAGTAACAATCATCCGTGTACCGTTACATAATCCTCCACCTAGGTTTAAGTTTCGCAGTAGCATTATAGGTGCACCGATTTTAATTTTAAGTTCATGAGGAGGCATGCCTGAGAACAAAAGTGTGTTGAGGTATTCTTGAGGATATAAAAGCTCTGTTGCTCCTCCATCATTCATTTTCGATATAGCTTCGTCTACGCTTGCAAAAGTGTAAACATTTCCTTCTAACATATCCAGAACAGCGGAATTTATGGTATCTACGGTCTTGTTTTTTGGACAAACAATAGCTTTTTCTTGTAACAATGCTGCATTTGGCACTTGCAAAGTTTCCTCATCATATATAAAGCTGATCAGCTCTTGAACAGCATTGTCATGGTCGGGAATACAGTATCTATCTGGTATCTGTATCCATGCTGAATTTGCTGGGTCACTTTCATCTGCCTTGCCAATAGTACCATTACCAACCCCCAGTAACCATTTAGAAAATGCAGCAGTCGCTTCATATTCTTCGTTAGAGAGTCCTGTTCTTTGTAACCGCATATTTTGTTTAAGGCGAATGACTTTGAATGACGGCCATAAGTATGACAGTGTTATAGAAGAACCAATAATTTCTTCTTTTGGCGCGTTTTTCTTGACAGGGAGTGTCTGCCTGAAATCTCCGCCTAAAACAATTTTTTTTCCCAAACAAATCATCCGGTGTATTCATTATGTCTCGCAATGTGCGATCTAGTGCTTCAAAGCACCTACGATCGTTCATAGGAGCTTCGTCCCATATGATAAGGTCAGTTTGCTTCAGCAATTCTGCCACTTGTGTATTTTTTTTAATGCTGCAAACCGACTCTTCTGTTAAATCAAGAGGTATCTTGAATTTTGAATGTGCTATTTGTCCTGCTGGTAACAACAACGCAGCAATACCTGAAGAAGCAACCGCTAGGACAATATTTCCATTTGACCTTAGCGTAGAAATTATAGTCTTCCAAACAAAAGTTTTACCGGTCCCTCCATGACCATAAAGAAACAGAAGCTTTTGCTGATAGTTGTTGACTGCATGGATGACTTCATCAAAGATTGTTCGTTGTTCAGTGTTTAACTAAACAACTAATCTCTGACTTTCAGCTCTCAAGAGTTCACGGTTGTAGCATCTTTCTTGCATTACTGCTCTGTTATTCAACACTTGCAGTAAGTGAGGCGGAGGTAGATCAAAGCCAAAATCTTTTAGCGATTTTCCGTAGAAATTAAGAATTCCTTCTAGCTCAAACATTAGACCTCCTTCTAAGTCATCTGGATTGACATGAAGGTCTGGTATATGCAATACCTGTGAAAGTATAAGAGGAATGTCTTCTGACATAGAATCTGCATGCGACTGCAGCAATGCACTTGGGTTTGAAACTTCACAAAAAATGAGGATCTGGCAATAAAGGTTCCTCATTTCATTTGGAGTTGCTGAGAAGAAAGCTTCTTGTAAAGCAATATTCCATTCTTGATCACCACCTAATAACCCCATCGCTTCACACGCTGCTCTGTATGTATCATAGTAAACCTCATCAACTGTGCGAATATTGCGGAATGAAGAGCTGCCTTTTTGAAGGCAGAGTAAAATTCGCAGATAGAATGCGTCGCCAGAGCTAGGATGCACATACGTTAAACGGCCAATAGCTGAGACAACCAAGCGCTTTCTACGTTGCCAATATTTACCATCCGGATGCCACGTAAACTCTTTTGGAAAGTTTAAATATGTTAGATGACGACCATCTGTATTGAATTCATTGTATCTGAACCATTCAGTCAACGTAGTTCTTTTGTTCTGCTCATTATCGACAATTGTCTGCAATTGCTGTCGCGCTCTAAAAGTTACCCGTTGCATGTTTTCGAGGTGAACTGCAAGTATCTGGACCGGCAGATCCCTGCTATGGATGTTAAATCCAAGGATTCTCCAACATGCTTCATGTGGACCAATGTATCTTGAATCTTGGAAGTTGCTTATCTCATCAACATGCAATGTATTACGGCTTGTGCTTGCTTCTGAATCTCCAATCGATCTTGTAACGTGAGTGACTATTCGATCAGTGCCTTTAGAAATGTATTTGAAGAGATATTTTATAAGCATAGACCACTCACAGTATTCGACATTTATATGTGCATAGAACCGCAGTAACAAAGACCGGTTATATGGAACGACATAAGCGTTGTCAAGGCTGACATTCTTTTTCATTGTTGTTATGCCTGTATCTCTTCTGCGATAATGCACATACCCTTTAGGATCAATAAATGTTGCAGGACAAAAAGCCTTTGGAAAGTTCTTAGCGCATTGATCGCTGTTTCGCATACATGGAGCAGATGCATTGACTGGCCCACATGGGCCTTGCATCATAAATTCTGTAACTATTATGTAAAGCTCCTGATCATTTGATGGGTCTGGTAACTCTGCGGACACGTAGATATCAACATCCTCATGTGCTTGCACACGATGGCTTTCTTTGATCCACAGTAAGAGGTGACAATGAGGCAACCCTCTTTTTTGAAACTCAACCGTATATAAAACTGAAGATAAAAAAATATATATGTTAATAAATGTTGCCAAGCAATTGTATATGATATATAAGTAGATATAATCTGGACATTACCTGCTTCAACATTGCCAAAAGTCCGTGAATCTCGCAAGAAAGTGACTAAATCATGTATCTTTCTTTCAAAGACACGGTCTACAACGTCAGGTCTGTCTGCGACTGTCACGTGCGGGAAGTCTTGCATGTATTCTTCGATTTCAGGCCACTTTACATTGCACGTGAATGTGATAAAGAATGATGGGTTCCCGTAGACCCGTCATATAGCCAAAGCATCTAAATAATGACTATACATGTACCGGGGCCCCCCTGTAAAAGAGGATGGAAGTATCGTCCGCGCACCAACATCTGATCCATCTCTATCTCCGTGTGACAGAGCATCGTATAATCCCGCCATGTAATCATTGCGAATATCATTTTGGTGTTCGCTTATGTAATCAATCCTTGATTGTTCTATGCTGCAGTAAGCAGTAACAACATATTGTTGGAAAAGCCTGCCACTCCTTGTGAGCAACCTATACTGATCAATTCGATCGTGCAACTCATATGAATAGTATCTTAGCATTGTCATCTTTTTGGGTGCCTCGTCAGATGACTGACTGTTTAACAACAGACGGCCTACATGGTACCCATCTTCACCAAATAGAAAAATCAGGGGGAATTGCAACGACATGTAAGAAGCGTTGAGTTTGTTGACTCGTTTCAAACGTCGATCATGTTGTTCAATGACAACATCAAAATCAGTCTGCACCTCTGGCCCACCTTCAAAAACAATTGCGCCGATGGAATCACCGTCAGGCAGTTCATGTTGTCTTGAACCAACAACACCAAATAAACATACTTTAAATTGTGGGATATTTGCTTCTTCCATTTTATTCCTTGTTGTTCTAAACAGCTGCACTAACTCGTTATGCTCATCTAGAATACCAATCAAGCTTTCTACAATATCTGCACGTAGGCCGTGACCAGACCTCTGAAAGGTTTCTAAACGGTTTGCAACCTCGTTTTCTGTGTCATAAATATAAAGTTGGAGAAATTGTGGGTCTTCATTTTCTTCTGGCAACATGCTCCCGATTCGATGATAAATTTGGCCAGAAATTTTGAAAACATAAGGACCGCGTCCCACGTTTATAGAGGTGTCTATCTCTGCTCCTAACGATGTCATTGCAAACATCTGGTTGTATGTACGTATATTTTCCATAAAGTGACGATCTGTGAAGAGCTCATTTACATACGGTGGACATGGTTTTGGAGCGTCTAGCTTAACTTTTCCGCCATTGCAACATTTATGATATTCTGGACGCCTTCTACTGCTACCTACCTTTTCATCATACCAGAAGCGCGCCTTACAGTGATGGCACACTTGCTCGCATCGACCCATATGCACCTATGTATTTGGAGGGCCTGCGCGACATTGAGAAACACAACTTGTAAGAAAACAGGAACTTTAAATTCCGTACAGATATTTGACATTATATGCAGGCATTGTAGATGAAGATAGTAGCACACCTTGCCTACGTACTCTGGAACTATTTCTCAGGTTACGTCGCGCCTGGGTCCTGGTTAATGAAGGATGCACTGCACCTAGAAAAAGTTAAGCAGAGTGTGTTAAGCAATTACACAATAAGTAAAATATTAAACAGGCAATTCCATTTTTAAAATAAAGGAAAAAACCTTGATGGTGATGATGCGAATAATCTATAGGTGGATTTAAACGGACAGTAGGTGGCTGTGTAAGACGTTCCTGAGTAGTTTCGTTAGATGAGATGGTAGGCTGAGATATGCTGGCGTTATGTTCCATAAGATTCTCTGTATTTGTAGGAGGCTCCTGAGTAATTTCATTAGATGAAATGGTAGCCTGAGATACATTGGTGCTATGGTGCACATCAGTCTCTGTATTTGTACAGCCTGCATCGCATACGCAAATGTAACCATGAAAATAAACAACTGTTTAAAGTAAATAGAAGTGTTTAATTCAACTTCCCTAAGCACTGAAAATAAATGGGATAGCATACCTTCAACGGATATAGGAGTTTTCTTACGTGGCCGTCCTCGTTTTCGTTTGCCGGCTAACGAAAGGTGTACTGTACCTGCGAGAAAAAGAAATGGTAAGTAACACAGAAAAGGGTTAAAACAATTTTTTCGGCCCCCTCTCTTTTGCAAATAAAAGTAACATTTGAATGACAACAATGTCGCTTACTTTCATTGGATGGAGAGCACCCCTGCATCACATCTTCTATATTTGTAAAGTCTGTATTGCATAAGCAAATGTAAGCATCATACAAATAATCGTTTAAAGTAAACACAGGTGTTTGATTCCACCTTTTGCAGGGCTGAAAATAAACGGGACGACATACCTTTGACAAATATATCAGCTCTCGTACGTCGCCGGCCGCGGCTGCGACCTCCGGTTAATGAAAGCTGCACTAAACCTGTGGCAAAAACCTCGGTAACTACCGTTTTGTTATATGTAAATAGTAAAACTTGAATAGCAAGAATATTGCTTACCTGCACTGCGTGAAGAGCAGTCTGCACGCGAATTTGGTAAGGAATATTTGCACCCCCCTTTTTCAATTGGCAAAGAACCTGTATTTGTGGGGTGAGTTTCTTCTTCCAGTGTAGGTCCGTGTATCATTGCCTGGCCACCGCCATCTATTGTAGACATAGTTTCAGAACCTGCATGAAAGGCATATTGTTTGCTCAGAAAGCAACATAATAAATTAGGAAAAACTAAATTACCAAAAGAAACGGCAAATTACACAGTAGCTCCATAGCGCTAGCAATCTGTGAGGATAATGCACAGGCGCCTGGATAATGTAGTTGGTTGTTCTTTCATAGAAAGCTCATTTAGATATTTATTTTCTTCGTTTATACGAAAGGTAGGTTGCATAGAAGAAAGCCTTTGCATGTGAAAAGCGCGTTTGTTTCTGGAGATTCTCCCTTCGACAGTAGGATCATCTGAAAAAAAAAGCAACAAAAAACAAAGCGTATAAATGTTAACGAATTTTAATAAGATAAGTATTACATATAAACGAATGAATATAAGATAGCCGTTTCATACTTGTTAGTTGCGTAGCTGCAAGCCCTTGAATGTTTGTAATAGGCACCATGGTTTGAAGAGGCTGATGTAGTAACACACCACTTGTGTCACTGAATTCACTATTTACAACTAAAGTGCCCCTTTTCCTGCGTTTCTGTAAGTCGCTACCAGTACAAACATGGCTTGTGACATTGCGAGAAACGCAAGCGTCACCAGTAACCAAATCTAAATGCAGGCCAACAGCATCTGCATTGAACAAAGCGCTACCACTCCCTAGATCTACACTACAGGACCCCTGGTTCTGAGTGAAACTACAGATACTCGCACTCTCGATAGCAGCAGAAGGGTTAATTCTACGTATGGCCTTTTTTTTGGTCTTCATATTATGCAAATGTAACCCTAAATGATTGTACACAGGTATAAAGCAAAAAGACAACATAAAAATGTGCAGCAAAGTCAGAAGAGAACATCTCTGACCATCATACATGCATGAAGGTAAGACCATTATACAAATATCAAATGCACATGCATTTGTTAAAGATCTATTTTACAAATGCAAGGCTAACTCACTGCACACAGGTATAAGTAAAAAAAAAAAAAAGAAACTGAGAAGCAAACATCTGGCAGCATCATACATGCATCAAGGTAAGAGCATGACATAGAGATCAAATGCAGATGCAAAGCCACAAAGATGTTTACCACTGCACACATGCAAATCTACAAAGATTACAGAAAAATATGCATCATCAGCAGGGAAAAAATACATACCGTGTGTACACAACCTGCAGTTTTTGTTTAGGTCCAAATCTTGTTCCTCTGTTTTTTTTTTTTTTTTTTTTTTTTTTTTTTTTTTTTGTAAATTTTTTTCTGGTTTCTGTCTAAGATTTGGTGAGCAGCAGCTTTTGGTGAAAAAAAATATGGAATGGAACGTTCTCTTTGTACCTTATGCAAGGCACCACACGTGCAATCTTTAAAAACAAATATGATGCTTGTACTTTGTATAAACTTATGTCCATATATCTCTCAAAAAGTCATACCTAAACTTTAGATAAGGTCTTAGATCATTGACACGTATGTACGGAACATGTATATTTTTTTCCAATCGTATATTTGCACCGTATTTTTCTCATTAATTTTGCACACATTATTCACTTTACAAAGATACACATACGTATCTCCTTAAATTACCTCCACACACATATGGCATGCTATCAGGCCGAAAGACAGGCCCAACATAACAGGCTAACCACTGGCCCATGTAAAATGGCGGGAAAAAAAAACGGGGAACAGGACCAAATACGGCGTCGTTTGGTTTTTCATTTAAATAAACTTATAATTAGTGATTGTAAAGTTTAAAATTACGTAAAAGCTAAATGCTAACGCCAAAAGAGTTAGGATCAAATTACAAATAAAATTAAAATAAGAAGGGTGAGAAGAAATCACAACCGCATATTTCAAATGTACTTACAAAAATAAATGCCTTTAAATTTCTCATCCTCATTTGAAATGTGTTGCTGAAATTTATTCTCATTCTTCTTAAACAATATTATTATTATTTTACTGGATCTCTTCCCAACGCCAAAATGCTTCTTCAAATAGCGTTTGAAAAATAGCATTTTCAAAAAAGGCAAAACTTGCCAAACGTCCATTCAATTTTTAACCACTAAATGTTAAACGCTAACTGCTTTTAAAGCATCCTTGCCAAACATAAGAACTACTTAAGTATTACAATAGTGCGTGAAATGAACTCGTTTCTCCATTAGAGGTTCCTTAATGATCGACGCATACTCTATCAGTATTGTAATTTTCAAACTTAGTGTTACTAAACTCTTACTATTTCGACATGATCTTCCTTTTGTCGTGTGACATTCTAACTTTCTTATAAACTTTTGCGAACATTAATCGATTTTGACATAAACAATGGAACTTTTAGCTTTATAAACCTTTTGCTGTTTATATACAAGCTAATCAGAACTGGGCTTAATGATTTCTAAGTTAATTTGCATGATCACGACATCATTACATCAATATAAGAATAATGTGTAGGCCATTTTAGTGTTTCACATATCATGTCCTAATCATAAACCCTATCATTGGTTGAAAAAAGATTTTTTAAAAGCAATTTCTAAGACTGCCCGACAAGGGCGTGAGATTTACTTGGTGGCCGCCAAAGTTACTTAGTTACCCTTTGTCCACACCAATAGTGACTTAGTTACTTTAAAATATTTTGCAAACATAAGTTGATCTGATCACCAAGTTGTGTTCACCATTTATGGGCCCTATGTTTTTTCTTACGTTGTTTTTTATTTTGTTTGTGAGTGTGTGTGAGGTATTCAGTGGTGTATATTTTGTATAAAGTGTGTATTTTAATAAAACGTGAGTGTAAGATGATAATGTCCACAAAAAAGTGAGAAAGAGTGAGGAGAAGTGAGAGGAGAGAAAAAGCTGATGTGACGCTGATGTGTAAAATGAAAATGCTAAAAAACTAAATGACCATGGTCATTAGTCTAATAGCAAATTGATTTGGAAATTGTGGCTTCGAGTGTGGACACTCGGTTCTCTAACCATTGAGAGCGGAAAACCAAACCAAAACCAAAACTAAACACGGATCAAAATAGGAAAATGATTATGTGCGGTCCATTTTTCAGTTCGTGTTACAAAACACTATTTTGCGAGTCTGCTACCACTTAAAAGCAACTTAGCACCACTTAAAAGCAACTTAGCACCGATCTTCTGCTTTTTTAAAATAAAGTTATCATACTTATAACAAACTCGTGAATCACTTAAACTTAAACGTCTAAGCTCATTCCATGATCCACTTTTGAACTACAACACTAAACTGATAACACACATTATACGATTCACTCTAATTTCAGTCACTTAAACTATTTGACATGTCAGTCCCACATTCCCATCTTGACGTGATTTTTTGAACCTTCACACACTATACACTCTTGACTAACCATTGATGAATGGTTCCCTTAACCAAGCAACTAAAAAAACTTACTCGAAATTTCACTTATTAGATTTTATTGTGGAAGACATAATTTTTTTAAGAAAACGTCATGATTTATTCTCGAAAAAATATAGTTAATATATAAATTGAAAGGTCCGAATAATTCATAGTTTTTAGATCATGAATCAATTTATAACTTATTGAAAGGTCCGAATGATCCACAATTTTTAGATCATGAATCATTGTGGCGAATCTAGTGCAATGCCCCACTAATAAATGAGTAAATGAGTAACGTGTATAAAAATTAGGCCATTTGGTGTTTGATCAAGACAACATTACATCAAATAAAAGAGTAACGTGTATAAACATTAGGCCATTTAAGTGTTTGACATATCATGTCAGAATCATAACTCCTAATCAATGATCATTGGTTGAATTTACATTTTTTTTAAAACAAGTTACAATAACAAAGTGATTTGTGAAAATATTTATCAAGGATTTGCCTTAGCGCAGTTGGTATTGCAATGAAGATTCGAATCTTGGGTCAGGAGACCGGGGTTCGAATCCGAGCAGCGTCGGGGTTTAATCCGGCCGTTTCTCTGCAGGGTAAAATCTGTGTAGAGGCGGAACGGTTCCTCGCGACTCCGTAGAGCCACATTCCGTACACCAGCGTGGACCCGGTTAAGACAACATAGTCTGGTCGGAGTGGTGGTTAGGGCCCTAGTCTTCGGGGTGGTAAACCTAAGTTGGAAATTTACCGGTCAAAAAAAAAAATGATTTTGCTAACCAATGCTTATTGGGCAGAGGTTAAGATGTATTTAATGAACAAAAACTTTTTTTATTAGTCAAAAAAATGCATTAAATACACATTAAATGAACTTGTAAATTTTAAGCGCCCTTTAAGGGGTTGGCAACACATGCGGGGAGGTGCGCGGAGGGGTGGTTCCCGTGCGGGAATACCGTCGCCAGCCATGCGGTACCGCACGGGATCCTTCCCTCACAGTAAACTTTCACGCACGGGAAGGGGAGAAAAATTCGACCGTTGGGCACTTTTTTTGAACGTTGTGGGTTTATTTTCAATTGTTGCATCAATAAAAAGAAAAATATATATATATATGTATGTATTTGCAGGTGTGGTTGGAAAAGGAGCGGAGGAAGAAGACGACACAAAGGTTGGGTTTGGTTAATATTTGTTATGTAAACGTTTGGGGTACACTTTGTGGGTTTATTTTCAATTGTGTTTGGGCTACTAAAAACATTTGGGCTACACTTTTGACAGTGGTTAATATTTGTTATGTAAATGTTGTTGTTTCATTTTTTAATTTTCACATATTCTACAAAATAAAGTTTGTTAAAAAATAATAATAATAAATAAATAAAAAAAAAAGTGAGTGAAGGTTGAGTGGTGTGATGCCAACAAAAAATGGGTGAGTGAAGGAAAAAGTGAGAGAATGATGTGGCATAAGAGGATTGATTGTAAGTAAGTGAAGGGATTTGGAGTGAGGGGTGTGTTGCCAACCCCCTTAGCACAAACAATTTATGTGGTTACGAGTGTGCAAATTCGGTTCTAACTGTTCAGAACGGAAAAACAAACAATTACCGAGACTAAATGGAGACCAAAATGGGAAAATGACTATACACGATCCAGTTCTCGGTCCATACTATAAACAAAAAGCTCTCGGATCAATTTACTACAACTTATAACATATCTTTTACTTTTTTCCAGAATGAAATAATGTTGTACATATATTAAACGCTTGAATCACTAACACTCTCTTCGTGAGTTTTTGTTTAGAAAGAGAAAAAAAAAATCGTGTTTTCAAATATTTTGTATTATTCGAGGGAAGATAATGAGGTAAGCAAAATGAGCAATGATATATCCTTCTACTCAATGTGCCTACTTATCCTCCTACCAATGCAATCATTTGACATGTGTACACTAACCCTCTCTCTTAGTTTGATTCATTGATCTTTACTTTTGTCTCAATATCATGAGTAAGAGGACATGTAGAAACAAAAAGTAGGAAGAAATATCGTTCCACAAGCAAAATATATCAAATTTCTCCTCCTGGTTTTCTTTCCAAATTGTGAAACTTGTTAGACAGAAGATGGTTTGTATTTAAGGCATCATTTGTTTTTTTTAAGAAGTATTTTTTCTCTTTTTTCACTTCTTTTGTCTCTGCGAGCAGAGATTTAAGTATTCACTTTTCACCTCTTCAAAAAGTAGACATAAGCTTTCAATTCTTCAACACAAACCTTATCTATTTCTCTTTTATTCTTTTCTTTCAAAAACACAAAAACAAACGGTTTTCTTCCTTGCAGATGGAGATTTTATATGTACATCTTCTTCTGTAGACATAGTTTGCAGATGAAAATATAAAACTTTTGAAAAAATAAACGACACCTTAATTTGGTTCTTTTTTTTTTCTTTTTTTTTTTTTTCCTTTTTTTTTCAACTTGAAAACACATATTTTATTTATCCCTTTTGCTTTTCTCTCTTTTTTAACCTTTTCATTTATCCTCTTTCCGTTTTATACTCGAAAACATAGCATAAACTTGAAGTTTAAGCCTAATTCAACGTGCTAAACTGATAACTTATGATTTTTTTATGATTTTAGTCACTTAAACTTTTCGACACGCCAGTCCCACGGTCCCACCTCGACGCGATTTTCGAACCGTCACACACCCTACACTCTTGACTAACATCCAAACATCATGAATCATTGTGGCGAATCTAGTGAAATGCCCCACTAACAAATATTTTTAGGTTCCAAACATTCGGGTCAAAATGGGTCCATTCATACATTCACCTTAACCAATCAAACCACAATCAAACTAAATATGGGTACATATTACACACACTTTACACTTTTACCCTTTCCTTTATTTACATTAAAAATTAAACAAATAATAAATAAATAGATAAATACTTAGCTTAAAACTTATACTACCACAAATTATACTATCACATTACATTACATTTTTCTTTTTATTTATTTATATACTATTTTTAACCTACATTTTTGTGGGTGGTCTTCATCTATTAAATCTTGTAACTAATCAATTTCCCATTTTTAATAAAACCCTTATCTTAATTTTAAGTATAAACTATTTTCCCTTTTTTTTAATATTATTTTTAACCAAGTTTTAATTTTTATAAATTTTTAACTTTCAAGATTTACAAGAAAGTTTATAATTTCAAGATCTGAAGCTGCTGTATGCGGATCTAAGGTAATTTTTATTTAATTTTGTAATTAATTAATTAATTAATTAAATTGTGAATTAGGGTTTTTTAAATGCTTGATTTTGATGATTACTTTGATGATTATATTTGAAATTGGTTGAGGGCTTTTGATCAGATTAACTTGCTTGTTCATTTGCACTGTTCAATTTGAAATCTTGTTGACTATTTTTGAACTTTCTAAAAATAGAAAGTTTACTAATTTGGGGAAAATTAGTTGGATTATGGAGATTTTTAGTATAATGAATATGGGTTTTTGAGTTTATGTTCAGAACTTTAGATTAAGCATGAATTGGGTAATTATTTGTTATTATGTTTGTTTTTATGATGATGGTTTAACTTATGTAAAAAAAAACTGTTATTTTTGTGTAATGTGATCTTAATTTAGTAAGTTTGTAAATAGTTGGTGGAATTTGTATTTTTTAACAGTGTTGCGGATATGTAGATTTTGTAAAGGATCAAGATTTTTTTTAGAAAAAAGTTATGATGGAATCGAACATAGAAGAAGCGTTTAGAGCGAAAGAGCATGCAGAGAAGCTATTTTTGGTAAATGATTACATGGGTGCGAAGCAGTACGCCATAAAGGCTCAAGCTTTATGCCCGCAGCTCGAGGGTGTGTCTCAGATGGTGGCTACTTTTGAAATATACGCTGCTGCTCAGACGAAAATAAATGGTGAAATTGATTTGTATTCGGTTCTTGGATTAGGCCCGTCTGCAGAGAAATCCGTGTTGAAGAAACAATACAGAAAGATGGCCGTTCTTCTTCATCCCGATAAGAACAAGACATTGGGAGCTGATGAGGCGTTTAAGCTTGTATCAGAAGCGTGGAATGTGTTATCGGATAATACTAAAAGGAATAATTATGATGTTAGAAGAAATAAGCAGTTATCAGCATCAGTATCTCGACTTGATACTTTCTGGACTGTTTGCACTACTTGTCGTGTTCAGTATGAATATCTTAGAAAATACGTGAATAAAAGACTTTCGTGTAAGAATTGTCGTGGGGTTTTTGTGGCTGTTGAAACGGGATCAGCTCCTGTTACTTATTGTCCTTGGTCTTATACTGAGAATAATGGTTATGCAAACCATTCGTATAATACTAATGGCGCTACGTATATACCAAATTCATCAGTATGTTTCACAGGCAATGGGTCGTCTACTTATCCGCCTGCACACACATCCGAATATGGGAGCAATGCAACCTTCCAGTGGAACACTTCTACGGGTGCTTCTGATCATAGTGTTGTTCATAAGACGAATAAAAGACGACAATCCCATGTGGGTCCCGGTGAAATCAAGGTTGTTAAGCTTGGTAGGCCTCGGAAAAAGAGAAAGATTGAACCAGGAAATGGAACTCACCCCACAAATGGTGAAATGTTATTCAAAACCGAGCCTTATGTGGCAGCGTCTAATGGGCATATTGTCAACGAAACGTCTGTCAAGTGGTATCCTGCTCCACCTACTTTTGATACTAGGAAATTGTTAATTGACAAAGCAAGATCAGTCATTCGGGTTAAGTTAGAAGAAATAAAATTAGCTTCAAAAAACGAGAAAGCAATGAAAAAAATGGATCCGGTTCCGATAACCGTCCCAGACCCAGATTTCCATGATTTTGATAGGGATCGATTGGAGGAAGTATTTAAACCGAAGCAAATATGGGCTATCTATGATGAAGAAGACGGTATGCCTCGTTTATATTGTCTAATCCGTGAAGTTATATCTGTGAAGCCATTTCAGCTCTATATTAGTTACTTGAACTCAAAAACCGACACCGAGTTTGGTTGTGTAAAATGGATTGAATCGGGTTTTACTAAATCATGTGGAAACTTCCGGGTTTTCCATTCTGATATCGTTGACCAAGTCAACATCTTTTCTCATCTTTTGGGACGAGAAAAAGCTGGTAGAGGTGGTTGTGTTAAAATATACCCGAAAAGTGGTGATGTATGGGCAGTTTATCGAAACTGGTCAGTTAACTGGAACCGCAAGACACCAGAAGAAGTGAGGCATCAATATGAAATGGTTGAAATTCTTGAAGATTATTCTGAAGAGCTTGGAATACATGTAACTCCGTTGGTTAAGTTAAATGGTTATAAAACAGTTTATCAAAGGGACGAGAAAAAGAATGGGACTCGCTGGATCCCGAGAAGGGAAATGGTAAGATTTTCACATCAAGTTCCGTCTTGTCTACTTAAAGGTCAAGGACTTAACTTGCCTGATGGATGTTGGGATCTTGACCCTGCTGCAACCCCTGAAGAACTTCTTCAGGCTGCAGTGGATGAAGAAAAACCAGATCTTAATGTACAAACATAAACATGTAGTTGTGTGTGTGTGTAAGATTTTTAGATAAAAGGATCGTAAGATGATCCACGGCGAACTAAGCTCACATTTGTTTTTAGATGAGTTGCATTGCATGTTGGTTGGGCTAGTATTTGTACCATCATTAAATACTCTTTAAGAATGTTTTAACACTTAATTTATACATTAATGATAATTGTAGGATTTATGATGCTTGAACATTGTCGTTTTTATCTTCCGAGTCTTGGTATATGCAAAGTTCTTCATATAAACCAGACTGAATCTCCACGAAAGCATAAATTAGTGGCATCTTTTACACTTCAGTAAAATTCTCAACAATGAAGAGTAAACACATAAACCATGCAGGTTTTAACAAAGAATCAAAAACAAGTTACTGAATCATTTCATTCAAAACATACATAAAATATATGAAGCCCAGAGACTTCAAATGTTTTGACCAAGAAAAGTACAGTATTGTAATATTTTGGAACTCTAAACTTATTTTGTCATCTTGTTGGTGCATATGTTATGCCCCTACCCTCCTGCTGTTGTGGGGTTCATGTGTGCTCTTAAAGGTCATTGAGACCCATCAATAGCAGAGTCAGTAGGTAGACTGTACTTGTTTGTGAAGGCTGGTGTTTATTACTGTACTGTGCAGTTGTTGATGGTAGAGGATACTACTGTGGAAAAAAGTTGTTTCATTTGTCTTGGTCTAGTTTTTTTTTTTTTGAAAATTGACTTTTCATTAAACCACCAACAAAGGGCAAGCTATCACCAAGGCGGAAATAACAAACTGAAAAAAAAAAAAAAAAAAAAAAAAATTACATCAAATCAAACGTACACCACCTATCCCAATCCACTACCCCTTGTTTAAACCTATGTTTATACTACAAAAATCCCAAGGTCTTGATATCCGCTACCATCTCCACGACGTTAGGATCCTTATTCGAGAAATTTTTTTCATTCCTTGCTCTCCACATCCTCCAACACGCGATTATAATTATCCCATGTAGGACCATCTTCTTATTTCCGGACGCACCACAATGCTCGTGCATTTCCATCAAGTCGTGGACGTGAAAAAACGAACATCCCTGGAATCCTGCACCATCTAGATAACGCATTCCATATTCCGGTTGAAATACCACAACCTGTAAGAATATGTTCAATTGTTTCTTCATTGCTCTCGCACCAAGCACATGATTGATCACCCACCGGAATGTTTCTTCTCAACAATGCCATCTTAGGGGAAGACGATCTAAATAAGCACGCCACATGAATATGTTACACTTATTTGGAACCCACTTACTCCACCTAAAGCCAAACCTTCCAACACTAGACGGCGTCCCTCGCATCCAGTTCTTAACCGAAGCCACTGTGAAACCATCGGCCCTTCCATCACACCAAACCCACCCATCTTGTCTATCTACCAAATGAACCTCTTGCAATAACTCCTCCAAATTATGTTTACAATCCATCTCTTCTGAAGTAAACGAGCACGACTCCAATCCCAACAAAGAACCCGGACATTCCCTTCGAACTTTAGACGACCAGAAACAACAATCCGTTTGTTCTTTTCAAGAGAGAACAAACCCGGAAATGTATCCTTTAACGGTTCCGAACCCAACCACGTATCGAACCAAAAACGAATCTGCCCCCCGTTTCCAACTTTCCCCTTAATCATCATGTTAAACCCAACACCCTCTACCTTATATTTGTTCCAAAAAGTAACACAATTCTTCCACACCCCCAAAATTGTATTATAAACCGGCGCCACTCCCCAACCACGACTTGAACCGTGAATAAAAACAATCACTCTTCGCCACATCGCCTGCTGGTCATTAAGGAACCTCCATAACCATTTACCTATCAACACATTATTATTCAACTCTAATTTAGCTATTCCCAAACCTCCATCTCCTATATCTTTTGTAACAGTGTCCCACGCTACCCAACTTATCTTTTTAACTTCATCCGACCCACCCCACACAAACCGTCTCATTAATCTTTCCAAAATATTAATAACCTTCATAGGCGCCTTGAAAAGGGAAAAATAATATGTGGGCAAACTATCTAAAACCGATTTGATTAAAGTCAACCTACCGGTAATAGACAAAGTGTTCGCTTTCCATTTCGAGAGCCTCTTCTTGAACGTATTCACAACTGGATCCCAATTCGAAATTCTATTCATATTTTCCCCGACCTTGATGCCCAAGTACACAAACGAAATAGCTCCTGGTTTGCACCCCAAAGAATCGGCCTCGAACTTAATTTCTTCGTTATCCACACCAACACCAAACAATACCGATTTATGTAAGTTAATTTTCAATCCGGAACACAAATAGAAAATTCTGAGAATCCTTTTCATATTCACGAAATTGACAGTAGACCATTCCTCCATCAACATCGCGTCGTCTGCATATAACAGATGTGATAAAACCGGACCATCATTAGGCAGCCGTAAACCATCAAAAGCTCCTATGTCACACGCCTTTTTCATCAAACCCGAAAACGCCTCCATCAAAATAAGGAATAGAAAAGGCGATAACGGGTCTCCCTGACGAATACCTTTTTGGCATCCGAACTCGAAAGTTGGTGACCCATTCACCAAAACTGAAGATCTAGCCGACACCAAAATACCGCGAATCCACTCACAGTATAACGGAGGAAAATCCATTTGATTCAGAACCGATAATAAAAACTCCCAATTCACATTATCGTATGCTTTATCAAAGTCAATTTTGAACAAAAACATTTTTTTACCTCGCTTTTTTGCCCACGCAAGCACCTCATTTGTCATCAGAAGACCATCTAAAATATACCTCCCTGTCAAAAAAGCCAAACAACATTATTCATGACCATCTTCAGCCGATTCACCAACACTTTGGAGACCACCTTGCTAACACATCCTATGAGATTTATCGGTCTAAAATCCCCAAGAAGAGACGGATCACTCACCTTCGGAATCAACGTAATAAACGAAGACCCAACCCCCGTACTAAATCTCCCAACTCTGTGAAAATGTTGCATTATATCCAAGAAATCATTCTCAAACAAGTCCCAAAAAGTCCTGATAAACCGAAAGTTAAAACCGTCTGGCCCGGGCGCTTTATGTGCTCCACAATCAAAAACCGCATGTTTAACCTCTTGAGCCGAAAAACCAGTAATTAATCCTTCGGCATCCTGCTGAGTTAACTTCTTCAACCCATAACATAAGAGCTTGGGTCTACGCATCATATTCTCCTTGAACTTATCTCGAAAAAATCTAAGCACCTCCCGTTTAATAATTTGAGGCTTCGATTCCCAAACCCCATTGACCATCAAACCATGGAAATAATTAGCCGCCTTACGTTTATTAATACAACCGTGGAAGTACCTAGTGTTGTCATCCCCATGTAGCACCCAATTACTACGCGATTTCTGTTTCAAATCACGTTGGTAAAACGCTTCAAGCTCCCGTAGACGCTTTTTAATCTCTTCCAACGTCCACAACTCCTCCGAAATCTCCCTAATTTCCATTGCCTCGTCCAACTCTCTAAGCTCATGTACCAACATACTCTTTTCCTCCATTTCTTTTACTTTGCATTCAGAAGCCCAAGAAGAAATATTATAACGTAGCCATTTAAACTTCATCATCAATTTAGTATCCGGATTACCCATAAAAACTCCTGTTTCGATCGACTTTCTAACCATATCACCGAACTCCTCACGCCCAAGCCAAGAATTATAGAACCTAAACGGTTTAGGCCCAAAATTCCTAGACATCGTCTTCAAAACTAAAGGACTGTGATCCGATGTGTTCCTTTCAAGCGCTAAATACTCGGCACTCGGCCACTCCATGAAAAAATTCCAGTTAACGAAAATTCTATCAATACGACTCAATTTGTCCCCTGCCACAAAAGTATAGCGCCTCCCTTTCAGGGAGTATTCATGCAGATTCATATCATCAATGAACTCATTAAACTCATTAGCATTGGCCGGATTAAAAATAGAATTACGCCTATCACTTTCACACGTAACTGAGTTGAAATCCCCCGCTACCGTCCACATCCCCTCTCCGTCGCCAACTCATTAAACTTATTGTCTTGGTCTAGTTGGTTCTATAGATGTGAGTATTCAAAAGAATCTTGAGTTTAATTTGTTGGAAAAATTATTGATGATGATAGAACATTTATTTAGGTCATTATACAGAGTTAGTCGTTAACGAGCTTGATTTACCTCATGTGTTTGATTACCAATAAAATCTTTACATTTACCAAAAATGTGTGCCATTATCAAAGTCGACGGAAGAACATCTTCTTAGAAAGAAACAAAAGTTCAAGAGTAATATTGTAATTTCAATAGTTATAGTGATGTATGGATCATTATAACTTATAAGGTGGTAAGCACTGCATTTTTACTTCAGTGAAGTTTATTAGAAGTTGAAAATTGAATCAGTTTCACTTCAGTCGAGTTTATACAGTATCAAGCAAATGTTGGTCTAACGGTAATAGTTTGCAATTATTATAATTGAAATGTGAAAGGTCTAAAGTTCACTAACAACTTAGTGAAAACAACATGATATGACCACGCCAACCTAACAAGAAAACATATGGCTTTAGCTGGTTTGTGTGTGCAGATCCATGTGAATTAGTCAACTAAAAAGGTCGAAAGCCATTGTTACCCCCCCCAAAAAAAAAAAAAAAATGCTTGCTAAGTGGCCAAAATTGTTTAAGACAAATTATATTTTGTTGGTAGCTTAAATTGGATCCACATCACAATCAAAATGTCACAAAACTATACAAGCTAAAGAATCATTTCACAAATTACTGATTAGCGATTTACAGAATTCTGCTCCGGAAAACTTGTACAACACCTACGATGAATCTCACATTTTTTTCTCTTGTAACAATCTAATCTAACTCGTTTTTTGTACAATAAATCTAGAAACATGTACATTGGATATATACAACTCCCGTGTTACATCGTTCTTTCCCTCTTTCCCATCAAGTCATTACACGCACATATCTTGTATAGGATAGGACCAAAAACATCATGGTTTCAAGTGAAGTACCAAATTGGGTAAAAACAAACCGTTGAAGATGATGTTAATGGTGAAAGAGCCATATAGCTAAGCCCCTAACCACCTGTAGCCGCTCAACCAGATTCAAAAAAGCAAGCTGCAGCTGAGTAAAGTTGTTCCTCCTCAAACGGTTTCGAGACATAACCATCCATCCCACACTTCATGCATTCTTCATCCGTTGCTTGAATCACATCAGCTGTCATTGCTAAAATGGGTGTGTGCCAATAACCCACATCAGATTTAATATTTTCATTAAACTTATTCTCGAGGCCACGAATCTGTCTGGTAGCTTCAAACCTAATAAGTTATAATAAAAAATAAAAATAAAAGAACAGGATTAAAAACCGAAATTTATTTAGGAAACAAATGGAACTTTTTAAACAAACTGTAACCGTTTTGGAGATTACTTACCCATCCATTTCTGGCATTTGAAGATCCATGAAACAAGCATCAAAACAATGAGGCGGTCCAAGCTTGTCTAATGCAGCTTTCCCGCTATCTACACATGTAACAATAGCTCCATATTTCTTCAAGGCACCTTCTGCCACTCGTCTGTTTACAACATTATCATCCACCACCAATATTTTCTTGTCACGAAGCAAAGTTCCGAGAGTTGGTGCTTTTCTTGTCACTCGTGTCTTATCTTTGGTTATAAAAGTTTCTTGGAAACAAGAAATCAAGACGCTAAATCTAAGAGGCTTTACAAGAACATCACTCACCAAATTAACCGTTTTGAGCTCATTGTGTTTAGTTGGGTTTATAGATTTAGCCAGTAGAAATACTTTCGGTTTGAGTTCTTTTAGGGTATGAAAATCACAAACTTCTTCGTCTATGAGGATCATGTCAAAATGAGCTGAATCACTGCAAGATAACAAACCAATAATTATTCGTTAATGTACAAAAACAATTTTATAATAAAGTGTATTTGCATAAATAACAATTAGTTTTTCATTTGTTATGTATTAGTTATTGTACTTACTATTATACATTTGGGTCATTTGATAATCAAAAAACCATTAAACAACAGCTTCCCGGAAAATATGACTTATATAAAATATTAATTTTGCATATACAGATGTCAGATTTTATATATAATGCTAAAGTATTATTTAAAAACTCTAAGATTATGGGTTACAAATTGACCTAAATGGGACAAAAAACATTTCTAAGACTCAAATGTACAAATACGAAACACGCTGATTGAAGGGGACAAATGACTTGTATGTACAAAAAAAGTAGTACACTGGCTAAAAAAAAATATTACCTTGATGTCTTCAAACAAGATGCTATTTCCACAAAGATTCCCATTCTTTGAAGTTGGTATCTTGTAACTTCAGCTCGTATGCTTTTATGATCGACCACAAGTGCTTTTAAATTCCTAAATTCTGATACGGTCGGATAATACTGTTGCACAACTGTATCAACAGGAGTCGGTTCCTTTTTCATAAAAACCGTCGTAAATGAAAATGCACTTCCAATACCCGGTTCACTAACAAAACCAAACTCCCCATCCATCAAATCCACCAATCGTTTACTAATACTTAATCCAATTCCTGTCCCACCATAAGTTCGTGATGTGGAACTGTCAGCTTGCATGAATGGCATGAATATACGGCTTTGTGCATCTAGTGGAATTCCCACTCCCGTATCTTCAACAGTTACTAAAATCTTTATTCTTTTAGAATGAGTTATTGAATCGATAGCACTTAATTTTTCAAAATTTTGCCAACTTTTTCTCCTGTCGACAACTGGAAGGCCACTCAAAGTGTTGCTGAAACTTGTGTAACATTTTTTAAGTACTTCATCTTGACTATCGAGTGGACGTTTGACTTCATCAGCTAAATGAACGGATACAAATATGTGTCCTCTGTCGTGTGTGAACTGTAACAAAATAAGGCTTAAGTTGTAGAACAAAAGAAAAACAAGAAAAAAGTGTGCATAAATCTAGATAATGAGGCAGTGAGATGAGGACTAACTTTGAGTGAATTCGCAACAAGATTTGTAATTATTTGCCTAAATCTTCCAGGATCTCCAACAACAACTTCAGGAAGTTGATCAGAGACATAAACCGCCAACTGCTCACCCACAAGAATAAAAATATATTTTTGTTAGAAACGATATATATTGCCGACAAATAAAATAACAATCTTCGATTTAAGTACTTAAGCAGATAGGGAACTTAATACATAAGGATTTAATAGGTACAACAACAACAACAACAACAACAACAACATACCCAATCCCGCGAAGGCGAGGTATGGGGGAGGTAGAAATGTAGACAGGTCCTACCCCTACCCCAGGTAAAACCTGGGAGTAGAGAGACTGCTTCCAGGGAGACCTCCGGCACGTGCACCAGTGCGAGTGATAGAGAAACCAAAAAGATGCAAGTAGTAAAAGAGCAACAATTAAAAGCAAATAGAAGCAAGCAACCAACCAGCAAGGGGCCTAGTACAAAAGACAACAAATAAAACATGCAAACAAACAGAGCACCAAAACAACAAACAAACAACAAACCAGGGGCAAGACAAACAAAACATGCAAACAAAGCAAGAAGGGCAAAAGAAAGAGAGCAAAAGAAAAGCCAAAAACAAACACAACAAAGCAAGGATTTAATAGGTAAAATGACCAAAAACGAAACTGTTCAGAATTAATTTAAAAATTAGTTTTCTTGTAGCAGATATGAAACTGATTATCACAAAACCTATTTGACCTTACAAGCGAGGGCTGATACAACTGGTAAGAACCTAAACATATAATCTCGAGGTTGTAGGTTCGGCTCTTTTAAGTGTTCGATTTTTCTTTACCCAAAAAAAGCTATTTGACCTGACATAACTAAAAACTTAACTTCTACATCCTAACAGTAAAAACTGATTATTACAGCTTCAAGACACAAGACATATATTCCAATATCCAAAACTAATCACTCCGTATAGCGTCTTACCTCTATTCCTTTTTCTTGGGATTTGGTTGAAAATAATGATAAGACATTATCGAGAATAGTGCGCAGATCAAATGGGACAGCCTCAAGCTCAAGTCTTCCAGATTCAATTTTCGCTTGATCTAAAACCTCATTAATCAACTTTATTAAGTCTTTTCCACTAGCATGAGCAGTCTGTGCAAAATCCAATTGCTTCGCATTTAGATTTGTGTCCATCAGCATATGCAGCATGCCTGTTGTGCAAATTATAGTATATGTTGCACAATTTTTAGATAAAGAATCATACAAAAAAATAAATAAATAAATAAATAAATAAATAATACTCAAGGGATTTGTTAATTAGTAATTACCTAAAACACCATTCATAGGAGTCCTGATTTCATGTGACACCGTTGCAAGAAACTATGAAAGATAAAAATATGTAAACAGGATGAAATGTTTAATATTGCAACAAGATTGAAATATTTTAATATACTCACCTGTGATTTTGCAACATCTGCAGCTTCGGCGCGATGCTTAAGCTCCATCATCTCTTGGAAATCACGTTCAACTGTATTTATTCTATTTATAGCTGCATAGAAGATATGTCCAAGAAGCAAAACTATTGTAAGCGCTCCAGCTGATGCACATATTGCTGTCCAAGGTAGAGAAGGCTTATTCTTGAACCTGGAAAGAAATAAAATCCAATTATAATGGTAAAGATCCAAGTGTTCTGGTAATTTTAAGGGGCGTTCGGATATCCATATAAGATTATCTGATCGTTGCAACTTTTCAAGTTGTAATTATCAGTTTTTAGCATCCGTATAAAACAGGTTATCCATAAAACTGACTATTAAAGAATTATAAGAATTGCACATTTACCCTCTTTTTTAACCTAAATTTTATCGTTCAATATTTCAAAACCATTTTTTAATTGATAAACCATATGTCATATTCAAATTTTGAATGTCTCAACGGTATATAAGAATGTCTATTTTTAATTATCTTATTAATAAGTTTCTTAATTTATAAGAACTTACCAAACAACTCGTTATCTTGTTACTGTAACTTCAAACAGTTTTGAGTCAATAATTATTTAATATCACATATTCACATAATCAGTTTCGATATGAAGATCCAAACACCCTCTAAGTCTACAATGGTTTCAGAAATAACCTGCAATGCATTTCATGCTTCCGGGCAGGATCACCAAAGTCAAGGCTGCTAATATGCAGTAACCCTGTGTCAGTCTCGTTTGGACCATACATTCTAATTGCTGCAGAAATGTTTGTGGTGTCGTAAACATTCACAACAATGGTTTGTTTGCTAGCTAATTGGTGTAGAAGCTTATCGACTAGTGACGGGACATCATATGATGCACCAAGGTACCTGTTTTTAGAATAAAGATCCCAGTAAAAACAGTAGTCTGTCGATCTCAATGTTACTAAAAAGGGAAGATGGTAGCTAGTTGAACTTACCCCACAGTGGCATTAATTCTTTGCTCCGGTGTAGCCTCTTGAGACATGTGAGTATCATAGACAGCAAAGGTAAGTACAACACCCAAATGATTTGATTTCAATAGCTTGAAAGGAGATGTCAAAACCCCCTTTCCAGATGATCGCGCTCGTAAAATGTTTTCACGATCTTCCTAAAATGATGACCAAATAGAAACATGAGCTACCCTTATCATATAACGTGATAATTGCAAAGTAAGGTAACCAATTTTGGTCAAAACTATATCTTACCAACTTTTTTAGGCAAAAATAAAAGAATTTCCTAAGCTTTAAAAAGTTTCTTTGTTAGATAACCACTCAAATGATGGTGTGGCAGGTAAAGTGTCAATAACTTTTAACAACGAATCTTGGCGTGCCATCTGATAACCAATTATCTAAGGTAATTAACTTAAATTTAAAAGTTTACTACTGTTACGGGGTTTTTTGGCCTATAGTAGATCTATTATACACAGCAAAAAGCAGACCAAAGCCAGTGTATGCAATTAGCCCTGTAAAATAGCCTCACAAAAAATAGCAAGTTCTCTTGTAAAGGCCTGATATTCTGATAATAAACGACCACATATATATAAGTGAATTTAAAAGTTTTCATGAAGATATACCGTTCCGGACATCATATCGATAGACACAATATGAGCTACAGTTTCTTGAGACAAGATAACGGGAGCATATTCATCATGAATAGGTGACGGATCCAGCTTTTCAGGGTTACAATCTTGAGCCAATGTTTGATCTTCAGTTTCCATTTTCTTTATTGTAAATCCATGCTTTTTCTCAAAATTTTCCCTCTCTGAATGACGTACTCTCAAAGCATAGGCCACGCCACTGGTAAGTGGTCTTTCAAAAGATGTTCTCTCGGTATATTCGCCAAAAGTTTTCTATAAAATATAAGACGACATTGTTATTAGATTCTTGTTATTGTTAAAATTAAAAAAACTAGATTAACAATATAATGGAATGATAACTAAGAAATGTATGGAAAGATTACTTGATCGATAGCAGGAGGTTGTTTCCCGTGATAAAAAGTAGAAACAAGAATAGCTAATGCATGAACATGGTTCATGCTCACGTTGAACTGATCTTGCAGCATTCGTGCCCGTTCATCACACATGTTTGCTAGAGTTTCTGTTCTTCTAAAGTTAATCTCCGAATTAATGTACCAAAATATTGAAACTGATATAGCCACGCCAGCTAATACAAACAGAACAAGTAGCTTCTTCATCCACTTCCCAGCTCCCCTTGAAGAACCTTGTAATTCATCTTTCTTTTGATGAACTTTTCGTTTTTGACTCTTCCATAATGTTCTACTTAAACTACGAACACTGTATCCCAGTGCCATTATAACAATAGCCCACAACCATACCTGTACAAAACATAACGGAATATTACAAATACAGCATTGATCCCTCTATACAGATTGAAACTCAAAGAGTCTATAGTTTCCAAATATGGCACTTTGGTAACAACAAAGCTAGTTATCTGAAAGCCCTCAATATAAATTTCAAATTACTGGTCTAAGATTCTTTAAACACACATTTTAGTTACAGTAATAAAGTATCATGCTCCACATGATATTTTCATTTTTATGGCGGCATTAAGAAAGAACTATCTTTGCATCACATTATCGACTAGCTTAACAGGTGGATTGACCCCCACACTTTTCAGTAGATTCTCTTTAAATAGTTTATCTATAAAAAAATTACTTACATCAATAATGCAACTCTTTCAATAATTCAACTGTTCAAACAAAGACCATTTGAACAATTCCACTATTGGTTAAAATAAATTTTATTTTAACCAACACAAATTGAATTATTCACAATAAACAAAGTCTAAAAGTCAAGAATCCAAAGCAGTTTTGTGTTCATCTTGGAGCCCAAAAAGATTTGTGTGCATACATCAACCAATAAACAGTTAAAAACTTTATCTTCAACCCTAAATTCTGCAAAATTCTAAACCTCTCATGTTATCATGATGCTAAATAGTCTATAAAGTAGCAAAATTTATGAAAAAACTTTTTTGCACATAAATCAAACAGTAAAAACCAAAAAGATTTTACAGCAAACCTGATTAGACTCCAAAAATGAAGAAACCAGCTCATAAACATGGTATTTGCCAACATTAAAACCTTCAATCAAGAACCAAACAATCCCACTTGCAACAACAAAAAGCAGCATCTTTTCCAACTTCCAGCCACTATGACCCTTCTTCATATTGAAATTAGTCAACCATCTACCGTTGACCACACAATCTTTGCACTTCAAAGACATTATAGACACAACCCACTTGCATATCATCAAAAAGCACACACTTTATTAATCACAAGCTAATTTTGAACACAACCCACCTCAGAAATAGCTCAAAAACCACTAAAAGTGATAATACTATTTCATATAAACATGAAAACTAATTTTGAACCAAACCCAAATCAGAATTCCCTTAATAAGCTCTAAAAACCAATAAAAATGATAACTTTTTTTTATTAAAAAAGAATATGGTGAAATGGGGTTATGTAATTATCATATAAGAAGGTCTTTTAGTTTCTGTGAATCTAAAAGAATCATCAAGAACATACTTTTTTAACATACACACAGTGGAAGGTGTAAAAGTGTGTGTGAATAATGTACTTTATCAATGTGAGTTGATGAGAGAGAGAGAGAGAGAGAGAGAGAGAGAGAATATGTGTTTATGTTGTTGTTGGTTTTGATGTTGTGACTGGGAACATGATTATCTCATCATCTTGTGGATGAAAGCTAATAATATAAAGCAAACAAAAACACACATGTTTTTTTAATCATTGTTTTACTTTAATCAGTGTTGTTAATTAGTCACTGTCTTTGATACATTATTCTTTTGCAAGTCTTGCTAGGCCGGTGATCCTTTCACTTTTACATTCAAATTAGCTTTCTCTCTCCTATTACTCTCTTCGCAAAAGTCACATTCTCATAACCTTTCACCAAAATACGCATTTTATATAAGTATTCTTCACTAAATACCACACACAGTGTTGTAAATATCGGTCTTGGCAGCTGATATATCAGTGATATATCGCTTATCGGTGGTCGACCGATACGATATTTCACTTATCGGTCAAAAAAATCGGTTTGGTCAAAATCGGACCTTTGTCGACTCCACCTCCGGCGACTTTACCTCCGGCGACTTCAGATCTAAGCCAATTAAAGAGAAAATAAGTGGTGGTTGTGTTCAGAATGACGGTAAACGCCGGCGAATTGAAGGTCAACGCCGGCGAATTGATGGTCAACGCCGGAGAAGTGAGGCTGCAACTTTGTTTTAGGTGGCTGTATAAATGAGGGTGAAGCGAGGCTGCAAAGTGAGGGTGAAGGGTGGCTGCAACTTTGTTTTAGGTTTAGGGTTTAAATAAGTTTAGAATTTTTAACATTTAACCCCTTTATCTTTTACTATTTTACATTTAGTCTCTAAACTTTATAAATTATACTCAAAAAGTTTAAAATAAGTTTATGTATTTAAACATTTGACCCCCTCCATCTTTAATAGTTTACATTTAAGTCTTAAACTTATATATAAAAAATTTAGTTTTAGTTAAATGTGTGGTTATTGACTTATTTTGTTAGGATATTACTAGTATTTATTTTTTAAAAATAATTTTCTTTATAATTTATGATCTCCGATATATCACTGATATATCGCCGCCATATCGGTCTTGGCGCTTGGCGGTGGTCGACCGCCGAGGTACCGCCGAGCGATATTTACAACACTGACCACACATACACTCACAACTAAATAAAAAACAAAAAATCATCAAAGGTGACCTAGTCACCCTTCGGTGCACAAATCAAAGGTCATAGGGTGTGGCTATAGTGGTGTTCACTCGTGAGGTGAGGGCTCACCTCTCCTCTCTCACCACCACTATACCCAGCTAGGGGTGTCATAAAAGCCTACCCGACCTAAACCTGACTCGAACCTGAACCCGAATATAGTTATTCGGGTCGGGTCAATCAAGTTCAAATTTATATTCAGGTCAACCCGAATTGACCCGAGTTCTAAACAAGGGCGGGTTCAAGTTTAATATATGTATCTTACTCGGGTTTGGGTTAACCCGAGTAACCCGAGTTTGATTTTTTTTTTTCTTTCTAATTTTTATGTATTTCAAGTTTGAACACCAAAATTGTATCATTTTTTAACGGCCTACACCCGAGCCCGAGTTAACCCGACTCGAATTGACTCGACCAGAGTTACCCAAGTTCTAAATAAGGTCGGGTTCAGGTATGTTTTTTTTTTTAGCCGTGAGCCCGTGACCCGAATTGACCTGACCCGATTGACCCGAACCCAACCGGGTCAACCCAAATAACACCCCTATACCCAGCCTTAGATGTTATTAGCGTCAAATGGTGTTAAAGCATGAAATCGGGTGGAAGTGCTTTTGAAAAAAAAAAGTATGCGGCTAATAAATCGCCGTATAAGCGCTAATCAACCACTAACTTTTTTTATTTATACAAATCAGTCAATGATCAATTGTAGTCGACAGTGGTCAAACTTACTATAAACACGCGAATCTTGCCAGAAATACCATAAACACACCAGAAACTTGTTTTAATAACTAATAATTGATGTTTATATCTATTACAATTTGTTGGTATAAGGCAAATCTTGTCATAAATACCAAAAACACACCGCCTCACCGGAAGTACCCAAAACTAGCTGGAAATACCAATAACTCCCTCGAAATGTCAATCCAATTAATCATTGATAAAACCCTCCTAGACCGACAAGCTACAAGACGGTTGACCAATCGACTATTGATTCACGATTTTTGCAACCTTGCTTTTCGAACCAACCCCCAACACATCACCACTTTCTTTGCAGCGAACCCAAAATTAGATTTCTTTGTGTTTTATGTGGGTATATGTCTGTTAGAAATGTTTTTAATTAAAAAAAAAAAAAAAAAAAATTAACGATGACAGATAAAATGTGATTAAATTTTTAGATAAATAAAATGGAGAGAAATATATAAATGGTGACGTGAAAATGATGTGACTAAGGAAAACTCATTACCATATATAGTACTTTACTCTAAAATTGTTTGTAGCTTTGGTACCTAACCACTCGCAAAACATAAATTGTAATATAACCAAGTGCGGTTATTGTTACAAAGGTATTTGTTCACGCGTTAAAGAATAAAAATGAAGTTACAAATGCAAACAAGTGTGTTTAATGATACATATTATTTGGTTATACTTATCAACAAAGGCGAAGCTATGAGGATAACAAAGAGAGCTTTGGCTCTCCTAATTTTTTTTAGTTTATAGTATATTTATATTAGTACTGGATTTATTTAATAAACTTAATTTTTTTACCATAAGCTATAGTTTGGCCCTCCCAATTTTTAAGAGTTACGTCATTGGCCCTCTTAGAAAACTTGATCAAGCTCCGTCAATCAGAAGCGGAGACGGGGGGGCAAGATGGGCATGTGCCCCATAGCGAAAAGAGTTGTAATCTAAATTTTATAGAATATATTTCTATTTTTGTGCTTTGCCCTTCTAACAAATTGTTTTGTAGTGTAGTTTTAAAAAATTATCAAAGTTTGTCACATCGATCATAACTTTCTTGCTTCGCCCGCGCCTCCAATGCATCATTCATAGTTTGAAGTGTTTGTTTTGGTTCAAGCTCCTTTGTATGAACGTACTTCTACTCATCACATATTTTGTCATATTAGTCAACGTTTTCAACATCTCACATTTTTTTCTGTTACATGTACTATTGAAGTCAAAGCAAAAAAGTCAACGTTTTAGATACAACACGTGACCTGCACGTGTTGTAACCAATCCAAACTACTTTTCCCACCATTTCTCATTTGTATAAAGATTACTCTGTTTTGTTGTAAAAGGCATTCATTGATGTAAATAATTTCTCCTTTCTGTAAACAAATCTCAATAAAAAATAACAAATCATTTCACTGTTCAATTTCAGATTGTCTTCTTCATTTAGCAATCTCAGTTGATTAGTGAGCCCTATCTCCAATCTATTAATAGGATTCAGATAGTGGGTGTTACAACTGGTATCAAGAGCCCTTTCTTGGCACCATTATTTTTCAAGAAGTGTTTCATTGACATTTCTTGATATTCCGTTATCTTCTCCGGCGTAATTCCGGCAAGAAAACAAGATTGCGGTCAAGAAATCAGCCACCACTGATTTCACTGTTCTGATTACAATTGGTTAGTGTCAATCCACTGTACGGCCACAAGATAAGCCGAAATTCTCGTTAAATTTTCTTATCTTGAACAAGCTGGCAAGCAGCAGTGGGATTTAGTAACCCAGAACAGCACCAGTTTTGATTATCCCAATTGGTCAGTGATTAATCATTGTTTCAGTGATTAGTCATTGTTGATGAGTGGTAATAATACTGGTACAATGGTGGACACAAGAACTACATCTAGAGGTCAAGAACCAACAATGGAGTCTCTTCAAAACACAATTCTAGAAATACAAAGGATGATGGAGAATATGAATAATGAGATCATAAGATTGAGATCTGGTGAAGGAAGTAGCAATGGTCCTCAAATTCATGGTGGTTCACATGGAAATACCAATGGGGGACAGTATGGAAGGTTGACTAAAGTGGAATTTCCAAGATTTGATGGTACTGATGTGGAAGGGTGGTTATACAGGACTAATAAGTTCTTTGAGATGGATCATATTGAAAATGATGATCAAAAGATACATTTGGTGTCTATGCATGTGTTTAGTTCAGCTTTGAATTGGCATAAACAGTTTATGCAAAGATTTGGTGAAGTGATGACTTGGGGGGTGTATGAGACTCATGTTAAGAGGAGATTTGTATCAATTTTTGAAGATTCAATAATGGAATTGAAGAATCTCAAACAAACCACCATTGTACAGGTATATCAAGACTCTTTTGAATCTTTATTGACTAAAGTTGAATTGCCTGAAAAGTACACTATTAGTCTATTCATTGGAGGTTTAAAAGAGGAAATTACATATGCTGTAAGAATGTTTCAACCAGCAACATTGATTGATGCACTTTGTTTGTCTAAGTTGCAAGAAGCAAATAATTATGTGTCAAGAAGTAGATCTGCACCATTGGGAGGTTGTGAATTGGTTTTGGGAGTTCAATGGTTGTCTACTTTGGGCACCATTAGTTGGAACTTTCAAGACTTAACAATGAAATTCATGTATGATGGCAAAAAGGTTCTGTTAAGGGGTACAAATCAATCAGAATTAGCCTGGATGAGTGGTAAACAAATGTCAAAGTTTGCTGGTCAACAAGATAACCCTTACCTAGCCACAATGTTAGTTGGTCCCTCAGCCTCTTTCATGTTGATGCAATGTAAGAATGACCAAAAGGAATTGGAAAATGTGGAGTTGCAAGCTGTGCTACCAGAGTTTGGAGATGTGTTTGATATGTCATCAACATTACCACCACAAAGAAGCTTTGATCATAAAATTCCTTTGGATAATAAAGAAGCCACTATCAACATCAGACCCTATAGGTATCCTCCAGCTCAGAAGGATGTGATTGAAGAAATGATCAAAGAATTATTGGATTCAGGGGCGATAAGGCCTAGTAATAGTCCATTTTCTTCTCCTATAGTCATGGTTAAGAAAAAAGATGGCTCATGGAGAATGTGCATAGACTATAGACAACTAAAAAAGCTCACAGTGAAAGATAAGTTCCCAATTCCTGGCATAGAGGAGCTTATTGATGAGCTGCAAGGTGCTCAAGTGTTTTCTAAACTTGATCTCAGGTCTGGATATCATCAGATAAGAATGCATGAGGCAGATGTGTATAAGACAGCTTTCAAGTCCCATGATGGTCATTATGAGTTTGTGGTTATGCCTTTTGGACTCACTAATGCACCATCAACCTTTCAAGCTTTGATGAATTCAGTTTTTAAGTTTTTCCTGAGAAAGTTTGTTTTAGTGTTCTTTGATGACATATTGGTATACAGCTCTTCTATTTCAGAACATGTGCAACATTTGAGGTTGGTATTACAAGTAATGAGAGCCAATTCTCTGTATACAAAGAAGAGTAAGTGTGTTTTTGGAACAGATAAAGTTGAGTATTTGGGGCATCTAATCTCTGGTCAAGGTGTAGCTACTGATCCTCAAAAGATTCAGGCAATGCAACAGTGGCCTGTTCCTACAAATATTAAACAATTGAGAGGTTTTCTTGGGTTGACAGGGTACTATAGAAGATTTATCAGAGGCTATGCAAGTATAAGTCAACCATTGACTGCATTACTTAAGAAAAATGCTTTTCAATGGTCACCACAAGCTCAAAAAGCCTTTGAGGAATTACAAGTAGCCATGGTTAATTCTCCTGTATTAGCATTACCAAATTTTGATGAGGAGTTTGTTATAGAAATAGATGCTTCAGGATTTGGCATTGGAGTTGTGTTACAACAAAGGGTCATCCAATAACTTTTCTTAGTAAAACTTTAGCTCCAAAACTGTTGACATAAATAATGTCTTAAAACATTGTTAGCGTATTAACAATGTCTCTATGTTTTGATAATTACAAAGCATATACTCATTAATCTAAAACTTATGACGTAAACAAGTTTTTAGTGCTTAATATTTGTCTTTGCTTCCATATCACTTAAGGTATGAATAAACAAAGGGTTTATTACATTTCATGATCAAAGGAAATTTTTTAATCAGTAGAATTTTTATAAAATGTATTAAACATCTTATATCTTTTACAAAATTACTTTTGGAATTAAAAGAATATGTTTAATTCATTATAAATATATGATTTCAAATTTCCAACCAAAAATGGCAAATTCTATCCAGAAAAATATTCCCCACTAAAAGACAAGAAAAACCAACGTTCTGAAGGGGCGGCCCCCTTAATTCCTTAAGCGGCCCCCTTAATCATTAAGGGGACCGGCCACTAATTAAGGGGACCGGCCACTCTCCAGAACAGTATTTTTCTCCCCTATAAATACTGGTTCACTCCTAAGAATTTTCTCACCTTTTGCACTTCTAAACTTTCTGATCTAGATCCATATTTCTATTCTCTTATCCTTTGATCTTAAGTGTATAATTCTTTGTTTCAAAGTGATCCAAACTTCATCCTCTCAAGTGCAAGAGAAGAATACTTCTATCCCCCAAGACAAGAAGTATTACAACTTGTTGTGATCTCCACATCCAAGTTGTTGGTGCATCATCAAAGATCATTTACATTATTCTTTGTGAAGATTGTTGTGAATATTTGATTGTAGATAGTTGTGCTAGATATATAGATTGTGTGATTAGTTAGTAGCTTGGTGTGAAGAAGAAAAGTTAGGAACTAGATTGGTGTGAAGAAGATAGGTGTAGAGTAGTTAGTTGTGAAGTAGATTGATTTGAAGAAATTGTGTAGAAGTTGTGACTTAGGTGTGACGAAGTTGTGGTGTGAAAATTGGTGTGTAAATTGGTGTGTACGGTTTTCTCCGCCATAAGGGAGCTTATTGATATAGTGAAGAAAACTCTCGAGTTAGGTGCTCGGGGAGTGGAGTAGGGCAAGGAAGATGTCCTTGTAGCCGAACCACTATAAATCTCTTGTCTCGCGGTTTGATCTTTCCATCTCTTACTTATTTCATTACTTACCATTGTTATATATTGTGTATTGTTAGTTGTTTATATTGTACAAGACTTGAGATCACATATTATCGAATCTAAGTTTTTAAAAGCTAAGAAAACACTAAAACTATCTTTTATAACGAATTAAAAAAGACGTAAAACTATTCAACCCCCTTCTAGTTTTCCACAATTGGTATCAGAGAGCCACGTCTAGTAAGACTTTTAAAATATATTGTATTTTAAAACTTGTAACGATCTATGGAATCTGAAAAATATTTAGAAGGGCAATCTATGCAAAGACCACCACTATTTGAAAGGATGGATTTTTATATTGGAAAAATAGATTCGAAACGTATGTGAAATCAAAAGATCTTGATCTTTGGCATATTATTACCTTTGGTGATTTTTCCCCTATTCAATATAATGTTGAAACTAAAATGAATGAAATTGTATCTTTCGAAGAACAAAATGATGATTTGAAAAAGAAATTAGCAAAAAATAATGAGGCTAAAATGGTTATTTATAATGCGTTACCACGCAAAGAGTATGAAAGAAATTTTATGTGTAAAACCGCCAAAGAAATTTGGGACTCTTTACTAATCACTCACCAAGGTAATAGTCAAGTCAAAGATAATAAAATAGATCTTCTTGTACAACAATATGAACAATTTACGATTCCGGAAGAGGAATCAATTGATAATGCTTTTGCTAAGTTTAACACTATTATCACAAGTTTAAAAGCACTTGATGAGACATTTTCTAGTAAAAATTGTGTTAGGAAATTTCTTAGGGCATTGCATCCAAAATGGCGAGCTAAGGTCACTGCAATTGAAGAATCAAAGAACTTGATTACGTTATCACTAGATGAACTAATTGGCAACTTGAAGGTTCATGAAGAAATCATAAGAAGAGATTCGGAAGCGGTCAAAGTCAAGAAATAACAAACCAAATCCATTGCTCTAAAAGCCAAAAAGGAACCTAGTGATGATGATGATTCAAGTGACGAAAGTGAAGACGAAGAATATGCAATGGGCGTAAGAGAATTCAAGAAATTCTTCAAGAGACGAGGAAGATTCACTAGATCATCACGAGACGAAAGAAAAGCGTTCCAAAGAAATAGAAGTGAAAACTACGGGAAAAGAAAGTGCTTTAGATGTGGAAGTCCAAATCATCTCATTGGTGAATGCCTAAAGCCACCAGGTTATGAAAATCAAGGCACTTTTGTTAGTGGAACATGGAGTGATAGTGACAAAGAAGAAGTTGAAAAGCCAAGAGACGAAAAGTGTTTTATGGCAAAAGAAACCGACGAAATATGTTTAGGAATTGACTTGGAACCTGACGAATGGATCAAAGATAGCGGATGTTCGAGGCACATGACGGGGAACCGCAAGCTATTCTCTACATACAAGGCATACAATGGAGGTAACGTTATTTTCGGTAGTGACTTACGTGGAAAAATCATTGGCAAAGGTACGATTTCTCAAGACTCACTTACTATTGAAAATGTAGAGCATGTAGATAAATTAACATATAACTTGCTTAGTGTAGGACAAATATGTGATAATAAATGTAGAGTCACATTTACCGAAGAGGATAGCGAAATAGTTAAGAATGGAAAAATTATAGGTAGAGGAATTAGGAAAGGTGGCATATATGTTATGAAACTAGGAAACAAACCTGAGGATAGGATATGCCTAACGACCCTAGATGAAAACTCTACATTGTGGCATAGGAGATTAGGACATGCTAACATGCAACAAATACAATCTTTGGCCTCTAAGGAATTAGTTAGAAATTTGCCTAATCTAAAATATGACAAACATTTTTGTGATGCATGTAAAATTGGAAAACAAGCTCATGCTAGTCACAAAGCTAAGAATATAGTATCCACTACTAGGTGCCTAGAATTATTACATATGGATCTTTTTGGTCCATCTGCTGTGCGGAGCTATGGAGGAAACAAATATACCTTAGTAATAGTAGATGACTACTCACGATACACGTGGACTAGCTTTTTAAGTGACAAAACCCAAGCCTTTGAAAAATTTGAAATAGTTAGTAAAATGATTCAAAATAAATTAGGATGCTCAATAGTTGCCATTAGGACGGACCATGGTAAGGAATTTGATAACGAAGTACAATTCGGAAAATATTGTGAGTTAAATGGAATATCTCACAATTTCTCCGCTCCTCGTACTCCTCAATCAAATGGCGTAGTAGAAAGAAAAAATAGGTCACTACAAGAAATGAGTAGAACTATGTTAAATGAACAATCCATCCCACAAAAATTTTGGTGTCACGCCGTAGATACATCAACTTATATTTTAAATAGGGTATCAATTAGAAGAATTATATGAAAAACTCCTTATGAGTTATTAAGAGGTAGAAAACCAAACTTAAGCTACTTTAGGGTATTTGGAAGTAAATGTTATATTTTAAACACTAAGGATTACCTCACTAAGTTTGATCCTAAATCATATGAAGGAATATTTTTAGGATACTCACAAAATAGCAAAGCATATATAATACTTAACAAACACTCCATGAAAGTAGAGGAATCACTAAATGTAACATTTGATGAAACACCACCACCTCCTAAAACATTACCCTTAGAAGATGATGATTTAGTCGAAGATGAAGCTATTGAGGTTAGTAAAACAAAACCCATATGAAATGATAATGAAGACATTCACTTAGAAAATAACGAAACTGTTAATATTAAAGAATCTAGATCACATCCATTAGATAATATAATAGGACATATTAACCAAAGAACCCTTAGGTCACAAGCCCAAGACAAAAACAATTTCTTTTGTTTCCTCTCAGCAATAGAACCTAAGAACATTAGTGAGGCTTTAAAGGATGAAAGTTGGGTTATAGCTATGCAAGAAGAATTAAATCAATTTAAGGCAAATGATGTTTGGGAATTAGTCCCAAATCCAAAGAATATGACTATCATAGGAACCAAATGGGTATATAGGAATAAGTTAGACGAGAATGGAATAGTTACTAGGAATAAAGCTAGGTTAGTTGCCCAAGGTTATAATCAACAAGAAGGAATTGATTATGATGAAACTTATGCCCCCGTAGCTAGACTAGAATCAATTAGGATATTACTTGCCTATGCTTGCGCCCTAGATTTTAAGTTATTCCAAATAGACGTGAAAAGTGCATTCCTTAACGGTTTTATCAATGAGGAGGTATATGTGGCACAACCTCCAGGATTCATTGACTTCGCAAAACCTGATTATGTTTATAAGTTAAAGAAAGCATTGTATGGACTAAAACAAGCTCCCAAAGCTTGGTATGATTGATTAAAAGCTTTTCTTATTAAACATGATTATTCCATGGGAATGGTAGATAACACTCTTTTCACTAAAAGGAAAGACCCAAATCTCATCATTGTCCAAATATATGTTGATGACATTATATTTGGATCGACTTGTCAAGACATGTGTGATGAATTTGCCAAAATCATGCATGATGAGTTTGAGATGAGTATGATGGGTGAACTTAACTTCTTCCTAGGATTACAAATAAAACAATTAGAAGATGGAATATTTTTTAACCAATCTAAGTACATTAAGGAAATGCTTAAAAAATTTGGCCTAGAAGACTCAAAACCCATAAAAACCCCCATGTCTACGGAAGTAAAGCTCACAAAGGACGATGAAGGTGAGTCCGTAGATAACACCAAGTATAGAGGAATGACAGATAGTTTACTATACTTGACTGCAAGTAGACCCGACATCATGTTTAGTGTCTGCCTTTGTGCCCGTTTTCAAGAGGATCCCAAAACCTCTCACCTAGAAGCGGTTAAGCGTATCTTTCGATACGTTAAAGGCACTATACACTTAGGATTATGGTATCCTAAGGGATCCGGCATAGAAACCATCGTCTATGCGGATTCGGATCATGCGAGAGACTACGTAGATAGAAAGAGCACTAGCGGTATTTGCACGTTTATGGGATGTTGTCTAACATCTTGGTTTTCGAAGAAGCAAACCGCTCTTGCTATTTCTACCACCGAAGCCGAATATGTAAGCGCTGGAAAGGCATGTCAACAAGCACTATGGATGAAACAAGCTCTCGTAGACTATGGCATTAGGTTAGAAAATGTCCCCATTATGTGCGATAACAAAGGTGCGATAGATTTAAGTAAAAATCCGGTGCAACACTCTAGGACTAAACACATAGAAATACGTCACCATTTTCTTAGGGATAATGTACAAAAAGGAAATATATCTATAGAAAAGGTTGCATCGGAAGACAACATTGCGGATATATTCACAAAACCCCTTAAGCGTGAATTATTCAACCACTTGCGTTTAGAATTAGGAATGATGGAACAAGTTGACTAAATTATATTGAATTAATACAAATTTATACTTACATAAAATTTATTTTTCTTCCATTTCATCTTTTCTGAGTCTAGGAATCTATTTCGCACAAAACTAAAGATTGAAAAAATTTATTTTCTTTGCATAAACCTTTTTGTAAAATTCAATCAATTTTCTCTAAAAATTATTCTCACAATCTAGGAATCACTTGAAGATCATTTTCCTTGCATTGTTAACTAATTCTAAAAACATTGTCTTTCAAAATCATGCATAAAATCTCACATAAATTGTCAAGGTATATAATCTAATATATGTCTTTGACATTCATGATCGAGCAAAAATTGAATCAATGAGATCATTTGGATTGTTTCTTAGGATCGTTTTTTCTTTTTGCATCTAGGAGTCGAAACAATCACAACTCCACATTTGTTGCATATAGACACTCACTAGGACAAATTCACTAATAATGGTGTCATCTTGATCCATCACTAGCTTTTCACTCACTAATTGCCTTTGCCTTTAATCTAAGATAGGTGCCTTAGAAAGTTTAAGTGATCTTGCCCTTACTTACCTCCCCTTGCTTATTATGTGTTGATTAATTGCTCTTTTGCCTATGTATTATTGCATGCATGCTATATCTTGATTAGATTAGATTCTATATTGCCTAAGGGAATTGAACTTGCTTGAACTCTAATCCAAACACACAACCTTTCTGCAAATTTTCTGCCAAAAACCCAATTCTGGCAACCTGGAAATCACCAGATGGGCGGCCCCCTTAATTTTGTAAGGCGGCCCCCTTAATCATTAAGAGGACCGCCCCCTAATTAAGGGGACCGGCCATCCGATGGTCAGGTTTACAGAATCTTTTCTGCTTTTTAGCCCATTTCAACCTACATTTCCCAATTTTCACCAACACATTTTGTCCTAATCTCCCAAACAAACTTTATCCATCCATAAACACACAAATCTTACACTATAAATACCCCCAATCCTCAAAACTCTTCACTCATCCCTTCATGGCTTCTCCAAACAAACCCAAACCAAAAGCCTCAAGGCTTGCAAGAATGACGGAAAAACCCGTTTGGCGAAGAAAAAGCCCTCGAAACAAATCCATCATAACAAATGAAGTTGGAAGTCACTCAACACCACCAACCACTTACTTCCCAAACTTTCCACCAAATTCACAAGGACATTCATTTGATCCTCTTTACAAACAATACAACATTGGCCAAACATCTTCCTTCATGCCAAACCACTCATCTCATCCTCCAATCACTTGTAATGATCCATACAAGTTTGATCAACCATCCCACTACAACTCCAACTACACAAACCAAATTCATCCATATCAACACAATGACTTTCTCCGCATTACCACGAAAAAGCAAAAGTTCCGTGATGAAATATCACAGATCCATGATCTTTGTGATCTCAATGCCATTCATCTTGCACAACGCAACAAAGGGCAACCTCCATCATCACCCTACACTCATTATTGCCTTTGTTGCATCTTTCTTCAAAAACAAATCCTTTACTTGAGCGAAGATATTTCTTGGATTGAATATCTTCTCACTCGACCTCATCCCATTCCACCCTTAACACGATATAATATCGTAAGGGCCACCTCTTCCGCTCCATACCCCACTCCATATCCTTCTCCATCTAACAACTAAGCTTTATGCTTATGTTGTCCTTCAAGCAAATAAAACAATCAACCATGAGTTGCAAGCAAGTCCAAGTGCTCTTTTAGGCAATATAGGACTATGTCTTTTCTTTTGTTTTATTATGATTAATATTCCTTATGCATATTAAATGTTGTAATGCTTTCTATGATGCTTGAATGAATCTATTTTTTTTTTTTTTTTTGCTTTGCATGCATATGTGCCTTGTTCTCTTATAATATTTTGAGTAGCCAAGATTTCCATAGCTCATTCCCTTGGTGTTCTCAAATGAGGGGGAGCATTAATCTTTTTAATTTTACAAAAAGGGGGAGAAGAGAATGTTAAACTCTAAATTCTTGTCTAAAAATTAATTTTTAGACCTAACGAGTTTAAGGTTTTGTAATCATCAAAAAGGGGGAGATTGTTGACATAAATAATGTTTTAAAACATTGTTAGCATATTAACAATGTCTCTATGTTTTGATAATTACAAAGCATAAACTCATTAATCTAAAACTTATGACGTAAACAAGTTTTTAGTGCTTAATATTTGTCTTTGCTTCCATATCACTTAAGGTATGAATAAACAAAGGGTTTATTACATTTCATGATCAAAGGAAATTTTTCTAATCAGTAGAATTTTTATAAAATGTCTTAAACATCTTATATCTTTTACAAAATTACTTTTGGAATTAAAAGAATATGTTTAATTCATTATAAATATATGATTTCAAATTTCCAACAAAAAATGGCAAATTCTATCCAGAAAAATATTCCCCACTAAAAGACAAGAAAAACCAACGTTCTGAAGGGGCGGCCCCCTTAATTCCTTAGGCGGCCCCCTTAATCATTAAGGGGATCGGCCACTAATTAAGAGGACCGGCCACGCTCCAGAACAGTATTTTTCTCCCCTATAAATACTGGTTCACTCCTCAGAATTTTCTCACCTTTTGCACTTTTAAACTTTCTGATCTAGATCCATATTTCTATTCTCTTATCCTTTGATCATAAGTGTATAATTCTTTGTTTCAAAGTGATCCAAACTTCATCCTCTCAAGTGCAAGAGAAGAATACTTCTATCCCCCAAGACAAGAAGTATTACAACTTGTTGTGATCTCCACATCCAAGTTGTTGGTGCATCATCAAAGATCATTTACATTATTCTTTGTGAAGATTGTTGTGAATATTTGATTGTAGATAGTTGTGCTAGATATATAGATTGTGTGATTAGTTAGTAGCTTGGTGTGAAGAAGAAAAGTTAGGAACTATATTGGTGTGAAGAAGATAGGTGTGGAGTAGTTAGTTGTGAAGTAGATTGATTTGAAGAAGTTGTGACTTAGGTGTGACGAAGTTGTGGTGTGAAAATTGGTGTGTAAATTGGTGTGTACGGTTTTCTCCGCCATAAGGGAGCTTGTTGATATAGTGAAGAAAACTCTCGAGTTAGGTGCTCGAGGAGTGGAGTAGGGCAAGGAAGGTGTCCTTGTAGCCGAACCACTATAAATCTCTTGTCTCGCGGTTCGATCTTTCCATCTCTTACTTATTTCATTACTTACCATTGTTATATATTGTGTATTGTTAGTTGTTTATATTGTACAAGACTTGAGATCACATATTATCGAATCTAAGTTTTTAAAAGCTAAGAAAACACTAAAACTATCTTTTATAACGAATTAAAAAAGACGTAAAACTATTCAACCCCCCTTCTAGTTTTCCACAAAAACATCAATCCTTGTCCACTTATGAGAAAGAATTGTTAGCAGTGGTGTTGGCTTTGCAAAAGTGGAGAGGATATTTGTTGGACAGACATTTCAAAATTAAAACTGATCACTTCAGTTGGAAGTATGTGTTGGATCAAAGAATTACTACTCCATTTCAATCAAAGTGGTTACCAAAGCTACTTGGATTTGATTATGAAATTGAATACAAGAAGGGAAAAGACAATGTTGCTGCAGATGCACTCTCCAGGGTTGAAAGACAAGCAGAATTGTTTAGCCTTTTGACTGGTGGTGCAACAAATGAGCTTATGGAAGCAGTAATTGAAACTTAGACCAGTGATCCTGTTTTGCAGAAGGTGGTACAAGGCTTGCAAAAAGGTACTTTGATAAATAGCAAATATGTATGGCACAATGGTCAATTGAAAAGGAAAGACAAATGGGTGGTAGGCCAGAATGAAGATTTAAGAAAGAAATTGGTGGCTCATTTTCATGGTTCTGCTATAGGAGGACATTCAGGGGTGTTTGGAATAACAAAAAGGCTTACTACTTACTTTTATTGGAAAGGTTTGAGAAAAATGGTCAAACATTGGGTGAGAAAATGTGATGTTTGCCAGAGGAATAAGTCAGACCTCTCTGCATATCCAGGTTTGCCTCAACCTTTACCAATTCCTGAGCAAATTTGGCAAGATATTTCTATGGATTTTGTGGAAGCTTTACATGTATCACAAGGAAAGAGTGCAGTTTTAGTGGTGGTGGATAGGTTGTCCAAGCAAGCCCATTTTTTACCACTGTCACATCCCTATACTGCACCACGAGTTGCACAAGTGTTTGTGTATAACATTTACAAGTTACATGGGCTACCTAAAACCATTGTCAGTGATAGAGATAAGATTTTCATGAGTCTATTTTGGAAGTCATTGTTTGAGAAATTACAAGTTCAGTTGAAATTTTCATCAGCATACCATCCTCAAACGGATGGTCAAACTGAAATTGTGAACAAATGCTTGGAAGGTTATTTGAGGTGCATGACTGGTGAAAAGCCAAAGGATTGGGTTAAGTGGCTGCCATTAGCTGAATATTGGTATAACACCAATTTCCATTCTTCAACAAACACCCCTCCTTTTGAGGTAGTGTATGGACAACCACCTCCATTACACATTCCTTATGTAGCTAAAGATAGTCCAGTAGAAGCTATTGACAGGACTCTACAAGCCAGGGAGGATACCATTAAGCTACTCAAGTTCAACCTAAAGAAAGCTCAGGATAGAATGAAAAGTCAAACTGACAGAAAGAGATCTGAAAGAGAATTTGAGGTTGGAGCATGGGTTTATTTGAAGCTTCAACCATATAGGCAAACAACTCTCAGACAAGGGAAACAAAACAAGCTGTCTCCAAAGTTCTTTGGCCCTTTCCAAGTGATTCAAAAGATAGGCCAGGTTGCCTATAAGCTCCAGTTACCTACATCTGCACAAGTGCATCCTGTTTTTCATGTTTCACAACTGAAGTTATGCCATTCTGAAGCTGTTAGTATGGGAGACTTTCCTCAGTGTGATCCAGAAGTTTTATTAGCTGCTATTCCTATCAAGTTACTGGATAGAAGAATGGTGAAACAAGGCAATAGAGCAGCAGTGTATGGCTTGATTCAATGGAGCAATGGAACAGAAGATGATGCAACATGGGAATCATTAGCAGACATCACCAAACGATTTCCAGCTTTTATCTTAGATCCTTGAGGTCAAGGATTTTCTCAAGGAGGAAGGATTGTTACATGTACTATTGAAGTCAAAGCAAAAAAGTCAACATTTTAGATACAACACGTGACCTGCACGTGTTGTAACCAACCCAAACTACTTTTCCCGCCATTTCTCATTTGTATAAAGATTACTCTGTTTTGTTGTAAAAGGCATTCATTGATGTAAACAATTTCTCCTTTCTGTAAACAAATCTCAATAACAAATAACAAATCATTTCACTGTTCAATTTCAGATTGTCTTCTTCATTTAGCAATCTCAGTTGATTAATGAGCCCTATCTCCAATCTATTAATAGGATTCAGATAGTGGGTGTTACATTTTCTTCATTTTCAAAAAACATGGTTATACTTTTAGAGCATTGCTATATCTATTTACATGATATATTTGTTCATCTTCCTACTCACACAATTATACAACATGTGTTATGCATTATTTTTTACTCTAAAAAAACTTGTAAGCACATGTTCTAGGAAGAAATATAATTTTCCGTACTTTTATGAGCAGCTTTCTTCTTTTTATACGGCATCACTTTAAACGATAAATGATGTATAAAAACCGGCATGAGTTAACCACACCCTTTATAGAGAGGGTTTGTAAATAATTGGACGCATCTCCCGGTTGTACGGTATGCATCACAGGTTGCACGGTTTGACTAAAAACATATGATGTGACACCATAGAGAGGGTTAGGATAACACATCCCTAAAAACCCGTCTACAATCTGCAAGTATTTGCTGTCACAAGAGGGATGAGAGTCAGTAAAGAATAAACCAAAACTATGAAAGAAAGAAAGCGGCATGTGACTGATGAGAAAACAACAAGTAGAGTTATCATATCAAGAAGTTGAGTGACGGAGAGTGGTTACAATCTATTCTTTTAATATTGAAAAAGCTTATAGGCATTTAATGGGAATAGAGCCTAATTCTAGCATATGACCTACGTACTTTTAATAGATTTGCTTTACTATTTTCTTTAAATTTGTTTTTTTTCTCCAATTCATAAAGTTTTAAATGCGTGTATTCGAAAAAATGGTGTTTGTTTAAGTTTTGTTTTTTGGACTTAAAAGTTGATTAAGCTCCTGAGTCATTGCTTAGTGTTAGGATTAATTTATGATAATCGGATGATACATAAAGATGTTTTGAGTAACATGTGTTGGTAAGATGCCAAAACTATATAATCATAAGTACATGTATGCCCAAGTAAGCTACAAGACCCTCCTTTATATATAAGATCAAAAACCGAAAGCTTATAAATTTATCTGGACACTATAAGATCGTAAGTTCGTAAGTCCACTAAACAAACACTATTGTATGTCTGTTAACCTCACTCGCTTTGCAATGAAGTTGTAGCTATCAAGGCCAACATCGAAAGTATTCATCTCTTTCTCGAGTAGTTAAGCATTATGTAGTTTCAGTTTATACAAATGCTGAGTAAGATGAAGCTTCAAATGATATGATCATTTGATGTAGCTACAAATGTCGACAAGCCTTCAACTTCTTTTGAAGTTTCAACAAGTTTATTCGTTAAAAAGATAAAGTTTAAGGGTTACGTTTGAGTTACTAATTGCCTACTTCCATCGTGGCCTCCGGATTAAAATTTTTAGTCATATAAATTTTTGACTTAGAAGGACACTAAATATATTAACAAACCATGTGGGTACCATTAGTTAATTAAACATATAAATGTGGGTTACAGAGTGTTTTTTAATCATGTAGCTAGTAACAAACTCACTAAGGATATAATGGGTTAGTAGACTGAGCAAATTTATCCGAAAAATGATCCAAACCAACAAATAGATCGAAATCTGATAGAATAGACCTAACCTTCTTCGGTTCGATTTCGGTTTTGTATACTTATTACGGTTTTTGTCAGTTTCGATTCGGTTTTTTTGGTTCGAAACCCGAAAATTGACCTGAACCGAGTTATTTGGTTCAGTTTCAGTTTTGATATCTATTTCTCGATTCGGTTTTCAGTTTGAGTTTTTTCCTTTTTCAGTATTTGGGTCGAGTCGAGTTTGGCCCAACGCTCACCCCTATGCGTTAGTATCAAATCAATTGAAATGTGACAATTTTCTTTTCACGTTTTCTTGGTTTCAGTTTTTGTTCTCTCTGAAGTCTGAAACCCCTCATAATAGGCTAGAATAAATTATCAAAAGATTGTTTTTATTAACAGAGCTGAATGCAATAAAAGAAATTGTATATATTTTGTATTTTAAGACTTCTTGGCACCATTGGACCAATAATTGGAGTGACGTCAAAAGACAAATATATCCTTCAATCTTGCCGGAGAAAATAGAACAAGCTAGGAGGTATTGAGATTCCGGTAAGGAAATGGGTGGGTCCCATTGACAGCAAGATCTAACCAAGATAGATGGACACATCAACATCGTAAGTAGGTTCCACTGCTGACCTTAATACATTTGGTTTTAACTAATTAACTGGAAGGTAGGCCCATGACTTGTTATTATATACTAATATGACAAAATAATGTACATGCTATAGGCTGCACCATTCGACAGAGAAACATATGGTTCTAAAAGCGCGTCATGCTGCGCTAAAGCGTAAAGTGTGATCTTCACTTTACGAAATAGACCAAGATGTTGATTTTAGATGTGACGTAAGATGAGGCGGGAAAATAAGCGATAAGGCGCGTTAAAACATGAGGCGTGACGAGTTTTTTTCATTCAACTACGATAAAAAATAAAAAAATAAAAAATATTACATGTAAGGATATTTTCTTAACTATATTCATTATGTACGACGTTTTTTGTAAACTTGATACATATGAAATAACATATAAATATACAACCATTTTTATATTTTGTGTCGCTTTATTTCACGCTTTAAAAATGCAAAATCTTTGTCTTAGCCGCTAAGACAGTAAGACGTGAGACTTCTAGAAATTACTTGCAATATATGTAACTAATAGTCATATGTTATTGGTAAGGGTTATAAAGATGAGACTCCGTTAAAGAGTTTGCTTTTCTTTGGATTTGTAATCGTCGGGAAAAAAGTGTGTATAGCCGGATAGATTGGCTAAAATACCCTACTGATAGGATATAATTTTCTATCTTCTAGCTAGTTTTTGTTTATTTATATTAATGGCAACCATTGAAAAGAAAAAAGGTCATTATGTGTCATCACTATTGTGACAGTACTTATATGTATATTTTTAAAACTTTTTTAGGTACGTCCAAAATTTCATACAAGCAACTTTTAAACAAATTAGAAAGACATGTATTTCTTTTAATATATAACGAACTAACTAAACAAGACATTTATTTATGTGTCAAAAAATTTAGAACCATGTTCATTTTTAAAAAATCAAGATTTTAAGGAAAATTTGCACTCTGCTTCAAATGTCCATAGGGATTCCGTGAACCCGGAAACCTCTAGGTCCAAACCTGAATATGAGCAAATGGTATGGGTTTAAAGATAAATAAAAGAGCAAATTCTCAAATGATGCAAAAAACTTCTAGCTTTTCCAAAATCATGCAAAAAATAAGTGTCTTTCCCAAAAGAGTCATGTGCGATTGTGCGAATGTGCGATTCCACCAGAAACTTGACACGTGTCCATCCCAAAGGTACAGAACCAATCATTTGCAGGTCCACACGATTTCAAATATACCCCACGTGCTGTTTGACTTCTTATTACAAATGTGCGATTTTTAATGTGCGATTTTCGGCTAATGTGCGAAAGTTATTAAAAAAGTAACCTTGGAAAAGAAACAATATGTACCTTTTCAGGAATAAAATCCCACTTAGATCTTCCGAAGTACAAATTATATTAATATTAAAAGACTAAAAAAATACCATAACTTATTTTCGATTAAAACAAAAAGAAAAAAGAAAGACCGATCATTTCCTCAACCAAATCTCACACTCACATTACAAGATCATTTGATCATGCTAACATGAAATTATGCGATCTGATGCTGTAAAATCATAAGGTTTTACCGGCTCTGTGTTTCGATTATTGGTTGTGCAATGGCTCCTACTAGACTCCACGTAAGTTCCATAGTGAATCGATTATTTTATTAGGGTTTACTTCATTTTAGTCATCGCTATATTTAACAATGATCTGCTTAAAAGTAAGCACATAAGCAGTTTATTGAATAGGGTATATAAGCAGATTATGTATTAGGTCTTATATTGATTGAAATGTATGTTGATAAGCACATATGGGTTTTTTATTGATTAGGGTTTGGATTCAATGATATGTAGGTTAAAAAGCACATAAGTGGTTTGATTGATCAGGTTTTCTATAAGGAGTTATAGTGTAATGGAGGTTAAACTTAATTGATCTTGTAAAACTGCTTAAAAATAAGCACACAAACTGTTTTAGGGTTTGGATTCAATGATATGTAGGTTAAAAAGCACATAAGTGGTTTGATTGATCAGGTTTTCTATAAGGAGTTATAGTGTAATGGAGGTTAAACTTAATTGATCTTGTAAAACTGCTTAAAAATAAGCACACAAACTGTTTTAGGGTTTAGATTCAATGATATGTAGGTTAAAAAGCACATAAGTGGTTTGATTGATTTGGTTTTCTATAAGGAGTTATAGTGTAATGGAGGTTAAACTTAATTGATCTTGTAAAACTGCTTAAAAATAAGCACACAAACGGTTTTATGGTTTGGATTCAATGATATGTAGGTTAAAAAGCACATAAGTGGTTTTATTGATCAGTTTTTCGATAAGGATTTATAGTGTAATGGAGGTTAAACTTAATTGAGCATGTAAAACTGCGTAAAAATAAGCACATAAGTGGTTTTATTTTAAAGGTTTTGGATAAGGAGTTATATTGTAAAATTGCTTAATTTATTTTGTAAAATTGCTTAAAAATAAGCACATAAACTCTTTTAGGTTTGGATTCAATGATATGTAGGTTAATGAGCACATAAGTGGTTTTATTTTAATGGAGGGTAAACTATATTGTTTAAGCACATAAATTGTTTTAAGCGCATAAACTTTTTTAGTATTGTGTTCGTTATGAGCTTATATGATCTGTTGTGTTAATACAACCTCAGGTGTGCTTATATATCAGTTTTGTTTATTGAGCTTATATATCAGTTGTGTTCGTTATGAGTTTATTTTGTTTATTGAGCTTATATATCAGTTTTGTTAATACAACCTCATGTGTGCTTATATACATTTCTATTGTTTATTTTGTTTATTTAGGTTGCTAATGCGAGGGTAAACATTAGAAGTAAGTTATACTTACTTACAAAGATTCGTGAACGTCTATTGGATAGAGGGGAAAGTTCTTATAATATGTTTAAAGATAGTGTCTTTGGTCGATGGCTAGAAATAAGAACTGAAGATCATGATAACCACCTGTTGAATTTCATTCTTTCTCATCAAAGGAATGTTACTGATGCAACTTATGGTACCCCATTTATATTTGATATTGGCAAACACACCATACAGATGGGGAGGAAAGAATTCTGTCTTATAACAGGTTTTCGATTTGGGAAAATCTCATTAGATCATTTGGTGGGTGTTAAGTCTCGATTTATGAAGCGTGTGTTCTCCGGTCTTAAGTGTTTGAAGGGGGAAAATCTGATAGAGATGCTTGAGAGTAAAGATTTTGAGCACATACCGGGCGAGGATGCTTTGCATGTATGCCTTCTATTAGCGGCTGATTATGTTTTTATGGGTCAAGAAACAAGGCATGTGATGGTGAGTGAGATTGTGGTTCTGGTAGACGACTTGGCTGCATGGAATGCTTTCCCGTGGGGGGAGCATATGTGGCAAGAATTTCACGATAGGATTTTCATGTTGGTCTCTTAAAAAAGAAATGAATATATGGAAGGTTATGCAAGGAAAGGGGCGGCATACCAGGCAGTATATAACTTATACGGATTTGCTTTCGCGTTGAAGGTTAGTCTACTTTCGTAGTTACTTATTATGTATATGTGTCATTGAGACCTTATACGGATTTGCTTTCGCGCTGAAGGTTAGTATACTCTCGTAATTATTTATTGCTAACTCGATGCTTCTTCACATTACAGATTTTTGTCCTTGAAACCTTTCCTAATTCAAAGCTATGGTGGGACAAAGATGAGGAGGCTCTTCCACGGGGGGTTGCTTGGGGTGATGTGACTGTGTTTAACAAATTAGCTTATGAGAAACTTTTTTATGTCCCAACACCAGTTCAATCCATCATTCCAACAGCTTCCGAGAAGGCATCAGACTGGTTTATATCAAGTTTAGAATTTATTGACAAAGCAGGTGGATCAAATTCAAGTTCATACAAACCAGTTAAACGGGATAAGATTAAGTCTATGGTTTGTCGAAAAGGATTCCGCAAGGAGGTACGTATCCGTACTGAGGTGCATACGAGAGTTGTGGAAGAAACTTATTCTGATGACGCTGATTCTAGTGATGTGGAGGTGGATGAATGCACTAGGCGCATGACCAAGAAGCAGCTTATGAAGAGGATGGTTGAGGTGGAAGGTCGTTTAGCTGCAATAGAGCAATTAGTGAAACAAGGTAAGGTTACCACTGATGCTATGGAACCAGATGTCAACCATCCTCCTAAAGAGGCCGTTGGTGAGTCAAAGATTGTGATTGAATTGCGTTCCGATGTTGAGAATCCAAACACTAATGACAATGCTGTCGATGTTGAAAAATCAAAGGTGAGTGTTGTTTATTAGTATAGTTATTGTTGTTAAGATATCCATTTATTTATTTATTTACATTTTTTAAATTCATCTGTTTAGGAACCTATTGAAGAGGATGCTTACAAATCTGTTAAAGATAATGATGTCGGTGTCAAAGATGCAAAGGTGTGTGTTTTAGTAAATATTTGTTTAGATATATGATCTGTTTATTTATGTATTTACATTTTTTTTTCTTTTAAGGAACCTATTGAATTGGAAGCTTACAAATCTGTTAAAGATGATGATGTCTTCAAAGGTGTGTGTTTTAGTAAATACTTGTTTAGATATATGATCTGTTTATTTATGTATTTACACCTCTTTTTTTTTTTTTTTTTTTTTTTTTTTTTTTTTTTTCTTTTAAGGAACCTATGGAAGAGGATGCTTACAATGCTGTCAAGGATGATGATGTCGTTGTCGAAGATTTGAAGGTGTGTTTTAAAGACCATATGGAGGTTTATTTATGTGCTTTAAGTTTTACCAATTTGGAGGTTTAGTTTACTGATAATAATTTTGTATTAAGTTTCAGGATTCGGCAAATGATTTGATGGATTTTCCTACCTTTTTCACTCTTCCTGAGGATATGGTATGAAATTTTCATACCTAATCAATCTTGATGTTGAAAAAAAAGTATCATACATAATCCTATAAACATTTGTGTTGGAAATTTACTGATTACTTTGACTTAATTGTATCTCAGTTTCAGGATACCAATTGTTTTGATGATCAAATTGGTGTCACACATGATGACAATGAACTGGTATGCAAATTGGTGTCACCCATTCGGGATAACTCAGGGAGTAATGTGGTATGCAAATCTCATGTCTTGAGTTATATAATATTGTCCCATTGTTATCCTGAAAATTTTAGAAATTCCCATTTTTCGGATTTATTTATTTAGTACAAACCCAACACCTTTTATTTACTTAGTTATTTAGTGTATATTTTATTAGCTCTCTAATGTCGTCGAATCTACTTAATTAATAAGTATGTTCATGACATTTTATTTGAGCAATAAAAATGATAGTAAGAACATGTTTTCTAAGGACTTAAAGCTCAATTATAGCGGAAGATCTATCTAACGATTTTTGGTTTTGAGCTTTATTGCTTTATTTTCAGGATACCGTTTTATACAGGTTGGTATTTGATCAAACACCAACCTGTATAAAACGGTATCCTGAAAATAAAGCATTAAAGCTCAAAACCAAAAATCGTTAGATAGATCTGCCGTTATAATTGAGACGTCTTCAATGCGAGAATGATATAGTGTGGACTGTTCATGACATGCCACACTCCTTCATTATCGCATTCAAGATGAGTGATGTTTCTTAGACTATTTTCTTTACTAAACATCTGTAATGTTTCATCTCAAGTTGTTAAAAAAGATAAAGTTAGTGTGTAAGGGACTAATGACATGCCACACTCTTTCATTTTTTTAGGATGTTGATGTAACGCATGCTGAGGCAGAACAAAATTTGTCGCCTAATCCGGAAATCTCTGAGATTAATGTGGTATTTACTAAATTCAAATTATATTTCTTAAGTTTCATGATTAATTGTATATAATTTTCATTAATTGTTTTGTTGGATGAGCAGATGGATGATGATGTTAAAACTGTAAAGGTTCCCTTCGAACGTGAGCGAAAGAAGAGCAGACATCTTTGTCATCCGTATATAGCTCCACCACCTACTACACCAAAAAGTGTCATACTAAAGCTAAGATATCCAAGTCTAGGATGCAGTCTCTGATTGGTGAAGATGGAAATGATATCATTCTTGAACCGTGGGTAGAGGTATATGTCCGTTTCTGTATTTTTTTTTTACCTTATATATTTGACCATATTCCAGTAGTTTAGTTTAGTAACCATGATTATTTTCTCATCTAAATGTTTCACAGAAATTGAATCATCCTGAATTTTCCCCTCCCACCATGATCAATCCTCATCTGGAAATAAACATGTTATTGCGTACAAAGAAGGAGATGACATTTGTTTTACCATGGGTTAGTGGAGAATTTTATAATAAGTTTTGGGCTGCTTTAGTGGGCAAGGATGGAAACCGACGAGCTTGGCTCCATGATTTGGTACGTCATTATTATCTGTTAAGTAGCATTTTTAAAAAAAATTTGCTTGAAGTTGTTTATGCCATGTAGTATCATGGTTCGTCTTTGTATGTATGGCCTACAATGACCTTGAAGTTGCTTTAGTTGCCTCTAGATGTTTGTTAAATGTTACTAATTGATACACGCAGAATTGTTACGAGTACTTCATATCGACTGTAGGAGTTATTAATAGTAACGCAACAATAATATCTATACTTATTACTATTACTATTTGGATGATAAACTGATGAAAATCTTACAACTAGATTTGTTCATCATTCAGTTAGTCAAAATAATGATAACAATAATCATTCAGTTAGTTTATTAGAATAGGTAGTTGCATAACTCTCATGATTAGTTGCATAAGTAGTTAAGTTAGTGTTAATTAGTTGCACAATAGCTTAATACATCTTAGATAATCAGTTAAGATAGGATTAAAATCATTTTGGTCAAAGCCTCTCTCAAATTAAAAAGTCAAAAATAATTGGAACTCAGATTTTAGTCAAACTTAGTTATCACTTGTAGAGTTCAATATAAGTTGGAAATACTCTTGGATTGTGGATTCTAGTAATTTTACAGTAAGAAAATCAATAACAAAAAGAAAATTTGAGTTTGCATCTTATTAGCTTATTGGAAATTGAGCTCAAAGTTGGTTGTTTAACCTGTTTACTCCACTGCACCACAGGATTTGTCAAATTTTTAGATAACTTTAGGTCTAGTAAATTGGACCTATAATTTGTTTTCTTAGTGGATTTATAATCTCAGCTGGTCATTGGACTTTTGCCCCCATAAGCTTGCATCCCTGAGCTTATCTACACTGCTTATTGGCTTATCCAAGATTGTGGTTTGAAACAGTGGTCTGAGATTTGTTCCCATTAAGCTTAATATGGTTTGAAACAGTGGTCATTGGACTTTTGCACCCATTAAGCTTAATATGGTCTGAGATTTGTTCCATTAAGCTTATTAAGCTTAATATGTATGTGTGAACATCTTCATTAATTTGTAACTATTTTTTATATACTTTGATATTGCAGCACATAGAGGCATGGTTTATGTATATGTGGCATTTTAGACCGCATGATGCTGATTGGGTAATGGCCGGGCCATATTTCAGTCCACAGATTGTAAAGCGAGACCTCCCGTTTTATTATGCAAATGGCATTGCATATGGTGTGCCTTGGTATGACGAAAATGTTGAAAAGGTAACAAGTCCATTTCTATCAGGTCTCAATTTAGATATGTATTTGGGTCTGATTTTCATTGTCTACACCTTTGATATTGTAGGTTTACTTTCCAATAAATGAACAAAAAGTTCATTGGGCCTTGGGAGTACTTCATATTCGATCAGGTGTAGTTACGATATACGACAGCCTCCTGGGTCCTGATGACAAAGGTAAGTCATGGTGGGATGAATTTATGGCAACTTTTGGAACGGTAATTCCACATTATTTAGAAGACATGGGGGTGATGGCCAAAAAGAATGTTGATATAAATAAATGACTAAAAACGTTATTCATATCTTTCGATATCTCTATGTTTTGATAATCACAAAACGAAAACTCATCAAACCAAAGATTATGACATAAACAAGTATTTAGTAGTAAATACTCATCTTTACCATTAAATCACTTAAGGTATGGATAAACAAAGTGTCTAATGTATTACAAGATCAAAGGAAATTTTGTCTTAAGACATAACATCTTATAAAATGATATAAACATTTTATATATAATTGTAAATCATTTTTGGTAATGCTATATTAAACCACAAAGATATGATTTCAAATTTCCAACCAAAAAGGGCAAAGTTTTTCCAGAAAAACTTTTCCAACGTTCAGGAGGGCGGCCCCCTTAATTTTACTAGGCGGCCCCCTTAATGATTAAGGGGACCGGCCTATAATTAAGGGGACCAGCACGCTCCCGAACAGTAAAATCTGGCCCTATAAATATTGGATCATTTTACACATTTTCCTCACCTTTTTGCACTATAAACTTTCTGATCTAAACATCATTCTCCATCCTCTAAAAATCCTTTGATCTTATATACTTTGATCTTTGTTTCAAAGTGATTCAAGCCTCAACACTCAAGTGCAAAGAGAAGAATACTTCTACTATAAGTATTACAACTTAGTATCATCTTGCTATCTAAGTTGTTTGTTTGTTTCATCTTGTTAAACTTTTATATTTTGGTGAATAAGGTATATGTATTAGTTTGCTAGATTTAGTTGTAGAATCTAGAATTGTTGTAAGTGTGTAGTGGAAGTTGAAGTGAAGAAGTGGTGTTGGATAATAGTGAAGATAGGAGAGAGTGGCAATAGTGACTAGTAGTGAAGAAAGTGAAGCTTTCAAGTGGAGAAGACTTGAAGACATTAGTAGATTGAAGTTGTGAAGACTCAAGTGGCTTGAAGGTGCAAATATATTATTGGCTTGAAGTTGTGAAGATATTGGTGCTTTGAAGTTGTGAAGTTGCAAGACATTGAAGTCGTGAAGAATTTTGTGAAGGCATGAAGATACTAGTGATGTGAAGACTTATTGAAGAAGTCAAAGGTGTGAAGAAATTGTGGTGTGTTATTTGGTGTGAGATTGGTTCTAGCTACGATTAGAACTCGACACCTTGCTTTGTGTCGTTAATTGGTGTAAGCATTTGGTGTGTACGGTTTTCTCCGCCATAAGGGAGGTTATTGACTTAGCGAAGAAAACTCTCGAGTTCGGTACTCGGGGAGTGGAGTAGGGCAAGGAAGGTATCCTTGTAGCCGAACCACTATAAATCATTTGTCTCTCGGTTTGATCTTTCCATCCCTCATTCTTTACTTATTTACTTACTTGCTTTCTCGTACATTATTATTATTGTGTGTTGTGTATATATTGGTTTCATATAAAGATCAAACTAGGCTCCATTCAAAACATTAATTATACATTAGTAAATTAAAAATATATACAATCATTAAAACACATATACACATATAAATACATACTTATATTTAAGTGAGATATATGAAATTATAATTTCTATTCAACACTTTAAATAAGTAGTATTTATGTGACATATGTGAATTAATTTGTATCTATACTGTAGCTTAAAAGGTTTTTACAAATTACCATCAATTCTTTGTAAGTAAACTTTTATTAAAACGAAAAAGACGCAAAACTATTCAACCCCCCTTCTAGTTTTTCACAATTGGTATCAGAGCCACGTCTAGCAAGATTTTTAAAATAGATTGTATTTTAAAACTTGTAACGATCTATTGAATTTGAAAAATATTTAGAAGGGAAATTTGCACAACAACCACCTTTATTTGAAAATGATCATTTTCTTGAATGGAAAAACAAATTTGAAAATTATGTGAAATCAATAAATCTTGATCTTTGGCATATCATTTCAATTGGTGATCTTAAACCAACCAAAATAGATTTTGAAAATCAATATAATAATCTTCAAACCAAAATTGACAAAAAAACTAAAGCTAAATTACTTATTTTTAAAACTCTACCAAGAGTTAAATATGAAAGATTATTTCATTATAAAACGGCAAATGATATTTTGAAATGTCTTTTAAAGTTTCACCAAGAGAAATGTAGAATCAAAGATGATAAACTTGATATTGCACAAGAAATAGTTAATCTAGAAAATTTAGTAAATAAATATTTAGTTGAAACAAACATATGTACTACTAGTTCAAATGTGATCATTGAAGGTATCTATAACGAAGAATACATGAGCCAAATTCGAAGAAAGAGCGTGAATAAATCATGGTGCAACAAGTGCAAAGATGACGATGATAATACGGCTTATGAAAATATTCAAACAAATGCGAACACAAGTATTGATGGCAAGAACTACATGCTTCTAGATCCAAGCGAAACTACAAACAAAACATGGAGCAACATAAAAAATGGAATTGATCACCGTATAGCATGTGAAGAATGTAGAACTATAAATAAGGTACAATCCAAAACCAAACATTTTTGCTATGATCAATTTATATTAGAATTTTCAAAAATGAAAAACAACTTCAAACATTTTTGCAACATTGACTCAAAAATTATTTTTAAAAATGAATCTTTAACATCCACTGAAAACAACTTTGAAAAAGAAATAATTTTAGAAGATAAAATGTCTAGACTTGAAAGTAATATTGAAATTGATCTTGAATGTAAAATATGTCAAGACTACAAACATGAAATTAAAATGGAAAATGAAAGAGCAAAAACATTGGCAAAATTCGAAAATAGTTCTAAATCTTTAAAATATCTTCTCAACATTCAAAAGTCATTTTATGATAAAACCGGCTTAGGATTTATCGTAAATAATCCTTCAACAAATATATCAAAACAAATAAAATTTGTTAAACCTAGTGAATAAATTTAGAACTAATACTATTAACACTCATTATCTATTGATCTAGTCAAGAAAGTCATTGTTTGTTAATTAAAACAAACTATTGGTGAATTCTTGTACTTATCGACGACATCCTTATCATGTGCATTCTAATGCAATGGATGTTCTCATCTAACCAACTAGGACCCATGAGAATCTGGGTACCAAGCTTTTTATCATGTTTGGGTAATTAACGAACGAAGAGTCTATTACGTGTTGATTTACTCATCTCGCTCTATTACCTTTGACGGCTATTGGTTTCTATCACGTTACTTCACATTCTGCAATCGTTTCGCCTATGACGTTGTTGCGGGAATCTTCTTGTCTCGGCATTTTGTTCTTCGCTCTTGGAGTATTGGTATCATGGTGTGTCCGTTAATATTTCAAGATGAAGCCTCCAAATTACAATTCTTATTTGCCTTCACGACTTGTGATGATTGATGTGATCGATTAAGCATCTTGGATCTAGCTCCCTTGATTTTTATTGCATTGGAATGTTACTTGGCTACTTCGACATGTTTTGGACAAACTTCTATGATTTCTTCCATTACCCTCATGCCCACTCTTAAAGAAAAGCTGGACCTGAGATAAGTTATCTTTTCAAAAACTTGCCAATATTACATTATATTTTAGAATGCTTCAATTAGTATGTGAATATGATTTAACTGATAAGTTGCCATGCTTTTAGATTATTAACACTAATATATGCATACATGATATTAGCATTATTAACCTTCTTGTTGTTTAGTCTATTATCATTTTTCTTAATCTTCTATGATCTATAGTAGAACCCTTCCACTTAAGCTATATGATCTTACTAGTTGCATAAATAGACGTATTATAATTGATATTTGTTTGCAACTTGATATTATGATGTTCTTTGTATATATATATATATATATATATATATATATATATATATATATATATATATATATATATATATATATATATATATATATATATATACATGTCTATCTTGTATCCATGAACTATTTACCTTGCTCCTTCCTGTCCCATTGCATTTACATCATAAGTATCTATCATTTCACTTTAATATCTTTAGGTGTCATTAAAGATGATTATGTGTGACAATGGGCTTAATTGATTCTCTTGAGCATGATAAGCTTCCATTTCAAATCCTTCACTTGCAACTTCTTGATTATCATGATCAAAACATCATGTTTAAAACTTCTCTCTTTTTGAATGAAATATTTTTTTTTGAAACAATTTACTTAACTAAAACTTCTTTCATAACCATTATTTTAATCAAAAACAATATTGAAATTTTTTTTTTTGTTACACATTATGAAACAAAATTCAATCTATGTTATTGTTATGCACACTTGAATTTACTTCAAAACATTGTTGAATAAAACTAAAAACGTTTTGCTTAAAACACATTTAACTTTCTCACATGTGTCATACACTTCTATTGGAAATGACATTCACAATTTAATCAAATCAATTCACGAGAATCATGACTTGCCCATATGGATCTTGTTTGTAACAAGTCTTGAAGTCCATATAATCATATCCACCTATTTGTTACTTGTTAACAATCATCAACATGTTTGCTCTAGGCTAAATGTTATCATCTTCATATAGTTGCACATTTAGCTTATTTGCCTTATTGCCTCCTTAGTTGCATATCTTAATTGATAAATTAATAGATAGCATGATTATTAGAAATTTATTGCATATTTCAATTATTTCTATATCACTCTCTACATTCATGAATAGTATGCCCTATATTGCCTCAAAGAGTTGAACTTACTTGAATCCAAATCCAAAAACACAACCTTTTTGAAAATTTTCTGCCAAAAACCTATTTCTGGCATTCTGGGAATCACCAGATGGGCGGCCCCCTTAATTATATAAGGCGGCCCCCTTAATGATTAAGGGGACCGGCCCCTAATTAAGGGGACCGGCCATCTGATGGTCGGGGATACTGTTTTCTTTATCACTTTTTGACCCATTTCAGCCTATACTTCCCAAAATTCACAAACATATTTTGTCCCATGCTATCCCTCAAAATTTACCTTCCTAAACCACATTTCTCATACACTATAAATACCATCTTCCCATCATTAATGCCATCACACCCAAACATGTCATCTCCCAACAACCAAAAACCTAAGATTTCAAGAACCGCAAGGATCTCCGTCAAACCCGTTTGGAGGAGGAAACTTGATTCTTGTCATAACTCAAGTGATGTTGTTCCAAGTCAACCAACTACTAAACATCAAACCCACAATAATGATTCATCTCACAACCTATCACCCACTCATTCCCTCATTCATGCTTCTTCTTATGATGAGCATGCTCAATCCCAAAACAACAATCCCAATCTCTCAATCAATACTTCACATGTTGCTCATTCAACAAAAACACCACTCACTCTTGGAGAACCTTTTCCACCCATTTCATGTTTTCATGACTACCCAAGCTCAACCATGTCTCCACCACCAAGAGTACCACCACAACATCCTACAACCTCACATGCCATTCTTATGTTGCATGTTCAAACCTTCACCCAAGACAACCATCATGTTCCACCATCATCACCTTCCTCCGAACACTTGAAGTTCGTTGAGGAGCTAAAAGAGGCTCATGAGCTTAGTGCTCTTTTAGCATTACATCTTGCGCAACGCAATTTGGATCCAACCCAATCAAGCTCACCATCATCACCACACAACATCAACCAAGTTGAGAAGCATGTCAACAATTGCCCTTGTTGCATCTTCCTTCAACAACAAACCATTGCCTTGAATGAGCACTTCACTTGGATTGAGTATCTTCTTACAAGATATCAACAAACATCATCATTTGAACAACATCAAAACCCTCAATCAACAAACCCTATCTCTAACCCACCACTTACAAGTTCCACATCTCCAGACTCACCAACATCCATGCAACCAAAAGTTTATCTCCACTAAACCACCAAGCATTTTATATGCTTATGTTTCTCATTTTCAAATAAAACCTTTCAACCATTTTGGGATTCAAGAAAGTTTGGTGACACTCCTTGTTAGCACAATAGGATGCTATACTTAGTCTTAGTATTCTATATTTATGGCTTTTGTAACAATGATTATGGGTTGACATAATCATTTTCTATCAATGAATGACTTAATATGTGTTCCTCATTATCTTTTGCCATGCTTATTACTTGTTGGTATTATAATATATGTGTTTGCTTGTGCTATGCTTGTGCTTCTAATATTTTCTTGCAAGAATCCCATTTCTCGAACCCTTGGTGTAACACCCCGCCTTATAGACCACAATATTGTCCGCTTTACCCGAAGGCTCACGACTTTGCTTTTGTAGCCCTCATGTGAAGACTTCCCGGCAGGTCACCCAAGCCAGTACTACTCTCACATGAGCACGCTTAACCGTATGGCCGATTAACCGTTCCACCACAAAACGCGTTGTGTCATATAAGGCGAATGTTAACATATATGTCCCAGCATCACTCCAAGTCACAGCCAATGTGGGATTTGCCTAGGGTATTACATTCACCCCCTGTAGGGACTCATCGTCCCCGATGAAGTTTGCCCCACATCCCGAATGGCTTGGAGCGGCCCACAGTTTCGTTTTTGAAAGTATTTTCTGAATATCTAACCCAATGTTACCCGGAAACCTCTGAGTTTTCTGAAATTGGCGATTTGGGACAGAACCTATATTTGAAAGTATTTTTCGTTGTTAATATTCGGAAAATCATATCTCCTTCGTTATTAACTCGTTTTTATCCCCGTTTTCGGCCATAGTTTCGTCTCGGAATGTATTTTCTAAATCTTTGGTCCAAAGTTACACCCTAGACCCTGAGTTTCCCACGTTTAACAAAAAGGGACAGTAGCTTTTGTATAGTTGTAAAAATCAACTTTCCTAGTTTGTAACTTGTTCAAGGCCTAACCAAACTATCTCAAATCAACTCTACAAATACCCAATCCTACCATACACCTTCTTAGGGTGTCATGGGTTCCTAGTCTTTACCAAAAATGGTGGATCATAAAAAGACATCAAGAAATAGTTTGAAAGATTAGAAAAATGATTAGTAACTTACTTGTGATGATTATTAAGAAGTGGTGATGAAAACCCATTTAATCTTTGTGGTTTTTATTTCAAAACCCAAACTAGATTATTACTAGGACTTGATAAACACCTTGATCTTGAAAAATTAGTGATTTCTTCCTTGTTGTGTTTCTTGGCCGATTCATATAGAGAGAAAGAAAGAGATGAGAACTTTTCTTCCTTAGCTAGTGGTTTTGTTTTATAAAATGAGAAATGAGATACTAGTATTAGTATATATTTAGTTCAGGGAGGAGGCAAGATCCATAAAAGGAGGAAGCCTAGGGGGGGCGGCAAAATGGAAGAAAAAAAAGAAAATGTGTGGGCTATTAAATGAGCTTGTCCAAGAGTGTATGTATTAGTTGGTTTTGGTTGTGTATTGGGTGTTATCGGGTACCGAGTTAACTAAAAATAAATCATGACGCGATGAAATAAAATATGACGAAGTTGTAAAAGTTATAAAATATTATTCCTGATGATAATCGGGTGTTAAAATAATTATCGTGTTGAAATTTCGTGAACCGACGGAGTAATAAGCTCCGACCGTAAAATATAATTGATTTCAAAACACCGGGTAAATTAATAATATAATTTTTATATCATTATAATAAGTATGAAAATATGTTAGGATCATAGTCGGGAGTATTGGGTATACGTTCGTAGTAAAAACTGAGTGGTAACGTTAATTACAAATTAAGCATATGTATATAGAAATAATGCATATCCTTGTAGGGCCTAAAATGTGATGATGATGTAAGCGAGGATATGTAGACTACTCCAGTCTATATGACGTGTCATTAAAGAATGATGCATGAATTCACAGCGAAATCACATTGGTTACGCGAATTTGAAGACTCGTAAACTCAGTTTACGATGAAATGAACGGAAATCGTGAATAGTGATTTCCTTCCGGAAATGAATAGTGTCATATGAATAGTAAAATTTTTGAACGCTTCTCGGAATTACAAACTGACTCCGAAAATGATGAATAGTAAAATGATGAATAGTGACCGGTGAATAGTAAATGATGAATAGTGAATATGAGAAATGTCCTGAAAATGCGGGTTGTTACAGTCTCACCCCCTTAAAAGGAACTTCGTCCCGAAGTTCAGTTTGTGTTGGTCTCTAGAGTGGTATTGGTTAAAAGATGATGATATAATCGTGTAAGCTACTGAGCTCTAACAAGGTTCAAGTCTGACGGCCACTAGGCCTACTCTGTCAGAAATCGTAAATGGTTCAGTGTATATCGGGTTTAACTTTATGAAGTTTTCTGAATGGTATTATGCCTTTCCTAGGCAGAACTTTCAACATAATCATGCCACGAACTTGAAATTCTAGTGGTTTACCGCTTATCGAACTTGTAATTGATTCTTGATTTGTAGGAAATTCCTGGTTATTTCATAAATGCTTACGGGACTAGTGAGTTGGGCTTTTCCAAGTTTTGATCCGTCAATGGATGTTGACACATCGACCATAGAGTGCTTCGAATGGTGTAGCCTCTAAGCTCGTGTGATAACTATGGTTGCAACTGAATTTGATTGATGGCAAATGGTTAATCCAGCCATTTCTAGTGTCAATCACACCCGATTTGGGCATATCTCCCTAGGTTTGAATCAATCTCAAATTCTGACCATTGGTCTACAGATGATAGGTGGTGTGGTTCCAAAGAGATCTTAATGAAATCGTTAGGAGTTGAGGTGAATCAAATTCCTTTATTAGGAATAATTGAATGAATCTTGTTTTGAAAGACTTACAGGGTTAAATCCGTAAAAGGGTGTTGTTGAAAATAATAGATTAGGGTAAGGTTGTGATCCTTCGCAGGATGTCAGGAATTGAGTCTTTCTCCACCTACGGTGCTTAGTCTCCATTACTAAGATTTTCCCCAAGTTATAGGTCATCAACTCACAAACTCCTAAAGGTATAAGTGAGGTAATATAGTGATTGATTTTCAAAGTTTGTTTTGAGATTGTGTTTTGTTCATAAACCTTTCCCGAATAAATGAATTTACAAGTTTAAGCAAACGGCTTTTTAGGTAACATCCTTCTTGATGTTTCAAAATTTAGTAGTTATGCAATATAGGAAAATTTTCAACATAAGGTGGATAGTATGATTTACCAAAGATCGATGTTTAAAATTTTGTAACATTCAATAGTTTTGTAAAAGATTAGCCAAAAGGAATTTGCTTGTCAAAATAAATGCATCAGAAAAGTATTTCTTACAAGATATATGTTTTGTATAACGGTAGTTTTGGAGAAAATCCATTTAAAAATGAAAGTATTGAGAGTATAAAATAACCATATATTGTATGTATGCACAAATGCATAGGTGTCTAACATGTTTGAATAAAGGCTATTGGTGAGGACATGTTCAATTTATAGTCTTGGTTAAGAGGTTGGATTTATCTCTATGGTGTTGTTTAGTGAGCACTCGTATCTAAATGAATCTTGTAATTCAGTCAAGCCAATACTTTATAGATGCTGGAATTTTTGGCGATCAGGCCAGTGATAGTGGTTCGAATGGTTTTGTGATATCTTGATATTTTTGTTGAGTTATGAATGGTCTTAATGTACCGAGGGATCATCCTCATAGAAGGTATGGAAAGTCTTTCCTAGGGAGGTCATTGATAATATCCACTTATCAATATAGGGAGTAGTGAGGGATGAGTGACATCGGAATCTATAGAGTGTTAGCTAATTTTTTGTATATATGGGGGTGGGGAAAAGAAATGATAGTGATGGTGAGAAGGGAAGAGACTGTGACAACTGCAACAAAATGAGATTGTGACAAAAGAAAATACTGTGATATGAGTGTATTGTGCATAAATATGAAAGTTCATGAAATAAAATGACTAGCTGACATGCTTCCAATCGGTGGTTTACGAAGTGATGAAAAGTATGAAGGTTCCAACAACGAGAGTATACACACACATGAATGAAACATTTGGAAATGAGTTGAGAATTCAATCCAGACATAATCTTATTATAACCATTCTCAGTGTTGCAAAATTTATTTCTGAGTCAGACATAGGTGGTCAGCCTATATCTCACTATCCCGGGTTGAATATAAATGACCAGTCTATATTCCTCCGAGGTTCCATGAATTTTGAAATACTCAGTTCAGTTATACTAATACCATGTCCTTCACAAATACCAAGACGTTCTGAAAGACAAAAGCAGGTGACCAAAATCGAGGTCAAATGATGAAACTATGCAAGGAAAAACATAACACGGTGACATATATGGTACGTGAACATGCTTATATGAAAGACAATTATAGCAATCAACTATAATAAATGAATATAATATACCAGATAATGAGATAACAATCTCATCACCTATGTCAGCAACTAACCACAAATGAGGCTTCAGCTTGGCAGGCAGGCACGTGACGGTCATAGGGTTAAGTTTTCTTGAAAGTAGCTATAATCTAAGTTTTAAAAACACTAAGTTCGCTATAACCTGGCTCTGATACCATCTGTAACACCCCGCCTTATAGACCACAATATTGTCCGCTTTACCCGAAGGCTCACGACTTTGCTTTTGTGGCCCTCATGTGAAGACTTCCCGGCAGGTCACCCAAGCCAGTACTACTCTCACATGAACACGCTTAACCGTATGGCCGATTAACCGTTCCAGCACAAAACGCGTTGTGTCATATAAGGCGAATGTTAACATATATGTCCCAGCATCACTCCAAGTCACAGCCAATGTGGGATTTGCCGCATTTTCAGGACATTTCTCCTATTCACTATTCATCAGTTACTATTCATCATTTACTATTCACCGGTCACTATTCATCATTTTACTATTCATCATTTTCGGAGTCAGTTTGTGATTCCGAGAAGTGTTCAAAAATTTTACTATTCATATGACACTATTCATTCCCGAAAGGAAATCACTATTCACGATTTCCGTTCATTTCATCGTAAACTGAGTTTACGAATATTCAAATTCGCGTAACCAATGTGATTTCGCTGTGAATTCATGCATCATTCATTAATGACACGTCATATAGACTGGAGCAGTCTACATATCCTCGGTTACATCATCATCATATTTTAGGCCCTACAAGGATATGCATTATTTCTATATACATATGATTAATTTGTAATTAACGTTACCACTCAGTTTTTACTACGAACGTATACCCAATACTCCCGACTACGATCCTAACATATTTTCATACTTATTATAATGATATAAAAATTATATTATTAATTTACCCGGTGTTTTGAAATCAATTACTATATTTTACGGTTGGAGCTTATTACTCCGTCGGTTCGCGAAATTTCAACACGATAATTATTTTAACACCCGATTATCATCAGGAATAATATTTTACAACTTTTACAACTTCGTCATATTTTATTTCATCGCGTCATGATTTATTTTTAGTTAACTCGGTACCCGATAACACCCAATACACAACCAAAACCAACTAATACATACACTCTTGGACAAGCTCATTTAATAGCCCACACATTTTCTTTTTTTTCTTCCATTTTGCCCCCCCCCCCCCCCCCCCCTAGGCTTCCTCCTTTTGTGGATCTTGCCTCCTCCCTAAACTAAATATATACTAATACTAGTATCTCATTTCTCATTTTATAAAACAAAACCACTAGCTAAGGAAGAAAAGTTCTCATCTCTTTCTCTCTCTATATGAATCGGCCAAGAAACACAACAAGGAAGAAATCACTAATTTTTCAAGATCAAGGTGTTTATCAAGTCCTAGTAATAATCTAGTTTGGGTTTTGAAATAAAAACCACAAAGATTAAATGGGTTTTCATCACCACTTCTTAATAATCATCACAAGTAAGTTACTAATCATTTTTCTAATCTTTCAAACTATTTCTTGATGTCTTTTTATGATCTAGTAACAAAAACATGCAAATATACTATGATCCATACCACTTATTGTTTATTTTTGTTTATAAACACTAGATCTATAAATTTCCCTAGTAATCTCATGAGATCCACCATTTTTGGTAAAGACTAGGAACCCATGACACCCTAAGAAGGTGTATGGTAGGATTGGGTATTTGTGGAGTTGATTTGAGATAGTTTGGTTAGGCCTTGAACAAGTTACAAACTAGGAAAGTTGATTTTTACAACTATACAAAAGCTACTGTCCCTTTTTGTTAAACGTGGGAAACTCAGGGTCTAGGGTGTAACTTTGGACCAAAGATTTAGAAAATACATTCCGAGACGAAACTATGGCCGAAAACGGGGATAAAAACGAGTTAATAACGAAGGAGATATGATTTTCCGAATATTAACAACGAAAAATACTTTCAAATATAGGTTCTGTCCCAAATCGCCAATTTCAGAAAACTCAGAGGTTTCCGGGTAACATTGGGTTAGATATTCAGAAAATACTTTCAAAAACGAAACTGTGGGCCGCTCCAAGCCGTTCGGGATGTGGGGCAAACTTCATCGGGGACGATGAGTCCCTACGGGGGGTGAATGTAATACCCCAGGCAAATCCCACATTGGCTGTGACTTGGAGTGATGCTGGGACATATATGTTAACATTCGCCTTATATGACATAACGCGTTTTGTGGTGGAACGGTTAATCGGCCATACGGTTAAGCGTGCTCATGTGAGAGTAGTACTGGCTTGGGTGACCTGCCGGGAAGTCTTCACATGAGGGCCACAAAAGCAAAGTCGTGAGCCTTCGGGTAAAGCGGACAATATTGTGGTCTATAAGGCGGGGTGTTACACTTGGTGCCCTCAAACGAGGGGGAGCATACATCAAGGGGGAGCTTCCTTTCTTTTGGCTTAAACCTTTTTGATTTTACAAAAAGGGGGAGAAGTGAATATAAACTCACTAAATACTTGTCTAAAAATTAATTTTTGGATTTAATGAGTTTAGGTTTTGTAATCATCAAAAAGGGGGAGATTGTTGATATAAATAAATGACTAAAAACGTTATTCATATCTTTCGATATCTCTATGTTTTGATAATCACAAAACGAAAACTCATCAAACCAAAGATTATAACATAAACAAGTATTTAGTAGTAAATACTCATATTTGCCATTAAATCACTTAAGGTATGGATAAACAAAGTGTCTAATGTATTACAAGATCAAAGGAAATTTTGTCTTAAGACATAACATCTTATAAAATGATATAAACATTTTATATATATATATTTGTAAATCGTTTTTGGTAATGCTATATTAAACCACAAAGATATGATTTCAAATTTCCAACCAAAAAGGGGAAAGTTTATCCAGAAAAACTTTTCCAACGTTCAGGAGGGTGGCCCCCTTAATTTTACTAGGCGGCCCCCTTAATGATTAAGGGGACCGGCCTATAATTAAGGGGACCGGCACGCTCCCGAACAGTAAAATCTGGCCCTATAAATATTGGATCATTTTACACATTTTTCTCACCTTTTTGCACTATAAACTTTCTGATCTAAACATCCTTCTCCATCCTCTAAAAATCCTTTGATCTTATATACTTTGATCTTTGTTTCAAAGTGATTCAAGCCTCAACACTCAAGTGCAAAGAGAAGAATACTTCTACTAGAAGTATTACAACTTAGTATCATCTTGCTATCTAAGTTGTTTGTTTGTTTCATCTTGTTAAACTTTTATATTTTGGTGAATAAGGTGTATGTATTAGTTTGCTAGATTTAGTTGTAGAATCTAGAATTGTTGTAAGTGTGTAGTGGAAGTTGAAGTGAATAAGTAGTGTTGGAGTGGCAATAGTGACTAGTAGTGAAGAAAGTGAAGCTTTCAAGTGGAGAAGACTTGAAGACATTAGTAGATTGAAGTTGTGAAGACTCAAGTGGCTTGAAGGTGCAAAGATATTATTGGCTTGAAGTTGTGAAGACATTGGTGCTTTGAAGTTGTGAAGTTGCAAGACATTGAAGTCGTGAAGAATTTTGTGAAGGCGTGAAGATACTAGTGGTGTGAAGACTTATTGAAGAAGTCAAAGGTGTGAAGAAATTGTGGTGTGTTATTTGGTGTGAGATTGGTTCTAGCTACGATTAGAACTCGACACCTTGCTTTGTGTCGTTAATTGGTGTAAACATTTGGTGTGTACGGTTTTCTCCGCCATAAGGGAGGTTATTGACTTAGTGAAGAAAACTCTCGAGTTCGGTGCTCGGGGAGTGGAGTAGGGCAAGGAAGGTGTCCTTGTAGCCGAACCACTATAAATCCTTTGTCTCTCGGTTTGATCTTTCCATCCCTCATTCTTTACTTGTTTACTTACTTGCTTTCTCGTACATTATTATTATTGTGTGTTTTGCATATATTGGTTTCATATAAAGATCAAACTAGGCTCCATTCAAAACATTAATTATACATTAGTAAATTAAAAATATATACAATCATTAAAACACATATATACATATAAATACATACTTATATTTAAGTGAGATATATGAAATTATAATTTCTATTCAACACTTTAAATAAGTAGTATTTATGTGACATATGTGAATTAATTTGTATCTATACTTTAGCTTAAAAGGTTTTTACAAATTACCATCAATTCTTTGTAAGTAAACTTTTATTAAAACGAAAAAGACGCAAAACTATTCAACCCCCCCCCCCTTCTAGTTTTCCACAAAGAACATTGAACCCAAAAGTTATTCAATAACCTTTGGATATGAAGAAAATGTGCCGGTACAGGGAGGTTATTATGGAGATTGTGGTATTTGGCTCTGCATATTTTTCTACCGTTTGACACACAACCTTCCTTTGATGGTGGATGATCCTGTTCAGTTTGCTCTGGCATACCGCGAACAAATGATCGATTTTTATTGGAAAAACAAGAAGATGGTTTCAATGGAATCAAAATGAAGGTTTATGATGTCTCGTATTTGAATTGTCATTTGTCAGTTTATGGTTGGGTAACATTGCATCCGCAGTAAGTCTATGATGTAAACAATTATTTTGTGTATGGTTGGATAACATTGCTGCAGTAGGGCTATGATGATTATGGTTGGTTAAACATTTGGTTATGCAACTTGGTTGCATAGCAGTTTAGGTTGTGTAGGAATTTAGGTTGCGTAGCCAACCTCCATATTTTGTAAAACAATTTATGTCTATGTATCATATGCTCTAAATGAAACATATGCTCTAAATGCAAATACTTGGTTGCATAACAGTTTAGGTTTGTGCAGCTTGGTTCTCCCCTTTCCATTATTTATGAAACATATGCTCTAAATGCAAATACAAGATGAATAGTTATTTGAAAACTAGTAATCTTAAGTATTAAAACATTACATATCATAACAATTAAAACATTACATATCCTAGACAACGCACCATTAGATCCTAACAATGAAAACATTACATATCCTAGATATTAGGTGAAACAAGGGTCTCTGTAAACAACACACCATTAGAACATGTCCAAGAAGTAACTGGATAAAAACGGTCAAACCACATCATACCAGTATCGATTTCAAAAATCTTCTGAAATTTTGCCATCACAAACCACTTATTTCCGTTTGTGACATAATGTGTTATCGAGCACCACAAATCGAGTGATATTAGTGGAAATGAATGGATACGATACCATGTACCTTCTTGAAGGATCCACATCTCAATTTTCATCTCATGATAACCAGTGGCAGCAAACATCACTATCTCATCTTTTGCATTCAATAATCGAATTTGAGCGATTCCGTGGCTAGGAATCGGTGGAAAGCTTAACATACTAAATTGTTCCGAATTTACATCAAAAGAAATCATGAAATGGCTACCTCCAACCATTGAGTCTCTAATAGTGAAATAAAGATTACCACCACACAAAGTACCAGATGACAAATAGAAACGGGTGGTTAGATACTCTGGTATGTATCTCCATGATTCGTCACTCCTAGAATACAAATTGACAGAAAGCGTATCATCCCTACGCCTTATGTACAAGACTTTTAAATCATCGTGCGTGTTGGTGTACAAACCAACTGCATCAAAAATATCTTTATAGAACTCGTTGGAATATGGGGATGGCAATCGTTTGAAAGCCGTAGTGACTGGGTTCCAAAGGAACAACTCGGATGTCAACTTATTGCAAACATACAATAATCCATTCAAATGTGATAGTATAGAGAAGGGATTGAATAGATTACCATATGATTGAAGGTCGAAAGGAATGGTGATGCTTTTGCCCGGCTCGTAATGATGGGTTTCAAAGTTGATTGGATAAATTGAGCACGTTTGGTCTTCAATTATGAGAACGTTTTGATTAGATGGAATTGCCGAGCGAGAACAATGTTCCTTTACAAAGGCATTTCCGGAAAGTACTGTATTCCATGTCTTAGATACACTCTTGAATCGACCAACAGCCTTTGGTGGCACTCTTGTTAGTATCCCGAAAAAGATTATTTCATCAGAAATTTGAGCCATAATGTGTTTGTTTTGTGTGTTTAATTTGATTGTAAAGAGATTTATGTGAAATGATGCAATGTATGTCTTTATATAATGTGTTTTTGGCGCTATAAATTTGGCGGGTAGTTTTTGGCGGGAAGTTTAAATGTGCGACTGTGCGATTTTCTAATGTGCGAATACAGTCTTTTAAATTAAATATGTGGTTGTAAAGCAAGTTTCAATTTAATTAAAGGGTAGCATGTAAATAAAAATGTGGTACTTAATAACTTTAAAACATACAATAAGAAAGTTCATTAGATGGAAAAACAACTAATACATCATAAACAAATACTTAAAACGACCTAACCAATAATATCTAGAAATCCTAATAATACAACGTAGACATACGAAATACAAAGGCTAAACCTAAAACATTCCAACATACTAAATTCCACATAAATTGTTGAATTACTTCAAACTGAGATTGTCCATGCCGTCGGGAAGGTTTTGTTGGGCGGCAGCTAATTGAATCGCCTTTCTTTGATTCTTCAAAAACTCCACCTCTTTCCTGAGTACCATTACATCGTTTCTCAATTTGATACACTTTGGACAATTTGCATTTTGAGGATTTGATGTTGAATTTCTAGATGATCCTTCATCTAGCGCTTTCTTCATGATAACAGTTTGTATGTGTTTTTTTTAGGATAAGAGTATTGTATGTGTTTATTATGAGGATAAGAGTGTATATATAATGTGTTTTTGGCGCCTAAAAAATAGAGGGAAATTTTTGGCGGAAAAATTTTAGCGGGAAATTTTGGTGGGAAAAGTGAATATGTAGTACCATGGTATTAAATATGTGGTAGTTATAAAGTGAAATAGCATTTAAGTGAAATGTGTTTTTGGCGCCTAAAAAATAGAGGGAAATTTTTGGCGGGAAAATTTTAGCGGGAAATTTTGGTGGGAAAAGTGAATATGTTGTACCATGGTATTAAATATGTGGTAGTTATAAAGTGAAATAGCATTTAAGTTTCATATTTGCGAATGTGCGAATTTGCGAACGTGCGAATGTGCGAATTAGTATTTCTATATAACAAATTCGAAATAAATCTTGTATTAAAACATGTGTTTAGTTAATATCTAGTTAATTTAAAATTTAAAATTAAAAGTACCATGTAATTAATTATTACAATCTTAAGTGTTTGGATAGAAGTTTACGATTTCTAGTGATTAAGCAGTTTTGGGTGTATCTAATCGGGTGTGGACATCAGTTTTCACAACAACAACATTTTATTAAACAACCACAATAACACAACAAACAACAACAATAACACAAGAAACAATAAACAACAACAACAACAACAACAACAACAACAGCAACATCAATAACAACAACATTACATATAAAGATTTTCCATGTCACCTAACAGGTCACGGAGTATTGCATCCGATTGACATGCGTGGTCACTGTTGTCGGGATTCGTTGCCATTTCAAGTCTTGCCTCGAGCAACCTGACTTTTGTTTCTAACACTTGTTTTTGTGCCTCCAACATATTTATCCTAAGATCTTTTTCATGGCAGTTTGTGCACCCAGAACCGTGAGATGTTGAAGCAGAATATATTACTTGTAATTGTTCATCAAATTCACTCTTCCACATAAAATATCCACATCCATGACCTTTCTCTCTTGGCTTCGAAAGAGGACATGCATAATACTCCCATCCAAATGTATCTTTTTGATGTGATGTTCTTTTTTTTATATTTCCTACTCCACAAGTACACATAAAAGGATTATATCGCTGCATCTGGTTGACAGTGTGTGTTTGTAGTGATAAAAGGTGGTGGCCAGGAAAAGATTCCGGCAGCCGGAAACTGCTGTGTCGCCAGAAAAAGGGAACTGCTAGATAGAGAGAGATATAGTGAGATGAGTGTGTGTGTGAGATGATATGGGTTAGATGAATTCAGGTGAGTTTATATTTTGACGATAAGTTGTTAGGTGGGAATGTGCGAATGTGCGAATTGGTATTTCTGTATAAAAAATTTGAAATAAGTCTTGTATAAAAGATGTGTTTAATTAATATCTAGTTATTTAATATTTAAAATTAAAAGTACTAAATATGTGGTTGATGTAAAGGTAAATGGTATTTAATTTTCAGACGTGCGATTTGGCCAAAATGTGCAAATTATATACTTATTTATTTGTGTTTCAAATGTGTGATATATAAAATTCTGTATCTAATTTTTTTTAAGCAAAAAAAAAACGTGATAATTAAATAAATATGTGGTGGATGTTAAGTCAAATTCCGTTTAAATTAGAATGTGTGAATGTGCGAACGTGCGATTTGGACAAAATGTGCGAATTATATACTTATTTATTACACTCAAATGTGTCATCTTTGATATATAAAATTCTGTATCTAATGTTTTTTAAGCAAAAAAAAAAGTGGTAATTAAATAAAAAATTGTAAAATTTAAAAGTACCATGTAATTAATATGTGGTTGTTGTAAAATTTAAGTAAAAGTACCATGTGTTTAATTAAAAAGTACTATGTAATAAATATGTGGTGAATGTAAAGTTAAATTGTATTTAATGTTCAGATGTGCTAATGTGCGATTAGGCCAAATGTGCGAATTATATACTTATATTTTGTGTTTCACATACACAAACATGTGTAGTCTTTCATTTATTCAACCCTGTATCTAATGTTCTTGTTCCAAAAAAAAAAAAAAAATCATGAGTGGTAAATTTAGTGTATTTTTGGTTTGTGAAGATTTAAAGTTTGGTGTATCACTTCTAAAAAGTACTACGTACGCACAACTTGTTACCATCGCTAGGAAAAAGTTCAACATCGGGCAAGACTATGATATTGTCCTATCATACAATGTAGGAAAAAATTCTGTCCACATTGTTGACGATGATGATATGACGTTTTTTTTACATCAAGTTTTGAAAGGGAAATCTACCGTGTTGCATAATGTGTATATTAAGAAGATTGAAAAAGTCTCAAAGGTAAATCCTTCTTCATCTAATACTTTTGAATTTGATCTTAACTTTCCCCCCATTGGATACGATGAATTATGTGTTGATTTTGACAACACAAATAATCAACCAGAAAGCGAACCTATCCAAAATACCGAACCTATTTTATCAAACGACCAATTTGATTATAAATGGAAAAGTAACACATTCACATATATGCCTCCTCCCCCTGAACAACCAGCGCCGCCTATTAAAATGCAAAAACTAGGGTCCGATAATTGCAAAAAAGTTATAAAAACGGGTGATGAATTTGATAGTAAAACACAATGCATGTACGAAATTGGTGAAAAGGCTATTTCAGAAGGTTTTCAATATAGAGCAAGAAAAACATATAGGTATAGGTATGATGTGGCTTGTAGGGGTCACAATTGCGAGTGGAAGATAATTTCATTTAAGGCAGAAGATAGTATGCGATGGGTAATAGGTACAGTAAATGACGTTCACACTTGTGACCGAACAGAGCTCTTTCCCAATCACCGAAATGCAACTGCTAAATTGTTGGGTCATTTGTTGACACCGAAGATGGGAGATCATAGTCGTGTATATAAACCAAAGGACATAATAACCGACATGAACCTTGCATACAATATCGACATTTCGTACAAAAAGGCATGGGGAGGAAGAAATATAGCATTGGAGACGTTGTCTGGTTGCCCGAAAAATTCTTTTTCACAATTTCCTTATTATTGTTATAATTTGAAGTTGAAAAACCCGGGTTGGGTAACACATATTGAGACAGATGATGACGACATATTTGAGATGGTTTTTATAGCATTTGGTGTTGCGGTAATAATTTTTATTTATTTATTTATTATTATTATTATTATTATTATTATTATTATTATTATTATTATTATTATTATTATTATTATTATTATTATTATTATTATTTTTATTATTATTATTATTATTATTATTATTATTATTATTATTATTATTATTATTATTATTATTATTATTATTATTAGTTTTGTAATTCTAATACCTTTTTTTTTTTTTTTTTTTTTTTTTTTTTTTTTTTTTTTTTTTTTTTTAATTTTCTAGATTCGGGCTTTCTTGGATCACTTGCGCCCACTAATAATAATTGACGCAGCTCATCTTAAAGGTACATACCTAGGTACAAACTTGCCCGCCGTTGGAATGGATGGAAATAATCAGATTGTTCCTCGTGCGACTGGTGTATCTCAGGGTGAGAGTGGGAGATCGTGGACATGGTTTTTGACACACTTGAAAGAATGCATTGGCGAAGTTCCAGATTTGGCTATAATATCTGATAGACATCTAGGAATACAACAAGCTTGTCAAACAGTTTTTCCGGATTCATTCCATGGTTTTTGTTGTAGGCACTTGATGTTGAATTGCAAGTTTGGACAGAGTAAAAGGCTTAAGGCTTTGTATTGGAGGACTTGCAAATCTTACACAACCGATGATTTTGATGATGCATTCTCACAACTTGAAAGAAAAAGTGAAGAAGCTCACAAGAAACTACTCGATGCTGGAGTTAGGTACTGGTCTAGGGCATATTGTACTGGAAAGCGTTACAACTATATGACTTCGAACAGTGCAGAGTCAATCAACAGTTTAACAAGGCACGTTCGAAAATCTCCAATCTCAATGCTAATGGAATATTACAGAAGGCTTGTTCCAGATTGGTTTTGTGATAAACGAGAAAAGTACCAAGGTATATGTATTATTATTATTATTATTATTATTATTATTATTATTATTATTATTATTATTATTATTATTATTATTATTATTATTATTATTATTATTATCGTGTTGTTTTTATGTCAAACTTTAGGTGCAACTGCGGGTGAACTTAGTGAATGGGCTAGTGCAAAAGTGAAGGATAGAGTTTTTAAGAGTGCAAATTGGACAGTGACTGCAATTGAACATAGAAGGCTTTACGAGGTAGATGATCGCAAAAAGAAACATATTGTGAAGATCAAGGAAAATGATTGCACCTGTCGAAAATGGCAACTATCAGGTTTGCCATGTGGTCATGCTATAGCTGTTTGTAGATTTCAAGGATTGGCAAGTTGTAATCATTTGGCGCAAAGTTGGTTTAGAACAACAACTTTAAAAGCTACATACCAAGGATTGGTATATCCTGTTGGAGAAACTCCGAGTTGGGAGCTCCCTACTAACTTGCAGGTAGTAAAGCCACCGAGTATGGCTACACGCCAAGCTGGAAGACCAAAGAACAAAGATAGGATTAGATCACAAGGTGAGGAACCAAAAGACGATTCATGTGGAAGGTGCGGTTCAGCTAGTCACAAACGAAAAAAAAAAACGGTAACTCATAATGGTGAAATAAATGTGGTAATATTTTGTATTCGATTGTTGGCAAATGTATTAACTTGATAATTATGACCTGTTTACTTATAGGCAATGAAAAAGAAAATAAGAGCCTCAATCAACCTTCAAAGATTATCAGAAAACACACTCGGAAGCTTGCAAGGATCAATGTCTCAAGGATCACTACCATCAATGTCGCAAGGATCACTAAAGCTACGATCATGTTAACTTGTCTAACCCGTAATTGAAGTTAACTCTTGAAGACAAATTGTTTGTTTTAGAAAACAAACCTCTATATATGTACCTTAACTATAACCCCTCTATATATGTAGTTTAACTATAAGACATCTATCTATGTAGACCTGATAAGGTCAAAGTGCGAAATAAATGTTATGGACATCTATCTATAAGACATCTATCTATGTACATCTATCTAACTATAAGACCTCTATATGGAACATGTGGAAAACTAGAAGGGGGGTTGAATAGTTTTACGTCTTTTTAATTATATTATGAAAACTTAGTTTAGTTTTAAAACCTTGTTTGCTTTTAAAACTTTGATTCAATCTTATGTGAACTCAAATCTTGAACAATATGAACAAGTATATCTAAGTATGAACAATAATAATAATGTAAGCTAAGTATGTGAAATCAACACATGCATAATATAAACAATTATAGCTATATACGAGAGATAAGTACGTAATCGTTTATTTTATAATCCTTAGTTATATTTTGTATAAAAACTATACTTGATCGAAATGATCAATTATATGTATGTAACCTTTTTAGTTTGATTGTAAAAACTTTGTTTTGTAAATGAAACTTTCGTTTGATCTTTAAGTAAAATCAATACTAGCACTATATGAGCAACTATATATATACGTCTACGTCTACAAATGTAATAACGATATAAGCAAGATAATAAGTAAGATATGGAAAGATCTAACCGCGAGACAAAGGATTTATAGTGGTTCGGCTACAAGGACACCTTCCTTGCCCTACTCCACTCCTCGAGTCACCTACTCGAGAGTTTTCTTCACTATGTCAACAAGCTCCTTATGGCGGAGAAACCTTACACACCAATATACACACCACTTACACACCAAAGCTTCGTCACAACGAAATCACACCTTCTTCACAACTACTTCACACCAATCTACTACACACCTATCTTCACAACTACTTCACACCAATCTACTACACACCTATCTTCACAACTACTTCACACCAACTATCTTTACTACAATCTAGTTCACACTTATCTTCTACACACCAATTATCTTCACTGCAATCTACTAGCCAATCACACAATCTATATTCCTAACACAACTATCTACAATCAAATATTCACAACACACTACACAAAGATATATGTAAATATTCTTGATGATGCACCAACAACTTGGATGTGGAGGTCACAACAAGTTGTAATACTTCTTGTCTTGGAGGATAGAAGTATTCTTCTCTTGCACTTGAGAGGATGATGTAAGAATCACTTTGAAACAAAGGATTATGTATTTATGATCAAAGGATTTAGAGAATAGAAATGGGGATCTAGAACAGAAAGTTTAGGAGTGCAAAAGGTGAGGAAAAAATCCAGGTTTAAGGTGGTATTTATAGGCAAAAGAATCTGACAGAGGAGCGTGGCCGGTCCCCTTAAATCATGGCCGGCCCCCTTAAAATTAAGGGGACCGCCCTTTATAATTAAGGGGGCCGCCCAGCTGAAACGGTCAGATTCTTTGTCTTTTAGTGGGGAAAGTTTATTTGGTGAAAAACTAACTGTTTTTGGTTAAAAATTTGAATTCATATATTTAGTATGAATAAAACATTTTTCTTTATTACCAAAAGTGTTTTTCAAAAATATATAATATGTTTATATAATTAAATAAACTTTGCATTAGTTAATTAAATACCCCTTTGATCATAAATTGCACTAAACACTTTGTTTATTCATACCTTAAGTGATTTGGATGTAAAGAGAAGTATTAATCACTAAATACTTGTTTATGTCACAAGTTTTAGTTCTATGAGTTTATATTTTGTGATAATCAAAACATAGAGATATTGATAACATGTTAATAATGTTTTTAGGCATTAATTTATGTCAACAATCTCCCCCTTTTTGATTATTACAAAACCTTAAACTCAATATATCTAAAACTTGTTTTTAGACAAGTATTATAGAGTTTACATTTCTCTTCTCCCCCTTTTTGTAAAATCAAAAAGGTTAAGCCGAGTAAGCTTCGCGAGGGAAGTTTAAACGGGTAGAATGCTCCCCCTTGATGTATGCTCCCCCTCATTTGAGAGCACCAAGGGAACGAGCTATGGAGATCTTTGCTACAAAAATATTTTAAGAGAGCAAGATACACATATATGCAAGGCAACAATTATGCAACTAAACAAAGATTCATTCAAGCATTATAGGAATGAAAAGCATTACAACACTCAATATGCTTGAAGCATATTGATAAAAATAACACAAAGGAAAAGACATAGTCCTATATTGCCTAAGAGAGCACTTGGACTTGCTTGCAACCAAAGGTTGGTTGATTCGTATTTGAAAGTGAACATCATAAGCATATGGTATGCTTAGATGGTTGATGATGGAGTGTTTGGAATGAGGATGGTTGAGTTAGGGTAAGATTATTGGATTAATGGAGGTTGTTGGATTAATGGAGGTATATGTTCGGGTCATGAATGTTGGATAGTTTGGTGGTGGAGAGTTTGTAGCAGAAGAGGTTGATTGAGGTTTTGGATGTTGTTCAAGTGAGGGTATTGGATGTGATCTAGTGAGAAGATATTCAATCCAAGTGAAGTGTTCATTGAATGCAATCGTTTTTAGGAGAAAGATGCAACAAGGTTAATTGTTGACATGCTTCTCAAGTTGATTTATGTTGTGTGGTGATGAGGGTGATCTAGATGAAGGTGGATCCAAATTGCGTTGAGCAAGATGTAAGACTAAAAGAGCACTAAGCTCATGGGCTTCTTTTAGCGCCTCAACGAACTTCAAGTGTTCGGAGGAAGGTGATGGTGGTGGAGCATGATAATTGTCTTGGGTGAGGGTTTGAACATGCAACATAGGAATGGCATGTGAAGTTGTAGGATGTGGTGGTGATACTCTTGGTGGTGGAGACATGTTTGAGCTTGGGTAATCATGAAAACATGATATGGGTGGAAGACATTCTTCATGAGTGGATGGTGTTTTTGTTGAATGAGCAACATGTAAAGTGTTGGTAATGAGGTTGGGATTATTGTTTTGGGATTGTGCATGCTCATCATAAGAAGGAACATTAGTCGAAGCACGAATGGATGATTTGTTGTTAAATGGATCATTTGTGTGAGAGTGAGGTTTAGGTGTTGGTTGATTATGAACAACATCGCTTGAGTTGTGAAAAGATTATGAGGTTTGAGTGTAATGGAGAAGGATATGGGTGAGTAAAGGTTTTTGATATGTAATGTTCGTGAGAAGGAGAGTGAGGTGTTAGGTAAGTAATGTTTGAAAACATAGGTGGAATTTGGTGTTGAATGTTTGACAACGTCATTTGGTTTGACGGATTTTTAAAGGAAGTTAGGCTTTCTTCTCCAAACAAGTTTCTTGGTGGTTTTGGTTTAATGGGAGAGGAAATGATGAGATGAGTGGAGATTGAGAGGAATGAGAGTGTTTATAATGTAGGATTGGTGGGATAAAGGATGGATAAACTTTGATGGAAGGTTTAGGATAGAATAGGTTTGTGAATTTTGGGAAGTGTAGGATGAAATGGGCTAAAAAATAGAAAAGGGAAACAACACATTCGACCATCAGATGGCCGGTCCCCTTAATTGGAGGCCGGTCCCCTTAATAATTAAGGGGGCCGCCTTATGATTTAAGGGGGCCGCCCATCTGGTGATTCCCAGATTGCCAGAAAAGGGTTTTTGGTAGTGCATTGCACAAAGGTTGTGTTTTTGGTTTCAAACAAGTCCAACTCTTTGAGGCAATTAAACATAGACTAATTATGTAGGCAATTATGTAGCTAAAGCATGTTAACTAAAGAGATTAAGTAATCAAGCAATTTCATCTAGCATGCAAACATACTCATCTAGCAAGCAAAATATAAGTGCTAGGAAACAATAAGCAACATCAAGTATTTCATAACTACATAACTAGGAGGATTAATCCTAATGTGTATTATGATAGCATGGGTTTCTAGACTTGTTACAAACGAAGTCTTAATAGATAAACCATGGCCCTCTTGATTTGATTTAGTTCACTTATAAGTGTCATTTATATAAATATAGATGACAAATATGAGATCACCATGCATGATTTAAAGAGACGTTTTTAGCATTATTCAACAATGTTTGAAAGTAGGTTTTCATGTAGATATGAGAGTTAATTGAATAAAATAGATTCGGTTTTACTTCAAAATGTGTTAATGAAAGGTAAATAAAATTTTCTCAATCTTTGGTTTTGATCAAAACAAAATTGTGGATATTTATTGTGAAAACATCTTATTTAAAAGTGGGACAGTTATTTGAAAAACTATTTTCCAAAATGTGAGGTTTTTGCATATTTTTAAAGATATTAGATTTTTGACAACAAATATCATTAATCATATATTTTAAAAGATGTTTGTTATAGATCTCATGCTCAAGAGGATTGGTTAAGCCTACTATTATCTCATGCTATCGTTTCTACATATCCTATGATCCTAAAGGAAGTGATGACGAAAATTAATATGTAGGATGCGAGAGTGTTGAATGGGGTATAACCTAACATCTATAGTTCCTTTGATTTCGCACGCTTATCTGACTTAATGCCATAGTCTACAAGAGCTTGTTTCATCCATAGTTTTCTTACGCGAGGAATCTAATCCTACTTCTATATTAACGATTTATCCACTTAACTCATTTCACTTCATCACCATGAGTTTCCTAATAGTGGATATAGAAGATTTTCATTTTCTATTTTGTTCGGCAATGAACAATTTTATCTTATTCCTAGAAAAGTCAACCAATGATGTTTCTAGGTTATAAGAATATAAGCAATTATGTACTAAGCATTAATCTAACTAATCATTTATCTAAGCATGCAAATTATAGTGATGAACTTAAAAGAAACGTGTACCTTTTAGTCTTCAATGGAATATCTTCAAGCACTTCAAGTGACCATGTTGACTTATAGAAGTCATTGGTAGATGATATTCCAACTTCTTCCAAGATTGACAACTTAGCCACTTGGTCCCCATTGTCTCATTGGTCCAAAGTTGTTTGGTCCAAACATATTTAACATTTGGCTAGGATGCATGTATGGTGGTAATATTTCCCAAGGATTGTAACTTGGTAGATAATTCCACATTTGATTTCTAGTGTTATTGTAATTTTGTCTATTTTGATTTCTTCTAGGTTGAGGTGTTTTAGATCTTGGATGATGATTGTTAGGTTTTCTTGGTGGTGGAGTTTTAGATCTTAATTTAGGTTTAGAAAATCCGGTTTTGACTTTTAATGATGGTTTATAAAAACTTTTTACTTCCACATCACTTGCAATAGGTATTTTTCTATCTTCTCTAAGTATATACTTAGGTTTTGACTCTAATGGTTTTTGTTTACTAGATTCACATTCAAACTTTATATTTTTATTTTCACTAGTTGAAACATTAGTTGAGGTTAATCCTAGACCGGTTTTGTCTCCCGAAGTTTCTTGAACACTTATTATTTTCTTAAGTGGGTTACTACTATTTTTAAACTTGTCAAGTTTGAAAATTTCATCTTTAAGTTTTTCGTTTTCATTTTTAACCTCTATGCATGTTTTACATTCTATAAGAACTTCTTTTCCTTTTTCCAAATGTTGTAGTCTAATTTTTAATTCGAGTACTTCATTTTCTAATAGATTGTTAATATGTTTTAGTGACTTATTTTTAGCTATAACTTTTTGACCTAATTTGTGTAACCTATTATATTCACTATCTAGGTCTTTTTCGTCTAATGATAAATTTTCGTCACTAAAGTATTTGGTTTCGGAACGTACCTCGCTTGATGTCTTAGCCATAAGACATTTCTCCTCATTTGTGATTTCTTTCTCATCGTCATCGCTATCATTCCAAGCTTCTCCAACAAACGCCTTTTGATTTTGATTTCTTGACATCATTGGGCATTTTCCGATGAGATGATTTGGATCACCACATTTGAAGCACTTCCTATCACTTTTGCCATTTTTGTCATCTTTATTTCTTTGGTTTGCTTTCCTTTCATCATACGGTTGTCTAACCAATCTTCCTCGCCATTTGAGGAATTTCTTGAAGTCTCTTACGGCCGTCGCATATTCTTCGTCATCACTTTCGGAGGTTGAGCTATCCTCGTTACTAGATTCCTTCCTAGCTTTCAACGCAATTGACTTGCTTTGCTCTCTTTTTCCATTGACCATCTCGGAGTCTTTCTTTATTATTGCTTCGTAGACTTTCAGGTTGCCGATCAACTCATCAAGTTGAAGAGTTGACAAGTTCTTCGATTCTTCAATCGCCGTAACTTTAGCTCGCCATTTTGGATGAAGAGCCCTAAGAAATTTCCTAACAAAATTCTTACTAGAAAAATTCTCATCAAGTGCTTTTAAACTTGTGATAATAGTGTTAAATCTAGCAAAAGCATTATCTATTGATTCCTCCTCCGGAATCGTAAATTGTTCATATTGTTGAACAAGAAGATCTATTTTGTTATCTTTAACTTGACTATTACCTTGGTGAGTGATTAGTAAAGAATCCCAAATCTCTTTTGCGGTTTTACACATAAAAATTCTTTCATATTCTTTGCGTGGTAACGCATTATAAATAACCATTTTAGCCTCATTATTTTTTGATAGTTTCTTTTTCAAATCATCATTTTGTTTTTCAAAAGATACAATTTCATCCTTTTTAGTTTCAAAATTATATTGAATAGGAGGAAAATCACCAAAGGTAACAACATGCCAAAGATCTAGATCCTTTGATTTCACATAAGTTTCGAATCGATTTTTCCAATATAAAAATCCATCACTTTCAAATAGTGGTGGTCTTTGCATAGATTGCCCTTCTAAATATTTTTCAGATTCCATAGATCGTTACAAGTTTTAAAATACAATATATTTTAAAAATCTTGCTAGACGTGGCTCTGGTACCAATTGTGGAAAACTAGAAGGGGGGTTGAATAGTTTTACGTCTTTTTAATTATATTATGAAAACTTAGTTTAGTTTTAAAACCTTGTTTGCTTTTAAAACTTTGATTCAATCTTATGTGAACTCAAATCTTGAACAATATGAACAAGTATATCTAAGTATGAACAATAATAATAATGTAAGCTAAGTATGTGAAATCAACACATGCATAATATAAACAATTATAGCTATATACGAGAGATAAGTACGTAATCGTTTATTTTATAATCCTTAGTTATATTTTGTATAAAAACTATACTTGATCGAAATGATCAATTATATGTATGTAACCTTTTTAGTTTGATTGTAAAAACTTTGTTTTGTGAATGAAACTTTCATTTGATCTTTAAGTAAAATCAATACTAGCACTATATGAGCAACTATATATATACGTCTACGTCTACAAATGTAATAACGATATAAGCAAGATAATAAGTAAGATATGGAAAGATCTAACCGCGAGACAAAGGATTTATAGTGGTTCGGCTACAAGGACACCTTCCTTGCCCTACTCCACTCCTCGAGTCACCTACTCGAGAGTTTTCTTCACTATGTCAACAAGCTCCTTATGGCGGAGAAACCTTACACACCAATATACACACCACTTACACACCAAAGCTTCGTCACAACGAAATCACACCTTCTTCACAACTACTTCACACCAATCTACTACACACCTATCTTCACAACTACTTCACACCAATCTACTACACACCTATCTTCACAACTACTTCACACCAACTATCTTTACTACAATCTAGTTCACACTTATCTTCTACACACCAATTATCTTCACTGCAATCTACTAGCCAATCACACAATCTATATTCCTAACACAACTATCTACAATCAAATATTCACAACACACTACACAAAGATATATGTAAATATTCTTGATGATGCACCAACAACTTGGATGTGGAGGTCACAACAAGTTGTAATACTTCTTGTCTTGGAGGATAGAAGTATTCTTCTCTTGCACTTGAGAGGATGATGTAAGAATCACTTTGAAACAAAGGATTATGTATTTATGATCAAAGGATTTAGAGAATAGAAATGGGGATCTAGAACAGAAAGTTTAGGAGTGCAAAAGGTGAGGAAAAAATCCAGGTTTAAGGTGGTATTTATAGGCAAAAGAATCTGACAGAGGAGCGTGGCCGGTCCCCTTAAATCATGGTCGGCCCCCTTAAAATTAAGGGGACCGCCCTTTATAATTAAGGGGGCCGCCCAGCTGAAACGGCCAGATTCTTTGTCTTTTAGTGGGGAAAGTTTATTTGGTGAAAAACTAACTGTTTTTGGTTAAAAATTTGAATTCATATATTTAGTATGAATAAAACATTTTTCTTTATTACCAAAAGTGTTTTTCAAAAATATATAATATGTTTATATAATTAAATAAACTTTGCATTAGTTAATTAAATACCCCTTTGATCATAAATTGCACTAAACACTTTGTTTATTCATACCTTAAGTGATTTGGATGTAAAGAGAAGTATTAATCACTAAATACTTGTTTATGTCACAAGTTTTAGTTCTATGAGTTTATATTTTGTGAGAATCAAAACATAGAGATATTGATAACATGTTAATAATGTTTTTAGGCATTAATTTATGTCAACAGAACATATATTGGACAAGGTTTGTAGAATTTGATAACAACATTCTTAATATATAACATTCTTAATACAAAGTTAGATAGATAGATAACAACATTCTTAATACAAAGTTAGCACATACATGTTCTCCCGCAAAAAACGCAAGAGACCATGTTCAAAATTACAAAGTTAGGACATTGATGCTACAATAACATGTCACAACCATTGGATTCAAGGACAGTGTATCTTGTTCTCAAAATAATAACGGATCAAGCCCTCTCGATATGCAAGTGCTGCCTGAGTTGGATTATCGACATGCAAATGAATTCCATGAGCCAACCTGTATAAACAAATTGAACAAGGGTATCAGCATAAAGATGCTAATGAATTTTCCTGCCAAGACTAGTAATAGCAACAAGTAGGAAGGTCGATTACTAACCTGTATAGAAACATGCAGGCAAAGACTCCGCAATCACCAAATACCCCACCCTGCTTTGGAATGTTCTGTGCAATATGAAACTTTATTTTGTAATTATCCGGGTTCATTCGTTTCTTCTCAAACACACCTGCTTCATGTAGAATCAAGGGAAGATTGACCGCCAAACAGTTCCTCATATTCAGATACCAATCACGACCTTCCTCTTCACAACGGTATACACTGTCATAAAATATAACATTACTGGAATGTATGGGAAACTGGGCAACAGTCCAATGTTTCTTAGGTTCATTTATCGGAATGAAAACCTACAAGGAATGCACATAAATAAATTATAATAAAATAAAATAAATTAAAAAAATAAATAAAATAATATATATATATATATATATATATATATATATATATATATATATATATATATATATATATATATATATATATATATATATATATAAGATGTGTTGGAAATAAATACCCGTTCAACATCAGCCCATGCCAATTTGTAAACTTCGTTATTAGCATAAAATATTGGCAACGAATCTTGTAGTAGAAGTGTCAAGAAGTAACTACTAACTATGGACCAATCTGCATAAGATGGTCTAAAGTGCCACAAATACTTCACCCAAAGCTCAATGTGCTGTCGTCATTTCAGAAAAAAACAATAATTACATAAAGGTCGTTAATTCCATCAATTTGTTAAAAAAATATATAAAACTATTTAAATTATATTTTACCTCGTCGCGAAACCATCCTTCACGAGTCTCATCCAGACCAACAAAAGAATCCTAGAAATGATGATCTACAACTATATCATTGCACCAAGAAAATTTGCAACGAGACTGGCAACTATTTGTAATAAACGCCTCCGAATCACGATGACCAAAAACTTTATCAATCCTTGTTGATGGTCGTTTTAAATCCTACACGTTATAAAAAAAATATTAGAGTACGTAAATGATAGACCATAAGTTGTATCATGTGATGGAATGGGATCAAAGATAAGAGTAAGACTCAACGATGAAATACAAAGGAGTTAACTGGGAGTGAGTTGATCAATACCTCTTCCCAAGGTTTGAGATCTCTACACATCTGGAGCATAAAAGGAGTTAACTGGGAGTTAGTTCTTTTGAGTTAATCAAGGGTTGGTACTTTTACATCAACATCTGCTTCCGTAAACTCCGGCCTGAGAACTAGTTCATATTGCCTCTTCTTTGTTCCACAACTTTCGAAAGCACGCAGAATGTGAGGCTGTTTCAACATCTGGTTTCTATTCTGCACACTTTTTTCCTCTTCCTGTAGTACTCTTATCCTCTCTTCCTTTTTTTACAGATAAACGTCGAATCTCAGCCTCTTGCTTTTCAGCTGACACATGCTCTTGGGTAGCCACTAAAACACAATCATTCTATTTGCATGACACAGAAATACAAACAAATTTCAGAATTAAATTTAAAAGACAATTTACATGTATTATTGTTGAAGTTTTACAAACCTCTTCAACATCATAAAGGTTTAACTTCACATCTTTGAGGCACTCGTCCTCAAACAAATCTAGGAAATTATCATTTAAATCTGTGCAATACTCATCACCAAGATGAGTATCCTTATCATGGTTGTCTAATTTATCCTGTAAATATATTAAATAAAATGTAAGGTACTCAGCTAATTATATAAACATCTTGTGATGTTAATGTACGCAAAAATTACCTTTTCCAGTTCTTTCTGCTCTTTCTCATCAACGTTGTACAATTTGTCCTGCCTATGTCCAACCTTCATTTTTTTCGTAATATACTGTGTAACACAAAAGATCAAACGTATGGTTAAGTTTATAAACAAACCTGAATAATGGTTTCAAATAAGCTATAACAAGAGACATATAGTTAAGTTTATAAACAAACCTGAATAATGGTTTCAAGTTTGTGAACCCGTGATCTCAAACTGTTGACCTCTGCAGGTAACAACATAAAACCATTACATATACCCTGCAATGTCCTAAGATGATCCTGAATACTATGTTTGGCATGTGGCACTGGAACTTCATTGTCAATCTCATGCATTTTCGCACGAAGTTCTGCTCGTTTATGCAAATAATCTTCAAAAAGCCCTCCACGGCTAACAACAGGAACGGGTCTCGGTGCATACCAGTTAAAAAACCTAATACCTTTGGTCCATTCTGATTCAGCCTCAGCTCTCGTAGGATATAGATCATGGTTTATTTCTTTCACCTAACAAAAATATAAAACTCACATACATTAACAACCCTAAAATATCACAAGAAACTTACATAAGCACAACAGTTCAATACCAATTGTTGCTACCTATAGGCAGGGAAATTCTACTTTCATACAGGGACTATTATACTAAAGTGTCTTTCATACATATATGTAAAAATGGCTCAGCCAGGGGTAACTTATATGTAAAAATGGCTCAGCCAGGGGTAACTTATAAAATGAACAAAATGAACACTTGCCTCAGGAAAAAGATGCCCAAAATCCTCCGATCCTTGAAAAGGCATAACCTTAGACCATGAAAGTGCTCTTGGGATAAGATCGAGGTCCTTACTCCACCAACGCAAACTCTGGGTAGAAACCTCTAAAATCCATATCTGCAAAAAACAACCATTTATTAAAAGAATTAAAATTAAAAAAACAATCCATTAAAAGAATTTGTGTAATTATTCTGACCTTGAAACCTAAAACAAACCCGGCTAAAGAATATTCCAACTTCTGTTTTGAGTAGATATTTCGAATGGCATCATACAACTGTCTCCAAATGTGTTCCCCCCCAATTAAAGTCATTCCAGTTTTCAAAATTCTCAACCATCCTAAGATATACATCATCCACCACAGAAGACATTTCACGCCCCATAAATATGACCTGAACTGATAACAAAAGACAAACTCGAACCGCATCTTGATCAAATAGTTTTGAAAAAAGCTCTTCATCCTCAATCAAACATAGAAGATCTATGGTTTTTACATCATGACCTAGCTTCTCAGGAAATACACGGTCACGAAAAATGATATCACCAGTTCTAAACTTACAGAAACTAGGCAATCCAAATTTAAAACTAGTTATGAGGTGAAATTGACGGCGTCCAAAATGAAGATGATGTCCATTGACAAGATAAATCAGTGGCAAATCATAGTGTTTATCATCAGACTTAATTTGTTTTTGAAACATGTAATGTATAAGACTCTCTTCGTTCTCAAGGTAAGTTAAATCCAACCATGGACCAAAGCATGTTGACCGAAACAGTGTACGACGATCGTTAGATAATCTGTCTTTAATCAATTGAAAGTAATTCAATTTTCTTCGAATGTGAACCTTGACACCAGATGCCTGTATTAGTAAACAAAATTGTAAGAACACTATTGTCATTTTTATAATGCAATGTATAGCAAATGTTGCTAGGCCCCTGCCCATAATTCAATTTGCTTCGAATGTCATTTTCATAATTACCTAACTGCTACAAGCTAATTGGGTTAAGAAGTTGGTAACAGAACAAGCATAGAATATTGCTAATACCAGTACAAGCTAATGGGGTTAAGAAGTTGGTAACAGAACAAGCATAGATTATCGCTAATACCAGTACAAGAGACATTTTCATAATTCAATTTGCTTCTAGTGGGGTTAAGAAATTGGTAAAGTTATAGAGGGTTTGACATTGGAAATCACTTCAATGAATATGCCGGCTATGATTCCTGGTTTTTAATCTCTTATGAAACTGTATAAGTAAGACTACAAATTGTACGCTTGCTTCCTGGTTTTTAATCTCTTATGAAACTGTATAAGTAAGACTACATGTGTTAATTTTGACCCATTTAGATATAAATGGGTCGAATTGGGCAATGTTTTATATCTAACAGAGCATATAGGTCGAGCGGCTCAAACGGGTTAAAAGTCGTCCAAGTCTATCAACAGAGCATATATTAAAAATCACACATTTGACCCGTTGCCCAATCCGCCACTTTTGCCAAGTCTATCAAGACCAAGGATTACAAAGTTTTATACTATAGCTTTTCAATGGTGATTATTCAGGTACCCATCCAAGAATGAACAATATCATTTCTTCAGGCATTACCTAAACCCTGAAAATCCTAATGAGGTACGTGCAATTTTCCATGATGTTATTTCATATCTACAGAAAAAAGTTAAAGAAAAAAGTTAAACAACAAATTAAACAACAAATTAAAGAAAAAAGTTACCATTTCATACAAGAGAACAACTGATTAGCATATAACAAAATAATTTAAAGGATTCCGGTTTTTATGTTAGTGTGTGTGGATTTGTTCATGTTTATGAATCAAAAATAAAAAGAAATATCCAAAATAAAAACTGAAAATGTTTGAAAAATCATACACGAAAAAGATTTTGGCAACTGAAAAGGTAGATATTGTTTCTTTTCCAATGTTACTTTTTTTATAACTTTCGCACATTAGCCGAAAATCGCACATTTGTAATAAGAAGTCAAACAGCACGTGGGGTATATTTGAAATCGTGTGGGCCTGCAAATGATTGGTTCTGTACCTTTGGGATGGATACGTGTCAAGTTTCTGGTGGAATCGCACATGACTCTTTTGTGAAAAGCACTTATTTTTTGCATGATTTTGGAAAAGCTAGAAGTTTTTGGCATCATTTTGGAATTTGCTCTTTAAACCTCATATAGTAACTTTAGTTGTGGATGTGCATGTATGTCAATAGAGGGCCTGTTCTATACCTAAAAATATCATGTTCCATGGTTCTTTAGTAAATTTCCATTTATCTGACATAAATCCATTGCATAAAGTTGTGTTATGTATTTATGTGTGCTAAAAAAAATCTCTTTATTTCATAAGGCTGTCCAGAGTGGTGACCCATATTCATCTAACTTTTCGGCTGTCACGTCAGTTTTCTTTTTCCAACGACCGGACACGACTCAAGTTCCACAATGGTAAAACCTTTTTTTTTTTTTTTTTTTTTTTTTTTTTTAATTCAAACATTTTAAAAAACAAATTTAAAATTCATTAAAAATTAAAAAAAAAAAACATTACAATATTAAATTAAAAACTTAAACTAATAAAACTTAAACATGACAATACTTATTAAAAACTTAAATTAGTAATCTAAGTTGTAGTGTTGCTTGCTTTTTGCCTTAAGCCTCAAAAGTTCGTTTCGTTGTCGTTCGCCCAAATTCGGGTCAATTCCTGAATTGTAGAAAATCAGGTTTTGCTCCCGTTTTGTGAGGTCTATGATTTCCACTTGCCTTTGTTGGAGTTTAATTTTCTCTCTTTTGATTGCTAGCTCTTCTTGCATTTTCTCCCTTTCATCGCTAGCTCTTGTTCCTTCAAGGATTTCCACGACTCTTCAATGTCTTTACTTTCGCTGGTTTTGACGGCTTCAACCTGAAAAAGGTCGATGCTAGCGAACTTGTCCATGATGTTGGTGGATCACGAGAGGAGGAGGATGATTTCTTCCTAGCTGCATCACGACCTTGTGGTCGTGATTCTCTAGTATCATCCTCCGAATCATCAGAATCATCCATATCTTGGAAATTCGCGGGACCTTATGTTGACCCCGGGGTAGTTGTAGAACCCTTTGTTTTCTTTTGACTATTCGATTGGAAAATAGGCATCTCCTTCTTCCAAGCATCATGACCCCTCAATACTTTCCAACACTCCAACAAATTAAAATCATGACCGTAACGCACACGATACTCTATAAGAGCTTTGTCTTTATCGTCTGCATCATTCTCACCACTTCCATGAGTATACTGGACATTATCCATAATAGCACAAAAATTCGCAACCCTACTACGAATCCTAGTCTTCCATTTGGACATGATCGAGTCGTATGTCCGGTCTAAACCAATTTCTTTTTGAAAGTACCCTATCACCAACTCCCAAAAGCGGTGCAGGTTCATAGCGTTTCCTTATTTGTTATTTTCTAAAATAAAAATGAAAGCTCTAAAAAGCGCGACCTCTTCCGCCTTTGTCCATGCTTCGACCTTTTTGTTTGGTTCGGGTTGTTTGCCTTTGTCCTTCGCCTTTGTAGCACGCCGCGAAGGTTTCTTTGGCTTGATGGGTGATGTCTCTTCAACAACGTTATCAACGGGCATGGAACCGTCGTACGAACCATGACCCGAACCTTGCCCCATGGAAGCATCTTGACTCGGATAGTTTTGGGTCGAGTATTGTTGAGTCGGATAGTCTCCCCAATCATCCAAATTCATATCAAGATTAGTACTACGAATCGGGGAATAATCTTGATACTGTTGGGAACAATGCAAGAAATCCATGTTAGGACGATACGACGACCCACATGGTTCTTGGTGATAATCCGTATTAGGACGTTGTAGTGGGACAAATACTTTATTAAGGTAAAACGGGTTTTCATTTGGATTAGGTTGTGGTAGTCGTAATGTGTATTCAAAAGCGGGTGGACGAAAGCGAATACCCCGTTGTTGTGGTGGTGTTATGCCGGTTTATTCAAAGTTGTTTTACGGAGAGAAATTCAAATCCGGTGCATTTTTGGGTAGTCGGGATCGTCGGTTTTTTTGATTGTGGAGTGTTTTTCTTTGACATTGTGAATATTGATGAGAATTTGGTTGAATTGTGTGTTTGAAATTGGGTTTGATGTTGGTATTTATATAGGATGAAAAGTGGTAATGTTTTTTTAATTTTTAACTTTTATTTATTTATTTATTTATTTTGATTGTATTCAAGTTTCAAACGGTACAAATTGTGTTTTCAATATGCATTTATATCGGTCATTGCCACAACCAATTGTGTGTTTTTTTTATTCTCGACAGATATTCGACCCTTGCTCCACACTGGCCTCGACCGATTCCAATATCGGTCGTTCTTCACACTCGACAGAAATATTACTGCCGCGGCCACTGTGCCCAGCCTAATATATAGACGTAACTCAAATGCTTGAATTTTATAATGAGTAAACTACATTTTTGGTCCTTGTGGTTGTATCAAAATCTCACTTTTGGTCCAATTTTCAAAACACGTGCGATTCCAGTCCTATAGTTTGCGTTTTGTTCCACTTTTGGTCCAATTTTCTAACGGAGTTAGTTTAGTCGTTAAGTCTAATTGTAAAGTGGCAACATTAGTCCTTTAACTTAACGGTCGTTTGCAACGTTCGTCCTTTATACCAAAGATCGTTTTTAATGTTTGCACCGTTAGTCTTTTATACCAAAGATCGTTTTCAATATTTGCACCGTTAGTCATTACAGTTAGTTAGTCTTTTTTAAAAAAATTCTAAAAAAAAATCGGAAAAAATTAGAAAAAAAGTCTAAAATAATGATTTTTTTTGGAATTTTTTTTTTCCCAAAAAAATAATTTGAAAAAAAAAATTCTTATAAAAAATTTTCTTAAAAAATTCTAAAAAATAATTTTTTTGACGAAAAATTTTTTTCCAAAAAAAAATAATTTGAAAAAAAAAATCTAATAAAAGTTTTTGTTAAAAAATTCTAAAAAATTTTTTTTTGACGAAAAATTTAATTTGAAACAAAAATTCTAATAAAAGTTTTTGGTAAAATAATCTAAAAAGAAATTTTTTGACGGAATTTTTTTTTCCAAAAAAAATAATTTGAAAAAAAAATTCTAATAAAATTTTTTTCTTAAAAAATTCTAAATTTTTTTTTGACCAAAATGTTTTTTCCAGAACAATTTGAAAAAAAATTTGTTTAAAAAAAACATTTCTAAAAAAAATTATTTTTAATGTATTTTCATTTCATCATACTTTTTATGTTTAATGTAATTCGTGTTTAATGTAATTTGTGTTTAAATATACTAGTTAATGTAATTTGTGTTTTATAGATGTTTATGTTAGTTTTTGAATTTTTTATGAAATTTTTTATTAGAAAATTAAAAAATTTAGAAATTTTTTTTCTTAAACAAAATTTTTTTCGATTATTTTTTTTTGGAAAATTTTTTTTTTCGTCAAAATATATATATTTTTTTAAAATTTTTTAAGAAAACTTTTTGTTAGAATTTTTTTTCAAATTAACTTTTTGGAAAAAAAAATTTTGTCAATTTTTTTTAGAATTTTTTTATAAAATTTTTTATTAGATTTTTTTTTTTCAAATTAATTTTTTGGAAAAAAAATTTTTTGTCAGTTTTTTTTTTAGATTTTTTTTTAAAAAATTTTACTAGATTTTTTTTTTCAAATTATTTTTTTTGAAAAAATCATTTTTTAGATTTTTTTTCTAATTTTTTTCGATTTTTTTTTAGATTTTTTTTAAAAGCCTAACCAACTGAATGGACTAACGGTGCAAACATTGATAACGATCTTTGGTATAAAGGACGAACGTTGCAAATGATCGTTAAGTTAAAGGACTAATATTGCCACTTTACAATTAGACTTAACAACTAAACTAACTCCGTTAGAAAATTGGACCAAAAGTGGAACAAATCGCAAACTATAGGACTGGAATCACACGTGTTTTGAAAATTGGACCAAAAATGAGATTTTGATACAACCACAAGGACCAAAAATGTAGTTTACTCAAATAAATAATTCCAAACAAGAGAAGAGATCAATATAGATATCATATTTGTTATAGAACCAATGAACCAATCATTGCCACCTATTTTTATTTTTCATTTTTTTTTAAAACAAAATATTTTGCAAACGGTAAATCGTCAAACTACAAAAAAATGCCATCACGACAAGAATTAAATCATCTTTCTATAGATATGCATTGTTATATACTTTCGACGAACTTTTTTTTTTCGACGAATTTTGTTTTTTTTTAAATTTCCGCCCAGAAAAATCATATATGATTTGTAAAAATCATATATGATTTGTAAAAATCATATATGATTCGTTAAAATCAAATCATATGACTCTTACGATATATATGATTTTTAAAAATCATATATGATTCGTAAGAATCATATATGATTTGATTTTTAACGAATCATATATGATTTTTACAAATCATATATGATTTTTCTGGGCGGAAAATTTGAAAAAAAAAATTCGTCGAAAGTATATAAGAATGCATGTTTATAGAAAGATAATATAATTTTCGTCACCATTTTTTTTTTTTGGCAGCTTGACGATTTACGGTTTGCGAGATATTTAAGTTTTAAAAAAATGATGAAAGTTTATTTTTTTTTATTTTGATAAAAAAATGAATGGCTAAGATTGTCTGATGGTATCTATGGTAAAAGTTGAATATATAAAAAACTTTTGGCTTCCAAACATTCCAAAAAACTAAGGTTTAACATTTTTGACAAAGGATTTCGAATGAACAAAGATCATGAGAAAGGGACATATTTCTAGGATTCGAGGGAAATAAAATTTTAAAGTTGTCTACTAAAATTCTTTCTTTATAAATTTTAGGGTATCCGGTTTCGAAACTAGTGGGTCGAACCGATGGATCCAAGACTCGAATTTTTTCCAAAATTTAAAATCAGAACCATTAAAACTAAATCGCTTCTGTTCTTAACAGTTCTAGTTTGGTTCTCGGTTCTGGCTTCCCGCTCTTTGGCATAACCCTAGCCATTTCTTTAAGAGAGGTGATTTGCACACTCTCATAGTTGATCGGCAAACTCAAATTTTGAGTGTTTTGACATTTATACCCTTACAGAATAAAAATGAGTAAAAGTTATACGAAGATATAAATGTCAAGAGTCAAGACACTCTAAATTTGAGTATGCCAATTAATTATGAAAGTTCTTTTCACTTTCTTTAGATGACAAAATTGACAATTTTTTAAAATATCAAAAAGATTATGAGAAGTCCCTGGTCCATTTGTCACTAATTGGACCATATAAAACCACTTTTCACAAATCACAACACAAAACCAGCAGTATCCTAATCTGTCAACCTTGTACAACAATTTTCATTTTCACAACTAACTTTTATAATAAACCCCTTTTTCACACACTAAATTCACCACAAAACACACACACACAAACATGAACTCAACACTTCTCAAAACAACAACAACACCATTCATCAATCACCACCCTCTTCCCAAAACAAGATTCTCAAAACAATTCCAATACAAAAACTCAATATATTTTCAAACCATTTTCCCAATCAAGTTTTCAAGAAAACTCCATTTTTGCAACATTAAAGCTTATAAACAAAACCCATTACATATTAGTACCCAAATTGAAGAACCCATCAAGGGTTTTTCAAAAAGATATGATCTTGATAAGATTAAGGGTGTGATTAGATTTGGGTTAGTGATGGGTGTGTTGGTTTTAGGTGTGATTAGGTGTCAAAATGTTATGGCAATGGAGGGTGGGAGTGGTTTAGAGGGTATGGTCAATGTGAAGGGGTTTTGGAATGGGCCTAAGTTTTCGCAGGTTTTACGGGTTTTTAGAGAGCAAGGTTTGATTTTGGCTGGGCTTTTGGGGTTGTCTGCTTTCTTCTCTATGGCTGAGACTTCGATTACTACTCTTTCGCCTTGGAAGGTATTTTTCGGTTTGCGATTGTTTATGAAAAGGCTTGTTTGGTTATTGAGTTTTGATATAGAAGATACACAGTTTTGATTGTTTCGATAGAAGTATGTGCTTATTTGAAGGTGAAACACGTAGTTTTGAATAAGCAGTTTGGGAGTTGATTGTTCTAATTATGATTATTTGAATTCTTAAAGACTTAAACCGTTAAATAAACATTCGTACGACTGCTGCTTTGCTGTTTATCTGATTATTGCATTTTGTTATGGCAGAAATAAATCCAAACACCAAACACTGTGATTTGTTTGTTTAAATTTGCTTATCTGCTTATAGTTTCTTTCTATTAGCAGAATGACTGTTTTGAGTGTTTGGATTGACGTACACACTGCTTATTATGATTATATGTGTCTTTGAGGGAGAGACGAACTGTTTTCATTTGGCATAAGCTGTTTCAAAGTTGCTTAGATAAACAGATTCGCCAAACACTCTAGCAACTTCATGTCCGATTAATATGTAGCAGAAGCAAGTCCAAACACCATGATCTGCATTATGTTTCTGATTATTCAAAAGCATATGCACTTTTAATAAACAAATACCCCCCTTATTGTGTTTGCAAGTTGCTGATAATCAGTTTCTAGTATTTGGTTAAATATATAGGGTCAAATAATAGGTTTAGTTTGGGAGCAGTTGCAACTAAATTGATTTTTATTATCTGATCATTTAGGGTCATTTGACATGTAAATCCTTATTACCACAGCTTAAAACAGCAAAACCACAGCCAAACTGCCTTGCACCATTTTTTAAGTTCAAATCCGAAGGTTTGGGACATTGGCTTTGGTCTTGGGTGTGTTATAGGTTGGATTTTACTCCTATAAACAGCAAAACACATCCAAACACTATCTTTTGGAGCCCGTTTGGTCATTGATTTTCTGATTCCTGTTATATGATATCTCTTAATCATACTCAACATGCAACGCTAAACACCCCTATATATGTATACATGTGTTGTTTTTCCGTCGCCTCTCTCAGTTTTTTTCTTTACGAACTGTCAAAATGCCACATTTTAACTGTATCAAATATTAAATTCTTCTGAAGTTGCTAATGCTTATCGGGTGTCATCATACACAGAAAGTGTTGAACTTTTTGTTGATATCATCGCTTCATTAGCAAATTCGTTATAGCTGCTTCAAAATAAGGAAAAAATCTCTTTAAGTATGATAATATAGGTTTATTATTTACAGGTGAGAGAGCTGGCTGAAAAAGAAGGAGAAAATGGCGTCTTTAAGCTGCTTCGTACAGATGTAACCCGCTTCCTTACCACCATCCTAATTGGGACAACGTAAAGTTCCCATCTTTATAATTTCATGCTTCTCTGTTTAAGTACTTTTTCCATTTGAATTATAACTGGAGCTAATAGACTGAATGTTGACAATAATAATTACTTGTTACAGTGTGGTCAACATTGGAGCTACGGCACTTTTCACAGAAGCGGCAACAACGGTTTTTGGTGAAGCTGGTGTCAGTGCAGCAACAGGTGTTATGACGGTGTGTGTCTAAAATATTACTTAGTCCATGAATGAACTATCAAGATTTATACCTTGAGGGACCAAACTATGTGATATACTGTTATAAATGTGTTTATGTGATTCAATGGCTAACTTGTCAGTTTATTGATTTCAGGTTGTTGTTTTACTTTTGACTGAAATTACTCCCAAAAGTATAGCTGTTCACAATGCTACTGCGGTTGCTAGGGCTGTGGTAAGCATGGCTTATTTGTACAAAATGATATTAACTTTCAAAATTCTTTTCATTCTCTTTCACATCAACCTGATTAGTGTCTTAAATAATCCATAGGTACGTCCCGTTGCATGGCTTTCAGTTGTTCTATATCCAGTTGGAAGAGTTGTTACCTTCCTTTCAATGGGAATGCTTAAAATTCTTGGCTTGAAAGCGAAAAGGTATATTTCCTTAATTCATTCAGTATTTCAGTTTATTATGGAGTTGCTTTCATTTCATTTTCTCCATTCCGATCCAATTAAATTTTGCACCAGTGCACCATCTGTAACTGAAGATGAACTCAAGTTGATGTTGAGGGTTGCCGAGTTGAGTGGGGCCATTGAGGAAGAAGAACAGGTACGCACAAATTCACGTCACGTATATCTGTCAACTTTCGCTAATTCTTGTGAAGGAGGTCATGAATTGACCCATTCATATGTCTCATATTAACTTAGCTTTTTACCAGTTTGACCTGTTAAGAGATGACGCTTAAAATGGATTGACCTATTTATAAGTAAATAGGTCGAAATGACCACCTTTACCAATATTCATTGTTGACGAAAGGTGCACCTTCTGTTCCGTGCAGGATATGATCGAGAATGTGTTGGAGATAAAAGACACCCACGTGAAGGAGGTGATGACCCCTCTTGTAGATGTAGTCGCAGTTGATGCTAGCGCAACTATACTCGATTTCCATCACTTGTGGGTGACTCATCAATATTCTAGGTAAATCTGAGCTGTTAAAAGATAATGCATGGAACCTAATCCCGAGTATCGCTTTTCTGATTTATTTGTGAATTTTACCCTCAGGGTGCCGGTATTTGAGCAGAGAATTGATAACATTGTTGGCATAGCTTATGCAATGGATTTGTTGGATCTTGTCAAGAAAGTATGACTGCTTATTTTCGTCCACTTTATGTTGGCTTAATAGCTTGTTGAATATAGATTCACATTTATCTGGAAACTTTGTAGGGAGAGATGCTAGAAACTGCAGTGGTGGGTGAAATCGCTCACAAACCTGCCTATTTTGTTCCTGGTAAGAGTTGACTTTGACCTTGTATCAGATAGTCACATTATTATTCGCTCTTAATCTGACCAGAACATTTTATAGATTCAATGTTAGTCTGGAATCTTCTGAGGGAGTTTCGCATCAGGAAGGTCCACATGGCGGTAGTTCTTAATGAATATGGAGGAACCGTGGGTGTATGTTCATACCCTTGCTGCCTTTTCATATATTTCAACAGTTCAAAGTCAAATTTTGACTCTTGCTTTTGTTTCTCATCGAGCAGATTGTAACACTCGAAGATGTTGTTGAGGAAATTGTTGGTGAAATCTTTGATGAAAATGATTCAAAGGTAAATTCTCAATTTTTTTCTAAATTTTATGCAATATTTTTGGCCAACATGTGTACCCTGTAATTAGTTAATTATCATTTTAATAATGCTGTATTACAGGAAGAAATTGAGCGAAAAACCGGGAATATTGTAAAGCGAGCGGATGGAGTCTTTGATGTTGACGCAAATACATCAATATACCAACTTTCTGAAGATCTTGAAATCATTTTGCCAGAGGTATAGGGTGCTTTTAGTTAGAAAGAAACACCCTTGTTTTCCACAAAAAGTTTTGTACAAAATAAAGAAAATAGAGATTGCGTCAGAAGTTTCCATTCAAATTCTCTACAAAAGAAATTTTGCATTTCCTACTTTTTACGAGGGAAATTACAAAACACTTTTTGTGTTTTCTTTTTTTCCCTTGTAACCCCTTCCTTTTTCTATGTTTTGTGGAAAGTTAAATCCCTTCCTTTTTTTTTCCTTTTTATTTTTTTTATTTTTTTTTATTATTATTATGTTTATTTTTTTTAATATAAAACTGAAAATAGAAAATTAATGATTTTTTTCTCCAACTAAAAGTACCCATAGAGTCTTCTTATATATTTTGCCAATATTAATTGTTAACTCAAATTGTATATTACGTGCAGGATCATCAATACGAGACAGTGTCAGGTTTCATTTGTGAAGCATTTGGATATATACCTAGAACAGGTGAAAGTATTAAAGTAGTACTAAAAAAAGCAAATAAAGAAGATGATGATGATAATGACGAGAATAAACAAGAAACCAACAGTCAAGATCAGAAAGATGCATCTCAAACATTCAAACTCGGGGTAATATCAATAGCCATCACATTAGTTTGCCTAAAATGGTGCTATGTACAACAGTAAAAACTGAATCTTGTTGCTTGTGCTGCAGATTTTGGCGGGAAATTGTAGAAAGGTTAATACTGTTAGATTCGAAAGGATAAACAACAATTCAGCTAAAGAAATTAAAGAAGCTGCTAGGATCGTGCCCAGATTTTGGAAAACGAAATGGAAAAGTGACGAAAGCTCAGCCAGCAGCGATGAAGAAAGATTGTATCAGGACCCGCCCAGAACCGCCATTTCCCATGCCCATATTTTGGCAGAAAATAACAAACAATGATCGAGGTATCAACTTCAGTTATTATTTTTAAATTTACATGAAAAAGAACTTAAAAGATAACAAATAATGACCTAAAATTTAAGCTATTCTACAAATGAAGAGACGTGTCGACTTCAGGTTTGTCATTAACAGACCAAAAGTCCATAACCTGTGGGCCTTTTGCAGGTTTTTGCGGTTCTGCTTTCTTTGTGTACAAGTCGAGTCCAAGAGAGAGAGAATCTTGTAAAGATGGTCTTGTTGCTGGTGGTATATAAAGGTTAGTTTGACTCTTTGTTTCATGCTCAGGGAACAACTTTAAAAGCTCAGTCTCTCGTCTCTTTTCTTTCATCTTCTGCAGCTGGTTGAATCTTTCTTGCAGGAGAGCGATAGACGAAGCACTACCACCATTACTTAACCCCATCGAGTTGTTACCACCTTGCCTTCCCATAGAATGAAGGGCCATTACTAATCTATTGTTGGTATGATCAAATTCTTTGACAATGTGTGTCTTATATATAACATAAGTGTAACTAGTAACAATATTTAAAAATAGTGAGCCTCCTTTTGTTGATTCGGGGTGATGTAACCGGGCCCCAGAATCGGCAACGGGAGCACAAGATCCAAGAGGAAAGGAGAAGTGTGTAGGCAAAAGGACTTTTTGAAGGAGAGAAAGGGTGAGCAAGTGAGTCCAAAGGCAAGAGTGGTTGGTGTGTATGGTAGCATTTGGATACTTGTTTTTGTGAGAATATAAGTGTATGTTAGGTTTTGCTGATGTCTCATATTTATGTTTTTTTTATTTTTAAGATGGGTACATCTTTGGTCTTTTCTTTATGGTCTTTTTCTACCAAAATTCCCATGTTCGTATCTAACTATAAGGTTTAGCTAAAAAGTTATAGTAACAAATATGTAAAGGACATGATAGAAAAGACTTATGTATCCTGTTATAGTTTTCATGGTAATATTGTTTGTTGAAAATTTGGAAATAAACTGTTGATGTATCCTGGCTTTCGACCTGGTCTGACAAGATCGTCGAAAGTGACTCTCTTGGCAAAGCCTCACGGACTCGGACCTCAAACGTTTCTTTGTCATTTGGAATAGCATTGCCATTCGGTCAGTTGGCACCCGCCTGTGGTTTTGGTATCAATAACTTTTGGTTAAGACAATTTATTTGTCATTTAATTTGATTTACTAAGTACCTAGTTGGAAATTGTAAAATGAAGATTATGACACTGATAAAACAAAATGTGGAATAATTGACCCCATGCCTTACTATTTCTTTCTAATTGTAGCTTAGAGCATATCTCTACTGTATGTAATTAACCCCATGTGTTTTACTATAATTTTTTTTACGGCAATTGTGACTACATAATAGCACCCTTCCTTTTACGCACGTGGGAGGAAACCCCTATCACCCTACACAAGACTCAAACTTGAGACAAGAGGGTAAAACCTGCATACCGCTAGACGAGAGGCCCATTGGTTGTTGTTTTACTATAATACCCTTTCACAATTTAACTAATTTAACTAATGAGTGATTTTTATAACTTACTGAAATTAACTATTTTTTTATTTTTCAATACTTTACAACTCTTTTTTTCAACATTTTAAAAATTAATGATACACAACTGATACTATCAGACTTTTGATTGTTTTCGGTTGTATAGATCAAAATTTCACAAAACACTGAATCATAAATCCGAAACTATTTGTTTCCGATATAAACTTCCGCCATTATACGCGGGTGCTCGTCTAGTTCAAATAATGATGTGTGCATGTTATTATATATAACCTTATATGGACATGTTTATATATTTTTATAACTAAGTGTTTTTGTTTTCTTCAATTGTTTATAGTGTTCCTACCTTCTCCCACATCTGAAAAGGTGTAACGAATTATAATAACTATCATATGTCTGGTATGGCATCTTTTTGGTGCAAAAACATTCAGAAAGGACAATCCTGAATGTAAATAAATCAAATATAAGTGATGAATGTGTGACTGTGTGTGGCATGGCTCTTGTTGCTATTATTTGCTGAATTAATCTTCAACAAATAATTATACCGAAGATAAAATAGCCTGCGCATTGCGGCTATATACTGTTTGATAAAACTTTTATGATATAATCTAGGAGTGAGCATCGGGCCGGTCCTGACCCGAATCCGACACAGCCCGAAACCGATTACCTGCAAAACCCAAACCGACTCCTGACTCGAATATATTCGGTTCGGTATCGGGACAGTCTCGACAGGTCGGGATCGGTTTTCTTGATTTTGGCTGCGTTTTCTCGGTTTTTGGCCCGTCCCGACCCGAAACCGACCCGTCCCGAAACCGACTACCAGGAAAACGCAAACCGACTTCCGACCCGATTACATTCGGTTCGGTATCAGGAAGGTCGGGTTCGGTAAAATTGTTCAATTACTTTACTTTTTTGCAAAAAAAATATTATGTCTATATAATCTGATTTCATGTTCATATAACTAAATTGTATAATGCAATTCGCATACTTTATCTACTAATCTAACATAGTTATAAGAACATAAAAGTTCAATTATTAAACCACTCGTTTCTTTAAACTAAATAGTTTACATTCTAAAAGTAAAATATATCAAAACTCTTTCCCTAAATATTAATTATTGTAATGAGTCTATATCATTCAACTTGTAACCATATGACTCATTAGTCGAAAATTAAGAAGTTGATTTTAATTTCGATCACTATTTTTTATAAAAGCGTATTTAGGTTAAAAGCATTGAGCTCATTTTATTTAAAATTCAAAGACCATTTTATTATATGGTTTAAAAAAAATAAAAAATAAAAAAAAAATAATAAAAAAAGCTAAATTTTAACCTAAAAGTTAACTTTAAAATTTTAATCATTATTTTAATATAAATTCTTACGTAAGTCCAAACTATTGCAAGGCTCATTTTATTTGAAATTTAAAAGCTTTTTATTGGTATATTTTTTATAAGAAAATGCTAAATATTTATTAGATAGTTGGTAAATAGTGTTTGTTATATAAAATATCGTAAAAGATAAAAGTTAAAATGTAGTTTTCTTATGTTTTTACATAGTTTAGGGTGTGTTTTGAAGTTTTATCATTACATATAAATCTATAATGCATATATATAAAAATGTTAACAATCATAAAGTTTAGGGTAGTTTTATAAATTGTTAGATAGTTATTGGTGTGCTTAGAAACTTGTTTTATTTTTTTGCCAAAAACATTTACTTTTATAAATAAACTTCAACATTTTTCATAAAATCGTCTGTAAGTTAAAGATATTGCATTATCAGGCTCATTTTATTTGTAATTCAATGACCTTCGTATTGGTATATTTAAAAAAAATAATCATTGTGTATTTGTAAGGTATTTGATAAATAAAATTTCTTATATAAAAAAAACTGTAAAAAGGTAAAACTTTTGTATACTTTTCGTAATTTGTTATAAAGTTCTGGGGGTATTTTAATTTTTTTTTTTTTCTGTTGGTAAAAAGGTAAGACTTTGGAAATGGAAGATTAAGGGTGTGTTTTGTTTGTAAGTAGGATTCAAATTAGATTCGGATTTCGGAAAGATTTAGATAATAAAGAAAAAAAAAAGGAAAAAATAAAAGAATGTTTAAATTATATAATTGTTTATATGTAAATTGAGATGTTATATGTTATTTTGAAAATTGAAAAATAAAAGATAAACGATAGAATAAGTAAATATGTGATTGAGAAAAAAGAAAAAATAAAAAAATAAACTCTAATTGGTTGGATTTAACATAAGATGCTAATGTAGCATGAAATGAATATTTCATCCAATACTTGTGGTCCCAGCAAAAAAAATATACCAAACAACTTATATGAAGTTTCTTTGATTCTAAACCTCCCCATACCCTTATACCAAACGGATCCTAACTATTACAAAGCTTAAAAGAAGCATTAATTAGTTAGTTAAAGATAAAAGGCCACGATGCTTTTTACTATCCTGAATTTGATCAAGTGGAACTCTTACTACCCTAAAGTATTATTGCCTTATTGGTACCTTAGTACCTCATATTGGTTCATATAATACCCTTAGCCCTAATTAATAGAGTGACATGACTTTCACATGTCATACTACCGTTAGCTTTTAACGGAGAAAATTGGATGTGAGATTTAGCTAGTAACATTTGTTCATTACTTTTTTCGACAATTTTTTTCTTGTATATCTTCGAAGATTATTACCCACTTATTCAACATTGATCCTAGAACGCATATTACTTTTGAAAAAGTGTTACATAATTATTTATTATCACAAGTACTAAAGTGGCACCAAAAAAACAACATTTGGTATATATATATATATATATATATATATATATATATATATATATATATATATATATATATATATATATATATATATATATATTTTGGCAAATTAAATTTGCACCATAAAAAATGAAAATAACACAAAAATATTAAAAGAGGTTGCATATACAAAAAAAAAAAGATACACTTTTCATAAAAAAAATAAAATTATACTACATGACCTAAAATTGAGTGTAGCCTGTGCCACACCTGATACCCAAGTGGTATGTCCATGAGTGTGACCTAAAATTGAGTGTAACCCGTGTCACATTCGACAACCAACAAATTATGTTATTACCACACTTTAAAAAAAAATAATAATAATAAAAATCACAAGGTTTTGACAAATTTGCAGTTTTGACAAATTTCGATTCTAACGAACACAATTTGCTAATTTTCCTATTTTCAACAAAAGTGTTTTTTTTTTTTTTTTTTTTTTTTTTTTTTTTTTTTTTTTTAAATTTATATGCAACCTAGGTTAATATTTTTGTGTTATTTTCATTTTTTATGGTGCAAATTTATTTTGACAATTTTTTTTTGGACCAAATGTTTTTTTTATGGTGCGACTTTAGTACTTGTGATAATAAAAAATAATGCAACACCTTTGCAAAAGTAATAATACGTTTCAGGATCAATAATGAAGAAGTGGATAATAATCTTCAAAGACATACAATAAAAAAATTGTGCAAAGAAGTAAGGAACAAATGTCACTAGCTAAATCTCACATCCAATTTCATCCGTTAAATACTAAAGGTAGTATGACATGTGAAAGTCATGTGACTATATTAATTAGGGTTAGGGTAATATATGAACCAAATAACCAAAATATGAGGTACTATAATGTACCAATAATACTTTAGGGTAATAGGAGTTCTACTTGATGGGTAGTAAAAAGCATTTTGACCAAAATAAAATTATCTCTTTTTGAAAGTTTGCAGTAGTAATTACGATTTTTTTTTAATAATTTGTTTTTTCATCCGGAGAAAATTATCTTTAAGACAGGATAAGACAGACATTAGCTCCCTATCAATTGTGTCTAATTAACATAGATTGCAAAACCCGACCCCCACCACTTTGGCCCGATGTGGGTCCAAAATAATGTAAGGCCCAATTGGTTGTTGGCTTTAATAGTTGTATATCCTTTGCAAAAACTTTTAGCAGAAATGTGCAATTATTTGTTAGAGTTTGCCAGCAAGTTACTAAGCGTACTTAACCGGTATAACTTTGCAGATTATAAAACACATTTGTAATAGGACTTAATCCTTGTGAGATTGTTAGTTGCCGTTAAAAAAAAAAAAATACTTAATCCACGTTGGAAAATCGTCAACCTTGAGCATCAAGATGTAGCTCACCACAATGTATCAAGCAAATAGAAAATTGTTTTATCTCAATATAACATTTCCAATCATGTAATATTTTCTATCAACAATTAATAAAATAAGTTTCTATTACTCAAAAATATTGTATTTTAAGATTCTCAAGTTACAATTTTATGTTAAAACTTTGTTCAAGTTTTCCAAACTTTTTGTTGGGGGGGTAACTTGTTAAAGGTTATATGGAAACACTACAACGTTTTAAACACGAAATAATGGGTCAAGCTAACCCCAAACGAGGCCACTACTATTCACACCCACCAAGGTTTCCTTACACTTCACTTGTTTCAAAACCAAAATAGTACTTTAACCATGTATTGAAATACGGAGTATAACATTATCTTTGTTTTGTGTGTTTAAGATTAAAAAGAGTACAAATGAAGAAGGTGATAACATAAAACATGAGTCTTATTTTGTTGGACAAAATTTATGAGAGTTATTAGAAAAATAACCTTAAGGCATTCAAAATTTATCAAGTGAAAATAACCTATAGTAAAGAGCTTGCTTGTTCGAACCTATTGTGCTTAAGAAATTGATTAATTGCGTTGAATAAATAACACTGAAGATATGAATAGTGGGTGTAAAATATTTATTTTTTGTAGATAAAAGATGCGTTTCATACTACAAAATAATTAAAGCTTGATATATAATTACGTTAATCATTGTTTAGAAGATTGGCAGCTTATAGTTTAAGAGCCACATTTTTTTTCTTTCTAATTAGCTAAATAGTTTATGAATTATATTAGGGATTGCACCCTTACGTGCTAGCCTCTAATTAATGAAATAATATGGATAATGTTAGGTTAATAATATGATTTGGTGTGGTTGTTAAGAAACAATAATTATAACATTGTGCAATTTGTTAGATTAATTGATGATGATATAATTTTACAAAGTACTACCAAAACGAGTGATACGTATCAATTATCATTTAACTAACCTTTCAAACAAGTTGAATCCTTCAGCATTCAATGTCGAGTTTTTTAGTAATCAACACTGAAAGTACACACTAACCCAAAGTCAACCCGCTTGAAGAAGAAACCATTCAGGAGTGGCTTAGTGGATAAAAGGCTTATGACTAATACTTTTAAATTGTGTGATATTTTAGGTTTAATTTATGTTAGGTGCAAACAATTTTAAAGTGGTCACATCAACGTTTTAAAAACAGAATGTTTTATCCAGTTTGAATCTGTGTAGCGATAAGGTCAACTCCCGTAGATTAATCGGTCAAAAGATAAGAAACATTGACCAATGGCGGCGATTAGCATGTGCAAGTGGTACAACCGTACAGGGCCTCCGATTTAGTATATGCCTATTACTATTTATACTTGTCTACGTATATTTATACATGCCTAACTTAAATTTTTACATTCCTTTTTAAATATTATGTGATGGGGCCTCCGATTTAGTATATATTTATTAATATTTATACATGTATAAGTATATTTGTTTTGAATTTTTCATAATAGTTAAGATTTTCGTGATTTAAGGGATCTCAATTGTAGTTTCGCACTGAGCCACCTAAATCAATGAGACGGCCATGTTGATCACCCATTAAAAAAGAAAAAAATAATGCTTGAAGAAGAATATGAACTAAGATCTGCATGTCATATAGTGGTACGTTTAGTCGTTTCTGTATGAACAAGAACAAAATTTATTACGAATAGTTACTAGCCAAAAAAGTTTGAGTCAAATAAAAAAACAAATTACAGAAGGATAACAAATACGTAACAAACTAACAAAGTGTTAGTAATACAATTATACAACCATACGGGTGCATATTACTAAGGGTACGTGGCACGAATTAGGGGCGTAAATGAGTCAAATCAAGTCGAACTATGACAAAGCTTGACTCGACTCGATAATATAATGTTTGGTTCGAGCTCGGCTTGATAACTCTACAAGCTTTCATGAGAGAAGCTCGAACTCGGCTCAAGATTGTTAGAATTCGGCTTGAGCTCGGCTCGACAAACTTGATTCATTTGTAATGTTTTTTTAACAAACTAAAGTTTAAATATAAGATAAAATTTTATATATGGTTTGAACTCGACTCGAAAAGCTCGCTACATTTATAAATATTTATTTACACTTAGGCGGTGTTTGTTTTTAAAAAAGTGTCTCTTAACAGCCTCTTAATATGACTCATTCAGACGCGGTCAGACATTTGGGTCATTAAGTGCGTTTGTTTTTTTCTTCTCGTTCAGAGGCAATTAGAGGCTCAAACCTCTTAACGAACAAGGTGTGTAGGGGATGTCTTGTTGCCTTTTAATGTCTTTTAATGTTTATGTGTCGTAAGAATAAAATTGTATCATATTCATATCATTCAGATATTTTATTACAAAAAAAACAACCAATATTATTTCATTCAGCTTCAGACATTTGCGTCTCAGATTCATATTCAGATGTGCGAATCAGATTCAGATTCAGAGCCTCTTAATAAACAAACAACACCTTAGTGTATTTACACATTAACCCTTAAAATATACATATTATATATATAAAAAAAAACAATGTATCACTTAAAAGCTTGAAAAGCTCGACAATAACTCGAGTTAAGCTTATATAAGCTCGAGCACGACTCGATAAACATTTCAAGCTCATTTTTAGGCTCAAGCTTGGGCTCAAGCCTTGATAAAGCTCGACTCGAATGAGGCCGAGTTACTCGACAAAAACTCGACTCATTTACACCCCTAACGCGGAGTATTTTAAAGCACCTAAGAACAATTACCATTTAGACAAAATCACACGGATGGTCCCTGTGGTTTACTCGGATTGCAAGTTTAGTCCCTAAGTCATTTTAAGTAATCCAGACAGATCTAATTTTGAAACTTGTCACCCTTTTAGTCCCTAATTTGGATGTCCCGTTAGTTTGGCCGTTAACTCCTAAAATTGTGAGGGCAATTGTGTCTTTTCAGGTTATATTTAATATAAAACCCACCCCTTATATTACACCCATCCCCATTTCACTTCCATGCTATCCTGATTAAATCAAAACCCTAGATTACACATGCAGACCAAAAAAAAAAAAAAAAAAAATCTTTTCCAATCATGGTTTGGTGTAGGTGTGGTCGAGTATGCATAGTAAAAACGTCTTGGACAGATGCTCATCCAGGTCGGCGTTTTTACACCTGCCCCATTGAGGTAAGATATAAAATCCGATTTATGGGGTTTAATCAAAACCCAAAAAACTTATTTATCTTCTGTGTTGCACTTCCATGAGCAACTTTTTTTTTTTTCTTTGGGGCATAGGCATCACCAGCCTGTGTAGTTGAGGACCTTTTCTTAGCTTTTGAACTTGGACCAGCAGCTTGTGTAGATGCTTGTGAACTTGGACCTGCAACATGTGTAGATGCTTGTGAATTTGAACCAGCTTGTGTAGATGATCCAACTGGTTGATTCATTGTTTGACCTTTACAAGATCTTTTGTTGTGACCCATGTTTCCACACTTGTTGCATGTTACAGTTTTAAATGCCCTTGACAGTTTTCCATCCTTAACCATTGCCTTTTCTTCTTTTGTTTTCCTTCTGTTCTTTTTTGGCCTGCGCACTTGGGTATGATGGTTAGGTGGAGTGATTTTTGAAGGTATTTGGGATTTCTTCCACATGATCTTGCCATTTATACAACCAATCTTGTAACTGTAGAAGTGCAAGCCTTTATATCTCTATTTGATCAATGATACCCTGAGCCATGCATGCAGAAGTACAAGCCTTTATGTCTCTGGATTGTAGACACTTGTGGTTGGGCTCATATGTTCTAACTTCCCAAGTCTCTGAATTCCTAATCTTAGACACTAATAAGACCCATGGGCACTCATCTTCTGCTAATGGTTTGAGCCTGCCTCTTCCACCTAAAGTAATACCTTTCTTAGTGGGCTCAACTGGATCACTAGGCCCAACTCCTTTTTTACTTTTTCCCTTTACTTTTTTCTTTGTTGTTGCATCAGTTGCAGGCTGGCTAGGCCCATCATCTTGAGTTGTAAACACTGGAATTCTTCCCATACACTTTGCCCTCACCCTCAACTTATCATTCCTTATCAACTGAAACTTTCTCCTTGTTTCAATTGAATGTAGTCTTACTCTCTCTTTCACTTCAGCAGCACTAGTAAACTTTTGACCAAAATAGAATAAATACTTATGCTTAATGTTGCTTGCATTCTTATTTGCCTTTTCTAATTCTCTAAGCTTCTTCCTCCTAATCTTTTCAAGCTCATTTTCATCCTCATCTGAACCACTATCCAGGTTTTCATTATCTACCTCCTCAACATCTTCTGCTGTTGGTGCATCCTGATTCTCTTCTTCTCTTACTATCTATCTCACCCACTCAACATCTTCATCTATATTAAAATGGTAATCATGCATATCAACATTAATTTCTTCTACAACATCCTCTTCATCAACAAAGTAATCACTATTGTTAGCATTAAAAATATATATTGAAAAGTGATGGTCATTCTCATACGTGTAACTTTGTAATGTGTCGTAGTTTGCAATAGAATAGTCAAATGGGCTTATGGTTTGGACTAATCTAATAGGTTATAAGTTATGTATTATGGCTAGTCCATAGTTTATGTAAAAGTCCAAGTCCATCACCAAGCCCATCCTAAGGCCCATAAGGTCTTAAGTCTTATGTATAAAAGACACCACACACCTCATTTGTGTGGTGTGCTTGTGTGTGTATTGTGTGTGTTTTCTTAATAAAAGCTCTCATCTTTTCCATCTCTCTCTCTCTCTATACGAAATACATATACTCTCACCAAGTCACCATCTTTCTTCTTCTAATCTTCTATATTTGTGATAAAGTTGTGATATTTAAGGTCCTACAAGTGGCTTCTAATCAAAACGGATTAGGACCCGCACCAAAACAGCAGACTTCTGGACACATCAGTTCAGGACTCGTACCTCAAGGAGCTCAGTCAACAAACACGGATAAACCTTCAGAACAAGAACTGGAAAATTTCTTCGAGTTAATGTTTGATGAATATTATGGTGGAACTTCGACAAATGCATCTCAACAATATTCCGCTGCACCCGCTCAAAACCATCAACCACCACCACCACCACAGGATGCATCTACCACAATCGAAGCTGAAGCACCAACGACCTCAACATCATCAACATCTACTCCAGCAACTCCAGTGCTTGAAACTGGTCTACCAAGAGTTGATGAGCAAAACCAAAACACAAATTTTCAAGAAGAACCAACAAATAATTCAAACGATGTTACGTTAGAAGAAGAAGAAGAAGAAGTATTTGAAAACCCGTTTGCATCAGACTCTGCTGAATCTTCTTCAAGGTTACAAGAACCATCTAACACACATTCGTTCAACCAAAGGTACCCTTCTACGTTTCAATGGACAAAAGACCATCCGTTAGTACATGTTATTGGTAATCCTTCAATGCCAGTTCAGACAAGGAGACAACTTGCCACCGATCTCGAATTGTGCATTTACATTTGCTCAATAAGCACCAAAGTACCTAAGAACATTCGGGAAGCAATGGCAGAAAACCCATGGATTGAAGCGATGCAGGAGGAATTTCTTCAATACCTGTTACATGACAGTTGGGAACTTGTTGAACGACCACTTGATAAACGTGTTCTTGATCTCAAGTGGTTGTGGAAGAACAAACTGGATGAGGAATTGACTGTTATTCGCAACAAAGCTCGTCTCGTGGCTAAAGGTTATCCACAAGAAGAAAGGATAGATTTCGAAGAATCATTCGCGCCTGTAGCTAGACTTGAAGCAGTCCGGATTTTCTTAGCCTATGCAGCTCACAAAAACATCACAGTCTATCAGATGGACATTAAGACTGCGTTCTTGAATGGAACTCTGAAAGAAGAAGTGTATGTGAGTCAGCCAGAGGGATTCATCGACAGAGATCATCCAGACTACGTCTACAAGCTTAAGAAAGCAATTTATGGTCTAAAACAAGCTCCAAGAGCTTGGTATGACGAACTATCATCTTTCTTGCTTAAAAACAATTTCACAAAAGGAACGGTTGATGACACCTTGTTTATCAAAAAGTTCAAAGATGACATTTTGATCGTTCAGATTTACGTGGACGACATTATCTTTGGGTCCACTAATCCGAATCATTCTAAACATTTTGAAAATCTCATGAAAAGCAAATTTGAAATGTCCATGATGGGGGAACTAAAATTCTTTCTTGGTTTACAAATACATCAATCCCCTCGTGGTATTTTTATCAATCAAGCTAAATATACAATAGAGATTTTGAAAAAACATGGAATGGAACACTGTGATTCTATTGGTACACCAATGGTCACTTCACCAAAAATAGGTGCTGATTTGTTTGGGAAACCTATCGATCCGAAGAAATATCGGAGCATGATCGGTTCTCTCATGTACCTGACTGCTAGTCGACCAGATATTCAATTTGCTGTATGTTTATTAGCACGGTTTTAGGCAAAGCCTACCGAACTTCACCTCAAAGAGGTTAAACGGATCTTTCGGTACCTACGAAGCACCATTAACATGGGACTTTGGTATCCGAAGGATTCGGAGTTTAATCTAACAGCATTTTCAGATGCAGACCATGCTGGTGATCAAGTTACAGCAAAGAGTACATCAGGTGGAGCACAATTTTTGGGTGAAAAGCTTGTAAGCTGGTCGTCAAAGAAACAGGATTGTACTGCGCTATCAACTGCCGAAGCCGAGTATGTGTCTCTATCTGCGTGTTGTGCCCAAGTTCTTTGGATGCGGACACAGCTCACAGATTATGGCTTTACTTTTGACAGAATACCTATGTATTGTGACTCAAAAAGTGCCATAGCCATCTCGTGCAATCCCGTACATCACTCTAAGACGAAGCATATCAAAGTCCGCTACCATTTCATCAAAGAACACGTGGAAGAGGGTACTGTTGAATTATTTTTCGTTAAGACTGATTATCAACTCGCCGATCTATTTACTAAAGCCCTTCCAAAAGAAAGGTTTGACTATTTAGTTCGACGAATTGGCATGCGAAGCCTAACTCCTGAGGAGCTAGAACGTCTTCTCGAATCTTCTTGAAAAATCTCTTCAAAACCGCTTCGCTGTAAATATTTTTGAAAAACAAAATACAAAATTTGAAAAACCAACAAAAACAAAATACAAAAATATAAAATTTCAAAAAATCCAAAAACAATATAAAATCAAAAAATCCAAAAAAATTCTTCTCACGACATGTCTCTCGTATAAATCAATATTCTGTACGTTTTTAGAAATGTCATTCAACAATGATACGGACATGTACAGATGCTTGAGCGGGAGTTCTTTTTAATGTTTTTCTAAAACATGTCGTTTCTCAAAAGTTTCTTCACAATGGCTTTCGTATACTTCAGTACGAAACCCGGACGGTAAATGACGACTTCTGATTATTTTCAAATCAAGGACTCGTACGTTCAAAGACGAAATCATTTTCAAATAGTTCGAGCCTAAACAAACGAAAAAGATTTCAAACTCAAACTCGTTTCAAACAAAATTCTTGAGCACTTTTTCAAGATTGTTCAAAAGATTTCTCAAAATCTCTCAAAATGAGTGCTCAAGATAACTCCCTCAAAACCCTTAAAATGATTTTAAAATGTGCTATCATTAAGGGGGAGTTCAAAAACAAAATGTTCCAAATTCATGCAACAAATCTGTCGTTCTCTCCAAAAGCTTTTTCTTAAACTGTTGATATCAAAAATATCACGATATGCTATTTTTGAGGGGGAGAAGACATGATTAAAATGTGATCAAAGATGTTTAAAGTTTGTGACTGTATCTCAAAAGAGCTCGACTCAGTATGTACCAATGAATTGACGAAGCTTAAAATGTCAGTAATCGAAAAGACTTGTCCTGGACGGGTAATAATTTCAAGCTAGTCTAACTAGTGATGTAAGCGTGTCTCGAATAGGACTTGTCTGAGTAGAATGTACCGTCTCGAGAAACTTTCTTTGGACTTGACCAGGACGGGTAATAATTTCAAGCTAGTCTAACTAGTGATGTAAGTGTGTCTCGAATCGGTCATGTTCGTTGAAAGTGGATCAATTCAAAAGTGCAAACTCCTCGTGCATGTGCAAATTTCTTAAAAATTACATGAGCACATGTGAAGGGGGAGTCCTTCAAAAGTTGCAAAACTCTCAAAGTGGTAACAACAAAGATGTTTGACTATCATAAACACTTTGAGAGATTTTCAAATAAATGGTTTCATGGCAACGATAGGATAATCATGGTGTTATAAGGTGACTAAGGTTAGGTAAAACCGTCCTATGATCCGCCTAAGCCGGAGGGATCTACCCAAGGACAATTCCAATAGATTAGAATTAGAAGTCCTTAGGTATGATTGAAAAAAGGAGAAAATGAGTAAGGAGAAAGAAGGGGTTGAAGAATTAAAAAGAAAAGTTATGAAAAAGGGTGAAAAGAAATAGCCCTCCATATGTTCAACCTTAGGGCAGACACCGGGTACAATTCGTATGCTACTGGTTGTTACTTAGGTGACATCGGTATTGAAGACAAAGACGTCATGGACCCAGTGACGCATTGCACTAAACCTTCTTAACCACTCAAGTTCTCTTAAAAGGGCTTGTTTCATTCTCACGGGGAACCAATGTAATCTAGCAGGAAACCCCTCCCTAGTCTCCGCATAGAAAACCTAAGTATGCACTTATAGAGTCTAGAGCCATGAGATACATCAAAGATCTCTTAGGAACACTTAGAATTTCTACATCTGGTGTTCTACATCAATGGACACTAGCTGTAAATTATAGAGTCCTACGCAGATCTTAGCAATCTGCCAGAACATTTATGAGAGGATTCACTTTTGTGATTCTCAATGATTGAATGGAAATTCCTGCCAGGGTCAACATCAAGCAGCCCTGACAGCAGGTCACTTCGGTAATTCTTTATGGGTTACGCTTAGTGTTCGCGGTGGTTTCAAACAGTCTACAGTCGTGGAGTGATCCCCAGCGACTCACCCAGTCATTGAGCTACTACGTAGGTCTCGTAAGCTCTCTCGGGAGTATCTGATATGGGAACGGCCTTGATAAGGATTAGAAGGAGTCCTCACACTATGCTGTTGACGATCTCTAATTCCTTATCTGTAAGTACCGGTTGATTTATTGCTAACTGTTTACCTACAGGTACACATCATCTCCATGGCGACAGATTCCACATGCTTATACATACATCTGGAAGTTAAAGAAAGCTCCCTCAAAGATCTTTACAACACAACGTTCAAAGAAAGATTCTACGCCAAAAAGAAGAATCTACTAAGTATAAAGACTAAAGATCAAAGTGAAAGTAAGGGAACTACGTGCATATAAATATCAAAGTCCAAAGATGTATGAGCATGTTGGAATGGCAGACAACCACCACAGACGCAGAAGTGACGAAAGGCAGACAACGAATGATGAAAAGTCAGTCATCAAAGATCACAAAGCATGAAGGAACAAAAACTAAAGACTATTCTACTACGACACACAATGGACAACAACAAAGAACAAAGAAGATCAAATCACGTGGAGCATCATTCGAATGACCACCCCTTAGGGGGAGATTGTTAGCATTAAAAATATATATTGAAAAGTGATGGTCATTCTCATACGTGTAACTTTGTAATGTGTCGTAGTTTGCAATAGAATAGTCAAATGGGCTTATGGTTTGGACTAATCTAATAGGTTATAAGTTATGTATTATGGCTAGTCCATAGTTTATGTAAAAGTCCAAGTCCATCACCAAGCCCATCCTAAGGCCCATAAGGTCTTAAGTCTTATGTATAAAAGACACCACACACCTCATTTGTGTGGTGTGCTTGTGTGTGTATTGTGTGTGTTTTCTTAATAAAAGCTCTCATCTTTTCCATCTCTCTCTCTATATACGAAATACATATACTCTCACCAAGTCACCATCTTTCTTCTTCTAATCTTCTATATTTGTGATAAAGTTGTGATATTTAAGGTCCTACAACTATCATCTGAGTCACTCTCATCCTCATCTGAGTCACTATCATCCTCTGTTTCTCCATTTTCATCATGCTCAACTAATTTTTCTATAGGTTCATTCTCCCTTTCATTAACTAGATCACTTGGCCTTTCATTCACAGGAACACTCACTTCACCATCAAAGGGATCAAATACATAGTCATTGTTCAAGAGTTCATGAACAATATCTTCCACAATCTCAGGCAAATTCTCAGGTTCACTAACATTGGGTATGGTGGGAGTTGGAGTTGCAGTGGTATTTGCATTGGTGAGAGTGGGAGTATGAGTGTTAGAGCTAGATGGTTTATGGTATTCTAACAACAACTTTTTTTGGAGTGGGGGCCTTTTCTTGGATGGGGTGGGAGTGGGAGTGTCACAGGGTAACTCTTCAATCACCACACTGCTTATAACTAGGGGTTAAATAAATTAGTAGTTTTGATGTCACATGCTCACAATACATATCAATCATCTTATCATCCTTGATATACTTAGCCAAACCCTGTACATCTATGTCATTTCTTAGAGCTCTTAGTCCTATTTCTAAATCAGTCCCAGGAATCAAATAATGATAGTAAATAGTTCTTCTTCATTAACATAACCTAGTTCCTCCATTACATCATTCAACTCATGAACTGAAAACTTATCCATATCAAATCCATCCATAAACGCCATTAAACCATTAACATACCTCTTTTCGTCATAGTCTTTAAACTTTCCAGCATGATGAATCTTCATTGAAAACATGGTAGGGTGTCCATCTAAAAAATGCAATAAGAAAAACACAATTACCACAATGTATTGAATGTAATGTCAACCAAAACACCATTGATTAACACAATAATCTGAAAAACCAAATACAAAAAAGGTAAATGAAGTAGTGGTTTTACCGTATGCTTTCAAAGGTGCATTTCCCTCATGCTTCTCTCATATTCTCTAACCTTTCGACATCATTGATTTAAAAGAGTTAAACAATTTTTTGATTTTGATTCTAGGGTTACATATGATCGGGTTAGCTTAATTGGGATTTAGGTTTTTTTTTTTATTTTATTTTATTTATTATTATTATTTTTTTTTTGGTAACTGTGAGTGAAATGGGAGATGGGAGGGAAATAAAAGGTCAATGGGGTTGGGTGGGTTTTATATTAAATATAACCCGAAAAGACACAATTGCCTTCACACTTTTAGGAGTTAACGTCCAAACTAACGGGACATTCAAATTAGGGACTAAAAGGGTGACAAGTTTCAAAATTAGGTATGTCTGGTGTACATAAAATGACTTAAGGACTAAACTTGCAATCCGAGTAAATCACAGGGACCATTCGTGTAATTTTGTCTACCATTTAGCATCTAACCTTTAAAAATAATAATAATAATAATAATCTATACTACCTTATAATGTATTTAGGACATTTATATTTAAAAGTTTTAAAATGTTTAAGACTAAAAATATTTCTTTAATAAGAAATATGCATATATATATAATTAAAAGCCTAGAAATTTAAGTGTTTTTAAAAAGTTTGGGTTGTTACAAGTATAGCTTTCAATGCTTGGAATCTTTTAAGACTTACATGAAAAGAAGAATAGTGTACATCACTTTAATGCACATAATTTTCAGACTTACCAGACAAGAAGCATAGTGTACACCACTTTAATGCACATATTGGAAAAAAAATTAAAAAAAAACCCCCACATTATTGCCTTTTAATGTAGTCAATTAATTAACTGGTCAATAAATATAATTAATACAGTTATCAAAACACCCCTTAAATAAGAAATACAAATTGTCAAAAATATTATACAACCAAATTAAACACAATTCCTACATTAAATGTTACTAACACAAATAATAAAGCACATTATACAAATATTCAAGCCCGAACGGGCAACCGGCCAAATGGGTTTGAGCCTGAACGAATGCGGGCCAAACGGGCTCGAGCCCGAACGCGTACGGGCTAAACGAAATTCTTGATATCTGAAATTTATTGTCAAAAAGTACATAATAAACTAAAATACATGATTTACCGGAAAATTTAATTTTAAAGTACTCGCCGCTGCAATGAACGGATACCCTGCTAGTAATAAATAAAAAAATTGTTTGACAACAAATGATCAAAATAAACATTAAAATTCTAGCGCTGCTAAAAAAAACTTTAAAATTTTAACTTTTATTTACTCCATCTCACACATTTAAATTTAATTAGAGATTACGTAACCTCAAGCAAACTAACTTTTAATTTTTCTCTTTTAGTTCACCGGCATATCAAAACTAACTTATAGACCACTTATACACGTGTTTGTTTTTGTTTATACTAATTTCAGAAGAAAAAAATCGTAAACATCTTTAAATCAACGAGAATAAAGCTAAATATAATAGTTAAAACAACACAAATAACTATTGAAATGAAAAATATCCGTTTTAGCCATTATTTAAGTGCAAGTTTATTTAGTCGAAAGTGATTTATGATTATTTAACTAATGTTTTACGTTTCAATTTTCAGTTTTATTATTTTGATATATTAAAGTTAGCTTTATTTTTGAAATTTCACAAATTTTCGGTAAGAATTTGATCGAGATTTGTGTAAACGAAAACAAACACATATTCGGGTGGCCCTTAAGTTAGTTTAAATAGATGAGTGGTCTAAAAAAGTAAAAAAAAAAAATTACTCCGTCCGTCCCTAAATAAATGTTCAGTTTGACTTTTCAGAGTCAAATTGATTTAACTTTGACCTTAAATATTATTTTTTTGCGTTATATAATACATGATAAAAAATTATACCATTGAAAAATACACTTAAAACCTAATCTATTTATATATTTTGCATCAAATATGATATAACACACACAAAAATAGTTAAGGTCAAAGTTGAACCAATTTGACTCTAAAAAGTCAAACTAGACATTTATTTATGGATGAAGATAGTAACAGTTAAGCGGTCTCCAAATACATAATCTCATTTAGTTACTGCTACATTATAAAGTTACAACTTTGCCTTAACATACTCTAAAATGACAAGCGATTCTAGAGCTGTCACGACTCTAGAGATTAGATCAACACACACCGATGCTCATGATAACGCATTCTAAAACTTCAACAACCTTCAAAATAGTAAATGTGACAACCCAACCAAAAAGACCATCACTCAAGCTAAAATTAGTATATCGACACACTCAAATAAGTGAAGTTTCACACTACGTATTTCTTATGACATCAAAAGAAAATTAAAGCAAAAATATACACTATATCAACAATGAGACCCCAAGAAGGAGAGCCAAAAAATAAAAAGATGATGTCATTAGTGTGCAAATTTGCTCTACGAAATGATATTGTATTTTATGTCATACGATATATACAAATTGGTTCAGCGGTACGTAAGTGGTTGTCAAGCAAAACGGTGTCGTCTCAACTTTCAGGTCTCATTAAATTTATGTTTGAAAAAAATTACATATTTCGTTTTTATGGTTTAATTAAGATCACACTCATCGATTTTATTTGATTTTAATTACATAAATAATCATTGATTTTCAAACTATTTACATTAATAGTCTTTATTTTGAAAAATATAAACTAACAGTGTAATAACGATAATGGATACCTATTTAATAAAAAATTGTAGATGATTACACATATGATCTCTATTTTTTAAAATAAAGACCACCGATATGACTAGTGAAAATTAGGTATCACTTATATAGTTTAAATCTAATAAGGACGACGAGTTAATTTTTGGTAAATCACGATGATGAAACATGTAATTTTGTATTATGTTCGAGATGATAATTAAATAAGATAAGGACCAAAGGGTTTGTGTCTCAATGGTATCCCTTATTATTTGATAAGCTTCTCAATTAAATGGTTGTTAGGTGCAAGTACTGCTTAAAACACGTGAAATAGTTTTCAATTGTATATTGTGAGCTAATTAGTTTGTCGTTATAAAAAAAAATTATAAGATAAGGTATTTTAGATAATAAAAGTATGGGCAAATGTTTTAAAAAAGTATCATACTTGTCACCATTTATTTTTTTGGGTAGCGAACAAAAACTTTTGCTCTATGGGCATTTTTTTCGTTATTTTTAATCTTTTATGGGTACTGATTACTAGTGATAACCATTTTACCCTTCCAAATTACATAAATGATCCCAATAGGTTTGCGAAAATTGAATCTACTTTCCTTAAAGTAAATTACATAAATGGTCCTTTCACAAAAAAAAATCGGATTTTTTTCGGAAATTATTTTCCATTATTTTTTCAATTTTTTTTATTTTTCCAATTTTTTTTCGAAATTCTTTTTCAAAAAAATTTTATCGAAAAACTTTTTCGGAATTTTTTTTCCCAATTTTTCTTTTTCGAAATTCTTTTTCAAATATTTTTTTTGTCGAAAAACTTTTTTTCAAAAATATTTTTTTAGAACTGTTTTTTTGACACATGTGAAAAAAAATCTGAATTTTTTTGTCACATGTGAAAACGTATAAAAACAGATGAGTAAAAGTGGGAAAAAAAACTTAAGAAATTTGACGAAAACATATAAAAACGGATAAAAGTGTGTGAAAACCTAAGAAAACGAACAAAAACGTACGAAAACTTGTAAAAATGGATGAAAACGTAAAAAAACAGAGGAAAACGGACGGGAACGTATAAAAACGGATGAAAACGTATAAAATGGACCAAAATGTTGTAACACGGACGAAAACGTAAGAAAACGGGCGAAAACGTATAAAACGGACGAAAACGTTTAAAAACGTAACTGGTCAAAACTATAAGAAGTTGATTAAAAAAAAGGGGAGATGGTGGATGCAATTTTCGCTAAACCAGATGTACCATTTACATAATTTACCCTAGGGACGGTAGATGCAATTTTTGCAAATTCACTAGACAAAATGGTTAACACAAGTTTTCAGTACGCATAAAAGATAAAAAAAAAAAAAAAAAACAAGATAATGTACTGAAAAGTAAAAAAATTTGTTCGATACTCATTTTTTTTGAACGACAATTTTATTAGAACTAGCAAGGAGCTAGAAATTACATAATAATAAGATTTAGGTTTTTAAGCCACTCGTTCCAACTAAAAGTAACTTTGCTTCTATACCTACACCAATAGAAAGATTTAGTAATAACATCATCAAAAAGAACAGCTTTATTCGGAGTCTTGGCTTCAAATATCGTCTGATTCCGGTACCACCACAGGAGCCACCACATTTGCCCTAACAATAATTCGTTTACAAAAATATATACTCCTTTTATGCTAGAATAAAAGTTTGTTTTGAGAATTCACTCATTTTTACTCATTAAAGTCTTTATTAAGACATTTATTTTAAAGAATTGATTTACACACTTGTTTTTTATTAGAACATTTTATTTTGTGCATCACGTAATTGTATTTATAGTATGCTTTGACTATTATACAAATAAGTGCCATAATCAAAATAAAAATAGTGCATATCAGTTTCGTTTATTTTAAAACTGAATTAAAAATCTATTCAGAAAAATGTCATATGTTTGCTGCTCAACACATCATGATGGAACCCAAATTACGTAGGGTCCCACCGGCGACCGCCACGTAGGACGTAAGTGTGGGTCCAGACCAAACATTATGCGGCACAGGATTAGCAGTCTAGGATTTTGTCTTATCTGCATTTATCTCATAACTTGTTGAAATCTAGACTGTTGGATTGATTTACTAACTGCCACGTGGCCTACATGCAATACATCTTTTTAGCGGTTGCTTGTGCTCCTTCCTATCATGCACCTCCACTACACTAGATGCATTCTCGCTTCTTTTTTTTTTTTTTTTTTTTTTTTTTTTTTTCAAAGAGTTTTGGACTTTTGGTTACGACCAAAACTATTTTTATTTTGCTCACTACAAAGATGAAAAGCAACAGGTAAAAATACCATAAAAATTATGATTGTGCACATCACACTCAATCAATCATGCATATGTGTGTATATTATATGAATTACTAATGGAATTTGTAATGTGCACATCACTTTTGATGATATCTATATTACCTAGAGTCGTATTTGAGGGTGTGCGAGATGTGCTGTCGGACAGGATCTTAAATTTTTAGATGCCAAAATATATATACTTCTTTATATAGTTGTAGTTTCAAAATTTATTTTTAACCACAAAATATTGACGATATATGAAATTTTGTTCTAAATATTAGTTAAACTTTATTTTAAATGAGTGACAGTGATTAAAAACTCATAAAAATTAAAGCTAATTTTTATGAAGCTAATCGTTATAATATATTTCTAAATATTTGTAGCTTGCTTTTGTGACTTTGTAGGAAACGAAGTGAGTAACTTATTAAGCTATAGTCTTTTAGAGCGTACTTCAGTTGGTTTTTTAATAAACGACTTTGCAAGAAAATAAACCATTTTTTCGGATTCCTTCTAATAGAATTATTGAGTAAGGATCAAATGAGAAATAAAAGTAAAATGAGAAGAATGAGAATTAATTACAGCCGCACATTTCAGATGCACCTACAACATAAGATGCATCTCACATGAAATTCTCCTTCCTCATTTGAAATGTGTGGCTATAAACATTTCTCATTCTTCTTATTTTATTTTCTCTTCTTATTGGATCCATTCCCTAGGATTATTAGTGGATCTAAAGATTGTTTCTTATATAATGTTTTTAGATGAAATATAAAACGGTTATTAATGCCAGTTATGAAAGATAGCTTTGCAAGAAGATGTGTAACTTCAACTTTACATTTTCTTTTTCTAATGCATATGATACGTAAAAGTTTTAGAAATGATGTATGTATTAAACAAGATATTTAATGTCCGTTGTAACGGGTTTGAAAACAGTCATTTTGAAGCTACTAAATAAAGTTTAGCTACTATATGTTTTCTAATAAAAATTGCTACCAATAATAAGTAAAATAATGTAATATTGATAGTGCTGTTCAAAAAAATTAACTGATTATATTCAACATACCTAACTTTCTGATTATATTCCACATGTTGTGTGCTTGAAAAATGAAAGAAATAATGATATAATTTTAATTTGACTTTTTTAATCAGATTTTAACTTTAAAAATATTTTTGTTTGTATTATATAATACGATGCAAAATAAATAAATAAATTGTGTTTTAAATGTATTTTCATTTGGTATAATTTCATCAAGTCTTATATAATACTAGCAGGGTTAGAGGTGAGCAAACGGACCGGATGGACCGGACCGACCACATTCGGTCCGGTCTCGGTCTAGGGTTTTTCATAATTTTGGTCTCGATCCGGCTTAAAAACCGGACATAAGCCTATTTGGACCGAGACCGGACCGACTACATTCAGTCCGGTCTCGGTCTAGGTTTTTTGCCGGATTCTGTCTCGGTCCGGTCCAGTTTTTCTCAGTCCGGTCCGGTTTTTGCCCGATGAGCAACCTAAAGCAGGGTACCCGCGCGATGCGGCGGTTGGTACCCTGTGCCCGTATTTTGCGACGAACAAGTGTTGTTCGGTTACACGCTTTTTTTCTAACAATAACCATACAAACAAATGGAAATTTATATTAAAATAATTTTAAGCAATAACAGTGATATATCATTTTTTAGCATTTTCTAGTAAAATAAGCTATAGATATGCTATATTGTTTCTTAATATTATAAGCATATACTCCCTCCGTCCAATATTAAATTTTCATGTTTGACTTTTCAAGTCTTTCTTTATCAACTTTTACTTTAAATATTTTTGCTTGTGTTATATAGTATTTGATAAAATTATATGCAATGAAAATATATTTAAAACTTAATCCATTCATATAGTTTATATCAAGTATTATTTTACACAAACATAAATATTTAAGGTCAAAGTTGAGAAAGAACGACTTTAAAAAGTCGAAAATTACATTTAATATGGGACGGATGGAGTAACATCTTTCCAATAAATTTGACGTAAAAAAGTTAGGATTTATTTTTATTAGACCAAAGTGTTCAAAAAAAAAATCCAAAAAGCTTATACAAAAAATACGAGCACAGTAAAATAATAATCCAAATAAATCTAAAGAGCAAACGTTATAAATATATTATCAATAATTCTAGCGCAACAAACCATTACTTTTTGCGTAAAAAAATAATATGGCTCAAGTTATTAACGCAATGTTTTCTGTTAGCTGATCTATATAGATAGAAGAAGTTATCCAAAGAAGCAAACAAATTAAAAAAATGTACTATTATAGCTTTGGATAAACTGTTGTATGTTTAATAATGTTGCCATCCCAAATTATAAGCATTTCGCATAATAAACACAATTTAGCCAAATCCATATTTTCTTCTGGCCAAAACCATCGGATCGAGCCCAACAAAAGAGATAACCTGATTCATAAGACGATCCAACCTAGCTTATCCTAATATAACGTTTATAATTCCTTTGTTGACCTAAAGTGAGTTATTTCCACAACCATACACTCACATATGATTATCCACCTATCATCTCTCCTAAACTCGTCTCTCAATCAAAAACTCATCTCATCTCATTTTCCATCATCACTGATCACACAAAAAATCTTCCAAACCGAATAATATACCCTACAAATCAAACATCACTAACACAAACTTACAACCGTACCTTTACCTTGATGTCTTCATTTTCTGCTCCATACAAATCAAGATAGCAATTTATGGCTTCAAGATCCTTTGAAGGGTCTCACGTAGGTTCTACAAATTGTTTTCATGTCTTTTATTGGTCTTTGAACGAACTAAAGAAATAAAATAATAGATTTGTAATATTTCTTTTCTTTTTGTTTCGGATATTAATGAAGTTATGTTAAAAAAAAATAAAAAATAAATAAATAAAAAGATTTTCTTTCGTTTGTTTAGCCTTGAGAAGTCTTGTTATATCTTTGAGTAACACGAAAGAAAGAACCGAGATCTTTTGATTTTCCATTTATGTTCGGGTTTTGTAAGATTTTGTAGATTGTTGTTGTCGGATTTTGTACACACAGCGCCCTTTTATCTATATTTTCTCTTGTTATAGCCACGAAAAAAAATGCGATCTCTTTCTTATCTTACATCACGCAGTCACCTATCTCATCATTTTTAGTTTCCAAACAATCTTCTCGTTAACCTAAATCTTAAACAAAACCTTAACCGTAACATAAACCTTATCATAGTTCCTGCTTGGTTCGAATCCCTTAATTATATTATATTTGTGGTCAAAAATTTGTATTTTTGGAAGAAGGGGTGTTTTTAATAGTGTATTAATTGTATTATATAAGTAGTGTGTTTTTAGTTTTATGAGTGCTTTAAGTACTTGTAAATAATGCTTTTAAGGTAGTATTTACTTAAATTTTATTTTAGAAAATCTTAAAAATTAAATAGAAGAGAGGGTCTTACATGCTTTATAGGTAGTATTATCACTCGTATATTATACTAGCTTCAAGATGCCCGATGGGTAAACTAGCTTTATAAATTCGTTTTAATGAATATTAGACGATTAATTTTTAAATGTGATCATCTCAAAAGACCATAACAAATGTGTAATAAATTACACAAAATACATAAGAATAAAAATTGTGTTTAATAAATACGGAGTAAGAAAAATATTATAGCCATACTGAAAAAAATTATAAATCTTTAAAGGCTACTATATAGTTCCTTGTATACAACATAGTGGTTTCATATCTATAGTCGTTTGTCTCCTTTTTTTAATCAATGTATGTACGTAACATCTTTTTGTGATAATTAATCATTCGCCAAAACTAATGGACTATTATCTCATATGACATAATATTTGTTTTGCTTCATTTGCGTCCATCATTGAAAGAGTTACGTTTAGTGACCTCTTGACTATACCTGTTAACTATAACATATGATTATTTATATACTAAAGAAATAGTCTGTATAACTATGCTAAAATCAAATACTGTCATTAGCGTCGATTGACTTCACTTGACTGTACCTGGTTCTGTCCCTCCCTAAGCTTATTTATATATATATATATATATATATATATATATATATATATATATATATATATATATATATATATATATATATATATATATATTATCATTTTCAAAGCAAACACAAAACCCATTAAAGTTGATAAGGGGAGCCTAAAACCATGCCTTATTCAAGCTTTTTGATATAATACCTAGCTAATCCAAAAGGCTGGAAAGAGCAGCTGAGCTGAACTCTTTATGCCCCTGAATGGGAATACGCATATAGGTCATCAAAGTGTGCACATATAGGTCATCAAAGTGTGCAGAAAGTGTCATTCAAGTATAACTTATAGTGACCTCTTGCGGAACCAACCTGTAAGAAGTCACTATAAGTTGCACTTGACCTCTTGCGTAGTTCGATCTTATAGTGGCATTCAAGTGCAAAGTGTGCAGAAAGTTTCATAAAATATATTGACCTCTTGTGGAACCCGGGTCGATTCGTTCTATTGCAGGCCAATCATGTACAACTTATGTATCACGTCCATCTGCATTAATTTATCAGTCACAAAATTAACTCATTTGTATCAACTAATTCTATTATTTGTTTAAATATCATATATATGGGATATCTAATATGTAAAAGATTATTCTACTTTTACTAATAAAAAATTCATTCATTTGACCTAAAATGCCCAAAATGCATAGATACCTTGTGAGCATGATGCAACACTACCATTAACCTTGTAGGGATATATAAGCAATAGATCAGACTAAGCCATGCAAGATACTCGCAAAAGAAGTAGATTCGGATGTGCAACCATACTAATCATCTCAACCTCCATTTGAAACCTCAATTCACCTCCTTGGCAACAGTCCTTTTTAGTCTTTTTACAGCCACCATTATATTGAATGCCACCATCTGAGCTCCATGCATCCATCTGATTCATGGGTTATAATAAGATTAGTCGAAACGTATTAATTTAGGATACAATCTTAAAATATTTCTCTAGGTGAATTTAGAGTAAACAGACTTTTTATAACCAATGACAAATAGTGTAAGCAGGCTTGACAGCAGACAACAAAGTGTGGTTGAGAGCTTGGGGCAGCATATCGTACATACATAAATATGATATTAGCTCATCAAACTCATTCAAGATTTAAATATAACGTACAACAAAACTTACTCATGTATTGTATCTATATATCTACACGACTAAACCTACATATTGGAAAAGGCTCAAGGATTTGTAAGAGATTTTCCACCCACATAGTAAGTAGCTACAAAAGATCATGTTTTAGTTTTGAAATCAGTAATACATGTAGTTAACACTAAGTTATAAATAGGCTTGAAATAAATAGATAAGATAGAACAAACCTATAGTTATAAACTTCCCTCACTTGTGCAACCTCATGATCGATCTGATTTGTTCGCAGACAATATGTAGTCCTGTTGCTTGATCTTTCTGTTCAATCAAAAGAAGAGGTTGAGCAAAAAAGTGTAAGGCAATGTGAGATATGATACATAACACTGAAACACGTAAACATGGCAGGAGTGTAACTTTCATCCGGGAGTATAGGTGGCAAAGTGGGTGCATCAAGTAACGGGGTCAAAGGCTTAAAGCATGTGATTCATATGTGTGTTCAAAATGTTTAAGTTATTCCCAAACACCAATAAAGATAAGAGATTTAGTGTAACACCCCGACCCGAAAAGGGTAAAGATGTCACAATAATATGGTTTCACATCAGAACATACAGAATTAAACAAAATCAAAAGTCTTACATAAATAACTTTAATCTAAATGACTATGGTCAAATCTTCACTCAGCTCTACTCTCAGTCCCAGAAAGCTATCCCAAAAGCTATCTCGAATACCTGCCGCGGTGAAAAGAAAAGCGGCTGAGCTTAAAATGCCCAGTGAACAGATACATAACAAAATAAACTGAAATATAAATACTGAGGTACAATTCTTATAGTATGGGAAATATCTTTTAGGAAAAAGGATAGTACGGAAATGTAATATGTGGTTTAGGTAAGGAATCTATACAATCACTTGTATAACACAGAGTTAGAATATACCATGAGCTCAGAAACATATCATGATCATAACCATATATCTTCATAATCATATAGAGGGGAGACCTCTCAGACAATCAGACAATATGAGGGGTGTCATTAAATGGAGTAGCTAGCTCCTAGAAATGTGAAGGACGTGTATCGCACACACAACCACATTCACCAGACAAATATCATATCACAACTTTATAGAAACAGATCTAGGATGCATCCATACGCCCCTGAAATTAACCCATTACCATAGTACACATTCATATATAACAAAAGGGACGTGGCAGAACATCACTCTACTGCCCTAGAGTCATGTCAGGGGTGCATCCCTGACACGGACATGGAACCCCCATGCCTAGTGAAGCTCAGATAACTTAAGGTTCATAAACAAAGGCTCAAAATATAGTTGTCATATCAGAAGGTTTATCATAGCAAAGGTTCAAAACAGAAGGTTCATATCAAAGGTTGTCATCACAAAGGAAACCTTAAGAGTAAGGTAAGAATATCCATACCTTAGCAAAGCAATGAGATCAAAAGAAAGATTCACGAAAGGAAGAGTTCACTTCTTGTTCAATATATATACCTGAATTATAATCATTTTATTATTAATAACTTTATCTTAAATTAGATTGCTCCATTTAGTCATCTTTTCATTTTTAGTAACTTTCCATTTTTTAGCAGGTTTCCCAATTTAGTAAGTTTCTATAATTAAAAAGATTACACGTTAAATTAGGTTTAAACTTTAGGTAAATCATTATTATGGAATTAGGGTTTCATAACAATTTAGGGTAAAACATGTCAACTTTTAAAAGTTTAGGGTTTAATATGTAATTATTCCAAAGTCCAGGGTCTAAAGTGTAAATATTACATTTTTCATAATTTATACAAATAATCCACAAGTTAACAATATTTACTATTCAATCCTTCAAGTTTACAAATGTTACAAGTTAAACCTTTAATTTACATTAATTATAAATAGGTCCTTATTAATAATTAAATTACAAATATATCCATATTAAATTCATATTAGCACATTAAACCTTTAATTATCAAAATTTACACATTTTACCCCTCAATTTAATTTATATTCTAAACACCCTCATCTTTCCATAATTTACAAATTTAACCCTTAATTTTAAATAAATAAAATTCGTACCTAAAATTATATTAATTTAACAAATAATCCTTTTACTTACAAATTTCACACATTATACCCTTGTACTTATTTTATAAAAATACCCCCCAGTCTTTTATGATTTCCAAAATAAATCCTTAAAGCTGAATAATTTACAAATGTACCCTTATAGTTTTTAAAATCCCATTCGATTCTAAAATAATTCCACAAACCCTAACCCTAATTTTTCCCAATCATTACATCTTCCTTAAACCTCATTTAATGCATCAAAATTATAAAAACCCCAACCCTAAACCATTCGACCCCTTTTCTTTTATTTCTTTTATTTTTCGAATCCTTAAAACAAGAAAAACTCAAAATGATTTATACAAGCTTCATATACATTATATCTGATTTTATTTAGGTTACATAACATATAATAGATGTATGAAAATTCAGATCGAGGCACAATAAAATAAATATACCTGATTTAGGGTTTTAGATCGATTTTAGGGTTTTGATTTTCTTTTAATTCATACAATCAAAATAACATGCATGGATATTTTACTTATGTGTATTATGGATCAAATAGGTGAAAAGAGTGATTAAAAATTACCCTTGAAGGAATCGAACTCAAAAACAAATTTGTACTTCTCGGATTAAAACAACTCGAATCAAAATTCCCAACCTTTGAATTAGAGTACCACAGCCTTAGAAACTATTTTTTCCACCTTCTTATGCTTGAAACACGTCCAAGAAAAATACTTGGGAGCCTCAAAAAAATTTGTGTCGAATATAAGGGTTTTTAAGGGTTTCGTTTGGTTTTAAAAGTTGATTTAGGGTTTTCTAAAAAAAAAACATGTGGGCATTATATATAGGAGGTGAAATACTTATCTTTGGCTTCAATATTATGTGATAAGGTCGAATTAAAATATTATGCTAGTTTCCTAATGTATTTGTTATTTATTTCTTTAATTTAAATATGTATATAAATAATTATAAATCGATCCAATTAATTATATTCAAGAAATTATTTTTACTTTTACAAAAGTGACAAATTTTATTCATACTTAATTTATTGTGATCATATTTTGCCAAGTTCCAGATTTCTAGGGTTTATTTGGTATTATTTAAGTGTTATTTCAAATTTTTAAACTTAAGGGCATTTTGGTAATTTTGCATGTTTAGAATTTTTAGGTATTACATTCAGCGAGTTTGCACTTTAAGGAAATTCCAAACACCCATGAGCCACAAGTAAACAAAATTCAAAAGCAAATACCAAGCACCCATAAATACCAAAATGTCAACAAAAATACACTTTTAAGCTCGTGTGAAATGTCTCTAAATATATAGTAGCAACAACATATATTAAATGACTTGTAAAAATGAGTAACTAATAATATATTCCAATGATGCAATGACATCCTTTTTTATTTTAAGATCAAAGATGGCTGATTTAGGCAGAGGTGGTTAAATTACCTGTATTTCATGCACATGTTGATTGTTACAAATATATTAAAGCACTACAACAATAATAAGTTTTTATGGATGGAATGATCATGTGCAGATGCATATGTGGTAGTCTAGGACCGTTTAAAATTAGAACTGATGTAAAGTTCCTAGATCAACACAAGTAGATAGCAACATTCTATATATCACAATTACATAAAACAATTCCTATACTTTATTATAATTCTATGCTCATATCCACATTACTATCGAAAGTTTGTTTCATATACTGAATAGTGTCTGAAGCAATGTACTTAATGTGAATAGAATAAGTCAAACTCATAACAGTGTTCAGTAGGGATTACGTGAAGCTCATCACCAACAGAAAATAATTGAAATGTAGATGTAGAGATTATAAAAGTCTTGTTCTTATATTGGAAACGATTGAATGGTTGCTTTAATCTATATGTTAGTGTCTCAACATGTCCTATATGATTATTTAAGTCCATAATCTCTTTCAAAAAGGCTTATCAAAACCACACCCTAAACTTGTTTATATCTATAACCAAAATAAAATAAAATAAAATTGAATCAGAAGTAGAAATAGTGATGGCTTTGAACTATGATTGAACTCTTGAAAGAAATAGAATGGTTTGAACTAGAAAAGCCCACGTACAAAGGTCCCGATTCTCAATGTACTCAAGGACCATTTACACCCGTTATTTCTGTTTGTTTGTCTTAAGTGTTCATTAGATATGCAATATTCCCCTAACAATATGTGTACATAAGTTATTAAATCTGTCATTTTAAACAAAGAAAAATGCATACTTACGTTATTACACCTCATAAAAACCTAACAAACAAATACCAATATATACTTACATTATTAGATCTCATTGCTAATATATTCAAGATGACATGATCATATAACGCAGATGATTGTTGTTACATATTAGCCACTGTGGATTACGGGTGATCGAATCCTATAACTGTGATTATCAAAAGACTTCATAAGGAAAAAAGAAGCAATCTCCATATATAGATAAATACAAATCAAGAAACTCTCTAGTAATTCAAGCAAATTAAAATGACCCAAATGCAGTAGCTACCTTGTTACTAATAGCATTACCAAATCCACATGGAACTACTGTTGTAAAAAAAACTCTAAATAAAGTGTAAAACATCAATAAGTATATATATGCTAAACTTTTCCCACCACCCACGTCTTACAACCAACGCTTATACTATGCAATTTACCATCCAAAATACTTTTGTTAACAATCCTTAACAAATAATTAGCTATTTTTAAAATGGTATAATATTTGTAGTACGGCCAAGACCGGACCGGACCGAAGACCGAGTTAGGGAAAAACCATAGACCGAGACCGAACCGAATGTGGTCGGTCCGGTCTCGGTCCGGTCGGTCTTCGGTCGGTCCGGTCCAATTAGGCAAGATTTTGGCAAGTTTTTTCGGGTTTTTGGTCGGTCCGGACCAAGGACCGAATTAATGAAAAATCCCAGACCGAGACTGGACCGTTGGTGCTTTGTTCGGTCCGGTTTTCGGTCGGTTTTGCCGGTCGGTCCGGTCCAAACGGTCGGAATGCTCACCCTTACTTGAAACACTTACAATTAACAATAATAAGTCAACCTGTCCGTGTAAATTTTTGACCAATTATTAATCCGACCATTTTGCAATATCCCATACGATAGTCTATCTAACTAATAAATAGTTTAGAAAATTAGATACGTTTACATTTTCCATTTAGGGTTCTTGCAGGTGGTGTTTGTAATTCGGTTCCCACATGTAACCTATCAAGAATTACGGATAACAAGAATAAGGAAAAACCAACAATAAGCCCAAACACTGACAATTCTTAACAATCAGGTATTATATATATAACAACCCACAAACACCCATTACTATCATTCCCATTACAAATACCTATAGTAGGTATTTCACATGTAAATTTTTGCTTTTTATATACATAATTACTTGCATGACTCACTAGACCTACTCACGTATCTACACAAGCCAAATAACTCAACACTCACATCCTGTAAACCCCAGGTAGGTCAAGCATAAACTCATAACAACACCATAATAAGTAATACACCAATCTAAAACACTAAAAATAACATAAAACACTAATAAACCCTAAACTAAAACTTAAGTAGGATTATGTGCTTATCTGAACCTATATGCTTAGTTAAACTAGTAAGAATGTGTTCAAGGCTTAAGTAAGAGTATCTTTAGGTATATTAGGATATATTAGGACTATTAGGATATAGAATAGAACCCTTAGAACTTAGATATAAACCCCCTAAGCCCTAAACCATAACTAGGTCATAGATAACTAGAATTAGGTCTAAACCCACCAAAAACTTCCCCTTAGGTCACTATCACTTAGTATAAGCCTTTAGGAACTTAGGAATAGTTATTAGATACCCTTAGGACACTAACTTAGGCACAAAACCATAGGATAAACCCTAGTCTCTCACTAAACCCACTTAGGTCACTTAGGTTAGAAAATTAGGTCAAACCTTCCCAAAACTCCCCCATAGGTTACCCACACTTAGTATAAACCCTTTAGGTCTTAGAATTAGTCATTAGTCACACTTAGGAACTTAAGTTAGGCACTAAACCCTAGGTAAAACCTTAAACACATAGTAGGTAGAAACTAGGTCTAAACTTAGCTAAAACTTAGTAAAATCTAAACATTAGCAAGCAAGCTCTCTACCACCATTCCTCAAGCAGCTTATACACCTTCTTAACACTACCAAGCACCCTACCACACACCTCTATCACCTACTACACTAATCCACCCCTAATCCACCCTAATCCACCACTAATCCACCCTAATCCACCCTAATCCACCACTAAACCACCCCTAATCACCCTTAAACCCCTCAAGCAGCTTACAAGCACCTCCAAGCACCCAAGCAAGGAGGCGTGTAAGCTACTTGTCACCTCCTTGTCCTTAAACCGCCTCCACGGCTTCGTCTCCTCCACAAACCCTCCACACCGCCTCATAGACTAGCCCCATCATCATGGTAGCTCCCATTAGTCACTAATAGCTGCCATGAGTCACCCCCTCCTCCTTGACACCTCATGCTCCGTTTTCTTGGGCACCAAGGCCATCGCGCCTATAAATACCCTCTTACCTCCTGCATTTCCAATCCACACCTCTCTTGTAACAATTCGCAATTTCAGGTTAATTACTATTCCCGGAAAATTTACTATTCATTTTTACTATTCATTTTTTCCCGAAATTCTCCCGAAAGTTGATTTTTATTTCATATTCTCAAGTGATAAATCATTTCCATGGCAAATTAAATGTTTGACATTCGTCAGATCATTTTCGTGAAAGTTATTAAGGAATTACCCGTTTTAGGGTAAAACGTCATTCAGAAATTCTACGCACAACGAAATTTGACCCCGTCAGGTGACCCCACATCAGAAAAATGTTTGACACACTCATGATTTATTTGAGAATAAATCATGACTGAGAAAAATATGACCAGAATAAACCTCGGCCGTGAAAAACTGGAATTTTCAGTTTTACGCGTTTTTACTCAGCCGTAACCCTAGCCTATACCTGCACCGCGTTTCTAAGACGATTTGAGTTTTCAACTTATTAGAATTAGTCAACATATTTTTCCCTCCTCCATTGACCAAAAATCATCCCTTGATTTTTATAAGTCATTCCTTGATTTTTAGGTTTACGGTTTGATGTCTAAAAGACATTTAATACCAACCGACACTAGACTGAGCCCAGTCTAGACATTATAAGTCATTTTAAATCAATTATAACATATTAGAAAAGTAACATTTTACTTTTCTCAATTTTACGCAATATTCGTACATTTTACGTATTACGCGTTTTAGACCCGTGTTTCCAGTTTTAGCAGGGTTTTACCACCCAAATGGAACCTACCACCCATTTTATATTTTATTATGGGACATATGGACATGTCTAACAATACTTTAAAGTTCCATAATTTTACGACACCCGGTTTTACGTTTTGACGCCTAATCATTTACGGTTGGCATTTCCCGGAGTCAAAACTAACCAAATACTTAGGATAATATATAACCAAGCACACCTCACCCCCCCTAGCCCTTGTGAACCGCCATTAGGGGGGGGGGAGTCACACCTCAAGGTGGCTTGATCTTGTATCATGTAGTCTTGAGATGTTTACATGTGTTAAGCTTGTCATGAAAGGCATTGACTAGTCTTGATAAGTAACCTCCTCATGAGCATATAAATACCCCCTCCCCTCCCCTTGTTTCCGTCCATCTCACACCCCAAAACCATCTCACACTTAGCTAATTTACTCCTAGTTGCATGCAAGATACAAGTGCTACTTCAAGATAGAAACCCTAGCTTAGTTTCTAGTAATCAAAACACTTCCAAACCCTAGAACTTTGGTGGTTTCTCTTGAGTTTGAATCCACTCAAGTCACCTCAACTTTCATTACATCTCTTTCAAGAATACCAAGGGTAGAAAGATTGCATGAAGTGAAGTGGGTTGAAGCAAGTCTATCAAAGTCCTTTTCCTTACTTGCTACTTTCCTTTCATCTTTGAAAGCCAAAAGTTGTAAGCCTAAACCTAACATGATTCTTGTTTATTAATCATGTTCATATCATTTACATGTTATTCTTGCTATATTATTTCTTGTATTAATGTCCATGGTGTATAAAAATGATTAAAACATGTTGTAATTGATTGTTAAGATAAGTTACTAAAACAAGTAAAGTAGTGACTTTCTTGGTATAACCTGATCAAAATGGAAAAATTATGATATTGGATTATTACATATTGCATTAGAGGACTTAACAAGGAAACCATAGCAATTTGAACCACTTAAAAAGAGTAAACGAGTCAAAAGTTATGGCGATTTGAAGTTACCAAAGATTTCCGGCAAAACTGCCAAAACCATACTGTTTTGCATTCTGAGTTTTTGAAAGTCACCCTTCTGGTCCGATTCATCAAAAAGTTAAAACACGAAAGTTGTCCGGAACGCCGTTTTAGTTCAGGTTTAAAGAAGCTCGAGCCCTAAAAACGCTTTCCGAGTGATAAAATTCTTCAAATTCTAAACAGCCCATTTTTAGGCGAAAGTCACTAGATTATGGTTATACTTTGAAAGGAACAAGAGGTCTTATGACCTATAATCAAGACCACAACCATGGCTAGAGCCAAGGTTGTGTCTCATGACCTTGGAACAAGGACCAAAGGTCATGGCTAGGCCATGACGAAATGACCAAGTAAACTTACATAGGCGTAAACATGAAACAAGGAATTGGCGATATATTGAACAAGCAATTTGGATCTACTTCACTTAAAAAGGAACCATGAGTTAATACAAAGAGAAAATGGTCATACAAGACTTATGAAACTACCCCTAATAGCAATCTTCATGTACTAATAAACTTTCCTAAGTTTATCCAAATATCGGACATGTAACTTTTCGGATCAAAACTTATATCTATATATTTTATCAACTACTAGAATAGTAAGGAGCCTCATGTGAGGAGTTCATTATGTAAGCCGTCGAGATGAGTTGTGGATTTACGAGTTAAAGTGTCCTGGCTCCTCGAACGCTTACTAACATGACTTCTGAATTATGTCGGCCCGAACGGTAGTAAACGATATACCAAAACATACATGTTTCATGAATCTTTCTTTCAAAGACTTACAATATACATCATACCACATCATGGACTATAAATGCAAGATATATATATATATATAGGCACTACTTCATATTCTTTACACAAATCATAATTAGGTTGCTCGTAGAAACCTACACGATCCGACCATTACCTTCATTACTTGCTATCTTACTTGAGGTGAGTTCATAGCCCCACTTTACATTACTTCAATGTTTTACAAACCCTTGGGGGGAATACATGCTACTTTTAAACCGAACACAATGCTTTGAAACTGTATGCTGCCTGATTGTTTTATTATTACTAAGTACCTACCTTGCCAATCCTAGGCCCCTATCATGAACCATTTAATCACTAGAATTAGTGAGCGCGAATATTGTGAATAGGCCTATTGGGATTGACGAATCCCATTTGTTTGAGCAGATTAGTTCAAACGAATGCACTATATTTGAACATTAAGTATGACGGCAAAGTACTTACCGGGGCAACAAAACCGCCGATTGATATTGGTACCCGTTAACGTATTGGTTGCATGAGCTTAGTATATAATAATAACTGTTTTGTTTTCTAACATAAGTATGAGTCTAATTAACTCATTACTACCAACATATTGTGTTCAACCGTTAAACAAACTCTATGAATTTCACTCAACCTTTGTGTTGACCTCTTAAGCATGTATTTCAGGTTCATGATAATCAAGAATGGAGCGGAGGGGCACGTACCGAAGGAAGAAGGCTATAAACTATTATGTCATTCGATAAAAACATCAAAGACTTTATATTGATGTATTTTGAAACATGGAACCTTTTTGGGACCTTACTATGTAAACTCTGATATATTTGAATAAATATGAATGACAACTCTTTTTAATACGACTCGGTTAGAGATCGTTTTCTATTATTATGACTGTTGTGCCGTCGAGTAACACCCAAGTTGAATTCCGCTGCATCATGAATTGGGGGTGTTACAGATTGGTACCAGAGCCATGGTTATAGAGAAACGGGTCTAAGTGAGACCTAAACTATAACTACAATAACAAGCAAAAACATTTTTATAGCCTTCCGCTCTTCGTGCCTTCCATCCTACAGAAGATTATGGACTTATTACACATGTTATGCTACATGAACATATTTGTATATTGTCATATGCACATTTCCTTAGTTTGAGCATTTTCCATAAACATTTGATTTATTTTGACATCGAAATACTAATTGTAGACATCATGTCCGCACCTCCATCTCCCGATCATCTTCCTGCTATGCCCGAGTATTTACCAATTCTTCCCGGACCCGATGATCCTTACTTTGAACCAATTGACTACGACGACGAGGAAGAACCTTACGAGGATCTAGATGTAGATTCGGACGAAGATCCTGAAATGGATATGGACATAAACATCGATGATTACGAAGAAGATCCTGAAATGGATATTGACATCGAAGGCATCGATGACATTGAGGAAGCGGAGGAACAAATAGTAGTGCAACATCTATCACCATTAACATCTCCACCTCCTGTTTCACCAATTTCATCCGAATCTAACCGTACCACTCCAGCTCAAGTTCCGAAGTCTAATTACCAAGTCGGTGGAACATCTACATCTACACATATGTTCGTGAACTCAGCTCAATACGAAATCTACTCTTTGAAACAAGCCCTCAACCTGACCCAACTCAAAGTTCAAAGTATGGCAAGTCAAATGCACGACTATATATCCAAGGTAAATTCTGCCAGAATGGATGCCATGAATGCTCGAGATGACCTATATTGGTTTAAGCTTGACATGAGCTACGTGAAGAGTGACTTGACTCATGTTAGTGAAATAGTTTTGAATCCCTCGACTGGCTTGGATGATGTCAAGGATAGACTCACTTTGGTTGAGAGGGCCCAAGAACAGGATGCGGTACAAATTCACAAACTACTTAACCGCCTAAATACCGCAGAAATCCGGTTAGATGTTGCAAACTTTGACAGGTATCAACTTAAGAATGATTTGTGTGGAATGCAAACTCAAATGAGTGCCATACAACAAAGGCTATACCAAAAGGATGTCAAAGAATACCGTCCAAATGAAAGTGTAGATGTGTTAGCAACACACGGAATTAATAATCCGTCCGGACTACAACAACCTCCCAACCGACGTTAGACTAGTGTTATAGTACTAGTTATCTTTTGTACTAATCCATGTAATAGCGATAGTAGAAACGTTGTAATTACTAACTGAAAGTATCAGTTAGTAAGTTTTGAATGAACTTGTAATAACTTCGATTTTGTAAATCAAACAACGTTATATGAATAAAACTCTTGTTTTATATACTATCATGTGTTATGCTTTTAAGTTTCAACATTATTACCCTATCATTCTTATAAAAAATTGTGCTCATCTCACAACTCTCTAATTACAATGTATCTTTTGAACAATAGAATCATGGCGCCAAAAAAAAGACACCACCAACAATGACGCAAGCTGCCATCCGCAAACTGGTAAAGGACAGTGTCAATGCAGCACTGATCACGGAACGAGCAGCCGTAGCTGCAGCAGCTGCCGAAGCCGCCACAGCTGCTGGTGCTGCTGATGCTGCAGCAGCCGCTGAAGCCGCCACTGCTGCGGAAGCTGCTATAGCTGCAGAAACTGCCAGAATTGCCAGCCTTAACCTTGGAGGACCAAACTCAACTACCCCTCCGGTGACCAATGTTGCTACAGTACCAAAAGGTTGCTCATTCATTTCCTACTTGAAATGTGAACCCATCAAATTCAAGGGTACTGAAGGAGCTGTAGGTTTGACCCGCTGGTTTGAAAAGGCGGAGTCAGTATTCTTGGTCAGTAAATGTACTGAGGGTGATAAAGTTCAGTATGCCACGAGTACTCTGTTGAATGAGGCATTATCCTGGTGGAACTCAATTGCTCAACCCATGGGCATTGAGAATGCCTATAAGATTTCGTGGGATAACCTGAAGAAGATGATGATCAAGGAGTACTGCCCTCGCAGTGAAATGCAAAAGTTGGAGGTTGAATTCTGGGATCATACGGTTAGGGGAAATGATATTATAACCTACAACCGTCGATTCCAAGAATTGAGGATACTTTGTCCAACAATGGTTTCCACAAAGGAAAAATTGTTGGAAAGGTATATCTGGGGACTTCCATCAAGCATACAGGGGAATGTGACTTCGGCAAATCCCAAGGAACTTGATGAAGCTATGCGGATGTCCCGCAGTCTCATGGACCAAGTGGTACGAATGACAGAAACCCGAAAGCAAAACAACCTCAACACCAACAACGTCAGCAATACCAATAATCCCAACAACTCCAACTACCGTAACAACAACAACAACAAGAACAACAACAACAAGCGACCATGGGATGGTAACCGTGGGAGTAACAACAACAACAACAACAACAACCAAACCCGAAACAACAACCATCACAATCAGCAGAACAAAAGACAGGAAGCCGCGACGGCTTATGTTGTTGCACCAGCCGGTGGTAAATATGTTGGTACTCTACCACAATGTACCAAGTGCAACTACCATCATGAAGGTCCCTGCCCGGCCAAATGCAACAAGTGCCAAAAGCCTGGACATCTTGCCAAGGATTGTAGGGGCAAGGGTATAGCTACTGGGGCTAACACACAGCCCATAGTTACATGTTTTGGGTGTGGTGAAAGGGGACATTACAAGAACAACTGTCCTCAAAACCAAGGACCCCAAGGCGGAGGTGCTCGCGGTAGAGCCTATGTCATGGGAAATGGAGAACCACACCAGGACCCGAACGTGGTTACCGGTACGTTCTTACTCAATAACATTCCTGTTAAAGTCTTATTCGATTCTGGTGCTGATATGAGCTTTATATCTACTAGAATTGCGCCTTTACTTGATATTCCATCAATTACTATAACCACTAGTTATAGTATTGAACTAGCTACCGGTGACTTAGTAAATACTAATACCGTAATCCCAAACTGTACCCTTAATCTCTTAGACCACCCCTTTAACATCAATCTTATGCCAATCGAACTCGGAAGTTTTGATGTTGTTATTGGCATGGATTGGTTGTCTAAACATCAAGCTAACATTATTTGTGGTGAAAGAGTTGTGCACATTCCATGTGACAATGAAACTTTGATCATTCGTGGTGATCAAAGTGGAACTCGAATAAACATCATCTCATGTATCAAAACCATGAAGTACATTGAGAAAGGATGTTATGCTTTCTTAGCCCACGTAACCGAAAAGAAATCCGATGAAAAACGTCTCGAAGATGTTCCTATTGCTCGTGAGTTTCCTGAAGTCTTTCCGGAAGATTTACCTGGACTATCACCAAATCGTCAAATAGAGTTCAGAATTGATTTAATATCAGGAGCGGCGCCATTTGCCCGCGCACCATACCGGCTAGCACCTTCAGAGATGCAAGAGCTATCAAATCAATTACAAGAACTTTCGGACAAGGGATTTATTCGACCTAGTTCCTCACCTTGGGGAGCTCCAGTTTTATTCGTGAAAAAGAAAGATGGGTCATTACGAATGTGTATTGACTATCGTGAGCTAAACAAATTAACCATAAAGAACCGATACCCACTACCGAGAATTGATGACTTATTCGATCAATTGCAAGGTTCAACCTATTACTCAAAAATTGACCTACGATCAGGTTACCATCAAGTTAGAGTTCGTGATGAAGACATTCCAAAAACAGCCTTTAGGACACGATATGGTCACCATGAATTCCAAGTGATGCCATTTGGGTTAACAAATGCACCGGCAGTATTCATGGATCTCATGAATAGGGTGTGTAAACCATATTTGGACAAATTCGTGATCGTATTCATAGACGACATTCTCATATATTCCAAAAACGAAGAGGAACACAAAGAACACCTGAGAACAATTTTAGGACTACTCAAGGAAGAGAAATTGTATGCAAAGTTTTCCAAATGTGAATTTTGGATTCAATCCGTACAATTCCTTGGGCATGTGATTGACAAGACCGGTTTACATGTCGATCCCGCTAAAATTGAAGCTATCAAAAATTGGCCAACACCTACCACACCTACAGAAATTCGACAATTTCTGGGTCTAGCCGGGTATTACCGAAGGTTTATTGAAGGATTTTCCTCAATAGCAAAGTCTTTGACTAAGCTAACTCAGAAAGACAAGAAATACGTGTGGGATGAAAACGAAGAAAAAGCTTTCCAAACCCTCAAACAGAAACTTTGTAGTGCTCCTATCCTAGCATTGCCAGATGGGATAGAAGATTTTGTAGTCTATTGTGATGCATCGCACCAAGGGTTAGGTGCCGTGTTGATGCAACGCGATAAGGTCATTGCTTATGCATCAAGACAACTCAAGGTTCATGAGGAAAATTACACCACTCATGACTTAGAGTTAGGAGCTGTGGTCTTTGCACTAAAAATCTGGAGACACTATCTATACGGTACTAGATGTACTGTGTACACCGATCATAAAAGTCTACAACACATTTTGAACCAAAAAGAACTTAACATGAGACAACGTCGTTGGTTGGAATTACTAAGTGATTATGACTGCGACATTCGTTACCACCCAGGAAAGGCAAACGTAGTAGCCGACGCCCTGAGCCGAAAGGAACGGGTTAAACCATTACGAGTTCGAGCCTTAGTTTTAACAATAAATTCAAACTTTCCTACTCAAATCCTTCACGCTCAAGCTGAGGCGGTGAAACAAGAAGATATCCAAAAGGAAAGGTTGGATGGCATGATACAAAAGAAATTTGAAACCCGTTCAGATGGAACTCTATGCTTCCAAGGTCGAAGTTGGTTACCACTTTTTGGTGGCCTACGAGACTTGATCATGCACGAATCACACAAGTCTAAATACTCCATACATCCAGGATCTGATAAAATGTATCATGATCTTAAGTTACTCTATTGGTGGCCGAACATGAAAGCCGACATTGCAACATACGTTAGCAAATGTCTTACCTGCTCCAAAGTAAAAGCCGAACACCAAAAACCATCCGGTCCATTGCAACAACCAGAAATTCCTATGTGGAAATGGGAAAGAATTACTATGGACTTCATTACCAAGCTCCCAAAGACATCAAGCGGTTATGACTCCATCTGGGTCATAGTTGATCGTCTCACAAAATCGGCACACTTTATACCAATCAAAGAGACTTACAAAATGGAACAACTAACCCGACTGTACGTCAAAGAAATAGTCTCAAGACATGGTGCACCAATATCCATCATATCCGACAGAGATGGTAGATTTACTTCCAATTTCTGGCAGTCACTCCAAGACGCCTTTGGAACAAATCTAGACATGAGTACAGCGTATCATCCTCAGACCGATGGTCAGAGTGAACGAACCATTCAAACACTTGAAGACATGCTTCGAGCTTGTATAATAGATTTTGGAAAAGGATGGGATACTCATTTACCATTAGTCGAATTTTCCTACAACAACAGCTATCATACAAGTATTAAAGCAGCTCCATTTGAAGCACTTTATGGTCGAAAGTGTCGTTCACCTGCTTGTTGGGCTGAAGTGGGAGAAGTTCAACTCACTGGACCAGAACTCATTCGAGAAACAACGGATAAGATTGTACAAATCAGAAGTCGACTACAAGCCGCAAGAGATCGACAGAAAAGTTATGCCGACACACGACGCAGACCCCTAGAATTCCAAGTCGGAGATAGGGTTATGCTAAAGGTATCGCCTTGGAAAGGCTTGATACGATTCGGTAAACGAGGAAAACTAAACCCAAGATACATCGGACTATTCAAAATCCTAGCCAGGGTTGGCCCTGTGGCGTACAGACTTGAGCTTCCATCAGAACTCAGTAGTGTACACCCCACTTTCCATGTATCTAACCTAAAGAAATGCTTATTAGATGAATCACTTGTGATTCCACTCGATGAAATTCAACTCAATGACGATCTTCAATTTATTGAGGAACCCGTAGAAATCATGGACCGAGAGGTCAAACAACTCAAGCAAAGCCGTATTCCAATTGTCAAAGTTCGTTGGAACTCACGACGTGGTCCTGAATACACATGGGAACGAGAGGACCAGATACGTAAGAAATACCCACATCTTTTTACCAACGAAGCTTCTACTCCCAACGCAAATTGATCTCCGGGACGGAGCTCTCATATGGGGTGGAGACTGTAACAATTCGCAATTTCAGGTTAATTACTATTCCCGGAAAATTTACTATTCATTTTTACTATACATTTTTTCCCAAAATTCTCCCGAAAGTTGATTTTTATTTCATATTCTCAAGTGATAAATCATTTCCATGGCAAATTAAATGTTTGACATTCGTCAGATCATTTTCGTGAAAGTTATTAAGGAATTACCCGTTTTAGGGTAAAACGTCATTCAGAAATTCTACGCACAACGAAATTTGACCCCGTCAGGTGACCCCACATCAGAAAAATGTTTGACACACTCATTATTTATTTGAGAATAAATCATGACTGAGAAAAATATGACCAGAATAAACCTCGGCCGTGAAAAACTGGAATTTTCAGTTTTACGCGTTTTTACTCAGCCGTAACCCTAGCCTATACCTGCACCGCATTTCTAAGACGATTTGAGTTTTCAACTTATTAGAATAAGTCAACATATTTTTCCCTCCTCCATTGACCAAAAATCATCCCTTGATTTTTATAAGTCATTCCTTGATTTTTAGGTTTACGGTTTGATGTCTAAAAGACATTTAATACCAACCGACACTAGACTGAGCCCAGTCTAGATATTATAAGTCATTTTAAATCAATTATAACATATTAGAAAAGTAACATTTTACTTTTCTCAATTTTACGCAATATTCGTACATTTTACGTATTACGCGTTTTAGACCCGTGTTTCCAGTTTTAGCAGGGTTTTACCACCCAAATGGAACCTACCACCCATTTTATATTTTATTATGGGACATATGGACATGTCTAACAATACTTTAAAGTTCCATAATTTTACGACACCCGGTTTTACGTTTTGACGCCTAATCATTTACGGTTGGCATTTCCCGGAGTCAAAACTAATCAAATACTTAGGATAATATCTAACCAAGCACACCTCACCCCCTAGCCCTTGTGAACCGCCATTAGGGGGGGGGGGAAGTCACACCTCAAGGTGGCTTGATCTTGTATCATGTAGTCTTGAGATGTTTACATGTGTTAAGCTTGTCATGAAAGGCATTGACTAGTCTTGATAAGTAACCTCCTCATGAGCATATAAATACCCCCTCCCCTCCCCTTGTTGCCGTCCATCTCACACCCCAAAACCATCTCACACTTAGCTAATTTACTCCTAGTTGCATGCAAGATACAAGTGCTACTTCAAGATAGAAACCCTAGCTTAGTTTCTAGTAATCAAAACACTTCCAAACCCTAGAACTTTGGTGATTTCTCTTGAGTTTGAATCCACTCAAGTCACCTCAACTTTCATTACATCTCTTTCAAGAATACCAAGGGTAGAAAGATTGCATGAAGTGAAGCGGGTTGAAGCAAGTCTATCAAAGTCCTCTTCCTTACTTGCTACTTTCCTTTCATCTTTGAAAGCCAAAAGTTGTAAGCCTAAACCTAACATGCTTCTTGTTTATTAATCATGTTCATATCATTTACATGTTATTCTTGCTATATTATTTCTTGTATTAATGTCCATGGTGTATAAAAATGACTAAAACATGTTGTTGTAATTGATTGTTAAGATAAGTTACTAAAACAAGTAAAGTAGTGACTTTCTTGGTATAACCTGATCAAAATGGAAAAATTATGATATTGGATTATTACATATTACATTAGAGGACTTAACAAGGAAACCATAGCAATTTGAACCACTTAAAAAGAGTAAACGAGTCAAAAGTTATGGCGATTTGAAGTTACCAAAGATTTCCGGCAAAACTGCCAAAACCATACTGTTTTGCATTCTGAGTTTTTGAAAGTCACCCTTCTGGTACGATTCATCAAAAAGTTAAAACACGAAAGTTGTCCGGAACACCGTTTTCGTTCAGGAGTAAAGAAGCTCGAGCCCTAAAAACGCTTTCCGAGTGATAAAATTCTTCAAATTCTAAACAGCCCATTTTTAGGCGAAAGTCACTAGATTATGGTTATACTTTGAAAGGAACAAGAGGTCTTATGACCTATAATCAAGACCACAACCATGGCTAGAGCCAAGGTTGTGTCTCATGACCTTGGAACAAGGACCAAAGGTCATGGCTAGGCCATGACGAAATGACCAAGTAAACTTACATAGGCGTAAACATGAAACAAGGAATTGGCGATATATTGAACAAGCAATTTGGATCTACTTCACTTAAAAAGGAACCATGAGTTAATACAAAGAGAAAATGGTCATACAAGACTTATGAAACTACCCCTAATAGCAATCTTCATGTACTAATAAACTTTCCTAAGTTTATCCAAATATCGGACATGTAACTTTTCGGATCAAAACTTATATCTATATATTTTATCAACTACTAGAATAGTAAGGAGCCTCATGTGAGGAGTTCATTATGTAAGCCGTCGAGATGAGTTGTGGATTTACGAGTTAAAGTGTCCTGGCTCCTCGAACGCTTACTAACATGACTTCTGAATTATGTCGGCCCGAACGGTAGTAAACGATATACCAAAACATACATGTTTCATGAATCTTTCTTTCAAAGACTTACAATATACATCATACCACATCATGGACTATAAATGCAAGATATATATATATATATATATATAGGCACTACTTCATATTCTTTACACAAATCATAATTAGGTTGCTCGTAGAAACCTACACGATCCGACCATTACCTTCATTACTTGCTATCTTACTTGAGGTGAGTTCATAGCCCCACTTTACATTACTTCAATGTTTTACAAACCCTTGGGGGGAATACATGCTACTTTTAAACCGAACACAATGCTTTGAAACTGTATGCTGCCTGATTGTTTTATTATTACTAAGTACCTACCTTGCCAATCCTAGGCCCCTATCATGAACCATTTAATCACTAGAATTAGTGAGCGCGAATATTGTGAATAGGCCTATTGGGATTGACGAATCCCATTTGTTTGAGCAGATTAGTTCAAACGAATGCACTATATTTGAACATTAAGTATGATGGCAAAGTACTTACCGAGGCAACAAAACCGCCGATTGATATTGGTACCCGTTAACGTATTGGTTGCATGAGCTTAGTATATAATAATAACTGTTTTGTTTTCTAACATAAGTATGAGTCTAATTAACTCATTACTACCAACATATTGTGTTCAACCGTTAAACAAACTCTATGAATTTTACTCAACCTTTGTGTTGACCTCTTAAGCATGTATTTCAGGTCCATGATAATCAAGAATGGAGCGGAGGGGCACGTACCGAAGGAAGAAGGCTATAAACTATTATGTCATTCGATAAAAACATCAAAGACTTTATATTGATGTATTTTGAAACATGGAACCTTTTTGGGACCTTACTATGTAAACTCTGATATATTTGAATAAATATGAATGACAACTCTTTTTAATACGACTCGGTTAGAGATCGTTTTCTATTATTATGACTGTTGTGCCGTCGAGTAACACCCAAGTTGAATTCCGCTGCATCATGAATTGGGGGTGTTACATCTCTTTCCCTCATCACCCCATATATTCTGGTCTTGGTAGTAGTATAAGGGCCCTTGTAAGCTTAGAAGTCGAGTGGTAGAGCCTTGCATGCTTGTCGAGTTTAGTTTGTGTCGAGGAAACCCTAGAAAACCCTAGCCCTAGTTCTAACCCACGTAAACCCCCTAGCCAAGTAAGTCTTACTTTTAGTTAATATATATTTAAGATAGCCTTAGGATAGATTTAGATAGCTTAGGTAACCTTGCATGAGCCTTGAACCCCTCTACTTGCTAGTTTACGTTATAAAACCCTAGATCCAGTCATATACTTGCATGCATGCTTTAGGTAGTTAGATTAGGTCATACACTAGTTAAATATAACATAAATAACTTAAAACATGTAAAACATAGGCTAGAAAACTTAAATACTAGATAAAATATAAGTTACATGCATATTAGGACTAGTTTTGCAATAGTTTACATGCATAGGGGTATATATCATAAATTCCTGAAATTATAAAGTCTAGGGACTGTTTTTGACCTTTCCTAGAAGTTATAAGTAGTAAGGATTAGTTTTGCATAATATTAAAACCTTAGGATAGATAATAACATAAATATAAACTAAAAGGACTAAAAACATAAATAGTATAAAGTTAAAGGTCTAAAAAGATAAATATATAAAACTTAGGAGTCTTAGGTTAATATAGAAGTCTAGGGACTAGTTGTGTCTAATATAGATAGTTATTAGTATAAGTAATATAAGTAATATAAAACTTAGGGTAGAAAATGTAAATATATAAACTATAAGGGTAAAAAGTGAAAATATCATATAAGTATAAAACCTATATAAAGTTAGAAGCATAACACAATACTAGGGAGCTTCATGCGAGGAGTACTATTTAGATATTTCGTTTTTGACGAGTTTGTTGGGTTTACGAATTAAAGTGCCCTGACTCCTCGAACGATTATTGCATATACTTCTGAGATATGATGACCCGAACGGTGATATGATTATAACTAAACCCTAATAACAACATAACTCAATAATAGGGAGCTTTATGTGAGGAGTATTATATTTCAATTTAGGTGTAGTAAGTTTAAATATTTATAACTCAATAATAGGGAGCTTTGTGTGAGGAGTATTATAACTCAATAATAGGGAACTTTTTTTTTTTTTTAGGTGTAGTAAGTTTAAATATTTATTTATGAATGTATCAAGCTTTTCGAGCTGAAGTCGAACAAAATTCAATTCTTAGGTTATATTATATTTCAATTTTAATTTGTGTCAGAAAACACATCTTTACAGATAAATCGAGCTTTTCGAGTCAAGCTCAAGCCGAGTTCAAACTTTCTCGATCCCGGATAACATGATCGAGAGGGTGATGGAGGCTTGACTGTGATGGTGGTGGATGTGGTGGTTATCTCGAACCAAATAACCGAAGCAAACAAACTCTCCCATATAGTTCCCTTGTCTTGATGACGGTGATGGCGTGGAGGATCGATGGTTGGTGGAACCACGGCGAGATAAGGCGGTGAAGTTTGGCGGTGGTGTGAGTCGGTTCTAGAGAGAAGGAGAATAGATGAATAGATAGATAGATCTGACTAGTGTAAGTGTTAGTGTTTTGATTTTGGGGAAAAGGGGGCGGGATCTTGAGCGGGAGATTGAGATTTTTGGGGAAAAATTAGAGGCGGATGTTGAGATCTTGAGCGCCTGATTAAAATTTTAGAGATTGAAAGCCTATCAAATGAGCTCGAAAGGTTTAATGAGTTGAGCTCAATCTTATATAAGTTCGACTCGAGTTATTGTTGAGTTCTCGATTTTTTATTTATGAATGTATCAAGTTGTTCGAGCTGAAGTCGAACCGAATTCAATTCTTAGGTTATATTATATTTCAATTTTAATTTGTGTCAGAAAACACATCTTTACAGATAAATCGAGCTTTTCGAGTCAAGCTCAAGCCAAGTTCAAACTTTCTTGATCCCGGATAACATGATCGCGAGGGTGATGGAGGCTTGACTGTGATGGTGGTGGATGTGGTGGTTATCTTGAACCAAACAACCGAAGCAAACAAACTCTCCCATACAGTTCCCTTGTCTTGATGACGGTGATGGCCTGGAGGATTGATGGTTGGTGGAACCACGGCGAGATAAGGCTGTGAAGTTTGGCGGTGGTGTGAGTCGGTTCTAGAGAGAAGGAGAATAGATGAATAGATAGAAGATAGATCTGACTAGTGTAAGTACTAATGAGTATAGTACTAATGAGTTAATGAGTTTGGCGGTGGTGTAACTCATCCTAAAAATCCTGCAAAACATTCATTGTGACTCGATACACGCATTTGACTCAAACAAGTACTAATGAGTTATGGTAGGCATGCATGCAAGTTCATGTATCCGATTTTACAAGGAAACTGCATGTTAAAGAGAGTGAGACTATTAAGAAAATGACATTATAGCTAGTAGGATCTTACGATCCCGATCCGATCATACGATCATGATCTTGCAAAGACGAAAACGATCCTGGGTAGGATCTGATCCCGATCTTGAAACTTTTAATACTTTTAGTTTTTATACTTTTAATCATTTTAAACTTATCTATACATCTTATAATGCATCTTTGACTCTATCTCTTCTAATTTTTTTAAGATTTTCATTTATACATTTTAAGTAAATACAACAAATTAAGGTATATGTACAATCAATTTAAGCATTAGCAGCTACACACATTGACTGGTCAACACTTATAATTAATATATATAATATTTAAAACACCTTTTCAATTAAAAGTATCATTTATAAACCACAATGTACAAACAAATCAAGCTGCTAAACACTCTTTTCATAAAATTTGTAAGACATTTTCTCATAACTTCAACAGTTTATCATGCATCTAAAAATATTTTCGCTATCTGTAAACTTTAATTACAGGGTACCTCCAGCCGCAACGCGCATGTGCCCCGCTAGTAATATATAACATATGCAAAGCTTATCAAACACACATCACTTATAATATATAATATTTACAAAGCTTATCAAACACACTTCACACACTCCAACATATACTTAATACTCTATCTGACAATCACACACAGCTGCCTTGTTCTTTCTTTCTCTCTCTCTCACTACTACACCCTAAGTTAGATCGGAAGCATATGGTAACATACTTAGATCGCTTCTATATTGACCCTAAGTTTGACAGGTGATTTGGTTTATCTGATTATTTAGTTGTTTTTTTTGGTTTATCTGATTATTTCATTGTTTGTGTTTATTTAATTAGTGTTATTTAGTGTTAGGGTTTATGTATGATCTGTATATTTGTGTTTTTTATTGTTAGGGTTTATGGTTGTTTTTTAGTTTTAGTGCGAATATTTAGGCTAAAACATCAAGTATCAAAGATGGAAGAAGTATCAAAGATGGAAAAAGTATCAATGATGGATGAAAAGACACCACTTTCAAGTATAAACATAAACTTGTTCTGGTGTTGTTCATCCATTGTTGATTCATCTTCGTTCTTTGTCAAGGATGGGTGAACCGACACCACTTTCAAGTATGAACATAATATGTATCTGTATCAAAGATGGAAGAAGTATCAAGGATGGATGAAAAGACACCACTTTCAAGTATGAACATAAACTTGTTATGGTGTTGTTCATTCATTCTTGATACATCTTTCCTCTTTGCCAAAATACAGAAATAATGAAAATATTTTATCTTAGGATTAGGTTGAAGTACCATAAACATATCAAGAACTTAAAGAGTTTTTTCATGTATTTAGTTACAATGAAAATATTTTCATTGCATTGTTGATATAAATTTAATATGATTTCATTGATTCATGATTAGCTCTCTAATGACGTAGGACCTACATAACTAATATGTATGTTCGTCACATTTAAGTGAGCAATATAAATGATAGTAAGAATTTGGTTGCTAAGAACTTAAAGCTCAATTATCAGGGCAGATCTATCTAACGATGTAGATGGGTTCCATCGCTTTAACTGGACCCCATTTTCTAACGATGTTTAATGGTTCTTTCAATAATCAAGATTAAACATCGTTAGAAAACGGTGTCCAATTAAAGCGATGTAACCCATCTACATCGTTAGATAGGTATGGCCTGATCATTGAGACGTCTTCAATGCGATAATGATATAGTGTGTATTGTTCATGACAGGCCACACTCCTTCATTATCGCATTCAAGACGAGTGATGTTACTTAGACTCTATTCTTTACTCAACATTTGTAGATTGGTTGTATCACTCTGTTTGCTTTATATATATGTATGATGTATTTTTGATATAAGAATTATGTTGCATTTGTATTGAGAGTATAATGAAGATAAGTGGCGGATGTGTGTGCGAATATTTAGGCTAAAACATCCAAGTATCAAAGATGGAAGAAGTATCAACATGGGTGAACATACACCACTTTCAAGTATGAACATAAACTTGTTTTGGTGTTGTTCATGCATGTTGATTCATCTTTGCTCTTTGTCAAAATATAGAAACAATTATCAAGTATAATTTGTAGGTTCGATGGTTGAATTTAGCGTCAACCTGTTGAAAGCCCTCAACAACCAAGCGCTAACTACACCTAGGAAGGACACTAGGGACACAAATAGCAGAATCCAAATTAAGGACCCCTCGTCATCCAAACACGTCAACTTTGTCAATGTTGTCACTATTAGGCCAAAAGATAAGGATATAGAAGAAAGTGACAAGGATGAAGTTGGAATAGAAACCGAGACTAGGGATGAAATTAAGGAAATTGAGGTTAATAAGGGAGAAAAGTTAGAGGAAGTAGAAAACGTAGAAGAGTACTTTGATAAGTTTCCCACCAAGGAAGAACGGGAATATCAGAAGGATTTATTCAATGATCCCGAGACATCATATATCCTTGGTTCACCCCTTAAGCACTCCCAATAAGCAATACTAAATTATTTTAACAGTGAACAAGCAATAATCAAAGCAATAATCAAAACTACAACTAACTAAGCTATCTAACATGGATAACTAGCGAAATAGCACATAAACAAGCATAAGAAAACAGAAATAAGCACAAATAAGCCAATTGAACAATGATTAAGCACATGAATAGTAAAATTGGGAAAATGGCTTACAAAAACCTTTGCACAAACAAGGCTATATTGGCTCTAGGAGCTACTCTACAAGCTCCTAGCTTGTTTTTCAACAAGCTAGGCAAAAGCTATATGGCCCTTCCCTTTCCTGACCATCATCCACACTTCTTGTATTTTTTTTTTATTTTTTTTTTTTAATTTTTTTTAAGATTGAAAACAGTAAGTAAAAGGTTTTGTAATCTAAGGATAACTTTACACTTAACAAGCTATTGGATTAGCTTTTAAGTAATAAGTATCATGAACTTGTGAAGTAAAATTTGCATTTTAAAAATCTGAAAAAAGGCTATATTGAAAACTAAAACTCAAAAATTAAATTTCATTAATCTAAAAAAGCTTACAGAAACTTAAAAATTACAAGGTTTTAAATCTATACTTAAGCTAAAAAACTTGGAAAAAATCCTACTACACTAACTAGCTTACTCCCTTCAAAGGCTTACAAATGGATTCTATTTATAGGACTCAATAACTAGGGTTTCTCTGAATCTTTGTCTTTATCCTTGCGTGTTTTTCTTGTGAGAAGAATGAAGCCTTGGATGCCTGTTTGTGCTTCTTTAAGTCATTTGCAGGCATTGGATGGACTTGGTCCTCAAGCCTTTAAATCAGAGCCATAGGATTAGTTCTTGGTGTGGATTGGTGACCTGGCATAAGAGGAGGGGGAAGGCAATGGCATGTGAAGGAGTTTGGAAGGTTGTGGGTGTTGATTCAGAGGTGGGGAAAGTGATGGGTGTGTTTGGCGGGAAACTCTGTTAAGGTTGGGTGAGGGTTAGTTTGACATGTGATTGGTCAAAGGGTAAAGTGGAAAAGGTTCATTGGTGGAGGGTTCAAGGTTTAAGGGTGAGGGGTCAGTGAACCTTTTGGTGTTAATAAAAACGGGGGTGAGTGTGTTGTGTTTTTGGGTTCGGGTATGGATTTTGGGTTTGCTAGTGTAGTGGGCTTAGGTGTAAATTAGATCCGGGTTTAGTTTTTAGTATTAGTGTATTTTAGTTTTAGGTAATAGGATTAATTAGTAATAATAAAATGTTTTATAAAAACTGTTTTTTGTAAACAAAATAAATTTTGTAGTTTTTTTGAAAATAATAATAATAATAATAATAATAATAATAATAAAAATAATAATATTATTAATGATAATAATTAATAATAATTTATAATACTAATTACATAAGTAGTAGTAGTAGTAGTAGTAGTAGTAGTAGTAGTAGTAGTAATAATAATAATAATAATAATAATAAAACCAATAATATAAAAGGTAGTTTAATAAAAGACTTAACAAAATACTTAGAAAGTTTTGTCAAAAATATTTTTGTGACTTTATTTGGAAAACGAAATTTGACTTTTGAAATGGTTTTGGGAAAAAGGTTTTGAGTTTTGTTTTTGAAAGTGATTTTACATTTAAGTTTAGTGGTAAAAGGGTAAAAAGGGTATTTTGGTAATTTTGGTGTTGGGTTGAGGGGCAAAATGGTCATTTGGGTTTGGTTGAGGGGTGTAAAAGGTAATTTGGGGTTTTGGTTTGGTTTTCCAAGCTCCCCCCATATCACATTCTTGGGATTGACTTCGGTCTTGACTTTTTGTCCCTTTCTTTATTTTTCTTCAAAAACGTGTTGAGACTATCCGGTAATGCTTCATTTAGCTCCGTAATCCCATTCAAGCTCCGTTTTGCTAACATTAGCCTTGTTTTCAATCCATTTGTATATGAAACACTCAAAAACAATTTCCAATGATATTTGTAACATTATATAGTCATTTTTGGTGTTTTTGGTCATTTTTTGTGCGTTTTTCAGGCCTAAAAGGATGAGTAAAAGGCCACTCATCAATGATTAACACATGGCTCCTCTATAGCCATTGATCGTCTCTTAAGGGTTTATCTCTAAACCCTAATTGCCTCTTTATAAATATAGGACAACACACACAACTTTAGAAGTTTCACACATGTGGGCAAATACTGCTTCACATAATCAAGTATGGTCTTTGTTTAAGTGTTACCTGAATTTCTTGATTTTCATCATTCTCATCGGGTCCTTGTCATTCTACACGGGAAACCAAACAACAAAATCATTCCTATCCCATCTCTTTAAATGATTTACATATCATATGTAAACAAATATGTAATTTTCAGAAAATCAGATTGGAGTAATATGAGAACTTCATTTTGTCACGTGGTAAAATTAAGCCTTATGATTGACCAACAAAACCCAAATTTCAAACAAAAAAATATAAACTAAATTTGAGTTATGTTAAAATGTTGTACAAGCACAAAACTCTGAAAACAATACTTAAAATGTACAAGTGCACCAAAGCTAGAGGGCATGGTGGAGTGAGCTATAGGGCTCCTTATAGCAAAAAGGAAAAAAACCTCATATGGCGGCGTTATCTGCACCGGCACTAGCGCAGAGGCGCATCGCCATGGCGATAACGGTCGTTTTCGGTGATTGTTTTAGTCTTTTATCTGGGTTTGTATTTGTGTTATGCTTGTCTTTGTTTTTGTGTTAATGTTTGTGTTTGTATGTAAATGTGTTTGTGTGGGTTATAAAAGTGTGTGTGGAGGTAAGATGGAAAAAAAGAAGAAGGCAAGATAGAAGAAGGCAAATTATTATTATTATTATTATTATTATTATTATTATTATTATTATTATTACAAATATAAGTGTTACACTTTGGGTCTGATGAGGCGAAAAATGATCCGTTTTTAGGGGGTCATTTAAGCCCGAAATTGAATTTATTTGATCAAATATTGCCCTAAATCGTTCCTTTTGTGATTTTAGGTACTTTTGGAGTGAATTCTGGAAAAGGAAGCAATTTGGACGTTTTTGGAGCATAAAAGTAAAGAAAACGGCAAAGTCTTAATTTTCCTTGCTGGGAACAGTACCTGACGGCGTCACAAGGTTCTACATGACGGCGTCAAGTGTAATACAAGAGGTGGAAGTGGATAAAGTCCGTGACGGTCCAGAAAGTTTTGTGCATTGGAGATGACGGCGTCACCCAAGGCCGTCATGTGTAAAATTAAAGAGTGATGGCCTAGAAAATTTCCTGAAGGCGTCGCGTAGGCCGTCACGTGTTAACTTGTTAAAACTTGCGCGCGAAGTAGCTGATATTGTTTTAGTCATAACTTTTGCATACGAACTCGGATTTAGGTGATTCAAAAGCCTACACGAAGAGGACGAAGAGATCTACAATTTGGTGAAGAAATGTTGGTCGTGACGCCATCATGATTGGTCTGACGCCGTCATGATCGGGTCGACAGAAAATCAGCCTATAAATATAACATCATAACCTCACTTTTTGTATGCCCTAAACCCTAAGGTCGATTCCTGGGTTTAGGTGGGTGTTTTTCCAGCAACTTATAGGGTTTCAATCACTCCATAAACATCTTGTAATGGTTTGATGATTCTATCTTAATTCATGTCTTCAATTATTATTATTGTTGCTTGTTCTTTATTAATTATGCTTGGCTAATTCACCTTGTGTCTACTTATGATTGTGTGAAACTTGTATATAATTTATTAGATCTTATTGATTCCTTGTTGATGTTTGTGTCTATCTTCATCAATTAGGGTGTGACACTTCGATAGGTCTAATTGGGTTAGTTTATAATTCTTGATTCCTATTGTCTCTTGTTTGGTTGATTGTATTCGATGTTAGGCTTAAGAAAACTGGCAGACTTCCATAGGGTAACATGCTTTAACGTCTTAAGAAACATGAACCAATGCGTACTAGGTTATTATGGCTGTATTTAATGCATGAGCGAATTTTAATGATCCCATGTTAGGAGCTTCTTGCAGGCTCGACATAAGAGTGAAGTAGGAGCTTATAGAGTTGGGGAAGTACGTACGCCACCACACGAATGGTATTAAGGAATACAACCCGTCAATTAAAACAAGGTGTGACAATTTAATAGGTAGAATCGGATAGCTAGCAAGGAGTAACATATCATAGGTAGACATGCTTCACTTATCTTGTACAACCTTAGTTTATTTTTCTTGCACATTAGTTTGATTAGTAGCTTTTGGGTTAGTTGATTAGCAACTAATTCCGCCCCTCCTTCTAATACCCGAGATTTTTACTTGCTTTTCATAAAATATAAAAATACAAAAAGAATCATCCTTCACCTTTAGACCTAGTTAGATTAATTTCAATCCTAACGACACTATTCCTGAGTTGAACGATCAATCCCCCGTTACTTGTCACTATACTATACTACAACGATCAGGTACACTGCCTGGTGGGGGTTGTAAGCTTCTCGAGATCCCTCGAGAGGTAAAGCCTGATGCAATTCCCACGCATCAAGTTTTTGGCGCCGCAGCCCGGGGAATAGTTATTGTTTAGGTTGAAATTTATTTTGATTAGGTCTACTCATTAGATTCCTTTTTAGTGAGATTTTTATTTTCATTTTATTAGCTTTCTTGTAGTCTATCTTTTTCTTTGTGCCCTTTGTTTGTAAAACCATTTTCATTTGTCACTATGGCGGATGAAATTCCATTTAGATCATTAACAAATGAGGAACAATTAGTTTACTCGGATAGATTTGCTTCCTGTTGCTCCAATGAATTTTTAAGTGATCTTAGATATATACAAGAGGAGATGGGTGTAAATTTTGATAGGTTTGATGAGTTATGCACATGTGTGGCCTATATTAAACAATCATTGTTAGGATCAATTCCTTTTAGTAAGACCCTTTGGAAAATTTTTGAGGAAAACCTCCTAACTGTAAACCATGAGTTTAATGAATTGATGGGTTTATATACATCACAACTTGAAGAAACAATTATGGAGGATTTAGCCGAGCATGATCATATTGAGCAAAAAGACCTAGGTTTTATGATCAATGACTTGGAATCTCAAGGAACACATGATGAGGATATAGATGATATTGAGATAAGGAAGGATGAGGTAAATAACACAAACCTACAAAGTACCCCACAACTCCCATCATCACTTGAGGAATACACACCGCTCGTGACTTACCCGGACTCATGGGTAAAGTACTTGTGTTGTGGAGTAATGGGGAATAACATCATATTATTACCCCCATATGTGCGTTAATCTTAAAAGTACTCCAAGTGTTTTGATTATCTTAATTCGAGTCATTAGATTAGTTTATTGTAAAGTATGTAAAAATTCAAGTATAAGGGGAATGTTCATTCCCTATGATGTATTATTTTGGATGGTAGGGTAAGAGTGTATGAAAAAAAAAATCGAAAAAATAAAAAAAAAAAAAAGAAAAAAAAAGAAAAAGAGAAAAAACATACGGACTACCATCCCGTTTCATTCTATGTTTATATTATACTTTTGTTATTTTTGATTTTTTAGCTTAAGTCGAGTCTAGTCTTGGCTTAGCAACGCCATATTGTACATGTAATTAACCAAGATTATTAACTCGCCACCTGTAAAGATTGCCTTTATCCAACAAAACCGTGTATTCCATATCCTTACACCTAACGTTATAACCCTTTGAAAGACCTCTTTGATAGTTTATCCTAGGTGCTTACGCCAAGTGGTGGAGGTTTGATCCTTTCCCAAACCTATGGTAATCTATTTTGTTATGACAGGTAGTGAGAGATGTTTTCTATTTCCATATTGTGATATATACTTTATTACACCCGAGAGATGTGAGTATCTAAACACTATTTGCGAGGTGCTAGTGTATGACCTCCGTGCTTGTCTTTGATCTTTAGTGGAACGATTATTTGTTGTAATTACTTTTATATTAGTGTTAAATGACCCCTAACTTGTATTTTGACTAGAATAAAAGCGCATTTGCTTGAGGACAAGCAAATCTCAAGTGTAAGGGTATATGATGAGGCGAAAAATGATCCATTTTTAGGGAGTCATTTAAGCCCGAAATTGAATTTATTTGATCAAATATTGCCCTGAATCGCTCCTTTTGTGATTTTAGGTACTTTTGGAGTGAATTCTGGAAAAGGAAGCATTTTGGACGTTTTTGGAACATAAAAGTGAAGAAAACGGCAAAGTCTTAATTTTTCTTGCTGGGAACAGTACCTGACGGCGTCACAAGGTTCTACATGACGGCGTCAAGAGTAATACAAGAGGTGGAAGTGGATAAAGTTCGTGACGATCCAGAAAGTTTTGTGCATTGGAGATGACGGCGTCACCCAAGGCCGTCATGTGTAAAATTAAAGAGTGATGGCCTAGAAAATTTCCTGAAGGCGTCGCGTAGGCCGTCACGTGTTAACTTGTTAAAACTTACGCGCGAAGTAGCTGATATTGTTTTGGTCATAACTTTTGCATACGAACTCGAATTTAGGTGATTCAAAAGCCCACGCGAAGAGGACGAAGAGATCTACAATTTGGTGAAGAAATGTTGGTCGTGACGCCGTCATGATCGGGCCGACAGAAAATCAGCCTATAAATATAACATCATAACTTCACTTTTTGTAAGCCCTAAACCCTAAGGTCGATTCCTTGGTTTAGGTGGGTGTTTTTCCAGCAACTTAGAGGGTTTCAATCACTCCATAAACATCTTGTAATGGTTTGATGATTCTATCTTAATTCATGTCTTCAATTATCATTATTGTTGCTTGTTCTTTATTAATTATGCTTGGTTAAATCACCTTGTGTCTACTTATGATTGTGTGAAACTTATATATAATTTATTAGATCTTATTGATTCCTTGTTGATGTTTGTGTCTATCTTCATCAATTAGGGTGTGACACTTCGATAGGTCTAATTGGTTTAGTTTATAATTCTTGATTCCTATTGTCTCTTGTTTGGTTGATTGTATTCGATGTTAGGCTTAAGAAAACTGGCAGACTTCCATAGGGTAACATGCTTGAACGTCTTAAGAAACATGAACCAATGCGTACTAGGTTATTATGGTTGTATTTAATGCATGAGCGAATTCTAATGATCCCATGTTAGGAGCTTCTTGCAGGCTCGACATAGGAGTGAAGTAGGAGCTTATAGAGTTGGGGAAGTACGTACGCCACCCCACGAATGGTATTAAGGAATACAACTCGTCAATTAAAACAAGGTGTGACAATTCAATAGGTAGAATTGGATAGCTAGCAAGGAGTAACATATCATAGGTAGACATGCTTCACTTATCTTGTAGAACCTTAGTTTATTTTTCTTGCACATTAGTTTGATTAGTAGCTTTTGGGTTAGTTGATTAGCAACTAATTCCGCCCCTCCTTCCAATACCCGAGATTTTTACTTGCTTTTCATAAAATATAAAAATACAAAAAGAATCATCCTTCACCTTTAGACCTAGTTAGATTAATTTCAATCCTAACGACACTATTCTTGAGTTGAACGATCAATTCCCCGGTACTTGTCACTATACTATACTACAACGATCAGGTACACTGCCTGGTGGGGGTTGTAAGCTTCTCGAGATCCCTCAAGAGGTAAAGCCTGGTGCAATTCCCACGCATCAGGGTCCTTAGAGTATAGCTAACATTGATTACGATTCTTTCATGTATTATGTATATTTATTTTGATATTATGTAATTTTATTTTTAGTTTAATGAAATGTATTGTTTTAAAGACAATAAAAATAATAATAATAATAATTGGGATCTACTAGCGTCTATAAGAGCATGGGGTAAGTTATCCGTGAGTTAAGTTTTAACTCACTGCCACGTCAGCGCCACATCAGCTTTAACCTTTTAACCTTATCTCTTGACTTTCTACCATGGCAGCATAACTCACCTATAACTCACCTTCACCTCAATTATTTTCAATTTCAACCCCACACTTTAACAAGTACTTCATTTATTTAAAACCATAACATTAATTTTTAAACATATTACAATACGGAATTAAAACATAAATATTACATTACGAAACATATGAAACTTAAAAACATAAATATTACAAACACTTATTCATCGTCCTCGGAACCTTCTTCTTCATTTCGACGTTGAAGACGTTTTCGCCAAACATGCTCCATAAGGTCTTGTTGGAGTTGAGTATGCATACCTAGGTCGTGTATTTCTCTATGTATGCGACTTTGGGCTTCACATCTGTCGATCCACCTGTCTCAGCTAAATCGTGGTGTCGGATCCTCCCACATTTCCGTATACTCACATAGTGCAAACTTTTGATCTTTTAAGATCATGTTATGCAAAATTATGCAAGTATACATTATTCTTTGTAACTTGACCACTTTCAGTGCATGTGCCGGTTGTCGTAGTATACCCCAACGTCCTTGAAGCACCCCAAAGGCACGTTCGACATCCTTTCGTGCACTTTCTTGCTTCCTTTTAAAGTAAGCATGTTTGTCGTTAGTGGTTGCCGAGAAGGACTTGACGAAAGTTGACCACCGTGGGTAAATTCCGTCAGCTAAGTAATAACCCCGTTCATAACGATATCCATTTATCATATACGGTGCTCTTGGGGCTTCGTTAGCAAGGATTTCGTCGAATAACGGAGAGTTATTTAAAACATTAATATCGTTATTCGCCCCCGCCATCCCAAAAAATGCATGCCAAATCCATAAATCTTGCGAAGCAACAGCTTCAAGCATTATGATGGGGTATTTTTTAAAACCGCTACCATATTGCCCTTGCCACGCAACCGAACAATTTTTCCACTCCTAATGAATGTAATCAATGCTACCAAGCATGCCCGGAAAACCATGTTCACGCTCATGTTTTTCATAAATAGCCTGAACGTCGGACCATGTTGGTTTTCTTAGAAACTCCGGCATAAACAAGTCCATAACGCACTTGTTAAAATTATCTAGACATTCACATGCAGTACGCTCACCCATTTGCAAATACTCATCAAGTGCATCGGGTGCGTTGCCGTATGCCAATTGGCATATGGCAGCTGTACACCTCATAAGTGTACTAATACTTTGTCGACCCGTAGCATCGGGTCCTTTGTTTATGAATTTAAAATGATTTGAAAGAGGATCGGAATAATAAGACTAAATACCTTCAACTATTTCTAGAAATAGTTTCCGGCGCATACGAAACCTTCTGCGAAAATTCCGGTGCGAATACTTACACCGTTGATAAAAGTAGTCACTACGTAAACGTTCCTCGGCAACCTCATACTCACGGTGGATGCGTGTACGCGGGATACGTTGTGGAGCTGCTACTGCTGCTGCTTCTTGTTGTTCCAAATGTTGATGATGTTGATGATATTCGAACGCGACTATCATAAACTCCATGTCAATTTCATCATCAATATCGGAGAAACTCCTTTCTTCTTGGTTTTTTTCATTCGGATCTATTGTGAATATCAAAGTTTTTATTTTTTTATTATTATTATTATTATTTTTTTTTTATTTTTTTTATTATTATTATTTTTTATTTTTTAGAAAGGAAGTATATAGGTTGAATTTGAGTTGTGTAAGTTTGAAAATAAAAAGTGTGTGAGGTGGGTATTTATAGTGGTAAGAAAATGGGTTGGAAATATATATATATATATATATATATATATATATATATATATATATATATATATATATATATATATATATATATACACTAGCCGTTAGTAAAGGTAAAAAAAGTTGAGGGGCTCAATTGATTTTTTTTTAATACACTAGCCGTTGAGGGGGCGATAGTGATTTTTTATTTTTTATTTATTTATTTATTTTTTATTTATTTATTTATTTTTTTTAGCCAAGATCGAGCTTAACGCACGTTAGACACTTAACTCAGTGCGTTAACGCACCCTTTTAACGTGAAGGTCGATAAGTTAACGCACTACGTTAACTTGGTGCATTATCAAATAACTCGGGTGCTACATTACGTTACCACATGCTCTAACAATAGAACATAAGGCTATGTTATACAAACCCTCCTTATGTTGTCACATCAGGTGGGATTTGGTCAAACCGTACAACTCGCGATGCACACCGTACAAGCCGGTGATGCATCTAATGATTGAATACCCTACCTATAGGAGGTTGTGGATAACTCACCCTAGAACATATTATATATAGAGAAAGCATTTTTCAAAATTTGTTTTATAGGATTGTTATAGGTTAAAAGTTGATGTGACAGCACCTATGATAGCTTTCCTATTATCATAAGGGGGTTGACAACACACCACTCACTCCAAATCCCTTCACTCACTTACAATCAATCCCTTTATGCCACATCATTCTCCTACTTTTTCTTTCACTCACCCATTTTTTGTTGGCATCACACCACTCACCCTTCACTCATTTTTTTTTTTTTTTTTTTAAATTCTATTAAAATTTATTAAAAGACTAAAATATCGTTAAAATTAAAAATACATTACATAATATTACTAAAAAACATAAAAGTTATACTCTTTCACTATAGTTAAAAAAAAAAAAAAAAAAAAATACTCTTTCACTAATGTAATCATTACAAGTCCAATAGTCCAAAACACACACAAAGTCCATTTCAAAAAAAAAAAAAAAAAATAAAAAATGGTTGTCTTCTTCCTTGGCTGCTGCAAACACACACACAAACACACACAAAGTCTTATTTCCACCCGTTTGAATATGCTCCAATGTTCAAAAATAAAGCATGCAACGTTCGAATTTTCCAAGCTTACCGTGCGTGAAAGTTTACCGTGAGGGAAGGATCCCGTACGGTATCGCATGGCCGGCGGCGGTGTTCCCGCACAAGATGGATCCCTTGCCGTACCTTACCGTGCCCACTGCCAACCCCTAATAATTACAATGATGAAAGAAATTATACATATATGTTTAACTTTTAACCATCACTATCATTTCGCAGAAAAAATTTACTTACGTTAATCCATTTTGGATGTCTATTGTAAGTTCGTGTTCTACTTTTCAAGTAACATTTTAGTTACTTTACATGACTGATACCATTTAATTATGCATCGATCATTCAACCAACCGAAAAACATTTTGAAAATTTATTGATAAAATATATACATAGTAATATAATGAAATAATGACCACTCATTTTTCTAAACAATAAGAAAAATTAAACAATACAATTAAGTCATATTTGAGAAATAAAATCTATGCATACAAATAGTACAAATAGTCTATCTGTACATATACACGCTAAATGTTATGGGCTATAAAATAGCATCATACTTTAGTTCATGTTTCATGAGACGTAAATTAAAAATTGTTCAACTGAGTGTCATAGGGTTTAAAAAAATGTTTCAATGGGTCTTATAACTAAAATGTTACACGTTTAAGTGTGATTTATGTGACACATCATCTAAATGTAAAAATTGGAATATTTTTTGAAATTTTGTTACACTTAATATAACAATTTTAATGTAAGTAAGCAAATGGACTATTTAGCAAAAACAGATTATGCTGGTAAGTTTAAATCCTAATAGCTTACATAAAAAGAGTTAGGATTAGATAGAAAAGAAAATTTAAAATAATTGTGAGAAGAAACACAGTCACATATGAAAGTCTCTTCTTAAAATTCTTATTCTTATTTGAAATATATAGCTAAAATATTTCTCTTTATTCTCATTTTAGTTTTTCAACTCAACAAAATCTCTTCCCTACATAGAAAATAAAACAAAAAATAAAATAAATTTAACTTTACATAGAAATAAAGCCCAAGAAAATCTCAAAAACTTTGATTTATTCTGTCAAACTGTCACGCCCTATAATCTCCTACATTTTAGTAATTTAAACCAGTAAAAATAGTCACAGTAGCAGATTCAACACTGTAACTTCCTCCTCCTAACCCCCCTCTCTCTCATTTTGACTTTCATATTCCCATCAATTAACCCCCCCCTCACAAACCCATCTCCAACTTTTCATTTTTCAGGTATTTTTTTTACCTTTTTTTTTCCCTATATGCATTAGTATTCTTTTTAGTTTTTTACTGTGTTTTTGTGTTAACCCTTACAAACCCATCTCCAATATTTTATTCGTAAGGAACCCATTTTTTTACTTTGTATTTTTAACACCAGTTATATATGCATTAGTACTTTTTCTACTGTGGTTATATGTTATTAGGGTAACCAAACCCATGTTTTATTTTATGCTACGTATAACATTAGTTTTATGTGCATTTATACTATTTTGAGTGTGTTTTAATGTTAATACACCCCAACATTTGATTTTTAAGGTTACCCAATTTTTACTTAATGTTTTTAATGTTAATTTATATGCATTAGTACTTTTTGGGCTGTGTTTTAATGTTTGCATATCACCAAGTGAGCCTATTGTTAGGTACGTGTGTTTAATTGCGGTGTAGGTAAATGGTAAAGAGTATGGTTAGTAAAAGAAAAATGATATGACGCTGAGATGAAAGCGGTGATTTACATCCGGTCTAATACACAAAAACCATAGTCAAGATATGATTTTTATGATAATCCATGTTTCTATATATGTTTTTGTAACATTGATTCTGTATGTTTGGATTATGTTTTTATGTTAGTACTAATAATATTCGAGTGAGTTTAAAGTTTACTAAAAAGGACCATCTATCCTTGCTGTCATTTTCTGTTTTTTTATGAATGTGTCGTTTTTGCGGAAAATTGAGGGCATAGTTTTTTTTGGATAAATATATATAGAATAAATGCTGAATAAAAAACTAGCTAAAAACAACAAGAGCAAAAGATAGGTATATACATAGAGAGAGTGAGAGAAAATATCATAAAAAAAAAAAAATATATTTGGTTTTTTTAGAGAGAGAATAGTGTAGTCCAGTCAATCAATCATGGAGATGATTTTGAGGTTGAGGTTCTTATGAGTCTTTTGTTCTTCAACACTTCTTTACTTTGGTTGGTATTTTGGATCTTTGTTTTTTCATTATGTTTTTATATAAATTTTATAAGTTTTTGTTATAGAGTTTGTTTTTGACAAGTGTTACTTACAATTTTTTTTATATATATATATATATAAAAAAAACAAAAAAAAAAAATGAAAATTTGGTGTTGTGGTTTAGCCCAAATTTTTGTGTGTTCTTCAAGTGAATTAAGCACAACCCTTTGAGGTATGCATTTTATTTTTATTATTTTTTTTGGTTTAATTTTGTAGTTTTTAATGTTAATTGAAAAGGTTTAATTGTGATTATTTAAGTATATATGTGATGTTATTTTTGTGTTACAGATATGAATTTTATATTGTTTGTTCATGTGAATTCAAACAGTAACTGTTTTGTCAAAAAGTGTGAAAGAGCACACATTAATTTTGTGGATAGCATAAATTGGTTGGTGTTGTTTTTTGCTTTTTACAGCTTTACTCTTGAAATCTCTTAATTTTTATCCTCTTTTTGGCTTACTTAAAATGGGATTTGTAGGTATAGAAATGTTTTTGCTAGTTAAAGCATGAAAATCATTATTGGTACTCTTTCAATCATGCTTTTCATGATGGAATCTTGTTCATGCTATTTTTGCTCATAAAGTTGTAATCCTGCTGTATTTTCTAATTATCTTTTTGGACTAAAGAATCAATGTTTTTATGGGTATGTTTAGGAGATTGAATTCCAGGATTTCGAATCAAAGGGGAGATTGGTTCAAAATTTTAACCAAAAACTTAATGATCCAAAACTCCCTTTCTTGAGATTCAGCCTGCAATTTTTTTTGTTTATGAATGCTTTTACTATTTAAATATTTGTGTTAATTGTTGCTGAAGTGTTGACTTTCTATGCTGTATTCTTAGGTCAGTTGTGTAACATTTTGCACTTATGCTATGATTATGAATTGTTTTGTGCATCTTGTTCTTAATTAACGAGTATAATGTAAATCATTGAATGATGTTTCTTTATTTACTTTTAAGTTACTGATTATGGTCTATTTTTCGTTGGATTTTACTTATTTTTTGCGAGGACTAATCATTGGTTTAATTGTTAGGTGATAACCTAAGATGGACTTTTCAGAATCTACTAAAGTTGTATACGATAGGATCCAAAAGATAGAACCCGAAAACGTCTCCAAGATTATCGGGTTTCTTCTTTTACAGGATCATGGTGAACGTGAAATGATAAGATTAGCCTTCGGCCCAGATAACTTAATTCACTCTTTAATCAACAATGCAAAAAACCACCTCAAATTATCTTCCAATACAACCACTAGTCCCGACATCCCTATTCACTTCACACCATTCTCACCTTCGCCTCGTCATTCACCATTAACCATCCAAGTCCCTAATCGTTGCTGTGATCCTCATGGTCAGCCGGTTGATTATGTTCCTATGGTGCATCCATCGTCATTTCCTGAAGACTATCGTCTCCATAACCAACTTCGTTTCTTGTCAATGGAAGACCATAACGAGTCCATAAACAGCCCGGATTTTTCATTAGGTCCTAGAGCCAATAGGCGATCTCCAAGTTTGCCTGAGTTCCCATTCAAAGTTTGTCATTACTTTGTTAAAGGTTTTTGTAGGCATGGTAACAACTGTAGGTACATGCATCCTACCCCTGAAAGCTTCTCACAAGTCTTTAGCCCTAACATGAGTGAGGACGACCACGTCTTTTCACCAGGGTCCCTTGAAAAATTAGAGTTAGAACTTACTGAGCTCGTGAAATCAAGGAGAGGGTTCCCTGTGTCAATAGCTTCCTTACCAATGTTATATTATGAGAAGTTTGGTAAGACACTTCAAGCTGAGGGATATTTAACTGAGAGTCAAAGACATGGGAAAGCTGGTTATAGTTTGACCAAACTTCTTGCACGCCTTAAGAGCATTGTTCTCATTGATAGGCCTCATGGGCAACACGCAGTCGTGTTGGCTGATGACGTAGCAAAATGTATGGATCATAACGGTGATAGAAATGAACATGGTGGTATTGTTGCGGGTTCTAGACAGATATACTTAACTTTTCCAGCTGAGAGTACTTTTTCAGAGCGCGATGTTTATAACTATTTCAAGTAAGCATAATTTTAATTACAATTCAGTTTCATATCAATTACAAGATATGATTTTTACTAATAAAATTGATTTTTACTAATAAAATTTCTTTTTGTAACAGCAAATTCGGGCCGGTCCATGACGTGAGAATTCCTTGTCAGCAAAAGAGAATGTTTGGCTTTGTGACGTTTGTTTTTGCGGATACAGTTAGGCATATTTTAAACAAGGGAAATCCTCATTTTGTTAGTGGTGCACGTGTTTTGGTCAAACCATACCGTGAAAAATATAAGGTTGATGAGAGGTAAGAACTTTATGATTGGGCACTGCCTTTTCCGAATTTTCCGAATTTCTTGACGTATCCAATTATTGATTGCTTGTCGTTTTAGAGTCTTTCGTATGCTTTGACGTATGCAAATACTGATGACTTGTTTTTTCTTTAATCTTTCGTATCTGTTGACGTATACAAATATTGATCACTTGTCTTTTTCGGACGTCATAATCTTCAAGATTATGTTTTATATTTATTGTTGTTTACTATATTGATTTTGTTTCTTGATCAGGAAATATGGAGACACGTTTCAGCATCCTATGTACAACGGTCCTCGCTGCCTTGATACCGATTTTGGGCCACAATCATGTGAGACATATATGAAATTCTTGACATATTTTCAAAAGACATACATTCGTAAGACATATTATCTAACAATCTTTTTACAATATCGTTGCAGTGCCCTCAAGGTTAATCAAGAAACAGTTCATTGATGAACAAGAGCAAGCACTTGAATTTGAGAGATCGCGTTTCTCAGAGATGCGCTTATCAGCCGATCACCATAACCAAATGCCATTTTTTGGAAACTCACTCGAAGAGTTGATGCTATCAGAAGGTAATAATATTCAAGCATTTCATTTAAGGCTTCATGTTTTCTGAATATTTCCTGTTTTCCTATTTGTTCACAGGCAATGCTCATGCACAACAGTCGGATTTCCCTTCAAATGAGCATTATAATTATCTTCTGGATGTTTTAAACAATGGTGCTGCCAACGAGGAAACCATCAGGCAGATCAATACCAAATACAAGGAGGAGAGGTATGTTTGTGGTAACACGTATTTGATAACGGTTTTATGCAAACTTGTAACAATAGTAAATAGTAAATTAAGAGATACATATGGAGGCCACCTGACTATTCTAGTTTTTATCATTTGTTTGGTCACTTTAAAAAAAAAGAGGAAGAAACTTTCCATCGTTTAATATGTTTTTTATATCAAATTTGGTACAAGTGAAACTGGGTACATGCTGTGTTGGCCTATAAAGTAGTTTTATTTGATTTATGTCCCTGATGAAAAAAGTTAAATAGTTGGGTGGCCTTCTTTGATCTTTCATATTATTCCATAAATTTATGTCACACTTATATGTGCGAAAAAGTTTTTAAAAGATTGCTCTTATAGATGTCTGAAAATTATAAAAAGAGTGAAGTAGAGTAAAGTAACCCCCAATACCGTCTTCCACGGTGTATGGGGAGGTTGAGACGTAGACAGCCTCACCCCTACCTAAGGTAGAGAGGCTGCTTCCGGTTCTACCAAAGGTAGAAAAGGACCTCCGGCCTTGCAAGGGGTGAGGATCGAACCCTTTACCTCTTGTCTCCAGAGGCAAGGGTGTTAACCACTTGATCCAACCTTGCTCTTTAAAATTATAAAAAGAGTGTGTAGTGTTAACTAGACATTCAACATTTTTGGATATGGCACATTCTTCTGAATATGCACCAAAAAATTCTGATTTAATGTATCTCGAATTATTTGATTAATACTGTTTCAGTTCAGCACGACACATTCCTTGACACACTTTTGATGATTTCTAAACTTGCAGTAGCCAGGGAGGACTGAATCTTCCAGACAGCCCGTTTGCATCTGCGTTAGGGGGTGAAATATCTACAGTTATATAGCTTTTTCAAAGATAACAAAGAAAAGGTTTATAGAGTTAGAGAGATCACAGAATATCAAAGGCCATTTGAGAAGGTTGGATAATCGATATACAACTACAACAAAGTTTATATAGAGAACGTTTTTAGGACTACAAAGAAGGTTGCAGAAAAGGGTACAGAAATTTACTAAGTTATCGTCTTTTTAAGTTTTTAAAAAAAAGTATAGCAAGGCTGCAAAAGAGCTGTGGCTTATAATAGAAAGTAACATTTAGGCTGGTCGTAAGTTTAAACCGTAGAAAAGTATTATGCTGTCTTTGGGATATTACTAAATATATAAACATATGCTACTAATAAAAGCTTAGTTTATACACAGTTGTTTTTTTTTTTTTTTTTTTTTTTTTTTTTTTGCTGTTTTATTGGTGGTGATGTTGATTGCAGCACAAGGTATAATATATGCATTTGTGTGGTAGTTCAATGCAAAGAAAGAACATGAAAATGTGATCTGATTTTTGCTTAGTATTGAAGACAGTTGTTTATGTCAAGTTGTGAAGATTGTATGTAGATTGTGCATTACTTCATTTTATTATATTGATGGCTGGATAGACAAATATGTGGATGAGATGTCAAAAGGAAGAAAATATATAGCAACCATTGCGGCTTAAGTTAGCAAATTGGAGAATAGACTAGTCTTTCGGTACTTTATTATGTTGTCAACTTGTTAACTGTATAGAAGCTAAGCCTGGATGTAATGGCAGTGGTGCTTATCACTTTTTGATCTTTCACGTAAGGCTAGCCGTAATGAAGGATCGACTCCATGGTCTGTCGTCTGCTCAAACACGTCCCCCCTGGTTTGGCTTGGTTGGATCGGCAACTCGACAAAATGAAATGGAACAAAAAAAACTAGCCATCGGCTAGTTATCTTATCGTTTGGGGGTGTTTGTTTCCATTTTGTTTCCTTCTAAATACTACTCTCTTCATTTTTTCATACTTTCTCTTCTACAACTATTGTTTTCTCTGACTATTTACCAACTCAAAAAATATATCACAAAACTCCAAAACCAAAACATCAAAAACCCGACATACAACAAAAGGTTCTAACAAATATTAACTTTCAACCCGCTAGTTTCGCATACCAATCACAAACATCAACCTATTTATTTAAATAATCCGTTTTATCCTCCGTATAACCAACAACAAAATCAAATGTACCAACACCAATCTCAAATGTATCGTCCACAAATGTCATCACCACTGTACTACTCATCTCAAACTTCTCAACATTTTTCTCTCACCGTTTAGATCTTGATGACGAATTTGATCGGTTATTTGGTAGTCAGGATTATGCTCCTGGTCAAGGTTCTGATGGTCCATCCTTACCCGTTCAAGAAAGTCTCCCGTTGAAGAGCTAGTGTTCGTCAAAAGGAAGACTACAAAAAGACGTCAACAATCCAAGAAGAAGGAGAGCCAATCAAATAAACCATGGAGCCTGAGGAAGAGATAGCGTTGTGTAAAGCTTGGATAAACACGTTCAAGAATAATAATGACCCTATTTCTATACATACAAATCTAGATGAAACACATATATTGTATGGTGTGATCATTATAGAAATACACATATAGTATGGTGTGATCATTGTTGATGCATAATCTGGCGTGAGCTGGATTCAACGACTCTCCCTGGGCCGTTCTTCGTCTTCTCGAGCCCTGGGTAGACCTGTCAACAAAGAGAACCCGTCAAGAGTGGACCCGAGGCCGTAGCCCCGGGATCCACCTCCGACGGTCAAGTTAGTATTGATGCGATATAGCATACAAGAGTTAGGTTTAGAGTAACCTGTTGTGTTGTGTCGTGTCAAGAAGGGAATTCCAGCCCTATATTTATAGGGCATGGAATTAGGGTTTAGGCGTAGAGTGGGCCGCTGTCTGCCGGGCCTGGCCCATTCTTGGTCCAGTCCAGACTATACGTCCACAAGCCCCCCAAGTCTAGTATGACATAGTGCATGGCTATGTTATGCTAGACTTAAGTTCTGTTCATGGCCACGTAGGTCCAATCAACCATGACGACATGGCCCATGTATGCGCAACTCAGGTGTGCACATGGGACGGATTATACTGCTCAGACCAAATTCGACAGTACGCACTGGACCCATGGCGCAGTCCTGTTTAGCCTATTAGACTATATCCGAATCCGTGACCTTGTAGGCGCGTCCGCGGTGACCTGAGTAACACCCGTTCTTACATGACGGGGAGCGATGCGCATATGCTAGGTTTCCCGCCACCGTGTGACAGTAAAGACCCCGTAAGAAGAACACGTAGTTCTATAGTTGGGGTAACACTAACATTGCGATTGTGAGATTCTCACAATGGTGAAGGTGGATCTCGTATGCTGCATCCTGAGTAAGGGCGTACCTTTTGTACCAGTAGCGATGCAGCATGGTGCGATAGAAGACATGCTTCTGTGGCAAAGGTGCGCGCTGTGCGCAACAAGGAGGTGCGAACATTACATCCGTCTTTACAATCGACAGAGGACGTCTCCCCTGAGTGACGTGTACAGAAACAATGGTATTATATACCCTGGTAGCCCCCCAAGTTTGATGGTGCTACTCTTGTAGGAGCATTAAACTTAGTTATCCTGAAAAACACTTAATGCAAATATTAAAAGTATATGCCGCGAATCGCAACATATAAAATCTAATGAAGTAAAAGATTAGCGTGAAGCAACATATAACACATAGCATGTGAAAGTAACACATAAGAGAAGTAGTAGTGCGAATTACACCTATCGTCAGGTTTTACAAACTACATAAATAATGAATTGTTGTTTCAATCGCACCGTGAAAGTGACCGCACTAATAGTTTCAATCGCACGCACAGATGTAGATGGATGTATCGTGACCACATAGACCCGAACGTGTTAGGATGATCGCATATGAACATAAAGACCACGGCTTTTTGTCCATGTCCAGACTAGCATCGTGGTGGCCCAGTCCAGACTATGCGCTCATGGCGATTGACTAGCATCGTGGTGCCTATTCGTAGCTAATATGCGAAGATGTCCGAACGCACGGTCTAACGCGGGTAGATTCATCGTGACTGCGTTGTTCAAACGTGCAAACAAGCATACCAACCGTAAAAACATTATGTACGCGAATTAATTCGCGGCGAAAAGATAAAGTAGGTCCGATCATGCTGACTTAGTGCGACTATAGATAAAATCGTGTTTACCAAGTTAAAAGATTTACATAAAATCTTATGAATATTTAAAAGATAACATATCTTAACGCATGAATACCGCATCGGCCAGGTTTTAAAGTGCAACCCAAAAAAAAAAAAAAACAAAGTTATAAAGTTACCAGCTTTTGAACTCGATGATTACTTTCCGGTGATGTGAGAGCACGAAACTTGTCGTAGTCGGTCCCACGGATGGCGCCACTTGTTGATGCATAATCTGGCGCGGGCTGGATTCAACGACTCTCCCTGGGCCGTTCTTCGTCTTCTCGAGCCCTGAGTAGACCTGTCAACAAAGAGAACCCGTCAAAAGTGGACCTGAGGCCGTAGCCCCGGGATCCACCTCCGACGGTCAAGTTAGTATTGATGCGATATAGCATACAAGAGTTAGGTTTAGAGTAACCTGTTGTGTTGTGTCGTGTCGTGTCGTGTCAAGAAGGGAATCCCAGCCCTATATTTATAGGGCATGGATTTAGAGTTTAAGCGTAGAGTAGGCCGCTGTCTGCCAGGCCTGGCCCATTCCTGGTCCAGTCCAGACTATACGTCCACAATCATTATAGAATATGTCAATACATATTTACATATTGCCATAAGAACACCCATAAAAAAGTCTAAGTGGACATTTAATATGGGACAGAGGGAGTAGATTTCTAAATTTGATTTATTTTGTTTTTACTTATTTATATTACATTGAATGTATATTATAATATAAAAAGTTAGGTTCCGTTAATCGAACTGATATTTAGGTTTTTGATAAGTGAATCACCGAACCATTTTTTTTTTTTTTTTCACCCTTATATTATGTACTTAATCTGGGTGTAATAGAGCGCAACCCACACGTGCTTGACGCCTTGACCCCACATATGTGTTGGTGTTAAAACGGAGACCCGCCTAATACGCGTCTTTGATGGTTTTTGGTGAGAAGTTGGTCAGTGGGTCTACCGTCTTTTGGAGGAAGAAAAAGGAGACCACCCGAGTGGTTGTGTGTGAGTGTGTGAGTTTTGTGAGTTATATTTGTGTATAAAGTGGTGTGTGTTTGAGTGATGAAGTTGGTAATATTATTACACTATGTTAGTGGTGATGTTGGTGTTGAGTGAAAAAGTGATGTGACGCTGACTTGACGGTGGTGATATTGGTCACCACGACACCCGATATATGTTATAACACACTTAGAAAGCAAACACACTACAGAACACACACAAAAAAAATACCGTCACCACCTCTATTTCAATCATGGTCGCCCACTGACATTTTTTTTTTTTTTTTTTTGCCTTCACCTATGATTCATGAACGATGTAATGATGATCACGCGTGATGAAAGAATAACAAACTGCGAGAACATTCTTTATTACACCCAGTCTAACATCTATAAAGTATAAACTATGCACATATTTAAACTAATAATTTGAAGAACATATATTTTTATTATCACGTTTTCTAGTTTCTTTTGAAGATGTCTACCCAAAAAAAGGTTTGCTAAGCATGTCGGTTGTATGTTGCATTGCATGTGCTATTATTTTTTTCTTTCATTGCAATAGCTATCACAAAACCTATATATAGAAAACATCATACTGAGTGTGCCACATCTCATCTCTGGAATTCAATAGTCACACACGTTAGTTCGTAACGATGATTTAATGCTACTTTCGGAAAATTTTGAGGTTAAGACGAAATTAAACAGATTTTTCACGTGTTTTTAAGTTTAGTTACCAAGGGAGACAAGAAAATATATTGTCGATTTTGATTGTTCATTAAAATAAATATTTTATGGTAACGTAAACAAGTGTCATCTCTAGGTCTGCGAAGGTCTCGTGCAAAATTTAATTCAACTTTTTTTTTGAACGAAAAAATTTAATTTTACTTAAAAACAATGTCTAGTAATAAAAGTTAAATAATATTATAAAGACATAAAAGGAGAAGTAATCATTTTAAAACCACTCCCGACAGTCTTTTTCGATATGACATGATAAACATGGTTTTAAAAAGCGCGTACAGGCCCCGTAAAGCTTAGTCATGCGTCATACTACGCCTCACGCTATTTATATTCTAGAATACTTATGCATATAAATACATATTATATAAAAAAATTAAATGCGATTCACACCTTCGAATAGGGCTCTCAGCTATGTGTAAAAAGGTCTACTTTTGCTTTTTATGGCTAAAACTTAAAAGCCAACACATAAACCAAATGTTAAAATAATAAAAGGGTCCACTTGGAACCCAAAGTTTAGAACATATGGGCCCATAAACTCTCTTAGCCCGTTTACTTTCTTTAGATAACATGTGAAATAGTCACACGCACATGCAAATTTTATCTTATTTTTATCATGTCGATTAAAAAGTCTAGGCGACATTGATCTTTTGATTGAGAAAAGCCAAAATACTTGGTCGTTTTGATGTGGGTATTGTGTACTAGTGTCATTTGTGTAGCATGTCTATACGTTGTTTTCTCATTGAGATACTACAACTTATGTTTTCTGAGTGTTACAAGATTTGGAACTAACGAACTGCGCGTAAATTGAATATGAGATTTTTTTTTTTTTTTTTTTTTTTTTTTTTTTTTTTTTAGAGGTAGTTCTATTGTTGATTATTAGTTTCATCTTGGTTGAACTGATTATGTTTGTTTTAAGTCTCCTTCTACACCATGTATAGATGCGCTCAATAAAACGACATCCTTGTACTACTTGTTCTTATTTGCACAAGACTATTGTGTGTATATAACATATGCATGAAGATTGTGTAATTCAGATGATCTTACTTACAATAGTAATAACCTTACACAATTTGTTTCAACATTTATTAAAATAAATAAATAATAATAATAATATTAATAATAAATAAATAAAATAATATGGTGCGCATGTTTTTTGAAGGAGTTGGGGGGATTCTTCTTTAGTTCATATGGAACTTCCGTATGGTATGATTTTTTCTTGTTCCCCTCCTAAAAAGACGTTGATTTGGGACTCTTTTATTTCTCAATCTTTTTTATGGATTTCTTTTAGAAATCCCAAATGTAAGCTTAGTTGGTTAGATTGGTTGAAAAACCCTTTAGTTTCCATTACTTTCATGTAATCTTCTTTTCTAGCGTTTGCTAGTTGTTAATGAAAGCCGCCGTTCAAAATAAATAAATAAATAAAATAAAAAATTGGGAGGACTAAATATATGTATAGTGTCATGCCTAAAATTATATAGCAACCTATGAATTGTTAATGAAGTAGTAGGTACCTTTGTTGCAATCACACATCAGTTTAGGCATGAAATTAGACATAGTTTTAGTCTCTTATTCATTTCTTTTGTAAAAATCAGCAAGTTCCATGACTACAGTCTCATGTCATAATTTCATACACTTTACCGTAAGTTTGTGATGAGCCGGTCTCATGTCATAATTTCATACACTTTACCGTAAGTTTGTGATGAGCCTCCGACGCAATCTAAACATTCTTTGTAAAACTTGCTAAAACACCGTTTCTTTTGAAACATATTGTTTATAAAGAAACTTCTCTAAAATATACTCCATGCTAAAATAGCTCATTTGAGTTTTGGTATTCTTGATTATACAAAAAAAAGAAAGTTTAGAAGACAAATCTAAAGAGACCATTCGTGTGCTTGAGTGGGAGACATAATAAGACCAACGTGTGAAGGATCATTAGAGGGGACAAACTTATTGTTAATGAGCAAAATAAGACCAACGTGTGAAGGATGATCATTAGAGGGACAAACTTATTGTTAATGAACAAGAGGGACAAAAGTTTGCACTATAGCAATAATTTTTTATGTAGCTAGGGATGGCAGTCGAATTTTACATGGAGTATTCTTCATAATTTTTTTTATTGGATATTCACCCAATTTATCCATTAATAGGGGACAAAAGTTTGCACTATAGCAATAATTTTTTATGTAGCTAGGGATGGCAGACGAATTTTACATGAAGTATTCTTCATAATTTTTTTTATTGGATATTCACCCAATTTATCCATTAATAGCAGATATGTGTGGTGCTAAATGGATGAATAATGGCGACGAAGAACAGGGACGGAGCCAGGATCATATATGATTGGGAGCACAAAATATTTTGAAACGTAATACTAGAAACACAATTCGAAGGACCGGGTGCATTTAAAATGCATTTAGAAAAAATTGGTGTTTTTTTCAAAAATAAATCCGAATGTTTAGTGGATCCAATATGGTTAATTTATCATCCATGGATGATTCATTTAGGGAATTTACATTTCTGCGACTAAGATGACACTTATTAGTTACAATGTACTAAACTTTGTGGTATTCTGTTAAATCTAGGACTCTAAAATGTGAGCTGATAAAGACGCTCTCACTTTTGAAAGTAGATTGTCCTTGATGCCGTTTTTTGCTTAGAATATTGTAAGGTTATAGTCAAATGTTTGTATTTTTAACTCAACTTTACACTCTCTCACATACTTATAACATACTTAGAGCACACGGTAAGGTCACTCAGTGTTAAAAGTTAACGCACTGCCACGTCAGTGCCACATCAGCTTTTACCTTTTACCATTAACTCTTGACTTTCAACCCCGGTAACATAACTTACATTTAACGTACCTTAACTTACCCCCACCTCAATTAGTATTTTCAATTTCAACCCTGTTAGAGGGGGTGGGATGATTTTTATTTTATTTTATTTTTGTTTGTCCCTAGTGCTTGTTAACGTGGGTTAAGCCCTTAACGCAGCAAGTTAACTTGCATTTGACCTTCAAGCCCGGTAAGGTAACTTACACCTTTTTTGGACCTGCGTTAAACGTTAACTCACTTCCAAGTTAACTTACCGAACGCTCTTATCTCTTTTAATTTCATTTATATGTGAAATTATAACAACAAAAATTCGAACAATTTATGCCAAATAATGTATTATTTGATGCTCATTAATTTGATATCCATTGCGATATATATTTCAAAAGTTTATTATGAATTTTTTCGAAGAAAACTAAACAAATCGCAATATCTCGTAATATACTTTCATATTATATACATTTAAAAATAAACCGATTTTCTTTCTCCTCCAATGAAACTTCTTTTTCCTCTCAAGAACTCTGATGCATTTTGAAAGCTTTAAATTTATAATAACTAATTTCACCGATTCTCTTAATTCAAAACACGCGGGTAAAAGTATAAACCCTCGTTTATAGTAAAGAGTTTTGATAAGACCAGGTCGTTTCATAGGGACTGAGATTACTCTTAAGTATCAATTAACTAATCAAGTTGATTTAGAAAACTTATGCAAATGTTATGAGAGGATCGGTTGAATTGATCACACACTATAGGTGTTGGACCTTTTAATGTGTAAATATGATATTTTGAGTGAATATGATTAAGTATGCGGAATCTACTTAACCACACTTAGAAGGTTTATTGGAAATGGAACTGTGATGCTTGTGTTTATTTAACAAAGAACAATGAAAGTATTTCACCAAACGATTCAATATTATTCAGAATAATACGAGTGATCTTCACTATCACTAGGGTTACAAAGACCTTGAATCTTGTGTTTTGTTATAATGTTTTTCTCTATGTATATGTCTATGTTTATCACACTTTTAACACGCACACTTATACATATATTTTCTGCACACACTTATGCACTTATCTAAGATCTTCCTTTTATAGTCCAAGAAAAAGATCTTTTACAAACTATATGACTCATCTAATTTACTAGCTTATGACTAAGCTTCATTCTAGCTAGATGATGACTTATCATGTTAGTCATTAAGATACAACATGTATCTAGGATTACAACTCACTTGGAGTGTTCAATTTGATGACTACAACAAAGATATTTTTCTTGTATTTGAGTCAGTAGAATAAGCTGTTCTTATCTACACAGCTGTTGGTATGAGTCATAGTAGTATCAGCAGAATCCATCAGCAGAAACACCTTCAGTAGAAACCTTCTTCAGCAGAATCCATCAGTGGAAACGTGCTTTGTGCTTTATCAGCAGAAACGTACTTGATGTATTTCCTTAAACCTTTATGCTGATTCTTCTGATTATTTAATTCCCAACAATCCTCCCCTAAACATGTGAATTACATTCAAACATGTTTTTCTGAATTAAATGAGGACTTTGTGAAGATCTTTCAAACACTTCATTGTCAGACTTTTGATCTGAACTTTCTTCTCTTTTGAGTGATTGAATGTCTTTCTCTATAACTCATCTGCTATCTTTTCTTTGCTCCAATCTTGGACTAAAAGGTGGTGCAATTTTTTAACTTGAAGAATTTTAAGAGTCAATGATGCTGTGTATCTTGGATGCTTGTTCCAAGAAATAGAAATCATCTTTCAGCATGTCTTTGGAAGTGATGAACAAAAGTAGTGAACTGAACTTGAAACCTTTCATCTTTTGATCTAGATAGAACTTTCTCCTATCATCTTTGTTCTTGTTCTTTATCAGTAGAAATCATGTCATCATCTTGTATGCTCTTATCTTTTCCTTCTTTTTCTTTGGTTAATCTTCCTTTAAAGGGCTTTTGAAACCTCCCCTGAGATTTATTTCTCTCCTGAGCAATTTCCTCCCCTGTTTGGAAGATCTCTCACAATCATATCATATCATCTGATCTAGCAATTTCCATGTTTTCAGACAATTTGTACATGAAGCCATCAATTCCTTAAGAGTTTAAGATTCTGCCCTCATCACTTCTAGGTGTGTTAACTCCTATGAGAGGTGATTCAATGGACGTTTTTGACTCATGGTCCATCTGTTGATGGTTTTTAAAGTCATCTTTTGAAAATCCTTTTAAGAAACTTTTGCCTTAGCAGTATGTATACGATTTTATTATGAAAAATCATACTCCTTACAACCATTTTGAAGGGATTAAGTGTGGTAACTAACACTTAATCAAAATTTCGGTTTAAAGCAACCTCTGGTTGTGTGAGAACCAATGTTTTCAGTTATAAATAACTGCCTGTGTATGGATAAACCTATTCAAAAGGCTTTCTTTACAGGGTTTCCAGCTCGTGGCATTTGTTACCTCTAACACAAATGTTAGATTCACTTTTGCTCGTTGTTCTTTCTATCAGATATCCGTAGATTAGTCACATTATACTTGAGAGTATAAAATGATAGAAAGTGAGTTGTATCAGTTATTAACTAATCAACTAATTTATCAATTCAATGTGAAACATCATAATCAGATTTCAAGAAAGAAGTTTTAAGGAGTTTTGAAGTCCCAAACTTTTTCTATCATGAACCTATTATATCAGCAGCAATGATCAGCTTTCAGCAGCAATGATCAGCAGCTTTGATCAGCAGATTTCACTTGAAATAGCCTTTCAGCTCAAACATTCATACCTGAAACTGTTAGTCTAAAACCAAATAAACAAAGTACAAAGTACTTGTCTTGAATTAGAATTATGCATAGGACTAACTGTATGAATAACTGTTAATTGGTAATAGTAGTTTTAGATGACAAAGTTAGATGCATTAACAAAATCTATATACAAGAACACATTATATTGAAATTTTTTTAAAGATTAAGCATTCCAATACCTGCTACCAAGTACTGAAATCTTCCAACATCAAAAGCCTTTATAAGAAGATCTGCAAAGTTTTGTTCTGAAGCAATTTTCATTGCTTGAATTAACCTCTTTTCATTGCAATCTCTAATAAAATGATGTCTAATTTCAATGTGTTTTGTTTTATAATGTTGCACTGGATTTTTAATAATGCAAATTGTACTACTATTATCAATATGACTAATGGTATGTAAGAAATTGTACCCATAATCAAGAAGTTGGTTTTGAAGCCATAGAACTTGACCACAACAATTTGCAGCAGCTACATATTCAGCTTCAGTTGTTGAAGTAGCTACCATTGTCTGCTTCTTACACTGCCATGAGATAAGTCTACATCCAAGGAATTGACATCCTCCTGTTGTTGACTTTCTGTCCAAGCTAGCACCAGCATAATCACTATCTGAGTATGCTACCAAGTCAAAAGATGACTCCTTAGAATACCATAGACCCAACCTAGGTTGACCCTTGAGATATCTAAAAATTCTCTTGACTGCTGTTAAATGAGAAACCTTAGGAGTTACTTGATATCTTGCACAAGCACAAACAGAGAACATAATATCAGGTCTTGATGATGTGAGATACATCAAAGAACCTATCATTGATCTGTATGTGTGTACATCCACATTAGTTCCTTCTACATTTTTAAGAAGTGGCTTCTCAGGATCAATTGGTGTGCTTGCTGTTTTGGAATCAGCAAATTGAAACTTTCTAAGAATCTCTGCAACATATTTGTCTTGACTAATAAAGATTCCTTCTCTTGATTGTTTAACCTGCAGACCCAAAAAGAATGTAAGTTCCCCCATGGAACTCATCTGAAACTTATTGTGCATAAGCTTCTCAAACTCCAAACACATCTCCTTCCTTGTAGATCCAAAGATGATATCATCCACATACACTTGAACTAGCAAAAGATCCTTCTTATGCTTCTTGGTGAAAAGTGTCTGATCTATCTTGCCTCTTTGAAATCCATTTGAAATTAAGTAGGAAGCTAGTGTTTCATACCAAGCTCTTGGTGCCTGATGAAGGCCATATAGAGCTTTAACAACCTTGTACACTTTGTCTGGATGGTCAGGATCAACAAAACCAGGAGGTTGTGAGACATACACCTCCTCTTCAATAGTACCATATAAGAAAGCACTCTTGACATCCATTTGATAAACTGTGAATACCATAAATGAAGCATAAGCCAAAAAGAGTCTAATGGCTTCAATCCTTGCTACTGTACCAAAAACTTCTTCATAGTCTATCCCTTCTTCTTGTGTGTACCCTTGAGCTACTAATCTAGCTTTATTTCTTATCACTATGCCCCTTTCATCCCTTTTATTCCTAAAAACCCATCTAGTGCCAATTACCCTTACACCACTTGGTAAATCAACTAGCACCCAAACCTTTTGAATCTTAAACTGAAGAAGCCCCTCTTGCATAGCCTCCAACCAGCTTGAATTCTCTAGGGCTTTATGAATATTCTTTGGTTCATCTTGTGAGAGAAAACATACAAATAAGCAAGAGTTTGAAAACTCATGCTGTTTTGAAGCATAAAGGGCATTGATTGAGCCCGAACCACCTAACTTATATTGACCAAATAATGGTCAACAAAGTCAAACAGCTCAGAGTCAATGCTCCGCGGAAGTATAAGGTTTCCCCGGGTCGTTAAGTCCCGATGAGGTGTGAATTGTAATCAAACGGTTCTGTGATCGGGTGAATTTGGATGAGAAAAAGGTTTGTGTGTGATTGAACTAAGGAATATACAATGAAATAGCTTAAACAAGCTATTTGAATAAGACAAGAAAGTGGGAAAAACCAGAAACGATTTAAACCTAAAAACGCGTACGTTACGTTTAAATAAAACGTAGACGTACGAAATAAAACGCGAGTTTTATCAAAATAAAATACTTACAAAAGTGAAAATCACATTTTTACAATCCTAATAATAAAAGAGACTTTTTAGAAAATTAAAATTACTTTTTATACTATTTAATTAATTATTATTAATTAAAAACTATTCATTACTTATTATTAATACTTAAATAACTAAAATACAATACAATATTATTTAAATACTAAAAAGGTGAAAATAAAATTTCTAAAATTATAAAATAACTAAAAACAAGTTTTAAAAATAAAAATAAGTCTTTTTGTCTTTTTGTGGTTTTTCTATTAAATAATTACTAATTAAGTACTAATTATTAATTAAACTATTTTAAATTAAGAAAAATACTAAATGAACAGTGAAAATTCTAATAAAATTTCTAAAATTATTTTACAACATATAAAAGCTATAAAAAATATAAAAACTTGGTTTTACTTAATAAAAACTAATAATGCTATTTTAAACTTAATATTAATTAATTTCTAATAAAACTAATATTAAATCTAATAAATACTAAATGACCAAATAAAAATCTGAAAAAAATATTATAAATACTTTAATATAAGAGGTAATTAATAAAAATATAAAATAGCTAAGTACTTAATAAAAATTTAAAAATGAAAATTAAAAATAAATTACATTAAATAGAAACTATCACTTAATTTTTACTTTGACTTTTCTTGATTTTCTTTTTGGAAACTTGTTTTACAACTAAAAATGAAAGACTTTTATAAAAACAAACTTTTTAAAACTTACTAATAAGCTGTTTGAGAGCTTATTAGTGAGACAGTTGACTTTGGTCAACTGTCAAGCTAAAAAAGTGATGTAGGCAGCTAGGGGGGGCCCACAAGGCAAGATAAGCTATAAATAAGTTATAAGGACCAAAATAAGTTGGAAGGAACAAGATTAGACCTCAGGTTAAGCCAAATAAGCTGATTAAGCTTATTTACAAACCAAACAGTCACACAGTTAAGGGACAAGGTTTAGGGGTATAGCAGCCCTATCAAATGGGACTCAAAACTCAAAATTAGCTCAGGAACCTAAAGATGAGCTTATTGGCTTCTCAAAAAGCCAATAAGCTCATTGTGGGACCCACCATGTAGGCCAGGGGAAGCGATGGAAATTGGGTTGCTGGACTGAGTATCTGTGTGCAGGGCATCTCATTGCCCTGCAAGTGACTTTGGGAGCTTGTGAAATGCTCAGAAAAATTGGCAAAAATCAAACAAATGTGGATTCTTAAAGCCAAGCTGGTAGAGTATAAAGAGAAACAAGTTTCAAAACTTAAAAGTAAACACAAAATTCAAAATAATTAAGTGAACTTTTGGAAAATTCTGAGAATGCAACTTTGACTTTTTCTAAAAAACTATATACTTTGACTTTGATGAACTTGTGATTGATCCTACATGCAAGATAAGTTGTATTAAGCTGAAATGAGTTTAAATTAAGCTACATAAACCACTTAAGTACTGATGTGGGTTGGTTTGGATCACCAACTGCCCAACAGTTGACAGATATGAGCAAAGTTGGTGATTTTGACTTTAGGTGGTTTGAACCCAAGGTTTTATAGTTACAAGCACTTATATAGACTTAGAATATCATGTAAGAAGCAATTTTAAACAACAATAGCAACTGGGAGTTGGTGAACAGTTCTAAACCAAACACCCCCTAATATGGAAACTGTTTTGATTATCAAAGCAAAATGGACTCTTGAACCATAAAACTGACCATTAACACATTATCTAACTTATTTTAAACATAAATGAACTGAGATTAGTACCAAATTACTTATGCTACAGTAAATAACAAAAATTTATAAAAAATGCTTACTGAGAGATCATACTGAGACAGATGATACCAAGGGAACACAACCACAACCTACACCTCCCTGAGGTACTACAACCATTAAATTCCACAATCCAAAGCTTGCTTGGCTTTCTTCTTCTTCTTTCCTTATTTTTTTTTTTATTTATTGTTAATGAATTTACATATTTTTGTGATTTATGAGCTAGATTGATTAAAATCTTTTGAAAGCTTTTAAAAGCTTTCAAATAAGCTTGAATGAGCTCAAAGAACCAGAATACAACAACTTTTAATAACTTGAGAGTGATTTGAGATTTTTAAGTAAAAATAGCAAATTCGGATTTTAAAGAACAAGACTTGAATTAAAGCTTAACAAAGGATACAATTACATTACATAAGTTTGATAAAGCTTTCTTAAACTGGAAATTATAACTAAAAATTGAAATTATACTAAGAACGATTTTTGCTAAAACTAAGCTAAAGCTAACTACACTACTACTCTCCTTTCTTCTCTTTTTCTTTTCTTTTTACAGTCCTGGAGGAGTGTTTTCTCTTTCCCACTTCATCTTTAGCCGTTGGATGGCTTGGTGTAATCCCAACCGTTCAAATTTTGCTTTGGCGGGAAATGGGATTGGGGCAGGTTGAGTGTTGTTTGGTGAGCAATAAATGAGGAGGGGGGATAGGAGTGGTGTGGTTGAGTGTTTGGTGATAGTTGGTGGAAAAGGGGGAGACAAGGGCCTGGGAATTAGGGGGGTGTTAATGGAGGAGAAGCAAGGTTAGGGATGAACAGTGAACGGGTTAGGGGGTGTTGACTGGGGGTTGACTGGGTGGACTTTTTGACCGGGTACAATATTAGTTTAGGTTTGGGCTTTGGTGGGCTTTGGGTGTACATGGGCTGGGGTTTTATGGACCAGGTTGTTTGGGTGGTGTTTGTTTGGTTTAAAAAAGGTAAGGGTCCATTTGGTATAATATGTAATCACAAGGACCATTTATGTAAATTCTGAAAACACAAGGGACTGAAAATGTAATATTCCAAGGTTATTAAAAGGACTTAATTTGACAACATTAGAATATTACAAGGATGAGATTTAATATTTCCCAAAATAAAATACCCGGGGACTAATTTTGCAAATTTCCAAACTCCGGGGACTAAACTTGTAATTTTCTCAAAATTTTCATCCAGGGATTGAAAGTGATTTTTTGTGAATTCCAAGGACCAAAATGGATTTTTCATTCAAAATTATCCCACCAGGGACCTTTTCTGCCAATATTTGAAACTCCAGGGACTAATTTTGTAAATTTCCAAAACTTTCCAATTTTTCACCAAAGGACTAAATATGACATTTTATGATTGTAAAAGGACCTTTGGTGATAATTTTCTATATTTTGAATATCCAGGGACTAGATTTGTAATTTTATGAAAGTTGGGGGACTGAAACTGCCAATTTTGCAAACTTTGTACGTTTTTCATTTGTTTTTACTCGTTTTGCATCTAAAACATATAAAACACAATTTTGGAATATTTTCAGTATTTTGATGCATTTCTGAGTGTTTTTGTATGTTTTGCAGTTCATATTAGACCAAAAATGATGAGTGTTTGAGCACTCATCAATCCCCCACACTAAACTATTGCTAGTCCCTAGCAATATTGTTTTGAAAACTTGATGATTTGAAAAACTCTTTACCAAAAGCCATCACTTCTGGAGTAGCCAGGTGTAAGAACTGTGGCACACCTGATAACCGTGTGATTTTGAGCAAACCACCAGCTGTCAACGGATTTGAGTAGTCTTTACCAAAAGCCGTTTGCTTCTGGACTAGCCAGCTCTTGATGGAATAGTCAACATCTTGGTGAGCTGATTACCAATTATGGATTTTCCACGGCCTTTACCACAAGCCATAATCTTGCGGGCTAGCCAACTCATTTGTTTTCGGGGAGTTGATGAACCACACAATTTTGGGCAAATTGCAAGCCGTAAACGGATTTGATATGTCTTTACCAAGAGCCGTTTGCTCCTGGACTAGCCAATCCCTTTTGTCGGTTAGACAAGGCGGACTGATTACCAAAAATTTTGAAGCACCAGTGAAAAACTTTTGAAAATTTTGAAATTTTGGCAAAAACGGGGGTATTATATAGTAAAATGTGATAAAATTCGCTAGAATAGCGAATACCCCCCCACACTTAGCATGAATATTGTCCTCAATATTCAAAATCCCGGCTATTATGCCGACATTTTGAACGTAAAAGGGCAACATTACAAGCTAAGCGTGGAAAACACCATTTTGTATTTTCACTCTTGTAACCATAGCATGGGGGACTCCCCCACACTTAGGGTGAAAACCCTATAAACATGCCACTGTTTTTGTTTACCGAGTCGCTAGCTTGACTCGACCCCGAATTCATTTGTCCTTGGGGAAGCATGATGTGGAAGAAACAATCTCAATCGGACTTTCATTCAAAATGTTTGGACAAACATATGAAGCACGTGAAAGTTCCACACCGATGAGATAAGTATCCGGCTCAAGATAATGATACATGAAAATGCCGGGATCAAATATAGTGTCCTCACTCCCGAAGGAGTGAAGAAGGGAAGAAGTCACCGTATAGGTGAAGAAAAGGAAGAAAATCATGATAAAAAGCATGATTTGATCTTCTTCCTCAAGAGGAGGCTCAATAGCCTGAGTTTGGATTTCAAAAGGTAAGCTCGTAAACAACCCGGGAGGGTGGGTGGGAATTTGCAAATTCTCATGATTGAGAGCATCTCCCCCCGGGATATCAAACTCCGGAGGAGTTATGACATGATGAGCGAGTTCACCGGAGAACTCCTCATGAAGAGAATCATTCACAAGATGTGAATCGGGGAACTCATGTTCCATTGAGGACTCATCACAATCCTCGTCAAAGATTGGATTGTTAGAAATCATAGTGAATTCAGAATCGAATTCAAATAGAGGATTGGTGAGAGTCGTATCGAATGTTTCAGGAACAAAGTGAATATTATTCTCTATTGGACTATTGGGATAAGAAATGAGTGACGGATCATGATATAGGAGACTTTCAATTTCTCCCAGATCGGCTTGGAAATCAAGGAGACCATCATCACTTTCCAATGAAAGTGGAACGATGTGAGCAAGTTCATCAGCGAACTCCTCAAGAAGATGATCAGCATTAGTTTGTGGAACTGATGCCTCAACATACTCGATGTCTCCATAAGATGTGCAATCATCGCTAAAATCTGAGAAAGTCTCAAATTGATCTTTAGGACACTCAATGGGTGAAGGAATATCACACATATCATCCAAAGTTCCCTGTGACTCTCTTGGGATTGGAACAAGGATCTCAACACTAGACTTTATGAATTCGTCCGATTCCTTTGCAGGAATAGTGTCAAGATGCTCGTCCCCCATGATCAAAGAGTGAGTGTGAACCTCGGGTGTGATAGCAGTTGTTTGAGATGGAATCTCAACTGCAGGGATATCAGCTGATGAACTTGATGAGGTTTTATAAAATTCAAGGATATCAAGTGTATCCTCATCATCACTGTCATCAGGGATAAAACGGAACAAAGAGCTAGACTTGGCTGCTTTTTCTCTTGCAATGGATTCCCGAATAGATTTTTCATATTCATCTTGGGAATTTATTCTAGCAGCCTGCTCTTCAGCAAGCAATTCTTCCATGGATTTTTGATGAGTGTGTCTTTGGGCAAAGTCTTGAACTAAACCCTTAAGCTCATCAACGATTGTCATCAGATTTTGCATTTCTGGAAGAAGTGCTTGATTCATATCGTACTGTGGAGGTTGGTCGTAACAAGGTGTGTCAAAATTGTCACAAGGATATGGATTCCCCGTTTGACAATCTGAACTGAAGTGTGGACCTCCACAGAAATCACAACAGTAAAACTGTTGAGGCTGTGGGTTGTACGTGCTAGAGTCATAATCGTTATCAGGAAACTGCTCATAGACAAGCGTGTTTCCCGATTGACAATCAGAACTGTAGTGTGAACCACCACAGTACTCACAACAGTAAAACTGCTGAGTATCATGGTGTGGCAGCTGATGGAATAAATCAGTCGTGTCATGGTAAGAATAGGGATCTTGGTTATAGACAGACCCGTTTCCTGACTCTACCATGCCACAACTGGGGCAATTGCCACCATTATGAGGATTACCACACCACTGGCAAACCAGAAAGTATGGATGAGACATAGAAAGAATCAAAAGTCTAGGGAGGGGTAGGGATGAAGAATCAAAGATGTGAAAGGGTAAAGGAGAATGTTTTTAGATTTTTGAAAATACATTTTGTACAAATGATAAGAAAAATGTTTTTGTGTTCGTTGAAAACTTGATTAAAAAAGTTTTCGTGAACGGTTTTGTTTTGAAAATAGGAAAATATGAACAAGGGATGGATAAATGTATAATGGAACGAATTCCAAAGACACTAATCAGAAAAACCGTTTAAATAAACGCGCACAACCTCCCCGGCAGCGGCGCAAAAAGTTGATTGAGCCCGAACCACCTAACTTATATTGACCAAATAATGGTCAACAAAGTCAAACAGCTCAGAGTCAATGCTCCGCGGAAGTATAAGGTTTCCCCGGGTCGTTAAGTCCCGACGAGGTGTGAATTGTAATCAAACGGTTCTGTAATCGGGTGAATTTGGATGAGAAAAAGGTTTGTGTGTGATTGAACTAAGGAATATACAATGAAATAGCTTAAACAAGCTATTTGAATAAGACAAGAAAGTGGGAAAAACCAGAAAAGATTTAAACCTAAAAACGCGTACGTTACGTTTAAATAAAACGTAGACGTACGAAATAAAACGCGAGTTTTATCAAAATAAAATACTTACAAAAGTGAAAATCACATTTTTACAATCCTAATAATAAAAGAGACTTTTTAGAAAATTAAAATTACTTTTTATACTATTTAATTAATTATTATTAATTAAAAACTATTCATTACTTATTATTAATACTTAAATAACTAAAATACAATACAATATTATTTAAATACTAAAAAGGTGAAAATAAAATTTCTAAAATTATAAAATAACTAAAAACAAGTTTTAAAAATAAAAATAAGTCTTTTTGTCTTTTTGTGGTTTTTCTATTAAATAATTACTAATTAAGTACTAATTATTAATTAAACTATTTTAAATTAAGAAAAATACTAAATGAACAGTGAAAATTCTAATAAAATTTCTAAAATTATTTTACAACATATAAAAGCTATAAAAAATATAAAAACTTGGTTTTACTTAATAACAACTAATAATGCTATTTTAAACTTAATATTAATTAATTTCTAATAAAACTAATATTAAATCTAATAAATACTAAATGACCAAATAAAAATCTGAAAAAAATATTATAAATACTTTAATATAAGAGGTAATTAATAAAAATATAAAATAGCTAAGTACTTAATAAAAATTTAAAAATGAAAATTAAAATTAAATTACATTAAATAAAAACTATCACTTAATTTTTACTTTGACTTTTCTTGATTTTCTTTTTGGAAACTTGTTTTACAACTAAAAATGAAAGACTTTTATAAAAACAAACTTTTTAAAACTTACTAATAAGCTGTTTGAGAGCTTATTAGTGAGACAGTTGACTTTGGTCAACTGTCAAGCTAAAAAAGTTATGTAGGCAGCTAGGGGGGGCCCACAAGGCAAGATAAGCTATAAATAAGTTATAAGGACCAAAATAAGTTGGAAGGAACAAGATTAGACCTCAGGTTAAGCCAAATAAGCTGATTAAGCTTATTTACAAACCAAACAGTCACACAGTTAAGGGACAAGGTTTAGGGGTATAGCAGCCCTATCAAATGGGACTCAAAACTCAAAATAAGCTCAGGAACCTAAAGATGAGCTTATTGGCTTCTCAAAAAGCCAATAAGCTCATTGTGGGACCCACCATGTAGGCCAGGGGAAGGGATGGAAATTGGGTTGCTGGACTGAGTATCTGTGTGCAGGGCATCTCATTGCCCTGCAAGTGACTTTGGGAGCTTGTGAAATGCTCAGAAAAATTGGCAAAAATCAAACAAATGTGGATTCTTAAAGCCAAGCTGGTAGAGTATAAAGAGAAACAAGTTTCAAAACTTAAAAGTAAACACAAAATTCAAAATAATTAAGTGAACTTTTGGAAAATTCTGAGAATGCAACTTTGACTTTTTCTAAAAAACTATATACTTTGACTTTGATGAACTTGTGATTGATCCTACATGCAAGATAAGTTGTATTAAGCTGAAATGAGTTTAAATTAAGCTACATAAACCACTTAAGTACTGATGTGGGTTGGTTTGGATCACCAACTGCCCAACAGTTGACAGATATGAGCAAAGTTGGTGATTTTGACTTTAGGTGGTTTGAACCCAAGGTTTTATAGTTACAAGCACTTATATAGACTTAGAATATCATGTAAGAAGCAATTTTAAACAACAATAGCAACTGGGAGTTGGTGAACAGTTCTAAACCAAACACCCCCTAATATGGAAACTGTTTTGATTATCAAAGCAAAATGGACTCTTGAACCATAAAACTGACCATTAACACATTATCTAACTTATTTTAAACATAAATGAACTGAGATTAGTACCAAATTACTTATGCTACAGTAAATAACAAAAATTTATAAAAAATGCTTACTGAGAGATCATACTGAGACAGATGATACCAAGGGAACACAACCACAACCTACACCTCCCTGAGGTACTACAACCATTAAATTCCACAATCCAAAGCTTGCTTGGCTTTCTTCTTCTTCTTTCCTTATTTTTTTTTATTTATTGTTAATGAATTTACATATTTTTGTGATTTATGAGCTAGATTGATTAAAATCTTTTGAAAGCTTTTAAAAGCTTTCAAATAAGCTTGAATGAGCTCAAAGAACCAGAATACAACAACTTTTAATAACTTGAGAGTGATTTGAGATTTTTAAGTAAAAATAGCAAATTCGGATTTTAAAGAACAAGACTTGAATTAAAGCTTAACAAAGGATACAATTACATTACATAAGTTTGATAAAGCTTTCTTAAACTGGAAATTATAACTAAAAATTGAAATTATACTAAGAACGATTTTTGCTAAAACTAAGCTAAAGCTAACTACACTACTACTCTCCTTTCTTCTCTTTTTATTTTCTTTTTATAGTCTTGGAGGAGTGTTTTCTCTTTCCCACTTCATCTTTAGCCGTTGGATGGCTTGGTGTAATCCCAACCGTTCAAATTTTGCTTTGGCGGGAAATGGGATTGGGGCAGGTTGAGTGTTGTTTGGTGAGCAATAAATGAGGAGGGGGGATAGGAGTGGTGTGGTTGAGTGTTTGGTGATAGTTGGTGGAAAAGGGGGAGACAAGGGCCTGGGAATTAGGGGGGTGTTAATGTAGGAGAAGCAAGGTTAGGGATGAACAGTGAACGGGTTAGGGGGTGTTGACTGGGGGTTGACTGGGTGGACTTTTTGACCGAGTACAATATTAGTTTAGGTTTGGGCTTTGGTGAGCTTTGGGTGTACATGGGCTGGGGTTTTATGGACCTGGTTGTTTGGGTGGTGTTTGTTTGGTTTAAAAAAGGTAAGGGTCCATTTGGTATAATATGTAATCACAAGGACCATTTATGTAAATTCTGAAAACACAAGGGACTGAAAATGTAATATTCCAAGGTTATTAAAAGGACTTAATTTGACAACATTAGAATATTACAAGGATGAAATTTAATATTTCCCAAAATAAAATACCCGGGGACTAATTTTGCAAATTTCCAAACTCCGGGGACTAAACTTGTAATTTTCTCAAAATTTTCATCCAGGGATTGAAAGTGATTTTTTGTGAATTCCAAGGACCAAAATGGATTTTTCATTCAAAATTATCCCACCAGGGACCTTTTCTGCCAATATTTGAAACTCCAGGGACTAATTTTGTAAATTTCCAAAACTTTCCAATTTTTTACCAAAGGACTAAATATGACATTTTATGATTGTAAAAGGACCTTTGGTGATAATTTTCTATATTTTGAATATCCAGGGACTAGATTTGTAATTTTATGAAAGTTGGGGGACTGAAACTGCCAATTTTGCAAACTTTGTACGTTTTTCATTTGTTTTTACTCGTTTTGCATCTAAAACATATAAAACACAATTTTGGAATATTTTCAGTATTTTGATGCATTTCTGAGTGTTTTTGTATGTTTTGCAGTTCATATTAGACCAAAAATGATGAGTGTTTGAGCACTCATCAGGCATCAAGAAGCCCTTGTTGATCTGAAGACATCAATTGTTGTCTTGTCTTCACTCCTGATTGTACATCTCCAATTACATTGTCCAGGGAGTGGACTTTGTGAATCCTTGAGTGTGGAGTAGAAAGAACTTGATAATCAGGTGGAAGGTTGTTGAAATCCACCTCGTCTTCTGAGAGATTTGCTTGTGTTTCTTCTGATGGTCCATCAGCAGAAACATTTTGCTCATCAGCGGGAACGATTTGCTTATCAGCAGAAACAACAGTGTTACTTCTGACTTGAAACTCTTGTTCCTTAGTTCTTTCTTCCTTGTATTCATCTTCAACATCTTCTTTAGATTTACCAGAAGAAGATTCACCATATATTGAAGTTGAATCCACACTTGTATTTGTCCATATTGGCATTATCACATAATCTTGATCTGTCTCTTTCTCTAAACCTTCTCCATTTGTTGCATCAGCAGTTTGTGAACCTGAAAATTCATTAGATTCTGCAACAAAAGGCACATAATTCATTGATTTGGATAGAGTTTCAAGATCAAATAGCCATTTGGGACCTTGACCTTCTACATTGGTTTTATTTTCCAAAAACTTCACATGTAGATTTTCCTCTACTCTTCTAGTTCTCATGTTGTATACTCTAAATGCTTTGCTATTGATAGAATCTCCAACTAAGAATCCTTCATATGCTTTTCCATCAAACTTTCCAAGATGGTCTAAGGTATTTAGAATTGTCACATGACATCCAAACGGTCTAAGAAATCCTATTTCAGGAGTTCTACCTCTAAAAAGTTCATATGATGTCTTATTGTGAGGTTTTACAACTAAAACTCTATTTTGAACATAGCAAGCAGTGTTGACTGCTTCTGCCCAAAAAGTTATAGGCAACTTAGAGTCAGCTAACATAGTTCTAGCAGCTTCAATTAGTGTTCTATTTTTCCTTTCAGCAACTCCATTCTGTTGTGGAGTTCTTGCAACACTAAATTCTCTTTTAATACCTTTTTCTTTGCAGAAATCATCCATAACTCTATTTTTAAATTCTGTCCCATTATCACATCTAATGACTTTTACTCTTTTGCTTACTAGGTTTTCTATCTCTGTAATGAAGGTCTTAAGGATGCTAGAAGTCTCATCCTTAGTACCTAAAAAGAATACCCATGTAAATCTATTAAAGTCATCAGTAATAACTAGACAATATCTCTTATGCAACAAACTTCTAACATTTGTAGGACCAAATAAGTCCATATGCAGCATAAACAATGATTGATTGATAGAGTTAAAAATTTTGGGCTTACAAGTGGCTTTGTGTTGTTTGCCTTTAAGACAAGCAATGCATGTTTGATCATTTTCAAATCGTTTTTGAGGTAAACCTCTTACCAAACCATCTTTGACAATCTTATTTATGGTTTTGAAGTTAATATGACCAAGCCTCCTATGCCATTTCATAGATTCATCCAATGTGGCCTTAGCAATAAGACAAGTAAGAGAATCTTTTGGAACAATTTTCTTCATATCAACACTGTACATGTTGCCTTTTCTTAGAATTCTAAGAAGTGCTTGACTTTCATCAGGCATCTTAAAATCAGAAGAAAATACAAGACATTCAGTGTTAGTAAAGAGAACTTTGTTCTTTTTGTCACACATTTGTGAGACACTAAAAAGATTATACTTAAGCTCTTGCACATAGTACACATCTTCAAAATCTAATTTACCGGTTTTAATAGTGCCTTTACCAGTAATTTTTCCTCCAATTCCTCCTCCAAAGGTAACATAGCCTCCATCTACTGATTGAAAATTTGAGAGATAAGACTTGTTGCCTGTCATGTGCCTTGAACATCCACTATCTGAGAATCCTTGATCTTCAGTATCTGCTGATGAATGTCCCTGCACATAAATAAAGGAATCAGTTTTGTTTTTGGTTCCAAACCATTTCTGACTTGGATCCGCCTCTTGCATCAATGGGATGTAATCTTTTGAGAATTATTGATGCAACATTGGATTTAAGAATCCAACATGCTGAGGCCTTAACAGCATTTGCCCTGTTTCCCTTAGCAGTGATATGAACTGTTTAGCTATCAGCAGAAACTGATGGCTTTGCAGTTGTATCTTTTGGTCTCCAAACTTGTTTTTGGACTACTGCCTTTGTTTGAATGGGCCTTTGAACAATATTAGATGCATGTTTGAAAGTTGTTTTTGCACCCTTAATTGTTGATTTTGGGTAAACAGTCATATATTGTTTTTCAGCAGAAACTATTTTCCTTTCAGCAGGAACAATTTTTGCTCTATCAGCAGGAACTGCTTTTGTGACTGTTTTGGGTTTTGATCTTTTAGAATTAGAGTGAAAATGAGATTTAGGTGTTTGCCTTTTGTAGTTCACTCTATTACTTTCATACCCATATACCCATTGGTTGCAGAAAGCTGCAAGATGGTCAAAACTACCACATGTGTAACAAACTTTGTGATCTCTGTGTTGGAGAGACTTGAGGCTATACCAATTCCTTTGGTTACCTCTGGGTTTGTTTATGGTTCTATATTGTTTACAATATCTTACTGGTTGCCTAACATGTTTTTCATTGGTCTTAGGCCTATCAGTATTGTGTTTGACTATCTTAGGAACTCTTGTTCTTGCTTTCCTAACCATTTTAGGTTTAGACATAACCTGTTTAAACTTTTTATCATCAGATGTTGAGTCCTCAATGATTGGACCATCTGACTTTCTACAAGAACACACCTTGTCCTTAGGAAGTGAAGTTTTACTTAAACTTTCACTTTCTTTCAAAGGTTCATTATCAACTATATTAGATTTTGGTTGAACACCATATTTGAATTCAGGTAGTTGAAATTCAGGTAATCCTGTGTGTTCTAGGTCAATTCCTGGGGGTGAAGGAATACCTCTATATGGTGGAGGAACAGATTTGTATCCAACACCAGACTTAGCTTTATTAATAACTTGACATTAAATTAAGTTAGTCACACCCTTAGATGCATAATCTAGTGTTTCTACACTCATTTGAATATTCTCTTTAGCCTTACTAAGCCTATCTACTTCAGCTTTTAAGTTACAAATGTCATTATCTTTAAACATTATTTCTCTTTCAAGAAGAATTTTGACATCAGTAAAGGTAGATTCATTTGTTCTAAAATGTATGACTTGTTCCTCTAGAGTAGCTATACCTCTTTTATGATTTGTTAAGCTATGAGCTGTATCAATTAATTCTTTCCTTTGATTCTCATAACGTTTTGTTAAGGTTTCTAAACTTTTAAAAGCAGAACAATTATTTGAACAAACTTTATCAGATTGTACCTCTGTGGTGAAAGCCATAAGAGCTGTCTGAGGAGAAGTTTCTTTTTCATCAGCAGTAAAGCTCCAATCAAATCCTAATCCATCAATAGCTACCATAGCCTTTGGATTGGTTGATTCCCCTGTCTTGGACTTGCCTCCAAAACCTCTATTCTTGCTATCTTGCTGCCTTGGCCTTCTGCATTCTCTTGAGAAGTGCCCCAACATATGACAGTTATAGCATTTTATCTTTGACTTGTCAAAACCAGCAGTATCATTGCTGCTGATGGTGAGTTTCTTCCCCGTCCTCTGATAGAATTTCTTAGCCCTCATGCTAAGAAGAGAAATTTGCCATTTTAGGTCCATCTCTTCTAAATCATCATCATTGATTTCTAAGAGATCTTCATGAGTAAGCATGGACCCATTATTCTGGCTTGTGAAAAAGGCACAACAAGCCTTTTCATTCAATATACCAAAAGTACTGCTTGATGAACTAGCAGTACCAATTCCACTATCAACCTTTTCATCTTTAACTGGATTTGAGATACTAGGAGATGACATAAAAGCCATGTTCCCAGTATATGAACTAGAGACACCAGTTTTCTTTACTTCTTGTTCCACAATTTTAAAGTTGCTATACAAATCCATAAGATCCATAGTGTCTATGTCTGGTTTATTCTTCCAAACAACAACATGCATAGCCCACTCTTCTGGTAAGCTTCTCAGAAATTTTGAGTTTAAATCTTCTTGAGGTATATCAACCCCAAGAACAGCAAGTTGACTCACAATTTTCTGTAGCCTTGTAAACATGTGGTCAAGAGATTCATTCATGGTTGATGAGAAATTTTCAAACTGCTGCTTGAGAAGGGTTTTCTGGGTCTTCTTGGTGGCTTCATTCCCTCCATACCTTGCAACAATTGCCTCAAATAATGACTTGGCATCCTTGAATTTGCTGAAGTTTATAAGTTGATCATTTGGAATGGTCATCATCAGCATACTTCTGGCCTTGAGGTCATTTTTCTTCTTTATTCTTTCATCAACAGTTGTAGGGATAGTTTGAACAACTGAAATTTCCCTACCTTCAACTATTGATAAAGTGGTTATGGGTTTGAAAGAGTTTCCATCTTCAATGATTTCCCAGAGAGTGTAATCCTGCACCTGGAAAAACTGTTCTATTCTTAACCTCCACAATTCAAACTCATTCTGTTTAAGAACTGGCAACTTTGCAGCAACATTTGTTTGAATAGATTCTGTATCCATTTCTTCTTCTTCTAAATCAAAAGTATCAACCTGGAAGCTCTGATACCAACTGAGAGGATCGGTTGAATTGATCACACACTATAGGTGTTGGACCTTTTAATGTGTAAATATGATATTTTGAGTGAATATGATTAAGTATGCGGAATCTACTTAACCACACTTAGAAGGTTTATTGGAAATGGAACTGTGATGCTTGTGTTTATTTAACAAAGAACAATGAAAGTATTTCACCAAACGATTCAATATTATTCAGAATAATACGAGTGATCTTCACTATCACTAGGGTTACAAAGACCTTGAATCTTGTGTTTTGTTCTAATGTTTTTCTCTATGTGTATGTCTATGTCTATCACACTTTTAACACGCACACTTATACATATATTTTCTGCACACACTTATGCACTTATCTAAGATCTTCCTTTTATAGTCCAAGGAAAAGATCTTTTACAAACTATATGACTCATCTAATTTACTAGCTTATGACTAAGCTTCATTCTAGCTAGATGATGACTTATCATGTTAGTCATTAAGATACAACATGTATCTAGGATTACAACTCACTTGGAGTGTTCAATTTGATGACTACAACAAAGATATTTTTCTTGTATATGAGTCAGTAGAATAAGCTGTTCTTATCTACACAGCTGTTGGTATGAGTCATAGTAGTATCAGCAGAATCCATCAGCAGAAACACCTTCAGTAGAAACCTTCTTCAGCAGAATCCATCAGTGGAAACGTGCTTTGTGCTTTATCAGCAGAAACGTACTTGATGTATTTCCTTAAACCTTTATGCTGATTCTTCTGATTATTTAATTCCCAACATGTTACTACAAAATTCAAGTATGAGACATATATGGTTTACTTGGATAGTTTCTATAACTTGGTGATGGTTTATGATGATGATCTCAAAGGTGTAGCAAGTTCAACAAATGAGTAGTTGTTTTCGTCAAAATAACGTTTCATCAGTTAACAATTGTGATTCAAGACTTATGTTTATTAATCCTTAAACAAGTGTTAACAAGTAAAAGAACTAGTTGTGATGTTTAAAACTTTATTGTTTATGATTTAGCAAAAGCGATTTCTCCTTCAATTGATCAACACATATAGACATATATTGAAAACCACAAAATACTATTTGAATCTTTCGACCCTTTCCAACTAGCAATTATAATCATAAATTATAAACAATGGTGATAAGTTTAGAACACAACAGGGTCTTAACATAAACAAGAAATCGACAAGAGATCATAACCACAACCAATCACTTTATTATATTAACATATCTAAGCAACCATAAAGAGTTTAGCCTAACATGGCTTTAACAAACAAGCTTACAGTGATAATAACGATTGAAATGATCAACATGCTTCTGAATTAATGTAATGAAGAAGCTACCGTCACTGGCGATCACCACAATATTATCTAAGAAGTATTTCAACACTTAAAAGGATATTTGACTTCACTTGCGCAATCCAATAATTGGATTATGAGAGAGAGTGAGTATCAGAGCTCTAGTAGTTGTTGGGATGAGAGGTGTATGAAATTGAGATGAAATGGGGCTCTATTTATAGGCATGGAGAAGTGGTCAGGAACTAAAGTACGTCGTTCTTAATACAAAGATCGGCGGACTTTACATATAATGCCGACGATCTTGGAGGAAAACCACGGCGGGCTTCAGAAGTTTACTTGACGCCAAATGGTCATTAATAGAGCCGAAGGCCGGCGCACAATGATAATAAGATCGCCGCACTTATTGGATTGACTTGATTTCTTATAAGACTTCATACGCCCCCATAACCGGCGTACATTTGAGCAAGGACGACACACTATATACTTTAACATGGAATTATCTTGGAAGTGATTATTTCGTCTGAATCTTGGAGATCTTTGTCTAGAGAACCTGAAATGTATTTTCAAGCAATTAAGTATCGAAAGTCCATATAAATCATTAAGAAACTAAAAAATAACGCTATATAATATATGTATAATTCGAGCGTCATTAAACTCCTTCTTCTTCCGAAGAACCACTTCTTCATCCTACGAACCCCTCATTCCCATTGCGAATCGCACTTATTACGAACCCCTCATTCCTCCCACATTCATTCCATCACCATCCCCTCTTCATTTTTCAAACATGCCCTTTACACAACCATTTCTTTTTAAAAACCTCACCTAATTTCGCACATTTTTTTTTCATTTTTACTTTCTTTTTTCATTCAATTGGCCATTTTATCAACAATTTTATATTATTTATCAATTATACAATATTACATTCATTGGGATCTTCGGGTAAAACTTTTTTTTAACCCGAACCGCCAGCTCCATTATAACATTTGGGTTCTCTTGGCCCGACCCACGCTATTCATCATAACTCACCAACCCTCCCTTTCTTTGAGATCCGGATGCTACAACTTCGATTGATAAACCTGTCCCCGATTTGATCCGGCCAAATGGTTACTACAGTTGCCTGTGAGGGGGGCAACACTGAAGAATTTTTTAATACTTTTGTGCTTCTCCTTGCGCCAGATGTTACAAAGAGTAAGTATACCATTACATCCACATCTTTGGTTTAGATCATCTGGTAAAGTTATACGTGTTTCATTTTGTGGTGGGAAAAGAAAAACCCATCTAGGTCTGAATTTTTCCCTTCTTTTTTTGTGTTTTTTACTGCTATTGCTAACTTTTTCATGTTAGCTTTAGGGTTTACCTTCATTAAATTCTTATAATTGTTGTTTTGGTGCCCTGTGCAAGTAGATTAGGGTTTAAGATAGTGTTAATACAAATATCGCCTAAAAACGTTATTTATATTTTACGATCTTCGCTAAGTTTTGTTAATGACAAATGTAAACTTTAGTTTCTAAGTAAAACATAATCTTAGTTTAAAGACTTGCATAAACTAGACTTTTGCTACATTTTACATTTCATAAAACACAACACTTTTTATTTTCTAAAAATAGAATTGTCACATCACATTTATGGCAAGTTTTGTCATTATACATTTATGGATAGAAATGTGTTTGACTTACTTTGATGTTGCTTGCAAGTTTAGTGTTTGACTTGATATTATGTGATGTGACATTGTTTGGTTTGCAAGAGTAATGAGATGTGACTTTGTTTGGTTTGCAAGATTTATTGCAAAACCAACTGCAAGCCCGGCGGTACCCTGGAGGTACACGGGCGGAACCCTTTTAAGGGGTCCGCCTGATCCGCCAGACCTGCAGAAGGTTTGGCTATAAATATTGAGCCACAAGTTGAATTTTGGCTCATCACTTGACAATATATTTTACACACACATTCATTCTTTCATCTAACCTCTTAACATTTCATATGTGAAGTTTCTTTGTGTAGCAAAGAGATTCACGAGCTTACTAAAAGTAACAAGTATTCAACACAACGTTGCAAGACTTGTTAGCTTAGCATTGTGTAGACTTGTGTAGTTTACACTTCATTTGATTGTGTATTTTCAGTAGTGATCGGTTAGTATTTTAGTCCTCAAAATACAAAGTGTATCGGGAGTAGTTGTACCCTTGTAAAAGAACTAACGGGAGTGGTTGTAGCCTTGGTAAAGAATTCAACATCTAGCTTAGTGTCGGTAAAAGTATAAGCGACGTGTAAGGTTTTCTCCGCCGGTGAAAGGAGCTTGTTGACTAGTGAAAGAGACTCTCGAGTTGGATACTCGGGCCTGGACGTAAGGCAAGGAAAAAGAGTCCTTGTAGCCGAACCACGATAAATACTCGTGTTGTGGTTTGATCGTTTCTTTCATTTACTTGCATGTTTTATATTGTGTTTGTGCATATATCTTTGATCAAACGGAAAGTTTCAAAGCTAACTTAACAAGTTAAAAAGATTTTAATCGGTAAACTATTCAACCCCCCTTCTAGTTTTCCACAATTGGCATCAAGAGCTACGTTACTCAAGCTTTTAAAATATATTGTGTTTTAAAACTTGAAACGATCCATGGATTTTGAAAATTACAAAGAAGGGCAATCTATGCAAAGACCACCACTCTTTGAAGCAAATGGTTTTATATATTGGAAAAACCGTTTTGAAATTTACGTGAAATCTAAAGATATAGATTTATGGTATATAATCATTGATGGTGATAACGTAGTTACTAACATTAAAGATGATGATCAAAAGAAATTAATAGGTAAAAATAATGAAGCTAAAATGATGCTTTACAATGCTTTGCCTAAGAAAGAATATGAAAGAGTCTTTTTGTGTAAAACCGCCAAAGATATTTGGCAATCTTTAATTGTCACTCATCAAGGAAATTCACAAGTTAAAGATAACAAAATTGATCTTCTTGTTCAACAATATGAACAATTTGTTATTTCCGAAGATGAGATTATTGATAATGTTTTTGCTAGATTTAATACTATTATTACTTCACTTAAAGCACTTGACGAATCTTTTTGTAGTAAGAACTTTGTCAGGAAATTTCTTAGAGCACTCCATCCGAAGTGGAGAGCAAAAGTGACGGCAATTGAAGAATCCAAAGATCTTTCAAGCATGTCACTTGATGAGCTAATTGGAAACCTCAAAGTTCACGAAATGGTAATGGAAAAAGATTCGGAACTAGTTAGAGGCAAGAAAGAAAAAGTTAAGTCCATTGCCTTGAAAGCTAGAGTCCAATCAAGTGATGATGAAGAATCTACTTCGGATAGTGACGATGAGGAATATGCTATGGCCGTTAGAGACTTCAAGAAGTTCTTTCGTAGAAGAGGAAAGTTTGTAAGGCAACCTAAAGATGACAAGAAAACTTTCCGAAAAGATCGTGATGATAGGAAAGGAAAGGTTGAAAGAAAATGCTATAGGTGTGGAGACACAAGTCATCTTGTTGGAGAATGTCCAAAACCACCCAAGAGCAAACCTCAACAAGCTTTTGTGGGTGGTGCTTGGAGTGACTATGAAGGAGATGACGATGAGCCAAAGAATGACGATATTGCTCTCATGGCTCACAACTCAAATGAGGTAATATCCGACTCATCTTACTCCTCTATTGATGATGACACTTTACAAAAAGAATATAACAAACTTTGTGAATTGAGCTTAAAAATCATAAACAAAAATAAATTTTTGAAAACTAAAATGGAGTTTTTGGAAAATGAAGTTTATGAGTTAAAAGAAAAAGCTAAGAGATTAGAAAGGAGTAAAGGTATTGACACACCTTGCAAATCATGTGAAGAGCTTAAACTAGAAGTTGAGAAACTCAAAATTACTCAAAATGATCTAATAAAACAAACCACAAAGTTTAAGAAGTTCGATAAGAGCATTTCTTGTGCGGATGAAATTATGAAACTTCAAAAGTCACCCTTTGATAAAACAGGACTAGGATTTACGAAAATAAAAATTTCAAAGGGTCAAATGAAACAAGAAAAGATTGCACAAGAAACAAATAAAATTGCTACAGCAGCCTGCGGATCAGGCGGAACCCAATTTAGGGTTCCGCCCGTTGGTCCCGAAGGTTCCGCCAGGTCTGCTGCAGCAGTAACTCCATCCACTTTGGATCGTTCAAAATTTGTTAAAGTTACATACAAAAGTGGAACAAAACCTGTGTTTAAAACTGGAGCAGGATTTAGTAAAAATGAATTTAGAGCTAAAACTACTCAACCAGGACCTAAGACTCCAATTCCCAAATGCCCCTTTCCAAAGAGCAACTTCAACGCTCGACCAAACTACCAACATGTTTGGAACCAAAACACTCCTAGACATTACCAAGCTCCAAACCACATGCCATGGAACCCTTATGCTCTATTTTCATACATGGAACAAATTAATGGCATGCTTAACCAAAATGGACCCATGAGAAATTGGGGACCAAATGTTTGAGTGTTTTTCATAAAATAGGTGTGCCTCAAAGTTTGTTTGGAACCGGATGAATGGATTAAAGATAGCGGTTGTTCAAGGCACATGACGGGTAACAAAATCCTCTTCACTTCTTATCACAAAAGTGACAGAGGTAATGTTACGTTTGGTAGTAATGCTAAGAGCAAAATCATCGGAAAAGGTACAATCTCTCATGACTCCCTTTTTATAGATGATGTAGCTCATGTTGATAACTTAGGTTTTAATCTCCTTAGTATTAGTCAACTTTGTCATAATAAGTATAATGTTCTTTTTAGTGAAAACGGAAGTAAAATACTTAAAGATGGTATAACCATAGCCAAAGGTGTACTTAAGAACAACGTATATGTCATGAAGATGGATCCAACATCTAGAGACAAACTTTGTCTTACCTCATTAGATGAATCTTCAACTTTATGGCATAGACGTTTAGGACACGCTAACATGAGACTAATCCAAAACCTCTCCTCCAAAGACTTAGTTCGAAACCTACCTAAGTTGAAATATGACCAACACTTTTGTGATGCTTGCAAAGTCGGTAAACAAGTCCATAATAGCCATAAGGCTAAAAACTTGGTTTCTACATCTAGGTGTCTAGAACTTTTGCATATGGAGTTATTTGGTCCATCCGCTATACAAAGTTATGGAGGTAACTTCTACACATTGGTCATAGTTGATGATTACTCAAGATATACTTGGACAAAATTTTTGAAAAGTAAAAATGAAGCTTTTGATAAATTTGAAATTCTAAGTAAGAAAATTCAAAATCAAGTAGGGTCTAATATTGTGTCTATTAGAACGGATCACGGTCGTGAATTTGATAATGAATTTCAATTTGGTAACTTTTGTGATAATAATGGAATAACTCATAACTTTTCGGCTCCACGTACTCCTCAATCAAATGGTGTAGTAGAACGTAAAAACCAGACATTGCAAGAGATGAGTAGAACAATGCTTAATGAACAAAACATTCCACAAAAGTTTTGGTGTAATGCCGTTGACACATCAACATACATTTTAAATAGAGTCTTAATTAGACCATTTTTGAATAAAACTCCTTATGAACTATATAAAGGTAAAAAGCCTACATTAGGATACTTTAAAGTGTTTGGGAGTAAATGTTTCATTCTTAACACCAAGGATTATCTCACCAAATTTGACCCAAAGTCTTATGAAGGTGTATTTCTTGGATATTCACAAAATAGTAAAGCATACATTGTTTTGAACAAAGAAACCTTAAGATTCGAGGAATCGTTGAACGTAATATTTGACGAGAGTCCACCTCCCTCTAAGACATCACCTTTGGTAGATGATGACTTAGTTGAAAGCCAAGCAATAGAAAATCAAGAAATTTTAAGTGATGACAAAGAAGATGAACTATTTAACAAAGAACTTGTCAATGTCAAAGAATCTAAAAGTCATCCATTAGATGGTGTCATTGGCAACATTAACGAAAGAACAATAAGGTCAAAAGTTCAAAATGAAAGCAACTACTTTTGTTTCGTGTCAACCATTGAACCTAAAAATATTAATGAAGCCATTAAAGATGAGTCTTGGGTAATTGCAATGCAAAAAGAGTTAAACCAATTTGTTAGGAATGATGTATGGACATTAGTTCCTCAACCAAAGAGTCAAACTATAATTGGAACAAAATGGGTATTTCGTAATAAAATGGATGAAAATGGAATTGTGTCTAGAAACAAAGCTAGGCTAGTTGCACAAGGATATAACCAACAAGAAGGCATTGACTACGATGAAACTTTTGCTCCGGTTGCTAGGCTTGAGTCAATTAGAATCTTACTTGCATATGCATGTGCACACAATTTTAAACTCTTTCAAATGGATGTCAAAAGTGCATTTCTAAACGGAGTCATTAATGAAGAAGTGTATGTTGCTCAACCACCGGGCTTCATTGATTTTGAAAAACCAAATCATGTTTACAAGCTTAAAAAGGCTCTTTACGGACTTAGGCAAGCTCCAAAAGCATGGTATGATCGACTTAAAACATTCCTAGTTGACCATAAGTATACCATGAGCTTAGTTGATAATACTCTCTTCACTAAGAAGAAAGATTCACATATTATCATAGTCCAAATCTATGTTGATGACATTATATTCGGATCAACTTGTCAAGAATTATGTGTGAATTTCTCAAAAATCATGCATGACGAGTTTGAAATGAGTATGATGGGAGAACTCAACTTTTTCCTAGGACTCAAAATCAAACAACTAGAAGATGGTATCTTCTTTAACCAATCTAAATATATTAAGGACATGCTTAAGAAGTTTGGACTAGAAGATTCGAAACTGATTTTAGTCGTTTTGTAGTATATGTTTGTTCCGAAGAAACACTCGTGAAAGTATGTTCCCCGGGTCGTTATGTCCCAACGAAGGTAAGACGGCGATTGAGTTGGCTTTGAGTCGCGTGATTGTGAAATGAATGGAATTAAAAAGATGATTTGGTTGGTTTTTTGATTACACTACTAAAAGGATTTAAAACGCAGTTAAAGTAAAAAGAAACAATAAAACGACGCAAAGAAAACAAACAAATAAAACAAGCATTGGATAAAATAACTAAAGAAAAACGAGATTTAACACGCTAAATGAAATTAAGACGGGAAAAGACTTTAAAAATAATATGTTTGCTAAGCGACGTGAATAAGTTCATCAAGTGTGGATCAAGGATTGACGACGAATTATTTTCCTTAAACAAGACTATTTTCTCACAACGTTAGTTTATTTTGAAAATAATCCTTTAAAAAAAAATAATTACTAGATGTGTAATTTGATTATTCTCCGGCTTTTGCTCTTCAAATAATAAAACTACAAATCTAAATAATCATAACAAATTATTAATCACAATCTTCTTTTATGTCCACACTTAACTCACAAACTCACTAATAAACTACTCGAGACTCATATTAATAAAATAAAGTTACTTAATAAAATAAAAAGACTCGATAAAAGAAACAAACTAGATAAGCCAAAATAAAATTCGGCAGAGTTTCGCCTTAGCATATAGCATAAGAGAACCTCACTCGATAAACGATGAGGCAATGATTATCTAACTCGATAATCTTGGCTAACTCGCCATAAGAAATGTAACTCGATAAAAACAATACGTGATAAAAAAAATAAAAAGTAAAAAAAATCAAACTCGGTAAAATAAAAAAACTCAAACTCGAAAGTTTACAACTCCAAACTCGATAAGAAAAAAAAAAAAAAAAAAAAAAAAGCCTAAACTCGAAAGTATTTATAAAAATTCAAACTCGAAAACATTAAATAGAAAAAAAACAAACTCGGTAAACTTTCTAAACATTCAAACTCGAAAGTTTTTATTTTATTTGCAACTTAGTCCTCAAAAAAAACTGAAACTCGGTATAACATTATAAAAAGAACTCTAACTCGAAAGAATTTTTGCAACTCCAAACTCGATAAGAAAATTGCAAATTAGTCCTAAACCGAAAACGAAACTCGAAAAATTTGCAAATAGGTCCCTAATTATAAAAACCAAACTCGGTATGTATATATATTTTTTTTCAAACTCGAAAGTAACTTCTTTTAAAACTCAAACTCGATAGTTTCTTAAAAAAAATACAACTCGATAAAAACCATGACAAAACACCATTTTGATCCAAAATAAAGCCTAAAAACTAATGTTTTTCACAAAATTTATTACAAAACAACCTAGTTTGACCATAAACTTTAAATCCCACCAATAAAAACAAGATTTTAACAACTAAAAATTAAAGATTTTTAGAAAGATAAAGCTGGAGAGAGAAAGTGAGATAAAACACATACTTCATAAAAATAAAACTACACTACTCCTACTACTATGAGGACCAACCCTCAACAACCCTAAGACTAACCATAAAACTTACCAACCTCTCAAATGAGGCTTATGAGATCTATTTATAGGCTAGGGGCTAGGGCTTCTCTAATCTTTGAGTTTGTTGCATAATTAGCCCCTAGACTTTTACAAAACATGAGAAAACTACTTAAAACATATTAAAACGCTACAAATGCAACTAAATACTACACGTAACGATCTTGTAACTTGGAGGAGTTGAGTTGACTTTTCTTCCAAAGTTCTTCAAAGGACCAAAGTTGACAACTTGCTGAAACTTGGAGGGCCATTATTGTAAAGGTCTTCATATTTCAACTAAGAGTCTCTTTTGTTATTCTCTGAATCTATAAGGATTACTTTTGTTATTTTGGGCTTTTCTTGGATAAATTTCTTCCTCGGCTTCGGCTTTTTACCTTTTTCCAATCTCGTGCTCGTTTTTGTTGGTTTTTGGCTTGTTTTTGTTCATTTTTCACATATCTGTACCTACACATACACAAATACAAAAACATACATTCTCTTGGCATATTTGGTTAGTATTTGGTGTATTTGGTCTGTTTTAAAGCCTAAAAATGATGTGTGAATAAGCACTCATCAAAATCCCCCAGACTAAGGTATTGCCGTGTCCTCACGCAATGTCATCACCTCACGCTTAAGAGATAAATAATTTCAAAACCTCTCTTTACTGACGTTGTAAAGTAGCAATGATGTTCAAAAGAGATATTAAAATCATTTATTCTAAAAAACGCTCCATTTTCCGATTTTCATGAATAATAACTACTACTACTATCTTTTGTACTTTTTCATTTTTATATATATGACGGTTTGCTTGACTTTCATTATCAATTCTTATCTGTTGATAACTTTCAGGGTCTACGAGTAGAAACACTTCTCACAGAGAAGAGACCATACGGATAAAAATCGTCATCCTTGATTTTTCACAAGCCCCCAAACTAAGCGTAAAATCGAGATCATTGTTTATCCAGAAGTTAGATGCTAACACTGCCCACAAAAGTTACTTGTGTATTACCTCTTGTTCCCAAGTCCTAAGTTTTGTATCTCAAGATTTTAATTGTGAGAAATGAATTGCTTCATATTTTCTCGTTTCGATATTTTTTAGTCCGATAGTGATACCCAAGTTAAAACGATAAGTAGTTATTCATTTTTTCTTAAGAACCACTGCAATAGAAATTCGGTCCACATCAAGGAATTTGGGGTACATACAATATCAAAGATATAAGTTACGGAGTACAATCACGTGCACCTCATGTGACTGATTACTAATCACTTATCACATGCACCTCACGCGCCAACAACTTATTTACATACATAAGCTCTTATTCGATACAACTTCAACTTTCATTTTTTTCTTTCTCACTTTTTTTCTTTCTTTCTTGATTTTTTTCTCATAACATCAATGGAAGCTTATCGGGTAGCTCCAAAACCGCATAGATAATCAACTTTTGACTTTTGATTTTTTCACTTTTTGCTCTTATTTTTGATGTTCCTTGATATGTACCCAACTTCTAAAGCAAAAATTCTCTTAAGAAAATAAAGAACTAAATATTATTCAAACCGAAATACCACTAATTAACCTAGAACATCTATTATATATGGGTGACGTTTCTGATGGGAACAAGGAGGCCACAAGTACCTCTCGTGGGTTTTTTAAATCCCAGTAATGCGATCCGTGTATAGCACGAAACTTCTAAATAAACTCTATCATTCCTCGATCTCCGCAAATTTAAAATCCCAAATAATGAGATCCGCGGATACTTAGCCATAATCTTTTGATTATATTGGTTAAGGGAAACGAGCTAGGGCTCAACACGCCCGGTCAAGTCGAAACATTTATTTCTACTCTTGCCGGTAGGAAAGTCAAAACAAGGTGTCAAAACTTATTATTCATATCATATATATTTTTTATTCATTTTTTCACACACACACACACACACACACACACACACACACATATAATTTTTGGTGGAAAACGGAGTTGCGTAAGTTAAACAGCTCAGATGATGGTACAGGTCAAATCGAATCGAAGATTCGCCCCCCCCCCCCAGACTAAAGTGAAACATTGTCCTCAATGTTTAAAAGGTAAAGTAATCCTACGTAAAATCTAAGGCCATTTATTAAGTATGCCAAGAGATAAACGTTAGTCGATAAGATTTTGGATATGGTGAATTTCCGAAATAGGAGCGAAGGATGAGACTCGAGTGGAGAGAACTACAAACCACGAGCACGAGAGTCCTCAAACTTCGGGGAAATTCCTGAACATTCACAAACAACCACAAAAACACGAGTTTGGAAAGGGTCGCCCCCCTCACGTCACGTTATTTAAGAAAATAGAAAATAAAGAAAATGAAATTGGATAAGCATGGGGTGCCTCCCACGAAGCGCTTGTTTTTGTTCACCGAGTCACATGAGCTTGACTCGATCCCCGAATTAATTCGTCCTTGGGGAGAGCAGATAGAACGGACAACCGGCATGATAAACGGAGGTGTCGGGGTCAAAAACGGTATCCTCACTTCCGGTGGAGTGGAAAAGTGAAGAAATAAGGGGATAAGCAAAGAACGGATAAAACACCCAGATGATAAAAGCAAATTCAAGTTCAGAATCATGGGTGGGTTGGGTGGGTAAATTATCAAGCACAGGAACATCATGTTCAGAAATCTCGTCCACCACTTCAAAAATATCTTCATTCGTATCTGATTCAAAAACTACATCAGGTGGTTTCGCGGGCGGACGAGAAGAAAGTGAATCGAAAAGAATATCATTCTCGTCATTCTCAATACCCGGTGGTATCAAGTCATCCGCAGCAAGAAATAGATCGACATCCTCTAAAAGAGGATCACGTAACGGATTATCGAAAATAGATATAGAGTCGATCTCAAAGATAAAACGCTCATAATCCGGAAGAGAGATATCAGCATGAATAGTGGGATTGCCACTACTCGTCTCTTCAAATCGAAAAATTTCAAGCTCGGGTAAGAAATCACTATCCATATTGGGGATAGGAGAAGAAATCGGAGGATCATTCAACGCCTCGATCTTAGAAATGAGAATATTGATATTCAATAATTTTTCACGAAGAGCTTCATCTTGGATTTCCGTGTCAACTTCTTCATCATTCTCTTCTTCTAAGCTGACGAGCTCAGTAGGTAACTCCTCAATGTAATCGATATCTCCACAAGATAAAGAAGTACAATCATTGTCGGAATCAGAATGATTATTAGCAAGACAAGCCTCGATCTCATCTAAAAAGACATCGCTCCTCTCAACTGGTTCTAGAGAAGGATGGAAAGAGTCGGAAATGAGAGGATCAGAGGATGGAGTGGGATTGCCACTCAGAGATGAATCTGAAATTTCAAGAACGTCTACGTCGACCTTTTTATTAGCATATAAAGCTCGGATATTCTTCATCTGCTCTTCTGCTAATAATTCTGCAATACTCTTTTCTTCTTCGACGGGTGTGGTTTCAGCAGATGAAGTGTAAATACCCCTAATTTGGATGGAATCCTCATCATCGTCGTCATCGTAAATAAAAGCCTTTCGTAATTTAGCATTTCTTTCTTTGGCAAGTAATTCTTCCATTGACTTCTCATGAGGATCAGGAGTATATGTAATACAATTAGCCACCCACTCTCGTACCGTTTCGATAACGGATTTCATTTCATCAATAAATTCATCCGGAACTTGAAACTTATCGGGAGTTTGTGGGGGTTGGTTAAAACCATGAGAATCGTAACATGAATTCGGCTCATAATAATTTTCAAACGATCCCTCACAATTTTCAAAATTTGATGAATTATCATTGAAATAAAGTTCCTGCTCATAAGAGTTTTGAGGAGGGTAATTGAAATTGTTTTGAGGATAATCGAAAGAGTTCGGATCATAATCGGAGGTGAATGTGGGTTCAGTTCTCGAAGCATAACACATACAAAGTCCACGAGTAAATCCACATTCTTTGCAAAAACACCGTTCACAAAGTACTCCTTCTTTGGAGGGATTTCCACAATTAAAACAAGTTTGATCCATAAGAATTATCGGTTTAGAGGATTAAAGAAGAAGAATCAAATGATAAGAGGAGAAGAAGATTATTTTTGGTTTTTAATTATCGAAAAAGAAAATTAAAATAGAAAAAGAAAATCTTTTTGTATAATTTTTTTTTTTTTTTTTTTTTTTTTTTTTTTTTTTTTTTTTTTTTTTTTAAGAATATTTATAAAAAACGATAACTTCTCGAGAGAAGGATCTTCAAATCACCAACAAACGATACAAGTACGATGCTCTCGTTTCAAACCTTCCCCGGCAGCGGCGCCATTTTGATTTTAGTCGTTTTGTGGTATATGTTTGTTCCGAAGAAACACTCGTGAAAGTATGTTCCCCGGGTCATTATGTCCCAACGAAGGTAAGACGGCGATTGAGTCGGCTTTGAGTCGCGTGATTGTGAAATGAATGGAATTAAAAAGATGATTTGGTTGATTTTTTGATTACACTACTAAAAGGATTTAAAACGCAGTTAAAGTAAAAAGAAATAATAAAACGACGCAAAGAAACCAAACAAATAAAACAAGCATTGGATAAAATAACTAAAGAAAAACGAGATTTAAAACGCTAAATGAATTAAGACGGGAAAAGACTTTAAAAATAATATGTTTGCTAAGCGACGTGAATAAGTTCATCAAGTGTGGATCAAGGATTGACGACGAATTATTTTCCTTAAACAAGACTATTTTCTCACAACGTTAGTTTATTTTGAAAATAATCCTTTAAAAAGAAAATAATTACTAGATGTGTAATTTGATTATTCTCCGGCTTTTGCCCTTCAAAAAATAAAACTACAAATCTAAATAATCATAACAAATTATTAATCACAATCTTCTTTTATGTCCACACTTAACTCACAAACTCACTAATAAACTACTCGAGACTCATATTAATAAAATAAAGTTACTTGATAAAATAAAAAGACTCGATAAAAGAAACAAACTAGATAAGCCAAAATAAAATTCGGCAGAGTTTCGCCTTAGCATAAAGTATAAGAGAACCTCACTCGATAAACGATGAGTCAATGATTATCTAACTCGATAATCTTGGCTAACTCGCCATAAGAAATGTAACTCGATAAAAACAATACGTGATAAAAAAAATAAAAAGTAAAAAAAATCAAACTCGGTAATATAAAAAAACTCAAACTCGAAAGTTTACAACTCCAAACTCGATAAAAAAAAAAAAAATAAAATAAAAAAATAAAAAAATAAAAAAACTGAACTCTAAAGTATTTATAAAAATTCAAACTCGAAAACATTAAATAGAAAAAAAACAAACTCGGTAAACTTTCTAAACATTCAAACTCGAAAGTTTTTATTTTATTTGCAACTTAGTCCTAAAAAAAAACTGAAACTCGGTATAACATTATAAAAAGAACTCTAACTCGAAAGAATTTTTGCAACTCCAAACTCGATAAGAAAATTGCAAATTAGTCTTAAACCGAAAACGAAACTCGAAAAATTTGCAAATAGGTCCCTAGTTATAAAAACCAAACTCGGTATGTATATATATTTTTTTTCAAACTCGAAAGTAACTTCTTTTAAAACTCAAACTCGATAGTTTCTTAAAAAAAATACAACTCGATAAAAACCATGACAAAACACCATTTTGATCCAAAATAAAGCCTAAAAACTAATGTTTTTCACAAAATTTATTACAAAACAACCTAGTTTGACCATAAACTTTAAATCCCACCAATAAAAACAAGATTTTAACAACTAAAAATTAAAGATTTTTAGAAAGATAAAGCTGGAGAGAGAAAGTGAGATAAAACACATACTTCATAAAAATAAAACTACACTACTCCTACTACTATGAGGACCAACCCTCAACAACCCTAAGACTAACCATAAAACTTACCAACCTCTCAAATGAGGCTTATGAGATCTATTTATAGGCTAGGGGCTAGGGCTTCTCTAATCTTTGAGTTTGTTGCATAATTAGCCCCTAGACTTTTACAAAACATGAGAAAACTACTTAAAACATATTAAAACGCTACAAATGCAACTAAATACTACACGTAACGATCTTGTAACTTGGAGGAGTTGAGTTGACTTTTCTTCCAAAGTTCTTCAAAGGACCAAAGTTGACAACTTGCTGAAACTTGGAGGGCCATTATTGTAAAGGTCTTCATATTTCAACTAAGAGTCTCTTTTGTTATTCTCTGAATCTATAAGGATTACTTTTGTCATTTTGGGCTTTTCTTGGATAAATTTCTTCCTCGGCTTCGGCTTTTTACCTTTTTCCAATCTCGTACTCGTTTTTGTCGGTTTTTGGCTTGTTTTTGTTCATTTTTCACATATCTGTACGTTCACATACACAAATACAAAAACATACATTCTCTTGGCATATTTGGTTAGTATTTGGTGTATTTGGTCTGTTTTAAAGCCTAAAAATGATGTGTGAATAAGCACTCATCAAAATCCCCCAGACTAAGGTATTGCCGTGTCCTCACACAATGTCATCACCTCACGCTTAAGAGATAAATAATTTCAAAACCTCTCTTTACCGACGTTGTAAAGTAGCAATGATGTTCAAAAGAGATATTAAAATCATTTATTCCCAAAAACGCTCCGTTTTCTGATTTTCATGAATAATAACTACTACTACTATCTTTTGTACTTTTTCATTTTTATATATATGACGGTTTGCTTGACTTTCATTATCAATTCTTATCTGTTGATAACTTTCAGGGTCTACGAGTACAAACACTTCTCACAGAGAAGAGACCATACAGATAAAAATCGTCATCCTTGATTTTTCACAAGCCCCCAAACTAAGCGTAAAATCGAGATCATTGTTTATCCAGAAGTTAGATGCTAACACTGCCCACAAAAGTTACTTGTGTATTACCTCTTGTTCCCAAGTCCTAAGTTTTGTATCTCAAGATTTTAATTGTGAGAAATGAATTGCTTCATATTTTCTCGTTTCGATATTTTTTAGTCCGATAGTGATACCTAAGTTAAAACGATAAGTAGTTATTCATTTTCTCTTAAGAACCACTGCAATAGAAATTCGGTCCACATCAAGGAATTTGGGGTACATACAATATCAAAGATATAAGTTGCGGAGTACAATCACGTGCACCTCATGTGACTGATTACTAATCACTTATCACATGCACCTCACGCGCCAACAACTTATTTACATACAGAAGCTCTTATTCGATACAACTTCAACTTTCATTTTTTTTCTTTCTCACTTTTTTTCTTTTTTTCTTGATTTTTTTCTCATAACATCAATGGAAGCTTATCGGGTAGCTCCAAAACCACATAGATAATCAACTTTTGACTTTTGATTTTTTCACTTTTTGCTCTTATTTTTGATGTTCCTTGATATGTACCCAACTTCTAAAGCAAAAATTCTCTTAAGAAAATAAAGAACTAAATATTATTCAAACCGAAATAACACTAATTAACCTAGAACATCTATTATATATGGGTGACGTTTCTGATGGGAACAAGGAGGCCACAAGTACCTCTCGTGGGTTTTTTAAATCCCAGTAATGCGATCCGTGTATAGCACGAAACTTCTAAATAAACTCTATCATTCCTCGATCTCCGCAAATTTAAAATCCCAAATAATGAGATCCGCGGATGCTTAGCCATAATCTTTTGATTATATTGGTTAAGGGAAACGAGCTAGGGCTCAACACGCCCAGTCAAGTCGAAACATTTATTTCTACTCTCGCCGGTAGGAAAGTCAAAACAAGGTGTCAAAACTTATTATTCATATCATATATATTTTTTATTCATTTTTTCATATATATATATATATATATATATATATATATATATATATATATATATATATATATATATATATATATATATATATATATATATATATATATATATATATATATATATGATTATAAAGCGGTGACAAAAATTAAAATTTTTGGTGGAAAACAGAGTTGCGTAAGTTAAACAGCTCAGATGATGGTACAGGTCAAATCGAATCGAAGATTCGCCCCCCCCAGACTAAAGTGAAACATTGTCCTCAATGTTTAAAGGGTAAAGTAATCCTACGTAAAATCTAAGGCCATTTATTAAGTATGCCAAGAGTTAAACGTTAGTCGATTAGATTTTGGATATGGTGAATTTCCGAAAGAGGAGCGAAGGATGAGACTCGAGTGGAGAGAACTACAAACCACGAGCACGAGAGTCCTCAAACTTCGGGGAAATTCCTGAACATTCACAAACAACCACAAAAACACGAGTTTGGAAAGGGTCGCCCCCCTCACGTCACGTTATTTAAGAAAATAGAAAATAAAGAAAATGAAATTGGATAAGCATGGGGTGCCTCCCACGAAGCGCTTGTTTTTGTTCACCGAGTCACATGAGCTTGACTCGATCCCCGAATTAATTCGTCCTTGGGGAGAGCAGATAGAACGGACAACCGGCATGACAAACGGAGATGCCGGGGTCAAAAACGGTATCCTCACTCCCGGTGGAGTGGAAAAGTGAAGAAATGAGGGGATAAGCAAAGAACGGATAAAACACCCAGATGATAAAAGCAAATTCAAGTTCAGAATCATGGGTGGGTTGGGTGGGTAAAATATCAAGCACAGGAACATCATGTTCAGAAATCTCGTCCACCACTTCTAAAATATCTTCATTCTTATCTGATTCAAAAACTACATCGGGTGGTTTCGCGGGCGGACGAGAAGAAAGTGAATCGAAAAGAATATCATTCTCGTCATTCTCAATACCCGGTAGTATCAAGTCATCCGCAGCAGGAAATAGATCGACATCCTCTAAAAGAGGATCACGTAACGGATTATCGAAAATAGATATAGAGTCGATCTCAAAGATAAAACGCTCATAATCCGGAAGAGAGATATCAGCATGAATAGTGGGATTGCCACTACTCGTCTCTTCAAATCGAAAAATTTCAAGCTCGGGTAAGAAATCACTATCCATATTGGGGATAGGAGAAGAAATCGGAGGATCATTCAACGCCTCGATCTTAGAAATGAGAATATTGATATTCAATAATTTTTCACGAAGAGCTTCATCTTGGATTTCCGTGTCAACTTCTTCATCATTATCTTCTTCTAAGCTGACGAGCTCAGAAGGTAACTCCTCAAAGTAATCGATATCTCCACAAGATAAAGAAGTACAATCATCGTCGGAATCAGAATGATTATTAGCAAGACAAGCCTCGATCTCATCTAAAAAGACATCGCTCCTCTCAACTGGTTCTAGAGAAGGATGGAAAGAGTCGGAAATGAGAGGATCAGAGGATGGAGTGGGATTGCCACTCGGAGATGAATCTGAAATTTCAAGAACGTCTACGTCGACCTTTTTATTACCATATAAAGCTCGGATATTCTTCATCTGCTCTTCTGCTAATAATTCTGCAATACTCTTTTCTTTTTCGACGGGTGTGGTTTCAGCAGATGAAGTGTAAATACCCCCAATTTGGATGGAATCCTCATCATCGTCGTCATCGTAAATAAAAGCCTTTCGTAATTTAGCATTTCTTTCTTTGGCAAGTAATTCTTCCATTGACTTCTCATGAGGATCAGGAGTATATGTAATACGATTAGCCACCCACTCTCGTACCGTTTCGATAACGGATTTCATTTCATCAATAAATTCATCCGGAACTTGAAACTTATCGGGAGTTTGTGGGGGTTGGTTAAAACCATGAGAATCGTAACATGAATTCGGCTCATAATCGGAGGTGAATGTGGGTTCAGTTCTTGAAGCATAACACATACAAAGTCCACGAGTGAATCCACATTCTTTGCAAAAACACCGTTCACAAAGTACTCCTTCTTCGGAGGGATTTCCACAATTAAAACAAGTCGGATCCATAAGAATTATCGGTTTAGAGGATTAAAGAAGAAGAATCAAATGATAAGAGGAGAAGAAGATTATTTTTGGTTTTTAATTATCGAAAAAGAAAATTAAAATAGAAAAAGAAAATCTTTTTGTATAAACTTTGTTTTTTTTTTTTTTTTTTTTTTTTTTTTTTATTATTATATTTTTTTTTAAGAATATTTATAAAAAACGATAACTTCTCGGGAGAAGGATCTTCAAATCACCAATAAACGATACAAGTACGACGCTCTCGTTTCAAACCTTCCCCGGCAGCGGCGCCATTTTGATTTTAGTCGTTTTGTAGTATATGTTTGTTCCGAAGAAACACTCGTGAAAGTATGTTCCCCGGGTCGTTATGTCCTAACGAAGGTAAGACGGCAATTGAGTCGGCTTTGAGTCGCGTGATTGTGAAATGAATGGAATTAAAAAGATGATTTGGTTGGTTTTTTGATTACACTACTAAAAGGATTTAAAACGCAGTTAAAGTAAAAAGAAACAATAAAACGACGCAAAGAAAACAAACAAATAAAACAAGCATTGGATAAAATAACTAAAGAAAAACGAGATTTAAAACGCTAAATGAAATTAAGACGGGAAAAGACTTTAAAAATAATATGTTTGCTAAGCGACGTGAATAAGTTCATCAAGTGTGGATCAAGGATTGACGACGAATTATTTTCCTTAAACAAGACTATTTTCTCACAACGTTAGTTTATTTTGAAAATAATCCTTTAAAAAGAAAATAATTACTAGATGTGTAATTTGATTATTCTCCGGCTTTTGCCCTTCAAATAATAAAACTACAAATCTAAATAATCATAACAAATTGTTAATCACAATCTTCTTTTATGTCTACACTTAACTCACAAACTCACTAATAAACTACTCGAGACTCATATTAATAAAATAAAGTTACTTGATAAAATAAAAAAACTCGATAAAAGAAACAAACTAGATAAGCCAAAATAAAATTCGGCAGAGTTTCGCCTTAGCATAAAGCATAAGAGAACCTCACTCGATAAACGATGAGACAATGATTATCTAACTCGATAATCTTGGCTAACTCGCCATAAGAAATGTAACTCGATAAAAACAATACGTGATAAAAAAAAATAAAAAGTAAAAAAAATCAAACTCGGTAAAATAAAAAAACTCAAACTCGAAAGTTTACAACTCCAAACTCGATAAGAAAAAAAAAAAAAAAAAAAAAAAAAAAACCTAAATCGAAAGTATTTATAAAAATTCAAACTCGAAAACATTAAATAGAAAAAAAACAAACTCGGTAAACTTTCTAAACATTCAAACTCGAAAGTTTTTATTTTATTTGCAACTTAGTCCTCAAAAAAAACTGAAACTCGGTGTAACATTATAAAAAGAACTCTAACTCGAAAGAATTTTTGCAACTCCAAACTCGATAAGAAAATTGCAAATTAGTCCTAAACTGAAAACGAAACTCGAAAAATTTGCAAATAGGTCCCTAGTTATAAAAACCAAACTCGGTATGTATATATATATTTTTTCAAACTCGAAAGTAACTTCTTTTAAAACTCAAACTCGATAGTTTCTTAAAAAAAATACAACTCGATAAAAACCATGACAAAACACCATTTTGATCCAAAATAAAGCCTAAAAACTAATGTTTTTCACCAAATTTATTACAAAACAACCTAGTTTAACCATAAACTTTAAATCCCACCAATAAAAACAAGATTTTAACAACTAAAAATTAAAGATTTTTAGAAAGATAAAGCTAGAGAGAGAAAGTGAGATAAAACACATACTTCATAAAAATAAAACTACACTACTCCTACTACTATGAGGACCAACCCTCAACAACCCTAAGACTAACCATAAAACTTACCAACCTCTCAAATGAGGCTTATGAGATCTATTTATAGGCTAGGGGCTAGGGCTTCTCTAATCTTTGAGTTTGTTGCATAATTAGCCCCTAGACTTTTACAAAACATGAGAAAACTACTTAAAACATATTAAAACGCTACAAATGCAACTAAATACTACACGTAACGATCTTGTAACTTGGAGGAGTTGAGTTGACTTTTCTTCCAAAGTTCTTCAAAGGACCAAAGTTGACAACTTGCTGAAACTTGGAGGGCCATTATTGTAAAGGTCTTCATATTTCAACTAAGAGTCTATTTTGTTATTCTCTGAATCTATAAGGATTACTTTTGTCATTTTGGGCTTTTCTTGGATAAATTTCTTTCTCGGCTTCGGCTTTTTACCTTTTTCCAATCTCGTGTTCGTTTTTGTCAGTTTTTGGCTTGTTTTTGTTCATTTTTCACATATCTGTACCTACACATACACAAATACAAAAACATACATTCTCTTGACATATTTGGTTAGTATTTGGTGTATTTGGTCTGTTTTAAAGCCTAAAAATGATGTGTGAATAAGCACTCATCAGAAACCTATCAAAACTCCCATGTCCACGGAAACTAAACTCACTAAGGATGAGGAAAGTGAATCCGTAGATAGCACTAAATATAGAGGTTTGATTGGTAGTCTACTTTACCTAACGGCTAGTAGACCCGACATTATGTTTAGTGTTTGTCTATGTGTTCGCTTTCAAGGAGATCCTAAAACTACCCATCTCGAACCGTTAAAAGGATTTTTAGGTATATTAAGGGCACTACACATTTAGGTTTATGGTATCCCAAAGGAAAGGGAATAGACACCATAGTGTATGCCGACTCGGATCATGCCGGTGACTATGTCGATAGAAAAAGTACAAGTGGTATTTGTACTTTTGTTGGACATTGTCTTACCTCATGGTTCTCTAAGAAGCAAACGGCTCTTGCTATCTCAACAACGGAAGCCGAGTACGTTTCGACCGGAAAGGCATGTCAACAAGCTCTTTGGATGAAGCAAGCTCTAGTCGACTATGGAATTCAACTCAACGACATCACAATTCTTTGTGACAACAAAGGTGCCATTAATCTTAGCAAAAACCCGGTTCAACATGCTCGTACCAAACATATTGAAATCCGTCATCATTTCCTTCGTGACAACGTTCAAAAAGGAAATATCTCAATTGAGAAAGTTTCTTCCGAAGACAACATAGCCAACATTCTCACAAAACCCCTTAAACGTGAACCTTTTAACCTTCTTAGGCTAGGCTTAGGACTCATGGAACCTACATTATAGTTCTGGACATTAGACATAAATCACAAAAATCAAAACAAATCCATAACTATTTTTCTCAGCAGGGTCGGCGGAACCGTCACACATAACGGGCGGAACCCATTTCAGGGGTCCGCCGTATCCGCCGACCTGCAGAATCATTTTCTTTGTTTATATTAAACCAAACACCCATTATCTCATACCACCACTTCCAAACTGCTACTATTCACTTTACCATCCATCCATACCTACGAATTCTTGGTCCTCCAGTCATTTACATTGCAAATAAATCATCATTGTAAGTATTCTAAACATGATTACAATCCTGATCTGAGTCTAGGAATTCTATTTCTTGCACAAAAAATAAAACTTGGAGTTATGCATTAACTTGAAAAACTCATGCATAAGAATTAGGTGTTTGATAAAACTAATCATGTTTCCCATAGTTAGGAATTGCATCTTTAATTAGTATAAACATGTTTGCTAAAACACCCCATGTCAAATCCTTCTAAAAATTTCTCACAAGTAGGACAAATATTTTTTTTCGTCTCACATTGAGAATACAAAATCAAAATGTTATGTTTAAAACATCACTTGCATAATGTCTCTTGAATACTAAAGGGAATACATAACCAATATGTATTTTCGGGTACATTCAAACGAAGCTACATTGAACTAGGAGCGTTTGGGTTATCTTTTGTTTTATAACAAAACTTGCATAAAACGATTTTGAAGCATCAAAATGAGTCAAGATAACCGCACCTCCACATTGTTTTCATATAGGCACACACTAGAACATCCACATTATAATAGTGGTTTACATAAACTAAAATGTGAAATTTTGTTGTTCTAGGAATCATCATGCCTCCTCTAACCCACTACGACCACAAGGACACCATTAAGTACCTACCAAAACACCACAAAACCAAGGGCCTTACCCCAAACCAAGTAAACGTTTTCAAATCCCTAGAAAAACACTATGTCCATGAGGGTAGAACCATTGACCCATCTTTCCTAGAAAGCACAAACCTTTACGCCGATTTTGCCACAATCAACTTTGAGTGTCTTTTGAATATCGACGAGCCTATTTGTCCTAGGTTCATTCTAGAGTTCTATGCATCCTCCGTCCTCTCCACGGATGATTATGGTCATATGTCTATCAACTCTAGGGTTAGCGGTCATCAATACTCCTTCACTCTTGAGGAGTTTGCTCAAATCCTAGGTGTCCCAAACCGTGGTACTTACCTCTATTCCGACTTGCACTCCCTCTCAACTCTTGACAACCTCCAAGACCGTATCCACCCTTATGACACACCCCTTGTCTCAAAAGATGTACTCCGTGACCACCTCTTTGTTAGGACCACCAACACTAGGAGAACCCGTTCGGGAAATGAGGTCGATAAGGACCCATATGGAATAGAAATGAATGAACTTAAGCCCCAATTCAAGAAATGGGAGGAAGTCCTTAGAGCCAATGTCATTAGCACAATAGGGAACCGTGACCATATCAACCTTTGCCTTTGCTACATGCTCTACTCCTTGTCCGTTAGGCAACCCTTCAACCTTACCTACTACATGGCCAAGAGAATGGCCGACATTCCCGTGCATGGCACAACGGCTATGCCATATGGAATGCTCTTGACCCGTCTCTTTAGGTTCATCTTACCCATTCCACCAACTCCAAATGGTCTTCGTCTTGACTACACTCTCATTCCACACACCTTTGTTCCACTTAGTGATAAGAGAGTGTACAAAGCCCAAGGAAAACGTCCTCATCCTCCTAGCTCATCATCATCTTCCTCAATGAGTAAAGATGACAATTTGCCAAACTCTAGGCTCCCACCTCTCGAATACCTATCCCAACTTCCGGATATTCCAAATGAGTCGGCGAAGTTCAAGCAAACAAAGGGGATGTTCAAGAATTTTGGAAGATTCCTTGGAAAGCTCAAGAACAAGATTGACCGTCAATGAGTGCCGGTGTGTAGGAGTGTTTGGCATTAGGTGGTATTTGAACAAATTTGGTCGTTTAAACAATATTTGTGATGTATTTGTGTGTTAGTACAATGTTTGATACAATTTGGAACATGTAGTATCTAACTTTGATGCAGGTAGACAACTCTTGGCAAGTTGTCAAATTTTCAAGTTTATGATATTTTCACTAAGTATAGTGAAATTCTCGACCTCAAGGTCAAAGTCCTATGAAATGTGTGTTTACGTGTCTATTTTTTGCATTGCCCAACAAGAAATGCCTTATCTTTTTGATTGTAGGAGTTTTCGAAAATTTTGAAAAACGTCTCGCGGGTCAAAAACGCGGACTGCCATTTTTTGGAGCTCTGGCAGATCTGGCGGTACCCAAAATTGGGTTCCTCCAGTACAATTTCTGGGTATTCCAGAATTGTCCCAACGGACCAGGCGGCACCCTCAAATGGATTCCGCCTGTGTATTCTGAGGGTGCCGTCAGCAACCTGCAGAATTTTTGTTTTCGTTTTCACAATTCAACATCCAAACACCAAAATCCAATCCTTTTAGGTAGAAACCCATTTCTTGCAATGTGTTTAGCATAATAGGGTACTCCTTCTTTCATAAACTTAACCAAAACCAACTCCTGCCAAAATTCAAAATTTGCCATAACAACCTCAAGGACCCCTCACACATAAAGGAAGGAACCCTTTTAAGGGATCCTTGAAATCCCTGAGATTTATACTACCACAAATCCACCAAAACCACTAAGCATTTAGTGCAAAACTTGTCTTCTCACTTCACCATTTTCATTGGATTGACTTCCATGATATGACAACCCACAATTAGTTTTCCAAATCATTAGAAACCTCCATTTTTGTATGGACTAACATCAAATCCAAACACTCCTTTCCATAATCCTTCAACACTATAAATTAAGCCATCCTAAACACCATCAAATCACACCTTCTTCACCACAATTTCTGAAACTTCTAAACCATTTTTCACCATGACTAAGTCAACAATCACCTCTCAACCATCACGACCCATCCGGAAAACCGCCCGGATTAGTGTTAAACCAATATGGTCTAATCAACCCATCAACCTAAGCTCCTCATCCTCGGATGAATTCACATCACCTCTCAAAAATGAACACTTTTTGAACCTTGCATCTCCATCACCATCACCCAATGAACCAAATGAGCTCACTCCACCACCAACTAATCACCTATTGACCCAACTCCACCAAGTGCTCCAACGCAAACCATCCAAAACTTCATCACCATCACCATTACCCAAAATTGAACCAATGGAGCTATTTGGGTCTCCTCCCACATCACCACACCCTTTTGTCCAAGATCTTAATGATCTCCCACCAAGACCTTCACAACCACCACCTTTTTCACCAAAGTCAATTCTTGACCAAAATGAGCATTTTAACCACACCCAACCACCACAACAAGTATACCATCAACCCAAACCATTGTTGTTTCACCCCATCTACAATGACATCCATGGTCCTCTTTATGGAGAACCAAACTTTGAAAATCATGATCACCCAACTCCACCACACTCTCAAGCTCAAAACTTTGAGTCTTTCTTTCCCTCATATGAGGATATACAAAACATGGTTGAAAACCACCTCCATCAAGCAATGGAATTTCAAACCACCTTGCTTGATTCAATACCAAACCCATCATCCACCCAAGAACCAAAAACCAATCAACCCTCAAACCAAGAAACCAAAACCAACCCATTTCCACCCACTCATCCCCATGTTTGCTCAAATTGTGAGCAAATGGGTGCCAGCCTCAAAACGTTGCTTCACCAACTCCAAGATGAAACCCGGTTTGCATTCCAACACGTCATAGAACGTTTGGATGCTCTTTCCACCCAAACAAATCCTAGAAAACGTTTGGAGGCCGTTTGCCCCAATTTAGGAAACTAGGATTTTATTTTTCTTTCTTGGTTAATTTTCAAGTTTTTAGAAGTAGAAGAATATTACCTATTTCATGTCCTTTGACTTTTCTAAGTCAAAAATTTTACTTGGAATGCTATTTCTTTCTACTTACTTTCGTGCATTGTTGGTTGATCATTTGTTTTGTGGTTGCAATGTGTGTGGTAACTACAAACTTGGCTATATATATATATATATATATATATATATATATATATATATATATATATATATATATATATATATATATATATATATATATATATATATATATATATATATATATATATATATCACCAACTAACCATTTTTTTGTAGGATCTAAAATCCATGTTTCCCACCTTGGCACTCCTTTTAGGGGGAGTAACAAGCAAGGGGGAGCAAGTGCATTTTTCCGCTTCGCTACTCTACTTTTTGTTTCGACAAAAAGGGGGAGAAATATATTAAACTTTCAAAACTTAAGTAAAACAAGTTTAATATTAATTTTTTTTTAAGTCTTAAAAACCAAGATTTTGTGAGTTACTTAAAAACAATGTTTATGTTTTGTTATCAACAAAAATGGGGAGATTGTTAATACAAATATCGCCTAAAAACGTTATTTATATTTTACGATCTTCGCTAAGTTTTGTTAATGACAAATGTAAACTTTAGTTTCTAAGTAAAACATAATCTTAGTTTTAAAGACTTGCATAAACTAGACTTTTGCTACATTTTACATTTCATAAAACACAACACTTTATTTTCTAAAAATAGAATTGTCACATCACATTTATTGCAAGTTTTTTCATTATACATTTATGGAAAGAAATGTGTTTGACTTACTTTGATGTTGCTTGCAAGTTTAGTGTTTGACGTAATATTATGTGATGTGACATTGTTTGGTTTGCAAGAGTAATGAGATGTGACTTTGTTTGGTTTGCAAGATTTATTGCAAAACCAACTGCAAGCCCGGCGGTACCCTGGAGGTACACGGGCGGAACCCTTTTAAGGGGTCCGCCTGATCCGCCAGACCTGCAAAAGGTTTGGCTATAAATATTGAGCCACAAGTTGAATTTTGGCTCATCACTTGACAATATATTTTACACACACATTCATTCTTTCATCTAACCTCTTAACATTTCGTATGTGAAGTTTCTTTTTGTAGCAAAGAGATTCATGAGCTTACTAAAAGTAACAAGTATTCAACACAACGTTGCAAGACTTGTTAGCTTAGCATTGTGTAGACTTGTGTAGTTTACACTTCATTTGATTGTGTATTTTTAGTAGTGATCGGTTAGTATTTTAGTCCTCAAAATACAAAGTGTATAGGGAGTAGTTGTACCCTTGTAAAGAACTAACGGGAGTGGTTGTACCCTTGGTAAAGAACTCGACATCTTGCTTTGTGTTGGTAAAAGTATAAGCGACGTGTAAGGTTTACTCCACCGGTGAAAGGAGCTTGTTGACTAGTGAAAGAAACTCTCGAGTTGGATACTCGGGGCGTGGACGTAGGGCAAGGAAAAAGAGTCCTTGTAGCCGAACCACGATAAATACTCGTGTTGTGGTTTGATCGTTTCTTTCATTTATTTGCATGTTATATATTGTGTTTGTGTACATATCTTTGTTCAAACGGAAAGTTTCAAAGCTAACTTAACAAGTTAAAAAGATTTTAATCGGTAAACTATTCAACCCCCCTTCTAGTTTTCCACAGATAGCAATAATTTAATGAGGTTTTTTTTTAGATTTACATGGTACGAATAATTTAACAAGGAATTGACATAATAACTAATTCTATACTTTGTTGCTTCTATGAGTTAATTGAATTTGTTTGTTGTTATTAGAACTGTTGATATGATAATCTGGTGAGTGATATAAGTTCTTTTGGATAAGTAGTTTACAGTGGTTGACAACGGTATGTATAGTATATATAAGAATTGCTTAAAGTGCGAGAAAGTCCTTATCTCGGCGACACAGCTATTATTTTTGGGTTGAACAATAAATCTTGATATTAGCGGTGTTTAATTCTGGTAGGGGTTTTTGTAAAATTGGAGGTTGTTTGATTATTTCGGTTGTGTATGTGATTGTTTGATTATTGGGGTTGTTTCCCTTAGCTTATTTATTAGGCTTATTTGGTGTAGGTATTGCTTCGCATAGTGGGAAGGCAACAAATTTTGATTTATGTTCGCAACCATGGTGGATGTGCCACTAGGAAAATTTATAGTTGAGGTAATGCGCAGCTTGGCGGGGCAAATCATTGGATTTGCAACCATGCCGGGTTAACCCTTTTCTTTACCTATGGTTCCATTCCACTTTATCCTAAGGCAATGATGTTAAATATTTGCAGCTGAATGTTTTCCTATTCTAAATATAAGCAGCATTTCTTTATTTAAAGTCTCATAATGAGGCTGTGATGAATTTGGGTTTGTTAAGTAAAAGTGAGATGACCTGTATCTTGGCGGGGTGACCTTCTACGGTCGCAACCATGACGAGTTTATCCTCTTTGCTTTCATGTTTACCTGTCTGAGCCACCTATTTTTTTTCTTTAAATAAGATGTATTTAAGTATTTTTCAATGTGGTTAACTGCTGTAGGTGGCATTTAGTTTGTGAAACCCATATTTTGGATCGTTAAGCACATTGTCACAGATTTTGGATCCTATAGTTGTGAATCTCAAATGTTGTTGGGAATGAATTTCTTAAAAAAGGTGACACTAGAGTATTTTGATTAAGATGTCACTTTATAAGTGATAATTTGATATGATTGGAGGTGACTAAAACATTGAAACGATCTTGCTCCATTGACAAAAAAACACATGTGGTTCAGTTCATAGAGAAAGAAACAGGTCATGGTACTAAATATATATATATATATATATATATATATATATATATATATATATATATATATATATATATATATATATATATATATATATATATATATATATATATATATTTTAAAGTTGAGATGTTTGGTATTACTTATTTTTTTTCTCTTTTAATGGATGCGTACGCCCATATAATAGGTCATTTCCAGAACCCGTGGGAATTATTGGTACACTGGTTATTTGGACACACAGATTTGGCAGAAATTACTGATCTAAATGAATACCTGGGTAGCTACATCAACTAATATTATAAATCATTTTTTTAAAGTTTAAACGTTATAAATGCGGTTGGTTGTAACTCAAGAGCCGCATAGTTATGATCTTTTATCAGCATCAGATGATGGGAGTGTTTGGGTTTGTGAATCCAAAGTAAGATGATGTGAGTGAAATCACCATCTTTTTGTTACTCTTTTGAGAGGAAAACTACACCCGGCTAAACGGCGTTGATCACAAGTTTATCGTGTAGCGCTGACAGGTGTGAAACTCTTATACATAAATGTTTTCTAAGGTTCCAAATGTATTTATATATATTTGCAACTCATGGCTGCGACTTCCCAATAGCAGGCACAATTGTACGTTCACGGACTCTTGGGAAAAGGAAACACAGTGACGGTTTAAGAGGTGTGTGTAGCCACTTTCAAATGTCTCTTATAAACGTTCAACGCATACGTTTTTCTCGATGTTTGTTATGACCAATAAACACGTTCGGGAGGTCGCGGTTGATCGAAATACATCATGTTTCTAGAGAGAGAAAGTAGAGAGAGAAAGGTGAAGAAAAGGTGGTTTATTAAAATGACAAAGGTTTGGTTACACACACTATTTTCCCACACCCCTCATGGAGAGTCATGAGGGGTATTTATAGGCTCATTATATCACATGTTTGCCTATATTACAATAATAGTCCCTAAAGTACTATTTATATGATATCTAGTCCATTTCTTTATGTGTGACGTTATCTTTTATAAAATAGCTAGGCTAACAATGTTACTGAATAAAATGAAGATGTAATCTGAACCATGTGATTACTGATATGTTTGTTTCATTGATAATGCAGCCACAACGGCTATGGAAACTGACTGTCAGTTCATGGACATCGACCACATTCCTGTGTCAATGCAAATATCTCCCTCCTATCCAACTAATTTGGCAACGACAACAACGTCAAGTGTTCGTACAAGTTTGTTCTGGGCATTGAACTCCACACATGTGTATTAGTATTCAAATACTTCACAGACTAACAATCTCATTAACGTTTTTTCATGACTGTCACATCAGATGCACAACGACCGGGTTCTATACCTGCAGGCCCCTAATTACAGGTAAACACAAAATTCGATTTCTTAACAGGTAGATTTTACTCTTTTACAAGTACATAGTCATGTTAACAGTAGAGTTTCAATAAAAAATAGTGTCGGTTTGTGTTTGTTGCAGTGACGGTTCAAGGAATTACGAGAAATCCTAGAAACAATGAGAAAAGTTGAAGTGATTAAGAAGATGGCGGGCTGGTAAGAAAATAAATTGAGATACCCTGTACAGGTATGATCCTAGACTTCAATAATATTCGGTCTTAAAAATACTTGCTTTTTTTATCTTCACTTTCTCTCTTGTTGTAACTTAGTACTCCAAAACTTCCAAAAACCAATCAATGACGTCACCTTTTTGGTTCATTGTGCTTAACTTTATGTCCAGAATAACAGAAAATCATCTGTGTGTGTCGAATAACAGAAGAATTGCTATGTTAACCTTTTTGTATGGTTCAGTTGTTTCGTACCCAATAAAGATCACAGTTTTAATATGCGGTTTTCTCTATCTTATATTGAAGTTTGGTTCATTCTTCACGGGTTGGTTTGGTCCTGGTTTTAAAGGAAATATCTCCAAGTTTTCTACTTGCTTTTTTTATCTTCACTTTCTCTCTTGTTGTAACTTAGTACTCCAAAACTTCTAAAAACCAATCAATGACGTCACCTTTTTGGTTCATTGTGCTTAACTTTATGTCCAGAATAATAGAAAATCATCTGTGTGTGTCGAATAACAGAAGAATTGCTATGTTAACCTTTTTGTATGGTTCAGTTGTTTCGTACTCAATAAAGATCACAGTTCTAATATGCGGTTTTCTCTATCTTATATTGAAGTTTGGTTCATTCTTCACGGGTTGGTTTGGTCCTGGTTTTAAAGGAAATATCTCCAAGTTTTCCCCCTAAATTAGCTGACGGGTTAACAACAGATTAATTAGGTAGTGTGATCGCCTTTAGTGGCTGCTTGCTTTAGGTAATTGTGCTCGGATAATTTCTCCTTAAGTAATGTTTAGACGGTTTCTAATAGTTGGTTAACTTATTATTATTCCTAACCTAGGTTTTTACCAGGACTAGAATCATATATCGTTAGTGTGTTTAGAATAGCGGTTGTACAATCATTGACACCAGCTTGACGTGTTTGACCCAATCACCCTTTCGTAGTACTCCGTGTATGTGTATAGACTGAGGGCATTTTGTATCCAATGAAATATATTTTTTTCAAGTCGATTAAATATGAGTTTGTTTTAAATAGTTTCTATTTGCCTTTTGGAATGTATGAGGCATATATGATTCTTGGCTAATATGCCTACACCGAGTGCATATTAGAAAGAAAATAGGAGGCACTTAGCTAAATGTCAATAAGTCATACATGAATGATTAACACTCTAATCAGTGATGGCTGGAACTAACAAATGAGCTGCAATTGATTTACATTATGAATTTATATGAAGTTAGTTACTTTGCCTGATTTATTACCATTAAAGATATTGTCTATGGCTCTAGAATTAGGAAAAAACTATTTCCCCCCGCGATTAGAGCAAGGACCTTCTATAAAATTGCAGTACTTTTTAGATTTCAAGATTGATTTACTTGGTCTTTTTGACTTTCAGTTAGAGAATAAATGGCATTCTGAAGAGGGCTTATAATGAGAGCAAAGGAGTAGGACCAGTTGCCAAGATGATGCAAGCGACTGCACAAACACCCCCAGACTCTACTAAAACTGGAAGATGGAAGAGGCATTTTACTTTCTATAATTGTTTGTATGTACTTATATCAATGCAAATCCTTTGACTTTGAATATGTGTTCGGCTTATATAAATGCCAAGTTTGGAACATTTACTAAATGCAACGTAAAATCCTTCTTTAGCAAAACACCCCGCCTCAACGCGTGGGTTTTCCACCTCGTTTACTACATCGTGAAAAACTTGAGATCTTTTGTCTTTTAACAAATTTAGTTGCTAATTTGTTCAATATTTTGTTTGTTGTGTTTTGTTGAAAAACTTTAATAATTATAAGTTGTGACTTTTGAAATAAAAATTAGCTTTTGTCTCTTTATATCTTGCGAAGATTTGCGAAGTAAAACTAGATTAAAATGATGGAAAAGCATAAATGATGGCAGAAGTGTTGCAGAAGGGTATTCTTGATATTTAGAAAATTGAAAGTTCTAGTTTTAGCAATATGACACAAAAGTGAGTCAAGTTGAAAATTAGCATCATCTTGGCTAACGGAATTCCCTCTAGTTATCACCCGCAATAACTTTATATAACTTAGCAATATTTTATCAGCTTCTACGATCATTTGTTTAAATAACTTGTAACATGAAAATATAAATAACATAAACTTAATAATAAATATAGCATTAAAAGTAAACTAATTAACCTGTAATTATATATGTTTATATTTTAAAATATGTTTATATTTTAGTATTCTTAAATAGTTTTATATGATGCAGTAATACTAAACTATTTGCATGTATAAGTTGGAAAACTTAACTATATCTGATCCATCATTCTTGGTATGTATGACTGCTTCCGTTATAGGGCATCCGGAAATATCTAGATACTTAACCCTTTTTCTCTCCTCCAACCGCATTTCTAGCCAAATATTTCCGCCATTAATATGCACTAAAAGCTTCTTTTCATATCAAAATCCTTAACGAATTTTAATTCTGATTGCACCATTCGATTCATCTTGTCATTCCACATGCAATGGTTAGATTTAATTAGGATTTCGTTGAGATTTGTGGAAACCCCCAAAATGATCTAATTTTCAAACTAACAATTTCATGATTATATTTGAATAAGTAGTTTTCTATAGTTAGTATAGATCGTTTTTGAGTTTTATATTCTATAATTGTACGGTATTAGGGCTATATTTGTTCTATAATGTCGAATAAGAAGAAACAACAATCTGCGAAACAAATTAGGGCTTCGGCGAAGTTTAATGACCATGTCATGAACATTGTAAGTCAAAAACGTAAAGAAAATGACATTGAGCCTAGTATAGAACAAATTAGGGTTTAAAACCTTGATTCACCTAAGGATGTTGGAGAAAGTGAAAGGGAGAAGGATAGAGATGAGAATCGAGTGGAGGTAGTTCTATGAACACTAAGAATGATAAGGCTGACTATAATGTAATGCTGAATGAGGATTTTCTTGCACTTAGTGAGGCCAATAAGAGTGTTGTCAATTCTGAATCTTTGGATGCTAATACTAGTGGTTAGGATGACCGTAGCCTTAAGGAAGCCAATGCTAATAGTTGTGAGTCGAACACTGATAAGAATGGCACAAATAAGTGTGATAAGAATGAGACTAGAGTGTGGGATATTATAAAGTTTGGTTTGACAAAACAGAGGAGTTTAAAAGTAAGCCAAGACTAATTCTTACTTCTATAGAGGAGGATACGGGTCTAGTTATTTTTTTATGATGAAATAGTGAATGAAGGTAGCACTAAATGGATTCTAACATTGTGTGGCCAATTTGTTGGATCTAAGCTGAATTACACTAAACTTAATTACAATATAGGCAGAATGTGGGGCAAATTTGGATTAAAGGATATAGTTGCTCATAATGGCATGTATTTCTTTAAGTCCAGACATGTAGAAGGTATGAACAATGTATTGGAAAGTGGGATTTGGTTGGTAAATAATAGGCTCTTAGTTGTGCAGATGTGGAATCCAAGTATCAACATTGTCAACACAGAAGTGGAGGTCTTACATGTTTGAGTCAAGTTGTACAATGTGCCTTTAGAAGCTTGGACAGTTAATGGAATAAGTGCTATATCTAGTAACCTTGGTAAGCCGCTTATGATAGACAAAACCACTGCTAGGATGTGCCATGTGGGTAGTGGTAACATTGGATATGCTAGGGTGTTAGTAGAGATTAAGGCTGACAAAGAACTAAAGGATAAGATTGAGATTGTTTCTAAGAGCAAGGATTTGGTAGCCAGTTGGACAAAATTTGTTAAAGTTAAATATGCTTGGAGGCCACCTAGATGCAACCACTGCAATGTTTATGGTCATAGTGATAACATTTGTGGCACAGTGAAAAGTAATAGTACTGATTGTGAGGAAAATGTTGGTGGTGAGAAGGGTAATACTAAGAATAGCAAGGATATAAATGATAATGATGACTTTACTAGGGTAGATAAGAATAAAAGAAATAAAGTAGGTATGGATCATGGGTATAATTGGGGACAAATGCAGAATAGAGGGAAATAGGTTATTTGGCAAAGGAAAGCAGGCAATCAAGATGGTAAAAGGGTTGATAAGGATAAAGGGAAGGATAAAAACTAACAGAATAGAAAGATAACAAGTGCTAACCAGTCAGAGGAAAATGCTAAAATAACTGATACTAGTCCTAAAAGCTCAAGTAAAATTTGGAAGGCTAGTAAGGAAACAATGAAGTACTAAGAAAGAGTACTAATAAATATGTTGTTTTTAGTGATTTAGGGGAAATCGAGGTGCTGGAAAGTCAGGTGTCAAGTGACAAGGAAGTGGTAGATAAATATGTGAAGAATCAAAGACAACCTGGTTTGGAAGATGCACTAAGGCAAATTCCTGAAATGTACTTATACTTCAAAGAATAGTGGGAATTGAGATGGAATAAGGAAACAAATGAGGAAGAGGATGCGTATGAGGTATAGAATGGGATTGCTAAGTGTATGGTAGCCAATGCTGTGGAAGGATTGGCTAGTTGAATGTTGAATAAGAGGAGTAACGCTAATGATAGTTTATAATGAGTATAATGAATGCAGAATTAAGAGTTGCAGCCTGGAATGTAAGGGGAATATGTAATGGAATCTGATGCGTGGGAATTGCACCAGGCTTTACCTCTGGAGAGATCTCGAGAAGCTTACAACCCCCACCAGGCAGTGTACCTGATCGTTGTAGTATAGTATAGTGACAAGTACCGGGGGATTGATTGTTCAACTCAGGAATAGTGTCGTTAGGATTGAAATTAATCTAACTAGGTCTAAAGGTGAAGGATGATTCTTTTTTATGTTTTTATATTTTATGAAAAGCAGGTAAAAATCTCGGGTATTGGAAGGAGGGGCGGAATTAGTTGCAATTCAACTAACCCAAAAGATAGTAATTAAACTAATGTGCAAGAAAACTAAACTAAGGTTCTACAAGGGATGTGAAGCATGTCTACCCATGATATGTTACTCCTTGTTAGCTATCTAATTCTACCTATTGAATTGTCACACCTTGTTTTAATTGACGGGTTGTATTCCTTAATGCCATTCGTGGGGTGGCGTACGTATTTCCCCAACTCTATAAGCTCCTACTTCACTCCTATGTCGAGCCTGCAAGAAGCTCCTAACATGGGATTATTAGAATTCGCTCATGCATTAAATACAACCATAATAACCTAGTACGCATTGGTTCATGTTTCTTAAGACGTTCAAGCATGTTACCCTATGGAAGTCTGCTAGTTTTCTTAAGCCTAACATCGAATACAATCAACCAAACAAGAGACAATAGGAATCAAGAATTATAAACTAAACCAATTAGATCTATTGAAGTGTCATGCCCTAATTGATGAAGATACACAAAAACATCAACAAGGAATCAATAAGATCTAATCAATTATATACAAGTTTCACACAATCATAAGTAGACACAAGGAGAATTAGCCAAGCATAATTAATAAAGAACAAGCAACAATAAGGAATGAATTAAGATAGAATCATCAAACCATTACAAGATGTTTATGGAGTGATTGAGACCCTCTAAGTTGCTGGAAAAACACCCACCTAAACCCAAGAATCGACCTTAGGGTTTAGGGCTTACAAAAAGTGAAGTTATGATGTTATATTTATAGGCTGATTTTCTGTCGGCTCGATCATGACGGCGTCAGACCAATCATGACGGCGTCACAACCAAATTTTCTTCACCAAATTGTAGATCTCTTCGTCCTCTTCCCGTGGGCTTTTGAATCACCTAAATCCGAGTTCGTATGCAAAAGTTATGACCAAAACAATATCAGCTACTCCGCGCGCAAGTTTTGACAAGTTAACACGTCACGGCGTACGTGACGCCTTCAGGAAATTTTCTAGGCCATCACTCTTTAATTTTACACGTGACGGCCTTGGGTGATGCCGTCATCTCCAATGCACAAAACTTTCTGGACCGTCACAGACTTTATCCACTTCCACCTCTTATATTACTCTTGACGCTGTCATGAAGAAGCTTGTGACGCCGTCAGGTACTGTTCCCAGCAAGGAAAATTAAAACTTTGCCGTTTTCTTCACTTTTATGCTCCAAAAACGTCCAAAATGCTTCCTTTTCCAGAATTCACTCCAAAAGTACCTAAAATCACAAAAGGAACGATTTAGGGCAATATTTGATCAAATAAATTCAATTCCGAGCTTAAATGACCCCCTAAAAATGGAACATTTTTCGCCTCATCATATACCCTTCCAATTGAGATTTGCTTGTCCTCAAGCAAATGCGTTTTTATTCTAATCAAAATACAAGTTAGGGGTCATTTAACACTAATATAAAAGTAATTACAACAAATAATCGTTCCACTAAAGACCAAAGACAAGCACGGAGGTCATACACTAGCACCTCACAAATAGTGTTTAGATACTCACATCTCTCGGGTGTAATAAAGTATATATCACAATATGGAAATGGAAAACATCTCTCACTACCTGTCATAGCAAAATAGATTACCATAGGCTTGGGAAAGGATCAAACCTCCACCACATAGCGTAAGCACTTAGGATAAACTATCAAAGAGGTCTTTTTAAAGGGTTATAACGTTAGGTGTAGGGATATGAAATACACGGTTTTGTTGGATATAGGAAATCTTTACTGGTGGCGAGTTAATCATCTTGGTTAATTACATGTACAATATGGCGTTGTTAAGCCAAGACTAGACTCGACTTAAGCTAATAAATCAAAAATAACAAAAACATAAAACAAACATAGAATGAAACGGGATGGTAGTCCGTATGTTTTTTCTCTTTTTTTTTTTATTTCTTTTTCTATATATATATATATATATATATATATATATATATATATATATATATATATATATATATATATATATATATATATATATATATATATATTCATACACTTTTACCCTACCATCCAAAATAATACATCATAGGGAATGAACATTCCCCTTACACTTGAAATTTTACATATACTTTACAATAAACTAATCTAATGACTCGAATCAAGATAATCAAAACACTTGGAGTACTTTTAAGATTAACACACATATGGGGGTAATAAAATGATGCTCTTCCCCATTACTCCATAACACAAGTACTTTACCCATGAGTCCCAATCGTCCCAAAACAATATGCACAAGATATGACTCGACTTAGCAACCATTTAATTAATTAGATAATTAACTAAGGGTTTAAACAAATGACAATAATGCACTAAAGATGAGTGCATACACGGAAGACTAAGGCGATTTGGGTGACATTTAAGTGGGTTGTAACAAATTCTTCCTTTAAGTAAGATGCTTAAAGTTAGAAATGAAAAGATAGGCTCGTAGGGGTGTACTAGGGGTTTCGTGTACTAAAAATGAGTACAACGCTAAGGTGTGGGAAAAATTAATTGACTTAACTAGCCAAGTTATGACTTAAATGGTCAAGAAATTATGATACGAGTTTAAACACATGGGTGATCCTAATGCCTCTTATCATGTAGTAAATCCTACTACACGAATGTAGTCTCACTAGCGGTCTCAGGATGCATCACTAACGCAAGTTCTAGAATCTAAATGCTACCAATTACACTCATAAGCACTAATAGTAAATGCTTTTCCTATCAAATCTAAAGGCGAACCTCACATATTTGGGTGAAAAATTTTTCTGAATGTTACGGTTTTGTGCTAGTCATACAACTCCTATCCATGAGACGCTTGCTAAGGCTAAAGTTTCACTCCTAAATGTTGTAAAAAAATTTAAATTTGGCGCTAAAATTACACTAACAAGTATGTCTCTTAGTTTTATTACACACCTACCATCAAACAAACAAACTCAAGTGAAAGTGTATCCTATAAGGTATCATCATTTACCTTCCCCTTACACTTAGGATGAACATTGTCCCCAATGTTCAATTAAAGAATGTAAAAGTGAAATAGGTAAAAGAATGAAATCAAATACTCCCCTGATTCGTTCGGTGTGGATAGTGTGGTAACAAGGTTAGATCTTCCTCCAAGAAAAATGAACATTCAAAGCTTCCCTTCCAAAAAAATAAATCATCTTCTTGTCATATATAACCTGTTAAACCTGAGAAAACAATCACAAAAACCCAAAGCATCAATCCGAACAAAGAAAACTCACAACTAGATGTAATTCCAGACTTAGGGATAAAAACAAAACAATTAAAGATATAATTCTTGTGGAATGAATGTTTGCATATTTCATGGAGTTTATAAAACTAAAGAATCAACAAAAATTTTAAGACTCCGTTAGAAAAATAAAACTCGCAAAATTCCCAGAATTTTACACATGACGCCGTCAGAAGTGACCTGCAGAAATCTTTACGTTAAGTTTCCGAAAAATTTCTGGAAAAAAACTTATGTCCTACTTCCTGGAAAATCCTGCAAAAACATCATTATGACTCGATACAAGCATTTGACTCTAACAAATACTAATACACATGTTCATTTAATATTGTTGTGGATCATGCTCAATTTCGTTCTTATAAACAAATTTGGGGTTTCCCCTTACACTTATCTTTTGCGAAATACCTTTTTATGAAGTTAGGACGAAGTCAAATGACAAAATAAAGTATTTTCACCATTTTATTTTTGAAACATGATCTACAAACAATAAAAATAAAGCATGCATACAGAAACAAATAAAATCAAACAAATAAACAAACAAACAAATAAATAAAGCTTGGCTTAGCGCTTGTTTTTGTTCGAGTCACGAGCCTGACTCTACACTTATTTAACGGAAATAGGGGGGTTTTCCCTACACTTTGAATTAAGTGCGGGTGGAAGTAGCGATACACACCCTTAGGGTGGAAATATGCCATGTGAGGTGAAGGGGGTGAGTGAATGGCTTCCTTTATCCTAAAACTACCCGGACAATATTGGTTGATGGGTGGGTCGGTTCCTCTTTTATCTCCTAGAAATATATCTAAGGATGGAAAGGTGTGTAAAGATTGAGGTTCCGGTTCATCAACACTAGGAAATTCCCTAGAACTAGGAGTAAGGTTATCACTACAAGTATTCAAACCTATATCCTCAAGTGGTGCCTGGTCCAAGGGTTCTACCTCCATCGGAATTCCTAAAGTTTCTTCTACTTCTTCCGGGTAAGTCACGGACGGTGTGTACACATCAAATGATGGTAGGACTTGTGGGGTACTTAGTGGGCTTGGGTTTTCTACTATATCTTCCATCACATCAATATCACCTATGTGTTCATCTTGTATTATGGTAGTGCCTAACCATGACATACAACTAGGTGGCTCAACTCTAACCTCATGTGTGTCGTATGTTTTGGTGAAATCTATCCCGCTCATGCAACTAGGTAGTTCAACACTAACCATCTAAAATCTTGGTTTGATTCTAAGTTCATGTTCTTAGAAACTAGGTCATCTTGCTCATACGAATCCACCAATTCGTCGAGCTTATGGGTCATGGTTAGGAAGCTTTTCTCAAAATTCATTTAACGGGTCTGACTAAAAGGAATTGATCCTGATAATGATCGTCTAATAGAAATCACACATGCACATAATTCATCAAACTCATCTAACCTTACCCCCAACTCCTCTTGGATGTCATAAAGATCACACAAAAAATCATTGGAATGATAGGAAGCAAATCTGTTAGTGAAATATAGTTGTTCCTCTATTGTTAGTGATCTAAATGGAATTTCATCTGCCATAGTGATAAGTGAAAATGGTTTTACAAACAAAGGGCACAAAGAAAAAGATAGACTACAAGAAAGCTAATAAAAAGAAAATAAAAATCTCACTAAAAAGGAATCTAATGAGTAGACCTAATCAAAATAAATACCAACCTAAACAATAACTTTTCCCCGGGCTGCGGTGCCAAAAACTTGATGCGTGGGAATTGCACCAGGCTTTACCTCTCGAGGGATCTCGAGAAACTTACAACCCCCACCAGGCAGTGTACCTGATCGTTGTAGTATAGTATAGTGACAAGTACCGGGGGATTGATCGTTCAACTCAGTAATAGTGTCGTTAGGATTGAAATTAATCTAACTAGGTCTAAAGGTGAAGGATGATTCTTTTTTATGTTTTTATATTTTATGAAAAGCAGGTAAAAATCTCGGGTATTGGAAGGAGGGTCGGAATTAGTTGCTAATCAACTAACCCAAAAGCTACTAATTAAACTAATGTGCAAGAAAACTAAACTAAGGTTCTACAAGGGATGTGAAGCATGTCTACCCATGCTATGTTACTCCTTGCTAGCTATCCAATTCTACCTATTGAATTGTCACACCTTCTTTTAATTGATGGGTTGTATTCCTTAATACCATTCATGGGGTGGCGTACGTACTTCCCCAACTCTATAAGCTCCTACTTCACTCCTATGTCAAGCCTGCAAGAAGCTCCTAACATGGGATTATTAGAATTCGCTCATGCATTAAATACAACCATAATAACCTAGTACGCATTGGTTCATGTTTCTTAAGACGTTCAAGTATGTTACCCTATGGAAGTCTGCCAATTTTCTTAAGACTAACACCGAATACAATCAACCAAACAAGAGACAATAGGAATCAAGAATTATAAACTAAACCAATTAGATCTATCGAAGTGTCACGCCCTAATTGATGAAGATAGACACAAACATCAACAAGGAATCAATAAGATCTAATCAATTATATACAAGTTTCACACAATCATAAGTAGACACAAGGAGAATTAGCCAAGCATAATTAATAAAGAACAATCAACAATAAGGATAATTGAAGACATGAATTAAGATAGAATCATCAAACCATTACAAGATGGTTATGAAGTGATTAAGAACCTCTAAGTTGCTGGAAAAATACCCACAGAAACCCAGGAATCGACCTTAGGGTTTAGGGCTTACAAAAAGTGAAGTTATGATGTTATATTTATAGGCTGATTTTCTGTCGGCCCAATCATGACGGCGTCAGAACAATCATGACCGTGTCACGACCAACTTTTCTTCACCAAATTGTAGATCTCTTCATCCTCTTCACGTGGGCTTTTGAATCACCTAAATCCAAGTTCGTATGCAAAAGTTATGACCAAAACAATAACAGCTACTCCGCGCGCAAGTTTTGACAAGTTAACACGTGACGGTCTACGTGACGCCTTCAGGAAATTTTCTAGGCTATCACTCTTTAATTTTACACGTGACAACCTTAGGTGACGCCGTCAACTCCAATGCACAAAACTTTCTGGACCGTCACGGACTTTATCCACTTCCACCTCTTGTATTACTCTTGACGCCGTCATGAAGAAGCTTGTGACGCCGTCAGGTACTTTTCCCAGCAAGAAAAATTAAGACTTTGCCGTTTTCTTCACTTGTATGCTCCAAAAACGTCCAAAATACTTCCTTTTTCAGAATTCACTCCAAAAGTACCTAAAATCACAAAAGGAACGATTTAGGGCAATATTTGATCAAATAATTTCAATTTCAGGCTTAAATGACCCCCTAAAAATGGATCATTTTTTGCCTCATCAGAATCACTTAAAAAGAGGTTAAAAATTTTATTAGATAGGAAAAGCTTAGTATTTGTGCAGCGCTTGAAACTTGTATTAAGGAAAAAGAAATCAACAAGGTTTGTGACTTTGTCTATGGAAGATTGGAATGGATATCAAATATAAAAGATAGTTTGAGGGGTTGTAGAATCATTGTGGGTTGGAATACTAATGATGTGAATGTGAGTTTGGTACACTCTAGTAGACAATCTACGATGTGTGTTGTAGAATCCATTACCAGTTCTAGAAGATTTTTCTGTTGTTTCATTTATGCTGACAACTTAGAAAAGCATAGAAGAGATTTATGGAAGAATTTATATGTTTATAAAGGGATAGTGAATAATAACCCATGGATCCTAATGGGTGATTGGAATGTTAGCCTCAACCCTAAAGACCATTCAGAATGAGGAGCCTACAAAACAAGTGACATGGTTGATTTTCAAGACTGCATTGATAATATTGAAGTGGGTGACATCAATTATACAAGAGTTCACTTTACCTAGACTCAAAGTAGGCTAAACCCTAGCAGTGAAATTCTAAAGAAGTTGGACAGAGTTATGGTAATTACTAGCTTTATTATTAAGTTCACCAACTCTTATGCTTTATTCCTTCCTTATCTTACCTCAGACCAAAGCCCTGCCATTTTGATTATGCTTTTGAGGTTACGTAAAAAGAAAAAAGCCTTTAGATTCCCTAATTACATAGCTGATAAAGAAGACTTTATGAATATTATTGAGAAAGAATGGAATATCCAAATTGAGGGGTGTTGTATGTATACTTTGGTCAAAAAGCTAAAAGCATTGAAGTATCACATGAATGGTTTTAATTGGAAACTTGGGAATGTCTTTGAGAGAGTGATCAAATGGAGGAAAAAGCTTAAGGAAATCAAGTTCAGGTGGATAAGCAGCCTCACAATACTCAATTGAAAAATGAGGAAGTTGAAATTTTAAAAGAATACAATGATGCAGTCATAGATGAAGAAAAGTTTTTGTTCCAACAAGCTAAAATTGAATGGCTTAGTGATGGAGACAAGAATACAAAGTTTTTTCATGCTGTCTTAAAGGAGAGAATGCACAAGAGTAGAATTGAAGCTATTTGCAATGAGGATGGTGGCAGGTTCGACGGTGATCAAGTCCTTGAACAATTTGTGAAGCACTTTCAAAACTTCTTGGGCAAGGCAGTGAATGTCGAACCTTTTGATTCAAGCATCTTCTAAAATGCCTAAAAAGTAACTATGGAGAACGTTAGGAGTACGACTAAGCCAGTGAGTGATAAGGAAGTTAAAGATACTCTTTATGATATCTGTGATAACAAAGTACCGGGCCCAGATGGTTACACATCAAGATTATTTAAGAAAGCATGGAGTAAAATTGGGAAGGAAGTTACTGATTCTGTAAAGGAGTTCTTTGAGAAGGGGAAGATGTTATGGAAGATTAATGCTACTTTAATTACCCTGGTGCCTAAAACAAACACTCCTCTCAAAGTTTCAGACTTCAGACCCATAGCCTGTTGTAATGTGATCTACAAAATCATCAGCAAAATCATAATTACTAGAATCAAAAGTGCTCTATGTAAGCTGATTAGTCCAATGCAAAGTGCTTTCATACCTGGTAGATAAATCACTGATAACATCTTATTGACTTAAGAATTATTAATGGGTTATAATTGGAAGAATATAGCTCAAAGGGTGGCACTGAAAATAGACATACAAAATACCTATGATACTGTGAATTGGGAATTTCTAGAAAGGATCCTTAAACTGTTTGAATTTCCAAAAAAATGGTTCATTGGATCATGATATGTGTGAGATCACCTGGCTTTACCCTTTGCATTAATGGTAACAAATATGGATACTTTAAAGGTGGGATAGGATTGAGACAAGGGGACCCAATGTCTCCATATATCTTCACTTTGGTCATGGAATTTTTTACCCAAATTATGCATAAGTAGATAAAGAAGAATAAAAAGTTTAGATATCATTGGGGCTGCAAACAGTTGGAAATGTCTCATTTAAGTTTTGCAGATGATCTCCTTAGCTTATGTCACGGGGATTTGAATTATGTGATGGTGGTTAAGAAGGCCATGAGTGCGTTTAGTGCTATTTTTTGGGCTTTAACCTAAGCACTGGTAAAAGTACAATGTTCTTTGGGAATGTGAAAGAGCATGTGAAGCAAAGTATTCTTAACATTCCCCTTCAAGGTAGGCAATCTACCTATGTCCTACCTAGGTGTTCCTTTGATTACTAAGAAAATTGGGTACTTAGACTGCAAATGCCTAATTGACAAAGTAAAAGAAAAGGTAAACAACTGAAAGAATATGATGATTTCTTATGCAGGGAGGCTTCAACTCATAGCCTCAGTGCTTACATCAATGCAAGTTTACTAGGCCTCTGCGTTTGTTCTACCTAAAGTTGTGATCAACTATATCATTAAAGTGTTTAAACGTTTCCTGGGGAACAGTGGTGATCTCCGAAAAGGAAATGCTAAAATTTCATGGAAGCAGGTTTGTAAACCCAAATGTGAAGGAGGCTTAACAATCAAAGATTTGGAAGGTTGGAATGAGGTTCTAATGTCAAAACATTTGTGGAATTTAGCAAGCGACAAAGAGTCTGTTTGGTTAAAGTAGATTCAAGCTAATAGACTGAAGGGTGAAAGTGTTTGGAGGATTGTAAGTGATCCTAATTCTAGCTGTGGATGGAAACAATTGTTGAATTTGAGAGACAAAATGCAAAACCATGTTCACTGCAAAGTGGGTGATAGTAAGAGTATCTTCTTCTGGCATGACAGATGGTGGGGACCCTGCCCACTAATCACGAAGGAAATCACGACATTAATTCAGACATTGATGAGAAAGTTAAGATGAATGAAATGATAGAGAATCGTGAATGGAAAATAAATTAACAATAGGAGAGGGATATTATTCATAACATTCCTGTCCCTAGTTTGAATAGTAAGGTTGAAGATGAAACAACCGGGGAGACAAATGATAATTAAAAAGTGAAGTTCACAATTGGCAATGTTTGGAAAGATTTGAGGGGAAGAAGGTGACAAAGTACAATGGAGAGGTCTGGTATGGTTTTCTCAGTGTACTCCCAAACACTCCTTTATCCTCTGGCTTGCTATAAATGGGAGGCTAAGCACACAAGATAGATTGTTGAAGTGGTATCCAGGTAGGCAAATGACATGTTCTTTTTGTGAAGGATGCCTTGGTTGAATTAAACACTTATTCTTTAAATGCTCTTATGCTAGGATAATTTGGACTAATTTAAGAAGGAAAAGCCAGTTGAAGGACTTATCTTATGACTGGGAAGAAATTATGCTCAAAATGGTTAGTCTACCCTGCAACAACTCAATTACCGGCATAGTGAGAAGGCTTGTTATGGCTACAAGTGTATATTTTATATGGAATGAAAGAAATAAAAGGCTTTTCACAAGGGAGAAGAGAAGTTATAAAGATCAAATAAAAGCAATCACTGGTAATGTGAGGCTAAAACTGGCAAGCCTTAATGTTAAAAAATTTGTCCAAATTTCAAAAGTTAGCAAGGAATGGCAAGTTCAAATGAATGTTAGAAGACAGGATATTTGGGTTGATGAGATGAAATAGCAATATAATGTGCCAAGTGTTATAGAATGCCATCAAGTCTGAATAAAAGGGTGTTTGGAAGTGACTTGTATAAGCAGATGTTGAGGCTCAAGAAATATGCAAATTCCATGAACTTTTTATATGGAATCAACAAGGTATATCCTTATACTTTTACCTTCTTCAATAGAAGGTAGAGTATTTGTTTATGTTCATTCACAAACAGATGGCCTTGTATCTTGATCTCTTTTGAAAACGTAACTCAAATTCAGTTTATGGACACTTAATAGGCCTTTATTAGGTAATTAAGTTTGTTTGCGGATATGAGTTTGACTTGAGTTGGACAAAGAATCATAAAGTAGGTATCCTGTTTGTGAAGGGTAGAATGAATAGGAGGGTGGGGCATGATGATTGGAATAGTGAGGAGTGAAAGATGAATCTACTTGGTCCAATCAATGCCTCACCACAGGAGGTAATTGTGGTCCTCCCTCAAGGTGTGTGTTCCCAAATGTGTGCAGCAATTTTAGAGATGGAAATGTAACACATATGGTAAAGTCCTTGACTTGGAGGGGTTATGGGTTTCTAATGAAGCCATACACCCGTCCTACCCTTATCATTGTGGATGTGGGTTGAATGATCTTGGTGGGAGGGTGATATGAAAATGTAGTTAGATGGTAATGGTGCAACAAAGGTGAATCAAAATGAGGCTGGGTGTAAAGCCTTAATGAAGCTGTGAAGAATTTGTGTAGTTCTGCTATGTTCTTATCTGTCTTAGCAGAGTTAGTTTTGTCTAATATTGGTTGTAGCTTTATCTGATATTGGAAGAGTATAGAGTTTGTTTTGTTGCTGATTTAGGAAATGTCCATATCAATACTATGTTATTCTTGTAATGTACAAAGTTTGGATATTAATATAATTCGCCTTTTGCACAAATAAATAAATAAAATAAATTTACTCTTGATAATAATATGAGATATGAAAGTTTTCATTTTTATAATAGAGTTAATTGCAAAAATCGTCCTTAAGGTTTGCTCAAATTGCAGATTTTGTCCCAAATAGTTTAAAATTGCAAAAATCGTCCCTAAATCAAACCTTTTGGTCCCTAGCTTTAACCGCCGTTAAGTAAATTCCGTTAGAATTTACACGTTAGCCCTTTTAGCCAACAATTCTTGCAGCGTTCATCCTTTTAACTAACGTCCGTTATAATTGAAAAAAATCGGTTTTTATACGTTCATTTTCGTCCGTTTTTATACGATTTCGTCCGTTTGTGTTAGCCTCACTTTTTTATAAAGATAACGTCACACAAGTGAATTGGACTAGATTAGATACTACAAGGACTACTATTGTCAAGTAGGCAAACATGTAGTGTTAGGAACTTATAAATACCCCTCTCCATGAGGGGTGTGGGAAGTGTGTGTAAGCTCCACTTCATTTATCATTCTAACAAAACACATAGTTTTCCACATTTCTCTCTCTACTTTCTCTCTCTAGAAATAACCATGGTTTATACATATTTCCGTCAACCGCGACCTCCGAAACGTGTTTCTTGGTCATAACAAGTGGCATCAGAGCTAACCGGGGGCGAATCGTGGTGTTTTTGGTTGTAAAATCGTGTTTTTTCTCAGAAAAATTACGATCTTATCGAGTTAAGATTGTTTTTTATCGAGTTAGAAAAATTTTTATCGAGTTAGAAAATTTTTTAGCGAGTTAGAAAATTTTTTCAGCGAGTTAGAAATTTTTTAGCGAGTTAGAAAATTTTTTTAGCGAGTTAGAAATTTTTTTTAGCGAGTTAGAAAATTTTTTAGCGAGTTAGAAATTTTTTTATCAAGATAGAAATTTTTTTTATCGAGTTAGAATTTTTTTTATCAAGTTAGAAATTTTTTTTATCAAGTTAGAAATCTTTTTTTATCAAGTTAGATTTTTTTTTTTTATCAAGTTAGAAATTTTTTTTATCAAGTTAGAAATTTTTTTCGCGAGTTAGGGAAAGTTTGTGAGTTAGGGATTATTGGTAATCAAGATCACATTTGGCGAGTTAGCCATTATACCTTATCGTATATCGAGTAAGGACTTCACTTGGGACTTACCTAAACGAAACTCTGGTGAAATTGACTTAGGATATCGAGTAAGGATATGGGATTTTGAGTAAGGAAATAACCAAAGTGTATCACATAAACGAAACCCTAAACCTCATCGTGTAACTTAAGCATTGATCTATTACCCTAAACCCTAATTTCCACTTCACCTAAAACACTTGATATAATTGGTAAACAAATTACAGAACATGATTCAATTTCTTGTTTCATTATCCTAATACCAATATATCACACAACAAAAACACACCACATATTGCTTAAAAGATCCTGATCAAGAATCACATTCAATTGACAACGGCTAGTATCGGATTTTGTGATTATGGGGATAATTCTTTATCACTTTTCTGGGTTTAAAGTTCATTTCAAGGGCATGTGTACTTATTTATCTCAAAGTCTAGGGGTGGATGGATGCATGACTTTCGAAGATACTTGTTTGGGCAAACACTGGTAGAGATAGTGATTAAGACTTGGATTATCTAGTTATACCCGATGTAAAAAGTTACATTGTAGTGCTCACGGGTTATATCTATCACTTTAAGGAGTTACATAGTAGTACTCAGTGTCGGACGAAGTTGTGGATAGTTCAAGAGGCAGAGATTTCATATACTTTTTGTGGGTTTGAGTATATGGATCTACCTATGCTTAAAGGAGTTACGTTGTAGTGCTCAGTATAGGTTCTTAGTCACACCATCGTACAAGATTAAGTCACATATCTAAGGGATGTTTACTTCATTTTCAGATTGGTTATATTGGGTTGTTTCTCTAGTCAACGGTCATTTACCAGCTGGTTGGAATTTGAAGAGGTCGCTTATAGGTTGAAGAGAAGAGATGAGATTGTAGATAAAGAGAGTCATATCTTAGCGACATATACTCACAGAATGTACTTCAAAATGCTGTTATGGCTTCTAAATTGCATTAGAAGTGTAAAGTACAGGTAATTGTATGGCATGCACACAAGATTATGATGATTCCGATAACTCGCAACCATCAAGAGGGAGAAGAACATGCCAAAAGAAGTAGTGTTTCGTCTTCAGTACGTTGGTTGATCGAGGGAACCGTGCTTAATACCAGAGAAGTACCATGAGGTACCAAGTATGTGTGCATCAGAGCTTATTACCAACCTTATATGCAATGTTATGTGAGTTATGTTGTTGTGTTGCTCCCCGAACGACAACCATGTTCCTACACTTTTGAATCTACTTTATCCGCTGCGAGATGAAAGAAGAGTTGTCGGTTCAGGAGGGAGCAGGAAAAAGAATAAAGGCTCACAAGTTAGGAGGGAGTAATAACCTAACTAGACCATTACAGTTGAAGTTCAGAGCTACAAAGGCCTTTGCCGTCAGTGTCAAGGATCATACGCCGAGATCGTCGAAAGAGAGAACTTTAAGTCTGCCTTAATATCTAGACTACAGAGACTCTGCGCATCAACAACGTCAACATAGTTTACTATTGTTGTAATTTACATTGTTTATGTATTTATAGGTCTCATTGTAACCATTCACGTATGACGATATCTTGGAGGGGGATTGTTAGCCTCGCTTTTTTATAAAGATAACGTCACACAAGTGAATTGGACTAGATTAGATACTACAAGGACTACTATTGTCAAGTAGGCAAACATGTAGTGTTAGGAGCCTATAAATACCCCTCATGACTCTCCATGAGGGGTGTGGGAAGTGTGTGTAAGCTCCACTTCATTTATCATTCTAATAAAACACATAGTTCTCCACATTTCTCTCTCTACTTTCTCTCTCTAGAAATAACCATGGTTTATACATATTTCCATCAATCGCGACCTCCGGAACGTGTTTTTTGGTCATAACAGTTTGTCTTACGTTTTTGCCCATTTTTATACGTTTTCATCAATTTTTATACGTTTTCGTTTGTTTTTATACGTTTTCGCCCGTTTTACTTACGTTTTTATACGTTGTCGCCCGTTTTTATACGTTTTCATCCATTTTCGGCTATTTTTATACGTTTTCGCCCGTTTTTCTTACGTTTTCACCTGTTTTTATACGCCTTCATCTAGTTTTATTCGTTTTTGTCCATTTTTATATGTTTTAGCCCATTTTTCTTATATTTTTATATATTTTCATCTGTTTTTGGCCATTTTTATATGTTTTCGTCCATTTTCATACGCTTTCGTCCATTTTATATGCTTTCGTCAGTTTTTATATGTTTTCGCCTGTTTTTATATGTATAAAAATGGACGAAAACGTATAAAAATGGATGAAAACATATAAAAACAGGCGAAAACATATAAAAACAAAAGAGAAACAAGTGGAAATAGATGAAAAATGTATAAAAATGGATGAAAATGGATGAAGACGTATAAAAATGAGTGAAAACGTATGAAAAGGGACGAAAATGTATAAAAATGTAAGGAAAACGGATAAAGACGTATAAAAATGAATGAAAAAGATATAAATATGGCTGAAAATGGATGAATACGTATAAAAACCGACAAGAGCATATAAATATGGCTGAAAACGGATGAAAACATATAAAAATGGGCGAAAACATAAGAAAAACTAACAAAAACATAAGCAAACAGGCGAAAATGTAGAAAAACAAATGAAAATGATTAAAAACGTATGAAAAGGTATAAAAATAGATGAAAACATATAAAAATAGACGAAAATGGATGGAAACGTATAAAAACGAGCAAAAATGTATAAAAACGTAAGATAAACGGATGAAAACGTATAAAAATTGAAGAAAAACGGGCGAAAACGTGTAAAAACGAATGAAAACAATTAAAAATGTATGAAAAGGTATAAAACCAGACGAAAACGTATAAAAATGGACGAAACCGGATGAAAACATATAAAAACGGGCGAAAACATATAAAAACGGACAAAAACGTATAAAAATGGACGAAAACTTATAAAAATGGCCGAAAACGGATGAAAACGTATAAAAACGGGCGACAACGTATAAAAACGTAAGTAAAACGGGCGAAAACGTATAAAAACAAACGAAAACGTATAAAAATTGATGAAAACGTATAAAAACGGGGGAAAACGTATAAAACGGATGAAATCGTATAAAAACGGACAAAAATTAACGTATAAAAACCGATTTTTTCAATTATAATGGACGTTAGTTAAAGGGATGAACGCTGCAAGAATTGTTGGCTAAAAGGGCTAACGTGTAAATTCTAATGGAATGTACTTAACGGCCATTAAAGCTAGGGACCAAAATTTGCCAAAAGGTTTGATTTAGGGATGATTTTTGAAATTTTAAACTATTTGGGACGAAATCTGCAATTTGAGCAAACCTTATGGACGATTTTTGCAATTAACTCTTTATATTATATTTATATTTTTATATTACAAACTATTTATTGATTATTTGCTGAAACCGTGTTGTTATATATAGCGATTCAAGTTCAAAAAAATCTTTTATATAATAAAAGAATTACATCATTTCGTAGTGTTTTAGCAAATCCTTTCTCATTTAAAAATAAATTGGACCAATAGGAAAGCTCGATTTTGCCACCTAGGCGAAATCGAGCAATGTGATTGATCAATAAAAAGTCAAAATTAAATTGATTTTGGTCAAACTTAATAAATTTGGTGGATAAATTTGGTTAAGAAAAAAATGCATAAAAATATAGGTGTCAAATTTATGAAAACAAAAACTTAAAAAAAGAGGAAGTAATTAATAAAATTTTAGTGATTGAATTTTAAATAATTCATATAGAGTAAAGTGTAAAATTACAAGTTTCCACGTTTTTTAATAATTTTATAAAAAACACAAATAACCCTTTGCACTTTATACCCCCTATACTTTATAATATTAACTTTTTTTAAAATTACATGACTATTACTATTACTTTTTAAACTTTCATTAATTAAAATTACAAAATTTGGTAAATATGCGATTATTTTAATATACATTAAATATTTTTTTAAACTAATGTTAGTTTTAAACTTTCATCAATTAGAATATTTTTTAAATAAGGATTCATGTTACTATATAAAAGTTTAATTTATGCGTACACGGGTTTGACATATGGCTAAATTATTATTAACGGGAATATAAATATTAAATGGTAAGCACGATACTGTGATATGAAAATAAATATACGCGATTCTACCTATAACAACGACTCATTAAATTGTTATTTAAAATTTGTATATGGATATCCATAAAAACATTTTAAAAACTTTATGGAGCATATTTTAACTTCATCAACGCTTATTATGTGCTACTAAATTCATACATTTTGTATAACATGATATCAATAGTTAAAGTTAAACAACAAAGTCAACTTCAACCTCAACATGTCTATCAGTTAAAAATGTTATACAAAGCTAATTATTTAAAAAAAAAAAAAAAAAAAAAAAAAAAAAACAACATGGGTTAAATAGTCATTGTTTAATATAGAAGGTGTTTTCTTTGAATTATATATATTTAAAAAATGCATGCATCACAATACTTATTTGATAACAATCACCTCCTAAAAAAAAAAAAAAAAAAAAAAAAAACTACGTAGATGATAACCTAACTTTATTCATTGACGTGATGTTTTATCAAAAATAAATAAATAAATAACAAGAAAAATGTAATAGTTGGCCGTTGTAAACGAATTAAACGTATGTACATGAGAATTATTCAGCAAGAATATATAGTTTTAATCAGGTTATTACGTTACTAGACTGCGATAATATTATTGTGTTGGTAATCACGGATGTACGATACAACAATTATTCTATACTTATGATTTATGTGTAAACCTTTTTTTGCTTCTGAATAGAATCCGAAAGAGACCCTAACAGAACTTTAGCTTATGCGTTATCTAGCTGATAGTATTTAGTATCCTTTTTTATGGTTTAACTTTTTTGTTATACATACCAATTTTTAGTAACTCTTTTTTACGTTTTATTGAAAACTTCTACATTTAATATTTATGTTTTTACTATAAACACACTAAGCTATAATAGAATTAGTTGTAAGTTCAGGGGTTTTTCACTAAGCTTCTAAAAAAGCTTATAGCTTTATCATACACTTATTATGTTATGGTAATTGAATAAGCCAATAAGCACCTTTAATAAGCATAACCAAATACCCTTTTAGTTCTAATATGAAGTTTTCTTATTTGATGTTATGACTAACTTTGTTGTTATCTTCATTATAATGCAACATGTTAGTGATTTTTGTAGTTTTATCTTATCTCACACACTAAAGTGTAATGCAATTTGTTGTGTGCGTTCTTTAGAGGAGGATTAAGTATCAACACATGATTGTCGTGAAAGGATTTTCTAGGCCTGCTCAAGGTATGAATGTACAATTTAGTTGAGTTGCTGATTTAAATAATACATTAATGTATTTTAATGTACCAAAGATGTGTTTTTAATTTGAAAAGTTTAATTTATGCGTACATGGTCTTCAATATTAAATACGGCTAAACTATTGTTAACGGAAATATGAATATCAAATGTAAGCACGGATTATTGTAATATGAAAATAAGTATACGCTATTTTACTTATAACAATGAATCATGAAATTCTTATTTAAAGTTTATATATGGATATCCAGAAAAACATTTCTGAAATATTTTACGGGTCATATTTTAACTTAATGAAAAGGACTTCCCTCACTACGAAAGGTGTCTCATGGATGGCATACTGATATATCTCCTATTCGTGCTGATTATGTGCTACTAAACTCGCACATTTTGTACAACACGATATGAATAATTAAAGTTAAACAACAACATCAATCTCAACCTCAACATATATGTCAGCTAAACAAAGTTAAATCTTCCACCAATAAATTTTTTTACAAAATATTATTATAATAGATATTAATACATAATAGAAAATCCTGGACAAAGTATTAGCTATACTTATATCACAAATTTCACGAGTAAATTCTTATATGTCCATATACTAAACTAAAATTTTAAAATAAATTTGATTCATGTGTAAACCCCGTGCGTGAACGGGACTTATAGCTAATAAATATAATTTACTTATACAGGTAATAATAATTTCATTATATAGTTCGGGTTTACTTTAAAAATTATTCTTATACATTATACATAAACGTAAGATTAAATTTGAGTTCTACCCATTACATTTTTTTTTTCTCTTTATGTAATAAAGAAGCTATAGTGTAAGCATCTATTTTAATTTGGTAAGTTTATGATCAAACATAAGAAGTAAATAACATAAACTTATGAAAATACAACTTTCCAAACAAAAAGATACATTAGTAAAATGATATGATGGTTATTCATAATCAAGGAAATGAATCAATTTTCAAAGCTATCTAAACATGCTACATATTTTAACGAAAATATAAGTAAAAGAAATACCACAATTACAAAACACATTGTAAATTGATAGCACGGGTTTGCAAAACTAAAAGAAAATATCACTAACATTTCATGCAAGTCAAGTATCATCATGTGATTTTGCTTGAATAAAAATATAATTTTTAATCCAAAAGCATTCTCCTAAAATAATAGGTAAGTTATAACATATACACATGATTTTTATTTTTAGTCTATCAAGTAAAATCATATGAAACATGTTAAGTGGTTCATTTCTTAATCGATAATAATACATAATTAAAACGAAGTTCTAAAAACTATGTGTGTGCACAGATATTATAACTAGTATATATATAGCGATTCTATATTAAACAAATCATGTATAGATGTCAGTGATTATTAAAAAAATGTATTAAGCTATAGGATTACTTTTAAAGATTATTTTTCATTGAATATCCCATGGATGGTTATTTACCAGATTTATTCATTAGATATGAATATGAATGTATGAAAATTCAAATGGGTATGGATGATGAAAAAATAAATCATAAATACAAACTGGATCATGTTTTTAAATTTGTGTGAAGAAACAAATAAGGGTTCAATATATTTACTAGACGCGGGTTTTTATTTATTTATTTATTTTTAACGGCAATTAAAACTATCTTATAATATAGATAGATACCGCAAATATATCTCACGTGTTTTAAAAATGACTGAACTCACAAACATTAAGTTGGAGAGCTTCTAACACAACATGAAATACATTTGAAACACAAGCCCTTTGATAAATGTGATTCTTTTTAATTTTGACTTTTACTACTATGTATTTATTAACATAACTAATCATATTGTTCAACTTTAACATGAGAGGTGAAATCTGATATATGAGTGTAAGAAATAAATGAATAACCTTTAGTTCTAATATAAGTGTTTGTTTAACGGATTTTGAGCCATACTTGATTGTTTGACGAGCCATGTTGATGTAGGCTAAATTCCGGCTTGAGAAGATTCAAGATCAACTCGAACTTGGCTCGAATATCTCAAAATATTGGATTGCATAATTATCTCCTCCTGATTTTCCTCTCCATCACGTAATCTGTTCCTAGCCTTAATGGGTTTCTATATTGATGTAACCAATCTGCCTATTTAATTTTCCTTTTCTATTGTATCGATGAAAATCACTTTTAAATAAAATAAAAGCCTCTGAACCAAAACTCTATATGGTATCAGAGAAGGTTTTCATCCTTGCTCAAGAACCCTAATTCAGCCGCCATAAACACCACCATGACAGGCGGCCAAAATCAAACCAAACTCGTTTCTTTTCACACAACAGTCAACAACAATGGAGAAGGATTCATTGGAAAACAAACCACTTTCCAGCCTGCTACTGTTGGAAAGTCCTCAAATGGATCCAGCAATAACCAATCCCAAATCAACAAAAACCAAAATCAATCAAACCCGATTCCGGGATTAAGCGTTGAACAATACAAGCAGTTTATCAACATGTTCACCTATAACGAAATAACCCAAACGATGGCGAATATAGGAGCTAGATTGGACGATGATGGCAACTGGATTGTTGACTCGGGATGTACCAAGCATATAACTCACCTTCTAAATCTGTTCCATGGTAGCATCAAAGCAACACGTGAACTACCTGTTACAATTCCTAACAGTGACTCCATACCCGTTAAAGGGAAAGGGTTGTGCACCTTACCAAATGGAACCGAAATCCGAGATGTTGATGAGGCGAAATGTGTACCGCTTTTAAGGGGTCATTTAAGCCTGAATTCGAGATTATTTGATCAATTATTGCCCTAAATCGTTCCTTTTGTCATTTTAGGTATTTTTGGAGAGAAATCTGGAAAAGGAAGCATTTTGGACGTTTTTGGAGCATAAAAGTGAGGAAAACGACAAAGTCTCAAATTTCCTTGCTGGAACAGTACCTGACGACGTCAAGGGTTTGTTAGTGACGGCGTCAAGAGTGGCAAAAGAGGTGGAAGTGGAAAATACACGTGACGATTCAGAAAGTTTTTAGGCTTATTGGCCTGACGGCATCACCTAGGCCGTCAGGGTCCAAATACACGTGATGGCCCAGAGCTCATTCCTACATGACGGCCTCAGAAATGGATCTAGGCAATACGAATTTTATCATGGCGGCGAGTTGACGACGTCAGAGGTTAACACGTGACGCCGTCAAGATGCATAGTCTAAATATATTTTTCCAAATTTTCATTGTAAGTGTGCAACTTTGAGGGAATAAAACCCTAGACGAATTTTCCAGCTACTTGAAGGGTTTCAACCCTTTGTTTCTTCAATGTTCAATTGAAGATAAGTACTTATTCAAATCATTCAATATGTCTATGTGTTGTGTGATTATATCTTACGCTTGTCTTCTCTTTAACATGCTAGGCTAGGTTTTTATTGTGTTTGCTTAGATGTAGTGAAACCTAGATGTTGATTATGGGTTGATTGTTTGTTTATAATTGTTACGGATGATTGTATTCGATGTTAGGCTTAAGAATACTGGCAGACTTCCATTGGTAACTTGCTTGAACGTCTTAAGAAACATGATCGGAGGTGTACTACGATTTTTGATTGTATTTAATGCGTAAGAGAATTCTAATAATCCCATATTAGGAGCTTCTAACGGCTCGACATAGGAGTGAAGTAGGATCTTATAGAGTTAGGGAATATTATACATGGCCCTACGACTGGTATTAAGGAATATAACCCGTCATCCATGCAATTGTAACAAGCTAATCAACCTGTAAAAGATATCTAGGAAGTAATGAAATCTAAGTAAACACAACTTTTCTCATTATTGTTTCCACCACATTAATAAATTAGCTTTATTTTCATTTCTTTTATTTTATTTTGATTGCATTGATAGTTAATTGGGTTAGTTGGCTAGCAACTAATTCCACCCACTCCTTCAAAACCCGAGATTTTACTTGCTTTTTATAAAATATAAAAATACAAAAAGAATCATCCCTTACCTTTAGACCTAGTTTAGTAGGCTTTCTAATCCTAGCGACACTATTCTTGAGTTGAGCGATCAATCCCCCAGTAATTGTCACTATACTATACTACAACGATCAGGTACACTGCCTGGTGGGGGTTATAAGCTTCTCAAGATCCCTTGAGAGGCAAAACCTGTTGCGAGAGCGCAATTCCCACGTATCAAGTTTTTGGCGCCGCAGCCCGGGGAATAGTTATTGTCTAGGTTAGAGTTTCTTTTCATTAGGTCTACTTGCTAGATTCCTTTCTAGCAAGGTTTTATTTTTATTTTTAGGTTTTCTTTAGTCTATCTTATTTCTTTGTTTCCTTTGTTCATAAACTATCTCGATGAATAACAACAACATTGATCGTTTGATTCCTGTTATTAGTGTTTTTCGTCGTAGGAATTTCCAAATGCACGCCCCGATCCCTTTAGTGGAAAATGAGAACCCACCTAACCTCTCGCCTAACCATCACTTTGACAATAATTCTGAGGTGGAGGAGTCTGACCATGAAAATGACCATAGGGCTAGTCCTTTTTACTATTCGGACTCCGATGAGGACCTAGATGATGGTGACGTAATTAATGAGGATAGGATGGAAGATGAAGTGGATCCTCTTAGGTATGTCGACCCTAGAACAAGGATTGAGAATGATAGCTCATTTAATATGCAATTTCCTTGTAAAATTGGATTTAGGAGCTTTGATGCCTACCTTAACTCATCTCTACCATTGAACATAATCTCGCGTAGTGAATACAATAAAATTATGGTAGATGAGTTAGAATACAAAGGAGATAATATTGTTGCTACGACAATGGCATTGCATGTGATTATAGGAAGCTTTGTTTATCTGGTTGAGTTCATGGTTATGGAGAATCTAAGAGAATTTATCGATAATAAGTTAACGCAAGTTGTGTTTGGGAAACCCTTCAAAAGGTTAACCAACCTTGATGAAAAACTTATGGAAGGGTTAATTACATTCTCGGATGGGGATGAAGATTTTGTTTACCAATTGCCCCGTGCACACCCTAGGTTCAAGGATTTTCTATGGAGAAATGTAATAGGTACCCACCCCTTGAAATGCTAAGTGAGAATGATAAAAGGAAAGGGCTTAAATATCCTCATGAAAAGAATAAAAGGTATTATCGCGGATGTTTAGAGCTTAGTGATAGTTATAAGAAAGATGAGGCGACTATTAGATGGCTCACACTTGGGTATGTGAGCATAAGTGACACACGATAGCCCATGACCTTGAGTAAAGCTACAAGACTCGTAATAAAGAAAAGCGCTTCTTGGGAGGCAACCCATGCTTTGTGTGTTTTTATTTGTTTTATGTTATTTGTTTCCGTATGCATGTTTTATTTTTATTGTTGGTAGATCATGTTTCAAACTAAATTGTGAAAATGCTTTATTTTGTTGTTTAACTTCGTCTTAACTTCATATAAAGGCATTTTGCAAAAGCTAAGTGTAAGGGAAACCCAAATTTGTTTATAAGAACAAAAATGATCATGATTCGCTACAATATTAAATGAACATGTATATTAGTATTTGTTAGAGTCAAATGCTTGTATCGAGTCATAATGATGTTTTGCAGGATTTTCCAGGAAATAGGACATAAGTTTTTCCAAAAATTTTCCGAAAACTTAACATAAAGATTTCTGCAGGTCACTTCTGACGGCTTCTGGGTTTAACACCTGACGGCGTCACGTGTAAAATTCTGGAAATTTTGCGAGTTTTGTTTTTCTAATGGAGTCTTAAAAGTTTTTGTTGATTCCTTAGTTTTATAAACTCCAGGAAATCTGCAAACATTCATTCCACAAGCATTATATCTTAAATTGCTTTCTAGGATTTGTTAGAATATATAGATTGCCGCCGATTTTACGCGAGATTGCCTTGATTGTTTTCTCAGGTTTAACAGGTTATATTGACAAGAAGATGATTTATATTTCTGGAAGGGAAGCATTGAACGTTCATTTTCTTGGAGGAAGATCTAACCTTGTTAACACACTATCCACACCGAACGAATCAGGGGAGTATTTGTTTTCATTCTTTTACCTATTTTACTTTTACATCCTTTAATTGAACATTGGGGACAATGTTCATCCTAAGTGTAAGGGGAGGGTAAATGATGATACCTTATAGGATACAATTGCACTTGAGTTTGTTTGTTTGATGGTAGGTGTGTAATAAAACTAAGAGAAATACTTGTTAGTGTAATTTTAGCGCCAAATTTAAAATGTTTTACAACATTTAGGAGTGAAACTTTAGCCTTAACAAGTGTCTCAAGGATAGGAGTTGTATGACTAGCACAAAACCGTACCATTCAGAAAAATTTTCCACCCAAATATGTGAGATTCGCCTTTAGATTTGATAGGAAAAGCATTCATTATTAGTGCTTATGAGTGTACCAGTAGCATTTAGATTCTAGAACTTGTGTTAGTGATGCATCCCGAGACCGCTAGTGAGACTACATTCGTCTAGTAGGATTTACTACATGATAAGAGGCATTAGGATCACCCTTGTGTTAAACCCGTATCATAATTACTTGACCATTTTTAGTACACGATACCCCTAGTACACCCCTCCGAGCCTATCTTTTCGTTTCGAACTTTAAGCATTTTACTTAAAGGAAGTATTTGTTACAACCCACCTAAATGTGCAACCAAATCGCCTTAGCCTTCCTTGTATGCACTCATCTTTAGTGCATTATTGTTATTTGTTTAAACCATTAGTTAATTATCTAATTGATTACATAGTTGCTAAGTCGAGTCATATCTTGTATATATTGTTTTGGGATGATTGTGACTCATGGGTAAAGTACTTGTGTTGTGGAATAATGGGGAAGAACATCATTTATTACCCCCATATGTGCATTAATCTTAAAAAGTACTCCAAGTGTTTTGATTATCTTGATTCGAGTCATTAGAGTAGTTTATTGTAAAGTATGTAAAAATTCAATTGTAAGGAGAATGTACATTCCCTATGATGTATTATTTTGGATAGTAGAATAAGAGTGTATGCAAAAAAAATAAAAATAAGAAAAAATCGAAAAAATCAAGAAAAATAAAAAAAAAATAGAAAAAGAAAAGAGAAAAACATACGGACTACCATCTCGTTTCATTCTATGTTTATTTTATGTTTGTGTTATTTTTGATTTATTAGCTTAAGTCGAGTCGAGTCTTGGCTTAGCAACGCCATAATGTACATGTAATTAACCAAGATGATTAACTCGCCACCAGTAAATATTGCCTTTATCCAACAAAACCGTTTTTTCCATATCCCTACACCTAACGTTATAACCCTTTCAAAGACCTCTTTGATAGTTTATCCTAGGTGCTTACGCCAAGTGGTGGAGGTTTGATCCTTTCCCAAACCTATGGTAATCTATTTGCTATGACATGTAGTGAGAGATGTTTTCCATTTCCATATTGTGATATATACTTTATTAGTTTATTACACCCGAGAGATGTGAGTATCTAAACACTATTTGTGAGGTGCTAGTGTATGACCTCCGTGCTTGTTTTTGGTTTTTAGTGGAACGATTATTTGTTGTAATTACTTTTATATTAGTGTTAAATGATCCCTAACTTGTATTTTGATTAGAATAATAGCGCATTTGCTTGAGTACAAGCAAATCTCAAGTGTAAGGGTATTTGATGAGGCGAAAAGTGTACCGCTTTTAAAGGGTCATTTAAGCCCAAATTCGAGATTATTTGATCAATTATTGCCCTAAATCGTTCCTTTTGTCCTTTTAGGTACTTTTGGAGAGAAATATGGAAAAGGAAGCATTTTGGACATTTTTGGAGCATGAAAGTGAAGAAAACGACAAAGTCTCAAATTTCCTTGCTGGAACAGTACCTGACGACGTCAAGGGTTTGTTAGTGACGGCGTCAAGAGTGGCAAAAGAGGTGGAAGTGGAAAATACACGTGACGATCCAGAAAGTTTTTAGGCTTATTGGCCTGACGGCGTCACCTAGGCCGTCAGGGTCCAAATACACGTGATGGCCCAGAGCTCATTCCTACATGACGGCGTCAGAAATGGATCTAGGCAATACGAATTTTATCATGGCATCGAGTTGACGGCGTCAAAGGTTAACACGTGACGCCGTCAGGATGCATAGTATATATATATTTTTCTAAATTTTCATTGTAAGTGTGCCACTTTGAGGGAATAAAACCCTAGACGAATTTTCCAGCTATTTGAAGGGTTTCAACCCTTTGTTTCTTCAATGTTCAATTAAAGATAAGTACTTATTCAAATCATTCAATATGTCTATGTGTTGTGTGATTATATCTTACGCTTGTCTTCTCTTTAACATGCTAGGCTAGGTTTTTATTGTGTTTGCTTAGATGTAGTGAAACCTAGATGTTGATTATGGGTTGATTGTTTGTTTATAATTGTTACGTATGATTGTATTCAATGTTAGGCTTAAGAAAACTGGCAGACTTCCATTGGTAACTTGCTTGAACGTCTTAAGAAACATGATCGGAGGTGTACTACGATTTTTGGTTGTATTTAATGCGTAAGAGAATTCTAATGATCCCATGTTAGGAGCTTCTAACGGCTCGACATAGGAGTGAAGTAGGATCTTATAGAGTTAGGGAATATTGTACACGGCCCTACGACTGGTATTAAGGAATATAACCCGTCATCCATGCAATTGTAACAAGCTAATCAACCTGTAAAAGATATCTAGGGAGTAATGAAATCTAAGTAAACACAACTTTTCTCATAATTGTTTCCACCACATTAGAAAATTAGCTTTATTTTCATTTCTTTTATTTTATTTTGATTGCATTGATAGTTAATTGGGTTAGTTGGCTAGCAACTAATTCCGCCCACTCCTTCAAAATCCGATATTTTACTTGCTTTTTGTAAAATATAAAAATACAAAAAGAATCATCCCGCACCTCTAGACCTGGTTTAGTAGGCTTTCTAATTCTAGCGAAACTATTCCTGAGTTGAACGATCAATCCCCCGGTACTTTTCACTATACTATACTACAACGATCAGGTACACTGCCTTGTGGGGGTTGTAAGCTTCTTAAGATCCCTTGAGAGGTAAAACCTGTTGTGAGGGCGCAATTCCCACATATCAGATGTCCTATACGTTCCTGAATTTACGTGTAACTTGTTATCGGTTAGTCGGCTAACTCAAGACCTCCACTGTGCAGTGACTTTCTTTCCAGATTTCTTCATAATGCAAGACTTGAATTCGAGAAAATTGATCGGAACGGGTAAATGCCAACGTGGTCTATACAGGATGAAATGGTGGGACAAGAAAGGAAGGCTATGTCGGCTTCAATGGAAGTATGGCATAAAAGACTCGGTCATGCTTCTAGCGGTAAGCTTTCTCGCTTTGATTTTGTTAAAAATGCTTCCTTTAAGACCGCGGATTGTGATTCGTGTGCAAAAGCCAAACACACTCGATTGCCTTTTCCATTGAGTTCTATTAAAAGTAAAGAATGTTTTGAATTGTTACATTGCGACATATGGGGAAGGTACAGAACTCCCTCGCTCTCTAGGGCAAACTATTTTTTGACAATCGTGGACGACTTTAGTCGATCCGTTTGGGTTTTTCTCTTAAAACACAAATTTGCGGCAGGTGATTGCCTAGTGTATTCCCACAAACTGGTCAAGACACAATTTGGTAAATTGATAAAAAGAATCCATTGCGACAACGGGGGAGAATTTGTTTCAAACCGCATGAATGATTTCTATGCAGAGCAAGGCATAATCGTTGAGACAACCTGCCCTCACACGCCACAACAAATTGGCATTGTGGAACGCAAGCACATGCACCTGCTTGAGACTGCACGAGCCCTCAGATTTGAAGCCAACTTGCTAAAAAGGTTTTGGGGCGAATGCGTTATGACGGTTGCCTATATAATCAACCGTCTCCCGTCAAAGACTATTGACAACAAAACCCCTTTTGAGATTCTTTATGAACAAAAGCCCAAATATGAAGATATGAAAGTTTTTGGGTGCCTTGCGTACTTTCGGAACACCGATACTAAGGGAGACAAGTTCGAATAGAGGGGGAAACCTGATGTGTTTTTGGGCTACCTACCAGGGACAAAGGGGTACAAAATATATGATGTGGTTCATAACAAAATAGTGATATTAAGAGACGTGAGATTTGTCGAAAATACTTTTCCCTATCGGAACTTGGATCCCATTAATAGACAAGAAAATAAAAGACTCTTTGATTTCCCACCTTGGTATTATGAGGAAATTGATGAAACCACACAAAACCAAATTGGTGGTCCCAGCCTACACAATCTGGATAACAGCATTCAGTTTGACAATGAGAATGAGGCCCTAGATAATGAGCCTGCGACACTAGATAATGGGCCTGATGATCACCCACAAGGAACTAACCAAACCGAGAGCTCCATACAAGATGAAGTGGGCAATGTTGGGCCGCAATTAGCCAGACCACAAAGGGCCAGAACTCAGCCAAAAAGATTGAATGATTGCATTGTCAGCCTTCCTCCATCCAACAATCCTCGACGGTACATCCCCTATCCAACTTTGTTTCTTATGAAAAATTTCCGGATTCACACAAAGCCTTTTTAGCAGCCATCACTTCCAATGATGAGCCAAAAAATTTTAAGGAAGCCGTGCAAGATCAGAATTGGAGAGATGCAATGCAAAGGGAGATAAAGGCACTTGAAGAAAACAACACTTGGACTATAGAAGATTTTCCAGATGGGAAAAGAGCTATAGACTCAAAATGGGTCTATAAGATAAAGTACAAACCAAATGGTGAAATAGAAAAGTACAATGTTGACATAAACAATGCCTAAAAACACTATTAACATATTATCAATATCTCTATGTTTTGATTATTACAAAATATAAACTCATAGAACTAAAACTTGTGACATAAACAAGTATTTAATGATTAACATTCTCTTTACATCCCAATCACTTAAGGTATGAATAAACAAAGTGTTTAGTGCAATTTATGATCAAAGGGAAATTTAATTAAGTATTACAAAGTTTATTTAATTATATAAACATATTATATATTTTTGAAAAACACTTTTGGTAATAAAGAAAAATGTTTTATTCATACTAAATATATGAATTCAAATTTTTAACCAAAATCAGTTAGTTTTTCATCAAATAAACTTTCTCCACTAAAAAACAAAAAATCTGGCCGTTACAGCTGGGCGGCCCCCTTAATTATAAGGGGCGGTCCCCTTAATTTTAAGGGGGCCGGCCATGATTTAAGGGGACCGACACGCTTCTGTTGTCAGATTTTGTTGCCTATAAATACCACCTTAAATCTGGAATTTTTCTCACCTTTTGCACTCCTAAACTTTCTGTTCTAGATCTCCATTTCCATTCTCTAAATCCTTTGATCATACATTCATAAATCTTTGTTTCAAAGTGATCCAAACATCATCCTATTAAGTGCAAGAGAAGAATACTTCTATCCCTCAAGACAAGAAGTATTACAACTTGTTGTGATCTCCACATCTAACTTGTTAGAGCATCATCATTGTAATTATCTCTTTGTGTAATTAGTTGTGAATATTTGTTAGAAGATAGTTTAGCTAGGTATATATATAGTGTGATTGGTTAGTAGTTAGTTGTGAAGAAGAAGAATTAGGAAGTAGATTGGTGTGAAGAAGATTGGTGTGTAGAAGATTGGTGTGAAGAAGTGTTGTGATTAAGTAGTGAATAGGTGTGAAGTAGTTGTGTAGAAGGTGTGAATAAGTTGTGACGTAGTTGAGGTGTGTACATTGGTGTGTAAGGTTTTCTCCGCCATAAGGGAGCTTGTTGACATAGAGAAGAAAACTCTCGAGTTAGGTGCTCGGGGAGTGGAGTAGGGCAAGGAAGGTGACCTTGTAGCCGAACCACTATAAATCTCTTGTCTCGCGGTTCGATCTTTCCAACTCTCATCTATTTCTTTACTTACATTATTATTGCTTTATCGTACATATTTAGTGTTGTTCATATAGTGCATGACTTGATTTCATATAGCATCGAATCTAAATTTTTGAAAACAAAGAAAACTTTCAAACAATCTTTATAACAAATTAAAAAGACGTAAAACTATTCAACCCCCCTTCTAGTTTTCCACATACAAGGATAGGCTAGTGGCGAAGGGATTCACGCAAAGGGAAGGCGTTGATTACCATGACACGTTTGCACCGGTGGCTAAGTTGGTCACAGTTAGAGTCTGCTCGCTATTGCCGTTAAGAAAGAGTGGATTATTCACCAACTCGATGTGAATAATGCATTCTTGCATGGGGACTTACACGAATAAGTTTATATGAAAATCCCACAGGGTTATGATAAAAACGGAGGAACGAAAGTGTGTCGGTTAAGGAAATCGCTATACGGTTTGAAGCAAGCTTCAAGAAACTGGTACCAAAAATTTACATCAGTTTTGCTCGAACTTGGGCTCAAACAATCTTTTGCTGATCACTCACTTTTTACTTACAAGAGAGGGAAGGTGTTTGTTGGTGCTCTCATTTACGTCGATGATTTTATCATAGTGGGAAATAACCAAGAGAAAATACAAGAGACAAAAATCCATCTTGATAGGAGGTTTAGCATTAAAGACCTTGGCCCCCTTAAATACTTTCTCGGAATCGAGGCTGCACGGACGAAAGACGGGTTAGTACTTAGCCAACGTAAATATACTCTAGACATTTTGAAGGATAGCGGGATGCTAGGGTGTAAACCGAGCTCGTTCCCAATGCAACAAAATCTAAAACTCGAAGTTGATGGTGAAGATGTTCGTGTGGATGACAACATGTATAGACGGTTAGTAGGGAGATTGCTATATCTCCAAGGAACGAGACCGGATATCACGTACCCAGTAAACGTCCTAAGTCAATTTGTGTCCGACCCTCGCCAAGGCCATTTGGATGCCGTCATGCGAGTACTTCGGTATTTAAAGGCGACACCGGGACAAGGTGTTTTCTTCCCTAAAGATGGAGGAACAAACTTGGTCACGTATTGTGACGCCGACTAGTTGGGGTGCCCCTTCACAAGAAGATCACGGGCATGATACATTCTACTCTTAGGGGGAGCTCCGGTTTCTTGGAAATCCAAGAAACAATCTGTTGTTTCTCGGTCATCAGCCGAAGTTGAATACCGGGCCATGGCAACCACCACCAGTGAAATTTTATGGATGCGGTGGCTCCTAAAGGGTCTTGAAGCTGAACAAAGTGGACCTACACCACTTTATTGCGACAACCAAGTGGCACAACACATCACGAATAACCCGGTTTTTCATGAGCGAACAAAGCATGTCGAGATGGATTGTTATTTCGTCATGAAATAGAACCTCTCTGCATCAGCACAAAGATGCAAATAGTCGACCTCTTCACCAAAGCTTTGGGATCCGACAACTTGAACCTTTACTTGACAAGATGGGCATGCGAAATCTACACGCTCCAACTTGAGGGGGAGTATTGGATTGCATAATTATTTCCTCCTGATTTTCCTCTCCATCACGTAATCTGTTCCTAGCCTTAATGGGTTTCTATATTGATGTAACCAATCTGCCTATTTAATTTTCCTTTTTCTGTTGTATCGATGAAAATCACTTTTAAATAAAATAAAAACCTCTTAACCAAAACTCTATACAAAACAACGCTCGATTGAGTTTGGCACGAATAGCTCAATCTTTTTTTGATTAAACAGGAGCTAAACTCTTATAAGTTGGACCTTAAGTTATATGTTTCGAGCTTCTTGTTTTATGCTCGATTCGAGTTAGTCAAAAGCTCAAGATCTCACAAGTTGATGAAAGCAGGATTTGTTAAGTTTGACCCTAATTAGTGTACCTTTGTGATTGACTAATCCTCTTAGCACTAATTGTGCAATTCAAGGGCAAGTAAGTTTTGATTGTAAATTGAGACGATGTCGCGTTTTTGTTGATAGCTGATGCATAAGCGTGTGGGTCATGGTTCTCTAGCTGGATTCTTATCTCCCTTGTTCCTTGTGTTTGAAATTTGATAAACGATAAAAAAATATATATATACTATTAGTATTTTTAAATCCATCAAAGAAATTATACGTATGATATTCTCTATAAAGGTTGTTGCCACATACAAGGAAAGATATGAACTTGTTCTGATACGTTAACTTGTTTACAATACAATATTTTCTTTACGTAGTTAGCAAATATCAAGGGAAAGTTATGATCGTTAGCTTGTTAACAATGATGTTATAACGTTGCTGAATCATATATACGTGGTTGGTTACTATTTTAACATATACACGATTGAAATTTTGTTTAGATCAAGTTAGTTTTACTATAAAGGCATGCAAGTGGTTGTTGTATATGAAGGCACTAGTGCCAAATATATTTTCTAACAATGACACTTGCATTTTAAGTAATAAGATGCTAATGAAGTCATCATGACCACAAAGTTCCGGAACATTTGTTAATCCAATCACATGGGTTACGGATAACAAGAAGTTAAGTATTAGATAATCAAATCTCTCATCTATTTACAAAGATAAAATACTTCAAGTGGGCAATGACTCTTTATCGTAGGATCTTTTTATCCCAAATTTGTAAATGCATTAATTATTATATTTATTTATTATAAAGTATAGTATTGAGTAAAGTTGGGAGCTAAGATAGAGAAGATATAAAGCTTAGAATATGTGATAACGAGTTATGTTCTCAAATGGCCTACCAAAGGAAAAAAAGCTACATTTGGTAGTGTCTTATATATAGCTTTCTTGGGGAGTTTTTTTTATATCATCGTGAATATCGTTTTGATGGCCTACTTTCAAAAATTTTATTTATACTTAAATCTGGTCATAAAAGGATACATATACAAATAAAGATTAAAATTCCACTAATTACAGTGACATAAATAGTGATTTGGCGCTGACGTAAGTGATGGTATTGGTTATCATTTAAACCAGCCTAACAATTTGTTGTTACCCTAAGAGATTTAAGGACATGATGCACCTTTGTTTAGTGATTTGGCGCTGACGTGAGTGATGGTATTGGTTACCATTTAAACCAGCCTTACAATTTGTTGTTAGCCTAAGAGATTTAGGGACATAATGCACCTTTGTGGTAAAGCAAGAAGCAACACTACGGATTTGGGGTTTAGGGTCATTTCTACTTATTGGGCGATGAATGTTGTCTTTATAAGTGAAAGTAGTTGTCGCTCAAACTTATAGGGATGAAGCGTAGGGAAAATTTCTTCACGGAAGAGAAATTTTGTTTGACCAAAGACCAAAAAATTGGTCATTGCCAATCCTATAAAGGTTTTGGTCAAAGTGATATATATCAAATGAACTTTTTTGTCTTCTAATGAAACTTTAGCGACGACATAGTGAAGACATGTCTTCGCTAAATGTTTAGGTCAAAGACGAAGCTGCGAGACTAGATTTTTTGTCGTTTAGTGAACTTATAAGGATAACATCCGTCATCTTTAAAAGCTCCTCGTCACGAGAAGCAAAAATTGATGTATTGCAAGGATATCGGTTCAAGTAAAAGAAACTTTATAACCTGATCTTGGTTAAACACTAATGATCGAATGTCGCATGGCCACACTTGGTGCCAAGAACATTGCTTTGGTCTTTACCAACATGAAAAAACAACTTTATAATTTTTTTGCGGCATAAGAAACCAAAAGCTTTGTGTGCGTGCACGTGCATATGTACACACATACATTCTTTTATCTATGAACATTTTTATTCATATGAATCCATGCTCGAACTCATGCATTCACGCGTCTACGGTATATTTTATATGAAATTAGTTTGACCAAATATGGAATTTATGAAAAAGGTTGAATTTTAAGATACATCTTTAATACCACTCAGCGCCGGACATACGATTTTCGCATGGGAAGGTTGAATTCAAGATACATCTTTAAGACCGGGCACATCAGTGACCTACATCGATCTTCATTTTATTTTTTTAATCTTGTGCAACTTATAAACGACTTTTTACCAAGTTGCAAAGAAGATGAGAGGATAAAAAATTTATTTTTTTAATCTTGTGTTCCCAAATTAAAAAGAAAAAAAGAGAAATGTAAGCAAAATAGGCTTTAAAATTATTTTCTCTCAAAATCATCCCAATTTGGGAAGAAGATTAGGAGAGAAGTTTTGGCATAATTTCCTTTCCTCTTCTCTTCTCTTCCGAAAAACTCGGGAATGCAATTTTTTTTTTTTTTTTTTTTAATTTCCTCTTCACTTCTCTTCTTTTCTCTCCAAATAAAAACTCAGTAACAGAGTGTAAGACGACCTACACTAAAAAAACCCTACTACACAAAGATTCCTTTTTGATTAATTAAGATACACATATTTTTATTTGTTTGTGGGATGAATCTCGGTCGAGCAGACGACCCAAACTATCAAATCATCCATTGCCGACCTACCGCGACCTTCATGCCACATCAAGGGTGACCGACTTGCACCTTGGTCGATCGAGTCGACGACCTTACTGGTGCGAGTAGCCTAATACCACTTAGTGACAAGACATAGGATTTTCGCATGGGCGTTACACAAATTTTTGAAAGGGTTTAGCACAAAAACATTTTCATCATAAGTACTAAATTTTGTATTATAAATACTTTTTGTCTAAATTCTAGTAGCATTATAAAAAATAAAGTAGCAAAAAATATTAGTGAGGATTGCACGGACTAAAAAACGACACTTCTTGAAAACAATTACACTTCACGATTCGAAATCTGGTGTGGCCCATGCCACATCCAGCTTTCAAGTAAGCCCCTCCCTGAATAGCAGTCCACAAAAGTTTACCAAAATATACAATGTCTTAACATGTATAATGATCCAATCATATTGTATCATAATCTCTTTTTTTCCGTTTCTTACCTTCCACATTTAGTTTGTTAAGTCATCTTGTGGATATGCTTTTTTTCTTTTCTAACCCGAAACTCGTTTACTTCTTTTGCTATCAAAAATTCATTTTGTTATCGGTTAAAGGATCCGACCATGTCTTTTTGTAAACTCGGTATACATGAAATATGATATAAATATATAAATATTTTCATATTTTATGTCGCCTTATATCACGTTTTATAAGCGCAAAATCTTCGCCTTAACCGCAAAAGCTTAAGATTTGGTCATGTCACCACGCCACTCCTTGCGCTATTTATAACCTTGCTTTTAAGTCAAATTTTAACACCCGTCAACCCAAACTCGACCCGAGTTTTGTTTTCACTTCTCATCATACATTCAAAAGAACGTCATCTATTTTAAACTATTGGGTCTCACAATTATATAATTTGACACTTTGATTGACATTTGAGAATGATGTAGTGTAGTCTATTCAAAAACTCTTCTTTTTAGTAGCTAACTTACCTTTCATTCTCCCTTTATTCTTCAACTATACCTAGCTTTGGTTGAGTGTTCTTCAATCCCAATTTAGATCCCTTCATATACCAATCACCTTTAATAATTCTGTTCCAAAATGCATATCTCTATCTCTATATGCTCCAAAATTCTCCATTTCTTCCATAAAAATCACAACTTTGATTAAATTTCATATTGGTTTTGTTTCAAACTGATAGAAAAACAGAATCTTTCTAAAAATAGAAGTGTTCAATGCAAGCATCTGGGGATAATAGATCCATCATAACAAACTTATTAACCCCGCAATTTGATTACCAGTTTCAGTTTCTTGATCATGAAATAGGACCATATTCCACACTTGAATCATCTTCTGCAATTGGAAGCTGTACCGCAATGTACAGCTCTCAATATGGGCATGACTTGAAGTGCAAGTTAAGGCAATTGGAGAGTGTAATGTTGGAAGATACTGATTCAGGTGAGGATGCAGGAAATGGGGTGGTGGAGTTGCCCGAGATTGGAATTTGGAAAGAAATTATGGGCTTTGGGAAAGGTGGTTTGAGAGAGGTCTTAGTGGCTTGTGCGAAAGCGGTTTCGGAGAATGATTTGGGTAGTGTGGAGTTGCTGGTATCGGAGCTTCGGCAACTGGTGTCAGTTGCCGGAGATCCTATACAACGCCTTGGGGCGTATATGTTGGAAGGACTTGTAGCTCGGCTATCCTATTCGGGTAGCACGATCTACAAGTCCGAGTATTTGGTAGACACTAATGTTTTTTACGAGATTTGCCCGTATTTTAAGTTTGGTTATATGTCGGCTAATGGGGCGATAGCCGAAGCAATGAAGTGTGAGAAAAGAGTTCATATTGTGGATTTACGGATTGGGCAGGGGAGTCAGTGGGCCCCATTGATCCAGGCATTTGCTAGGAGGCCGGGTGGCCCCCCGCATATCCGGATAACGGGGTTTCATGACTCTCCAAGTGGCTTGCGGGTTGTTAGTAAAAGGCTTTGCAAGCTTGCAAAAGGTTACAATGTGCCTTTTGAGTTTAACGTTGAAGTTGGGTTGGAAAGTGTTCGAGCCCAACCAGGTGAGTCATTAGCGGTAAATTTTGCGTATGTGTTACATCAAATGCCGGATGAGAGTGTTAGTATTAGGAACGACAGAGATCGAATTTTGAGGCTTGTTAAAAGTATGAAGCCCAAAGTTGTAACACTAGTTGAACAAGAATCTAACACAAACACATCCCCCTTCTACCCTCGGTTTCTGGAGGCTTTAGACTATTATAACGCGATGTTCGAGTCAATAGACATCACACTTCCACGTGAGCATAAGGAAAGAATAAGCCTTGAGCAGCATTGTTTGGCAAGAGACGTCGTAAACATAATAGCATGTGAGGGAGATGAAAGGGTTGAAAGACACGAGCTTTTGCGAAAGTGGAAGTTAAGGTTTAGTATGGCAGGGTTTAGCCCGAGTCCAATGAGCCCGGTTGTGAACGAGACCATCAAACGGCTACTAAAGAATTACAGTAAGAAATATACTCTTAAAGAAAGAGATGGGGCTTTGTATCTTGGCTGGATGAATCGAGATTTGATTGCTTCTTGTGCTTGGAGATGATCAAGATGTTGTCTTTTTAGCTTCTGGATTAGAACCTTAATGTAACTCAAACACGAATTTTCTAAATCAATGATCATAAATTGATCTTAAGTTTACTAATTCACTTTCTTTTAATTTGGTTGTTGTTTCGTTAATTACTATAAGTGGTTGCGCTAAAGAATCGTCAAAAATCTAGTAAAACATAAAACACTTTTTACATGTGTCGGTACCTCAAGCTAAGGGACCTCACATTACGACAATGGCCGAAAAAACAAGGTTTTTGTTTCTTTGGCCATTGAAAGAAGTCGCGCAGCCTTATTCATGACTGTTTCGCACAACGACAACAATAATCCAACAACTTGAAGAAGAGTAAAGTTTTTACTAGAAAAAGGTCGACATCAAGCTTTGACATAAAGAGAGACAAACCCCATGTGTATGCTTCTTGAAGATTTGAATGTTTTGTTGACTGATTATTGAAGCGGGACGGTGCCGTCCATAATGGTCAACACAACCCACCTATAACCAAGACAATGGTCCACTGAGTTTAAGACAAGTGAATTGCTGTGAACCAACTTTTAGAACACGAACCATTCATTAACTTTTTACCATAAGCATTTATAAATGGTGTAGATTGATGTAGTTATTGTTAGATGATAATTACCGGATGTTTGAGCTCGTCTCTTTCACTTTCATTCTTTTTGTTTGAAGATTTGTTATCGCTTGCTGGCAGATATCTTTAACAGCAAATTAATAGTTTTTAGTTTCAAATTAAATTCGATCTTTCGTAATTTCGCCGCTCGAATTGCGAGAGAATATTAGATGATAGTTATGTGTGTATGCCTGAACCGTCTGGGCTTTAGGTCTCTTATGGTGAAATTCATTGTTCAACACTTATGTGCATATAGGTTCACAATTCACAACATAGATATTCTTTTCTAGATTCCAATGCATGAAGCTCTGCGGAGTTGAGCATGAATAACTTACCATGTATATAAATGAACGTCTATGCCTTGTCGATTAGAGTATTAGACTTTGACATGGTAGGATTGACTTTGTTTCAAAATGGGTAAATCCTCGTGAACAATCGGGTCTGTAACGAACTTATATAAAAGACTTAAAGGGTTTAAATCATATAAAAGACTTAAAAGGTTTAAATCATACAATCGACATACTTTTACAAATGTCTTGTTATAATGCATGTACTAAAAAAACTACTTATATGATACTTCTTCCGTTTCAAAATTATATTTATCATTTTCATTTTGAGATGTCCTAAAGTAATATAGTCTTCTTCTTGTATTAACCAAACAAAAAAGAGTTTAATAGGTAAGGTTAATATTTGATTGGTTGAAGAGTGCAAGGATCCTACTTTTTTTAAGTTATATGTTTTTTGTATGAGGACAATAATTTTGGACGAATGGTAAACTTTCAAAATTGTGTTAATATGATTTATTTTTTTATTATTTATTTTTTAACCAGCTACTGATTAAACCATTTGGGAAAAAGTTTTATTTTGTTATCTTTTTGGACCCTATTCCACTTAATTAAAATCCAAATATCCTATTTTACTTTTATCCACAAATCTCAACGTCTCTTCTTCGACCTTAATCACCGCCACCAACCCACCACCCCAACACCACCCTACATGCACACCCACCGCCACTCCACACCTCCACCACCACCCCACATACAACGCCACCACCACCGCACACCCCTACCATCACCCTTTTTTAATAAGCTGTGAATTATCTTTAACAATGGTTGTAAGCGTCTGGGTTACATGATGGTGGTGATGGCAAAGAAAATGGTTGTAGGTTACATGGTTATGGCCATAGTGGTAGCAAGTGGCGGTTATAAAGGTGTAGACGGTCATGGTGGCTATGGAGGTGTTGACGATCATGGTGGTAACAGGTGGTGGTCATAGTGGTTATGACACAAACATAATTTTTTTAGCACACATACAATAATCATTATTCTTTCTGATTCCTCCAAAGTTCCATTGTTCTTTTTTACTTGGTCAACTCAATTTTAAACCATCAACATCGTTAAACATATTAACTAAACCCCACCGCTGCCACCTGCGATTAACCAACAAAAACCATCAACACCTCCGGTTAAACTACCACAGACACCGCTACCTTCGTGCCAACCACTGCCCCACCTCCACCGTGTTGGCTTTGAATCTGACAACAATTCTCATATCTAACTAGCATCTAGGTTCAAATTTTTGTGATGGTCATGTGGTGATGGTGGTTTAAATATTATGACACATGGTTTATATGTGTGTGTTTTGTATGTAATGGTGTATGGAAAAAGAGAGGTAAAAGAAGATAAAGATAGTTACCGGTTTATATTTTTATTTTATTATTACTTAGATATTTTGGGTTTTTAGGATTAATATATATATATATATATATATATATATATATATATATATATATATATATATATATATATATATATATATATATATATATATATATATATATATATATATGAGTGGCCCACAAAAAAGATGATAGAATGATGATGGTGTGTGGATACTAATTCGGTGGTGTTTAAACTCCACATAGCCTATATTTAATGCCACATAAGCGTCGCATATAAGTTGGTAACTATTTCTGGTAAAGTTAGTTTACGAGTCTAACTCACAAGCAAAGCACGCATGACAATCTCCATCACATAACTCATATTTTAGTTATGTTAAGGAGTTTATTGGTATCATCTAGCTATATCACCTAAATACTAAACTCAAAAAATGCATGAATTCACTTTTCATACCGCTACACCACAAAACAAGGGTCAGGCCTTTAATACACTTTGATCAAGAACCCTAAGCTTGTCGTGACTGACAGTAACCTCAATGAAACCATAGTAGACCAATGGCATGTTAATTATTCGCCACCATGTTAGAAATCAAGATTAAGGTGATGATAATCTTTGATATCTTCACGAATCGTGTATGTTCACTTTCCGTATAAAGTATGTTGACCCTATTGGTGTCTGGGTATCACGAAATCCTTATCGAGATAATTCGAGAAGAACACTTTGTTTTTAGGCAAAAGAGAACAAAGCAAGACAAAAATAAGCCATCAACACTTGGATGTGGTTGAACTGCCAATTGTGCTAAAAACCCACGTTTTCTCTCTGGCGACTTTTTATAACCCTAACTATCCTTAATCGTTCCTTCAAATCTACCCCTAATTCTTGTTTCTTCTTCAACGATCTGTTAGTGTGGTGATAGCATACGTGTTTTATCATCTACCTAATCAAGTTTGCTGCATTAAAAACACATTTTTAGGATTGTTTGGAAGCTGTCTTTTTTTTAGGGTTTATATTCGATTTTGGTTTCTTGGTTCGTACCTCCTATTCTGATTATAATTCACTCGGTTTAATCATTATTCTAAACATGGGAGCTGGTTAGATTTGTGATTCGTATTCGTATAAACCCTAACTTCTAAGTTAGGGTTTACTGTTCCATTGGTCGTTTACTTGGTGCTGCTGTTTTTTTGTTCGATTTACTTGGTGTTGCTGTGAGTGGGTTTCAGAGAGATGGAAAAAGGATTTCTTAACAACGTAAGTGCATCTAATTGTACTAATTCTTCCGCTGGGAATGCTAATTTTGAATCTGCTACTACAAGTAATGCTGCTAATTTTGAATATGCTACTACAAGTAATGCTGCTAATTTTGAATCTGCTACTACAAGTAATGCTACTCCTGTTGGTCAATCGACTATGGTTACTAATTCTCCTAAAAGTAATGTTACTTCTACAAGTAACGTTAATGTTTTGGGAGGTAACCCTACTGTGGTAGGGACTCAATCGAATGTGGTTACTGGTTTACCTTCTACAACTAACGTTGCTAACAAGGTTACAATTGGTAGTCGTGATGGTTATGGTGATTCGTTGCAAGTATCAATGGGTAATGCCGATGGTACTACTCTTCATCAAGCGTTTAGGGTTACTGAGGTTCATTTAAGTGGTAACGTGGCTGCTGGTCATGATGTTAGCGAATTGGGGTCTCAATCACCAAGTGAAGCTAACTTGGAGCAACCAACTAATCAAGTGAAGCCGGTTTCAATTGGTAACGTTGTCAATGACTCACATGCGGCTATTAATGATAATATGGATAATGATAAGGTTGTGTTAGATGATGTGGAGCAGTTTCAGGGTACAAAGGATACTCACTCGCCTTCTAATGGCTCTCAACAGCCTAGTGTGGAACAATTGATAGCTAATGCGCATATGAATTTTGATGATGCTATGAATATAATTCAAAGTGAGATTGTTGCTAATGAAGTTAATTATACAAGTGCTCCTCCTTCGAGCGCAACCTCTGGTCCTAATGTGAATATGAATATGAATGCAACTTCTGGTTTTAAGGCTCACAAGGTTGATACTACTAATGGTACTGGAGTGAAATCGGTTTCTTATGCGGGTGCTACTTCTAATGAACTTTAGAAACATGTGTCTAATTTTCGGAGGTTGGAATGTAGCAAAAAGAAGGAGGATGTTGACCTTTCAGTTCCAATGAAAGTAGTGGAAGAGGTGAACATGAGGTTTGAGAATACTCTCTACGGTTACTTCCTTGGTCAACGCCTTGTTTTTCCTTTTGTTGATTACCATGTTCGCAATGCATGGGCTAAGTTTGGTGTGCAAAAGGTAATGATGAATGCTAAGGGGTTCTTCTTCTTTAAGTTTAATTCGAAGAAAGGTGTTGATGATGTACTTGAAAACGGTCCTTGGTTGATCAGAAATGTTCCTATTATTCTTAAACCATGAACTTTGAACACAACCCTACTTAAAGAGGATTTGACTAACATCCCGGTGTGGGTTAAATTCCATGATGTTCCCCTTGCTATGTTTTCTGATGATGGCCACCGTCTTCTTGCCAAACTGATTGGTACGCCCAAAAGGTTAGATACTTTTACAAGCCAAATGTGCAAGGAATCGTGGGGCCGTACTAGTTTTGCCAGATGCATGATAGAAGTGAAGTCGGATGAGGTGCTTCGGGACAGTCTCACTGTTGAGATACCATTACTTGATGGTTCGGGTTCAACTATTGAGAAGATACGGGTTGAATACGAATGGAAACCACCTCGTTGTGATAACTGTAAGATCTTTGGTCATACTCTGGTTGATTGTCTTAAAGTTGTTGCATCTCCAATTCAGCCTACTAAGCCTGTTAATGATGGTTTCACGACTGTCAATAATAAAAAAAGAGTAAGCAAGGTGGTTTTAATACTCAGGGTAAAGGAGGGTTTAATAAACTTGTTGTGGGTAAGCAGTTTCAGTATCAACCCAAAAAGAATCCTCCTGAACTTAAGAAGGTGGATGACACTAAGAAGAAGGCTTCTGATGTGCCTAGTACGAGTGGAACGAAGATTTCTACATCTAATCAGTTTGCTGCCCTTAATATGGATGATACGGATGTTTTTGGTATTCCGTCTAATGACAACAACAAGGATGTAGATGTTGGTCGTACAATGGAAGTTACTGCGGATGAGTCTACTAAGACAGGTAATACAATGGAAGTTAATGAGGAAGAGTCTACTAAGATTGGTCATGTTTCACAAGCTCCTCTTGTGAGTGATTTTACATCACAAGAACCGCTTGTGAGTGATTCAATGGGAACAAAGGAAGTTGGTTCTACTCCTATAGTTGAGAAAATTGGTAAGCTTGAAAAGCTACTTATTGATGGGAAAGCTACTCTTGTGGATGATGATGGTCATCCTATTCCGTCTACCTCTTTCACTAAGAGGGCTAACCCATTTTCAAAAGTAGGTGAGGTTGTGGTTTCTGATAGTGATGATGATGAGGTTCTTAACACGTTTGACGAATCAGTAAATCTTTTTGGTGGTGGTCATGAGCGTGAAGATGAGTTTGATGACTATGATGATTATTCGAAGCAAATTTATGATCTTCCAAGGAATTTGGATGCTCTTAATGCCATTTATGGCTTTAATCTCTAAGGTCGTAGGAAGTAGTTTATCTTTTTGTCAGAGTCTCTTAATATCATGTGGTTAGTGGTTTTGTTTTCTTGTTTAGAAAATAGGAAGTATCTTGTTATATAAGCGTTTCGCCTATGTAACGGGCTGAGATATGAGATTCACCCATATCCGTTGTACTTAAATGCTTTTTGGAGTAATATATTTACCGGGTCGTTGACCTTTTACCCAAAAAAAAAGAACAAAGCAAGACAGAGAGAATTGTTTATAGGGTTGCCATCTAGTATACGGGTAGACAGAACATACACAACCTTTAATGTTATCAAAAGGAAGTGCATCTTCTTCTGCCAGCGTCTAAAATCATGCCCTTCAAGCTTATGGAGTTTCCCAAAGTTCGTAGTCATCTCCTTCATAGTATTTCCTCCAATCATGATTATCACAGAATACTTTATACGTTTGTTAAAAATCAGGGTTAGGGTGATGATAATCTTGGATATCTTCATGAATCGTGTATGTTCTATTTCCGTATAAAGTATTTACCTAGAATAGCTTCATACGTTTTCCATTGATCTCTAATAAATCACAATTACCTAAAATAGTTGATAACACTAAAATCACCAACACACCATCGATACAAGACAAATGAATGTGAGTAATGTGACAATATAATCATGTTATATCATATCAAACTTTAACAATAACGTCATTGATTCTTTTGTCAATGTCAATATAAGAGACTAGCTCTTGTAACGTATCGGATATTGGAAAGTATTCGAGTACTAAAAGCATGTTATGCCAATGACATGATACCACTAATCGATTGTACTATCCTATATTCCTTTGGGGTCCTCATTTATTTTGTTTTTGTGCTAATGAGAAACGAGTATATTGAGATGAACTAAAAGGATGCGCAAGCTTGATGTTGAGTTTTGCAGTCATATGATTTAATACCATACATACTTTTCGATTTTGGAATTGCACGACATGAAATGAATTTGACACCATGTGTACTATTCACTTTGTAAGTTCTTTTCATTTGGCATAAATATACAAAAAAACACTAAACTATTTCAGCCTTGTATTTCTATGATTAATAGTATTCATATGAAGGCAACTTATGAAAGATTTCGGTCGAAATGAATGAATGATAATACCTGCATTATGCACACCTGATAAAAACAAAATGTACGGATTGAGCTAAATGTCTACATCAATAATTGTCACGTTTTAGCTCTTTTGTTTAAAGTTTAAAGAGATCCAGAATGACACATTTGTCCACGATTGCTAGAAAATTGCTTACTTAGACATGCAGTACATGTACACTTGAATGTGTTTTAATAAAGCACACAGTTTACAATAGGAGACCAAACTATTGTAATGTAAACCTTGCCAAATTGTTGCATAAACGAAAAAGTTTAACTAGTGGCTAATGTCATAGAATAAGCCTTTTAAAATTTTTCATTTTGATAATCAAACTTTTTTTGATCGATTTTGGTTATTGTCATTTTTTCAAATATTCGAATAGTAACTAGTAAAACCTTTCAAAGTATATAACATGCCAAAAGTTATACTCAAATATTGACAAATTTTAACATTTTAAATCGATTGTTAAAAAAACGTGGTAAACATAAATACGATAAGTGGTGATTTTTCCCTTTTCATAACACGTCCAAAAATATGTCAAGACTTAGGTATAGCTTACATTATATTTGAGAGTTTGACAAGTTATACTAATCATCCGTTGAAAAATCGAGAAAATAATAACCATTATGACTTACACATGTAAGTATAATAACCAAAGTGAAAAAAAAAAAATTAATTGCCAAAATAGACAATTACAAAAAGTATGTTGTTATTGTGTGACAATAACCCTTTAATTAGCAACGTAGTTGGTAGTAATTTTAATTTAGTTTGACAAAATAAACTAGTAATACTCTTTAAAGTTTGAATGCAAATTTAGACATGTAACATGTACAGTAGGTTAAGCGAGTTGAATTGAACCTGAGCTTGACAAGGTTTGAGGTCGGCTCATTTAGAATTGGAGAAGTCCCAAGCACAAGCTCGGCCACTTTGAGCCTTCTTTGTATAACTCGAGCTCGGATCATGATTTAATCCTAAACTCGGGCTCGGCTTGATAATATTTTAATGTATTAAAAATCGAAAATATGAATAAGTGTGTAGAACTTTAATTCTCGTATTTTTAGAGTAATATTTTATTCGATACAGCTATGTATCTTAATTGCTTTTTTATCTCAAAAACTATATAATGTATAATAATACAATAATTATATAAGCTAGTTTATACTCGCACGCATAATCGAGCTCGATAGCTAAACGTTATACAAAAAGGAGTCCAAGTATCACAAAGTATAATGGGTGTTGCAGAAATAAAATGGGTTATTTACACATATATAGGTAATGAACTTAGAAAAATTTTATGTGTTATGTAACGAACTTTCAAAAATATTAAGTTAAGTAACAAAACTTGACAAAACCGTTAAAGTTATGTAATATTACCCAATGTTGCAACTGGTAACCTGTTGACCCGGTTACTTCTGTTTGACCCTTACATTTGACCACTTTTAACCCTTTTCTTATAAACACTTTACCCAAAAATTGGCTTGTTAAATGAGTGTTAAAATCATCAATCACCAAATATAAATGACAAGCAACTGGAGCATAACTTGGGAAGTTAGGATTACCGCCATTCTGGATTTCACAATTAAAGATTAGGCGTATGTTCAAGTATCAAAGTGTATACACTCAGCATCCAAATGCACATGTTCAAGTGGTTGAAACAGTTTCAAGATAACTTGAAAACCAAAATATATTAAGAGAATATATTAGCTACACTTAATTGTAGCCAATTGGCTACAACTTTGTGCTAAAAACTGTGGGTCCCTGTTAATTTTTGTGGGTCCCTGATTCTTTTTTGTGGGTCCCTAATTTATTGTGTGTATTTTTTGTGAAGGATTGTAGCTATCTTGGCTACAATAATTGTAGCCAAGATATCCCCATATATTAATCCTGCAACTGGAAACTGATGAATGAAACCCCTTATCTAACATCTTATTCCATACGCTTGTGACCCTATCAAACCTCCCTACTCTTTCTTTTTTTTTCCCTGTTTGTACCACGACCATCATCAAAACATAAACCCAGATAACCATTTCATTTTTATAAAAACAACATAAATCCAAACAACAACCAGAAGTCAATCAAGGACATGCATGACCAACATCTCAAATAATATACCAAGATCTTGAAAACATCAATGGATCTTATTAATCTTAAATCATAAACATTTTATAAATCTCAGATCTCAAAATTAAACGAAAAAGTATACAAACAAAAAAAGAAGGAACACATCTATTAACTTTCCGGCGAGACTAAGGCGGCTTGACGGTGGTTGGATAATGGCAGCGACGGCAGATTCGTCCAATCGAGTGTTTCCATCCAAATCGCCACCACAACAGATCTTGTCGGAAGTTTGGTTGGAGGTTGTTGCTTGGATGCTCTTGATGAAACTCTAAAAACTGATGAGAGATTGAATCAGTTTTGATAGGTTTATATAGACTACTGGTTTATGTTTGTTGTAATTGTTTTATTTCTTTTTGTTGTGTGTATATTTAGGTGTAGGATTGGGATTTCAGTTTATTGGAAATATAATGTAGGTTGTGTGGTAGCATCAAAGTTAAAACAAAGAAATGTTGAAGATGAAGTGTAAAGAGGGAAAAAACGGGGAATAGGAATATATAACCGTTCTTGATGATGTGGCATGTGGGCCCAAAATTATTCCCGGTAAATTACCTAACTTTGACGGTTTTAGAAACTTTTGTTACCTAACTTAATATTTTTGAGAGTTCGTTATATAACACAGAAACTTTTCCTAAGTTCGTTACCTATATGTATAAATAACCCAAATAAAATACAAAACTTTTCAGAAATCTTACCTTTCATGGGCTAAAATCAAGTGTAGCATGTGCTACACCTGCCACTACATTGGGTCCACCAATGTTAATGTCCCTCCTAGATACCTTAGATTAATCATTTTGGACTAATCCCTTATATACATGCTAAAGGTCGACGCAGTGGAAGAGTTTAGGGTTTAAACTACATACGAAACATTGAATTCAAAACATAATTCATGATATGTGGGAAATGCGCCCTCGCAACAGGTTTTACCTCTTAAGGGATCTTGAGAAGCTTACAACCCCCACCAGGCAGTGTACCTGATCGTTGTAGTATAGTATAGTGACAAGTATCGGGGGATTGATCGTTCAACTCAGGAATAGTGTCGCTAGGATTAGAAAGCCTACTAAACTAGGTCTAGAGGTGAGGGATGATTCTTTTTGTATTTTTATATTTTATGGAAAGCAAGTAAAATCCCGGGTTTTGAAGCAGTAGGTGGAATTAGTTGCTAGCCAACTAACCCAATTAACTAAGGATGCAATCAAAATAAAATAAAAGAAATGAAAATAAAACTATTATACTAATTTGGTGGAAACAATAATGAGGAAAGTTGTGTTTATTTAGATTTCATTACTCCCTAGATATCTTTTACAAGTTGATTAGCTTGTTACAATTGCATGGATGACGGGTCATATTCCTTAATACTAGTCGTAGGGCCGTGTACAATATTCCCTAACTCTATAAGATCCTACTTCACTCCTATGTCGAGCCATTAGAAGCTCCTAACATGGGATCATTAGAATTCTCTTACGCATTAAATACAACCAAAAATCGTAGTACACCTCCGATCATGTTTCTTAAGACGTTCAAGCAAGTTACCAATGGAAGTCTGCCAGTTTTCTTAAGCCTAACATCGAATACAATCATCCGTAACAATTATAAACAAACAATCAACCCATAATCAACATCTAGGTTTCACTACATCTAAGCAAACACAAGAAAGATCTAGCCTAGCATGTTAAAGAGAAGACAAGCGTAAGATATAATCACACAATACATAGACATATTGAATGATTTGGATAAGTACTTATCTTCAATTGAACATGGAAGAATCAAGGGGTTGAAACCCTTGAAAAGCTGTTAAAATTTGTCTAGGGTTTATTCCCTCAAAGTTGCACACTAATGAATGAAAATTGGAAAACTATATATAGATTTTACACCTTGACGGCGTCACGTTATAGCTTGTGACGCCGTCAACTCGCCGCCATGACGAAATTCATATTGCTTAGATCCAATTCTGACGCCGTCATGTGTAAATAAGCTCTGGGCTGTCACGTGTATTTGGACCCTGGTGGCCTAGGTGACGCCGTCAGGCTAATAAGCTTGAAAACTTTCTGTGCCATCACGTTATAAGTTTCACATCCATCTCTTTTGTAACTCTTGACGCTGTCACGTGTAGAAGCTTGACGTCGTCAGGTACTGTTCCAGCAAGGAAATTTGAGACTTTGCCGTTTTCTTCACTTTTATGCTACAAAAACGTCCAAAATGCTTCCTTTTCCAGATTTCTTTCCAAAAGTACCTAAAATGACAAAAGGAACGATTTAGGGCAATATTTCATCAAATAATCTCGAATTCGGGCTTAAATGACCCCTTAAAAGCGGTACACTTTTCGCCTCATCACATACCCTTACACTTGAGATTTGCTTGTTCTCAAGCAAATGCGCTTTTATTCTAATAAAAATACAAGTTAGGGGTCGTTTAACACTAATATAAAAGTAATTACAACAAATAATCGTTCCACTAAAAACCAAAAACAAGCACGGAGGTTATACACTAGCACCTCACAAATAGTGTTGAGATACTCACATCTCTCGGGTGTAATAAAGTATATATCACAATAAGGAAATGGAAAACATCTCTCACTACTTGTCATAGCAAATAGATTACCATAGGCTTGGGAAAGGATCAAACCTCCACCACTTGGCGTAAGCACCTAGGATAAACTATCAAATAGGTCTTTTAAAGGGTTATAACGTTAGTTGTAGGGATATGAAAAACACGGTTTTGTTGGATAAAGGCAATATTTACTGGTGGCGAGTTAATCATCTTGGTTAATTACATGTACAATATGGCGTTGCTAAGCCAAGACTAGACTCGACTTAAGCTAATAAATCAAAAATAACAAAAACATAAAACAAACATAGAATGAAATGGGATGGTAGTCCGTATATTTTTCTCTTTTTCTTTTTCTATATTTTTTTTTCTTTTTTTCTTAATTTTCGATTTTTTTAATTTTTCATTTATTTATTTATTTATTTTATTTTATTTTTGCATACACTCTTACCCTACCATCCAAAGTAATACATCATGAGAATGTACATTCCCTTTACACTTGAATTTTTACATACTTTACAATAAACTACTCTAATGACTCGAATCAAGATAATCAAAACACTTGGAGTACTTTTTAAGATTAACGCACATATGGGGGTAATATATGATGTTCTTCCCCATTACTCTATAACACAAATACTTTACCCATGAGTCCCAATCGTCCCAAAACAATATGTACAAGATATGACTCGACTTAGTAACCAAGTAATCAATTAGACAATTAACTAAGGGTTTAACATGTAACAATAATGCACTAAAGATTAGTGCATACACGGAAGGCTAAGGCGATTTGGTTGCACATTTGAGTGGGTTGTAACAAATTCTTCCTTTAAGTAAAATGCTTAAAGTTAGAAACGAACAGATAGGCTCGGAGGGGTGTACTAGGGGTATCATGTACTAAAAATGAGTACAACGCTAAGGTGTGGGAAAAATTAATTGACTTTACTAGTCAAGTAATATGATTTAAATGGTCAAGTAATTATGATACGGGTATAACACAAGGGTGATCCTAATGCCTCTTATCATGTAGTAAATCCTACTACACGAATGTAGTCTCACTAGCGGTCTTGGGATGCATCACTAACGCAAGTTCTAGAATCTAAATGCTACCGATACACTCATAAGCACTAATAATAAAACCTTTTCCTATCAAATCTAAAGGCAAACCTCACATATTTGGGTGAAATTTTTTTTGAATGGTACGGTTTTGTGCTAGTCATACAACTCCTATCCATGAGACGCTTGTTAAGGCTAAAGTTTCACTTCTAAATGTTGTAAAAAAATTTAAATTTGGCGCTAAAATTACACTAACATGTATTTCTCTTAGTTTTATTACACACCTACCATCGAACAAACAAACTCAAGTGCAATAGTATCCTATAAGGTATCATCATTTACCTTCCCCTTACACTTAGGATGAACATTGTCCCCAATGTTCAATTAAAGAATGTAAAAGTAAAATAGGTAAAAGAATGAAAACAAATACTCCCCTGATTCGTTCGATGTGGATAGTGTGTTAACAAGGTTAGATCTTCCTCCAAGAAAATGAACGTTCAAAGCTTCCCTTCCAGAAATATAAATCATCTTCATATCATATATAACCTGTTAAACCTGAGAAAACAGTCAAGGAAACCTTGCGTAAAATCGGCGGCAATCTATATATACTAACAAATCCTAGAAAGCAATTTAAGATATAATGCTTGTGGACTGAATGTTTGCAGATTTCCTTGAGTTTATAAAACTAAAGAATTAACAAAAACTTTAAGACTCTGTTAGAAAAACAAAACTCGTAAAATTTCCAGAATTTTACACGTGACGTCGTCAGGTGTTAAACCCTGACGCCGTCAGAAGTGACCTGCAGAATCTTTATGTTAAGTTTCCGGAAAATTTCTGGAAAAACTTATGTCCTACTTCCTAGAAAATCCTGCAAAACATCATTATGACTCGATACAAGCATTTGACTCTAACAATTACTAATATACATGTTCATTTTATATTGTGGCGAATCAAGATCATTTTCGTTCTTATAAACAAATTTGGGGTTTTCCCTTACACTTAACTTTTGCAAAATACCTTTATATGAAGTTAAGACGAAGTTAAACAACAAAATAAAGCATTTTCACAATTTAATTTGAAAAATGATCTACCAACAATAAAAATAAAACACGCGTACGGAAGCAAATAACATCAAACAAATAAAATCACACAAAACATGGGTTGCCTCCCAAGAAGAGTTTTTCTTTATTTACGAGTCTTGTAGCTAGACTCAAGGTCACGGGCTATTACGTGACCTCATCATTGGTCACATTCTCTAAGTCATCTCCAATCTTAGTTTTGTATTCCAGACCTAGTTGCAAACATTCCTTGTAGAAACCGAGTATTCTACTCATGACATAATCTACTCCTCTACGTTTATCCTCATCATTCCTATAGTAAACCGCTTGCTTGTGTTCCTTTTCTAGGTTTGATAGAAGACGGTGTTGTTCAATCTTATAGGGCATTTGGTAAGCAATCTCATCGTTCTCATCCTTGAATCTGACTATCCCTAGGGACGGGTCATAACTCATCTTAGAGGCCTCAACAAACGGTTTTCCGAACACTACTTGACTTAGGCAACCATCTATTACCGGACGAATATCCTCTACAATCACAAAGTCGGTAACATAAGTGAAGTTTCCTACAAAGACATGTAATCCTTTCACTCTTCCTACAAAGATGCTCATTCAATTCGTGTTAGGCATCACCCTATACTCAAGTTGCTTCTTCATTACCCAATTATAATAGGTCCTAGTCATGATGTTTATAAGAGACCTAAGATCGATATAAGATTTCCACACATGCATATGCCCAATGTTGCACGGTATGTAGATGTTAGAGGGATCACCTACTTTAATAAGGGGTGAACCAAGGACGTATGGTGTCTCGGGATCATCGAATAGATCCTTGTGATATTCCCGTTCTTCCTTGGTGGGATCACCTACTTTAATAAGGGGTCCTTAATTTGTATTTCGCTATTAGTGTCCCTAGTGTCCTTCCTAGGTGTAGTTAGCACTTGGTTGTTGAGGGCTTTCAACAAGTTGTCAATCTTATTGGTCATCTCCGTTTGTTGTTGATTGAATTCGGTTTCAAACTTAGCTATGCGAGCTTCTTGAGATGCCATAAACTTGGACATCAACCCTTCAAGATTATGCGTTGATGAGACGAAAAGTGAACCGTTTTTAAGGGGTCATTTAAGCCCGAAGTCGAGATTATTTGATCAAATATTGCCCTAAACCGTTCCTTTTGTCATTTTAGGTACTTTTGGAGAGAAATCTGGAAAAGGAAGCATTTTGGACGTTTTTGGAGCATAAAAGTGAAGAAAACGGCAAAGTCTTAATTTTCCTTGCTGGGAACAGTACCTGACGGCGTCACAAGTTCCTTAATGACGGCCTCAAGAGTAATACAAGAGGTGGATGTGGACAATACACGTGACAATCCAGAGAGTTTTGTGCATAGGATATGACGGCGTCACCCAAGGCCATCATGGTCCATGTATTAGTGACGGCCCAGAAGAAATTTACATATGACGGCGTCAAAAGTGGATCTAGGCAATCCGATTTCATTATAGGCGGCGAGTTGACAGCGTCACATGTTTACACATGATGCCGTCACCCTGTAAAATCTATATATAGTTTTCCAAATTTCATTCATTAGTGTGCAACTTTGAGGAAAAAACCCTAGGCCGATTTTCACAGCTTTTTCAAGGGTTTCAACCCTTTGAAACTTTCATGTTCAATTTGAGATAAGTACTCTTTCAATTCAATCAATATGTTTATGTGTTGTTTGAATATATCTTACACTTGTCTTCAATTTAACATGCTCGGCTAGATTTCATTTGTGTTTGCTTAGATGTAGTGAAACCTAGATTTTAATTATGGGTTGATTGTTTGTTTATAGTTGTTACGGATGATTGTATTCGATGTTAGGCTTAATAAAACTGGCAGACTTCCATTGGTAACTTGCTTGAACGTCTTAAGAAACATGATCGGAGGTGTACTACGATATTTGGTTGTATTTAATGCGTAGGAGAATTCTAATGATCCCATGTTAGGAGCTTCTAACGGCTCAACATAGGAGTGAAGTTGGATCCTATAGAGTTAGGGAATATTGTACACGGCCCTACGACTAGTATTAAGGAATATGACCCGTCATCCATGCAATTGTAACAAGCTATCAACCTGTAAAAGATATATAGGGAGTAATGAAACCTAAGTAAACACAACTTTCTCTATCATTGCTTACACCACTAATATAATTAGTTCCATTTTCATTTCTGTTATTTAAATTTTAATTGCATTTGTAGTTAATTGGGTTAGTTGGTTAGCAACTAATTCCGCCCACTCTTCTAAAAACCGAGATTTTAATTGCTTTAATAAAATATAAAAATACAAAAAGAATCATCCCTCACCTCTAGACTTAGTTTAGGAGACTTTCTAAGCCTAGCGACACTATTCCTGAGTTGAACGATCAATCCCCCGGTACTTGTCACTATACTATACTACAACAATCAGGTACACTGCCTGGTGGGGGTTGTAAGCTTCTCGAGATCCCTCGAGAGGTAAAGCCTGGTGCGATTCCCACGTATCAAGTTTTTGGCGCCGCAGCCCGGGGAATAGTTATTGTCTAGGTTAGGATTTCTTTTTATTAGATCTACTTGCTAGATTCCTAATCAACATCTCAAGGATTTCCTTAAAATCGTATATTCTATAGACCTTGATGTTGTAACTAGAGAGTCGACCCGATTACGCCTATTCCAATTCTCTCTACGTGATCAAGCTAGTCAATGGCTTGAACGTTTACCCGCGGGATCCATCACCTCATGGGATGATCTCACCACTCGTTTCCTTGCTCAATTTTTCCCATTGGGGAGAACTACCAAGCTTAGAAATGATATCTTGATGTTCCAACAATGTCAAGGTGAAACTCTATACGAAGCATGGACTCGTTTCATGGACTTACTCCAAAAAGTCCCTCATCATGGCATAGATCTTTGGCTCCATGTCCAAATCTTCTATGATCATATCGATCTCTCCACAAGGCGAACCATTGACCAATCGGCTGGTGTCAAGCTATGTGATCTAAGTGCGGAAGAATCATGGGAACTCATAGAAGATCTTGCTCTCTATGACAACGAAAGTTGGAATGATCCCCGTGATTTGAACAAAACGGTTAAGGCAATATCTTTGCCTTCGAACAATTCTAGCACTCCCGACCATAGGATAATGGAACTTGAGGACCAAGTCAAGTTTCTCATGAAATCCTATGAAGCTCCTATGCCCTCAAGCCAAGTGAAAAAAATAACTTCTTCGTGTAAGTTGTGTAGTGGTCCTCATGAAACTCATAACTGCATGGAACTTCCGAAGCATGCCTTTAAGGAATTCATATCGTCACGTGCTGATAAAACAAATAATAGAGAGCTCGCCACTAATCGAGGTCCTCGAAACTTTGGCGAGGCCTATGATGCATGGAAAGATAATCCAAATTTCAGAGGACACCAAACTCGGAGCGTATCCTTCGATGATTCTCCTCCACTCAAATGGTCCGAGCATTTTCCACCTCAGAACATTCCTAATCAAAGCTATGAAGATGCCTTGCGAAAGTTCATTCTCTCTCAAGAATTACAGCTTTCCACGCTCGAGACCCGATTTAGACAACAGCAGGCCGATATGAAGACAAGATTTGTAAGCTGTTAACCGCTATTAAAGAGCACGCTATTAATAAACCGATTCAGGCTGAAGAAGTCAAATCTGTCACCATCATGAATCAACCAACCTCTCCTGTGAAAATAAAAAGTCCTAGTAAACTCTTTAAACATCTGTCACCTAGGAAGGACACTCGGGATACTAATAGCGGAATCCAAATTAAGGACCCCTCATCATCCAAACACGTCCACTTTGTCAATGTTGTCACCATTAAGCCAAAAGATAATAATATAGAAGAAAGTGACAAGGATGAGGTTGAGATAGAAACCGAGACTATGGATGAGATTAAGGAAGTTGAGGTTAATAAGGGAGAAAAGTTAGAGGAAGTAGAAAACGTAGAAGAGTACTTTGATAAGTTGCCCACCAAGGAAGAATGGGAATATCATAAGGATTTATTCGATGATCCCAAGACACCATATATCCTTGGTTCACCCCTTATTAAAGTAGGTGATCCCTCTAACATCAACATACCATGCAACATTGGGAATATGCATGTGTGGAAAGCTTATATCGATCCTAGGTCTCCTATAAACATAATGACTAGGACCTATTATAATTGGGTAATGAAGAAGCAACTTGGTTATAGGATGATGCCTAACACGAATTGGATGAGCAATTTTGTAGGAAGAGTGAAAGGATTACATGTCTTTGTAGGAAACTTCACTTATGTTACCGACTTTGTGATAGTAGAGGATACTCGTCCGGTAATAGATGATTGGCTAAGTCAAGTAGTGTTCGGAAAACCGTTTGTTGAGGCCTCTAAGATGAGTTATGACCCGACCTTAGGGATAGTTAGATTCAAGGAAGAGAATGATGAGATTGCTTACCAAATGCCCTATAAGATTGAACAATACCGCCTTCTATCAAACATAGAAAAGGAACACAAGCAAGCGTTTATTATAGGAATGATGAGGATAGACGTAGAGGAGTAGATTATGTCATGAATAGAATACTTGGTTTCTACAAGGAATGTTTGCAACTAGGTCCAGAATACAAAACTAAGATTGGAGATGACCTAGAGAATGAGACCAACGATGAGGTCACGTAATTGCCCATGACCTTGAGTCTAGCTACAAGACTCGTAAATAAAGAAAAGCGCTTCTTGGGAGGCAACCCATGTTTTGTGTGTTTTTAATTGTTTGATTGTTATTTGCTTCCGTATGCATGCTTTATTTTTATTGTTGGTAGATCATGTTTCAAACTAAAATTGTGAAAATGCTTTATTTTGTCGTTTAACTTCATCTTAACTTCATATAAAGGTATTTTGCAAAAGCTAAGTGTAAGGGGAAACCCCAAATTTGTTTCTAAGAACGAAATTGATATTGATTTGCCACAATATTAAATGAACATGTGTATTAGTATTTGTTAGAGTCAAATGCTTGTATCGAGTCATAATGATGTTTTGCAGGATTTTCCAGGAAGTAGGATATAAGTTTTTCCAGAAATTTTCAGGAAACTTAACAAAAGGATTTCTGCAGGTCACTTCTGACGGCGTCAGGAGTTAATTCCTGATGGCGTCATGTGTAAAATTCTGGAAATTTTGCGAGTTTTTTTTTCTAACGGAGTCTTAAAGTTTTTGTTAATTCTTTGGTTTTATAAACTCCGGGAAATCTGAAAACATTCATTCCACAAGCATTATATCTTAATTTGCTTTTTAGGACTTGTTAGTATATATAGATTGCCGCCGATTTTATGCGAGGTTGCCTTGTTTGTTTTCTCAGGTTTAACAGGTTATATAGGACAAGAAGATGATTTATATTCTGGAAGGGAAGCTTTGAACGTTCATTTTCTTGGAGGAAGATCTAACCTTGTTACCACACTATCCACACCGAACGAATCAGGGGAGTATTTGCTTTCATTCTTTTACCTATTTTACTTTTACATTCTTTAATTGAACATTGGGGACAATGTTCATCCTAAGTGTAAGGGGATGGTAAATGATGATACCTTATAGGATACTATTGCACTTGAGTTTGTTTGTTTGATGGTAGGTGTGATATTTGGTGAAATGACATATTTAGTCCCTGAAGTTTGGTGAATTGGCAACTTTGGTCCTCGGGGTTTCAAAATTTGGATAATTACATTTATGGTCCTTGGTTTATCATATGTTGCAAGAATGGTCCTCATAAATACTATGGAAACAATACACAACAGGACCCTTCACTTTGCACAAATTACAAATTTGGTCCTTGAGTGAAATTAAACCAAACGGACCCCTTATTATTATTATTAAAGTCCAACACAACCAATCCACCTTATGCCTCCCTGATCCAACAAACACCAGCCCACCAGGCCCAATCCTATTTAAATATAAAATCGGGGTCAAAATACCGGTCAAACCCAACCACTGTACACCCCTCTTCCCCTTCTCACCTTCACTACTTCAATACCTCCATCCACCTCACCCTTGCCACCTCCTTATACCACCTAGCTTCAACAACTGTCTCTCTACTACCCACCTGTCAAAACAAGTCAAATACTACCCTTATTTTCCTCCTTTCCCTCCACCCTCACAAAACCAATACCACTCCTCCATACCCACAGTTTTCACTCCACCTGTCCACCCAGCTCATTACCCACTCTCCCACTAGTCACCACCACATCCAAGAATCATTTATGACCCCTGAATTCCCTCACACGCAACTACAACTGCTTTTTGACATTTGGCGCCAAAAGTGTCATTCAAAGGCCAAGATCAACTCAGTCTAATCTAATGGTCTAAAAGTGGTGGGATAGTCTCAGAAGGACACATGGAACCCTGGAAGTCATTATAAATAAAAAGAGAAGCAGCAGAGGAGACTATCTAGAGTAAATTAGGAGTAGTGTAATCGTAGTTAGTGTAAAATCCAATCTAGTTGTAATCTATCTTAATGTAATTTATACTTTATCCAATTTCAATTTCAAGTTTCAGTTCAATCCTCAGTCTATGCAAATTTTCAGTCAAGAATCTCAAATTTGTTAAAAGTTACTAGTAGTTGTAGTTTTGGATTCTTAAGCTTACATAAACCTTTGACAAAGCCTATGCAAGTTTTTAGATCATCTCAAACCAGTTTTAATTAAGAAAAATAAAATACAAAAAGAAACAAGAAAATAAAAGAAAAATAAAAAAAGTCCAAGAAAAAGAAGAAGAAAAAAGGAGGTGATGAATGATATGGGTGTAGAACTCCTTGGGGAGTAATAGGATTGATTTTTGATTATGCTTTGTTCAGGGTATCACACAGAATCATTGTAAGCCACATTTTCAAGTTACTTAATCATATTTGCTTATATTTTGTATTCCTTAGTTAAACTTGTTTATTATTGTTGATTACTGTTTGTTTAGACTTATAATGGATTAGTGTAATGTTTAGAATCAGTTTCATAGGATAGTTGTTTAATTTGTTTCATTAAAACTTCAATTCAGATCTTAAAGGGGTGTTTGGCACAGGGGAGTACCCTGTGCATTTGTGGTATTTAGTGGTTAAGTGTTGTTTTGACATTCCACATTAGGTCCTAATAGGTTATCTACAACATAAAATTAGTTTGTTGTTTGAACTAAAAGTCAAAATCACAAATACTTTTGGTTATCTGTTAACTGTATGGGCAGTTAACCCATGAACCCCCCCACATTAGCTTATAAGTCAAAACTTTAGGCTAGATTAGCTTTAGTTCAGCTTATTACAATCAACTTAGTCAATTAGAAGCTCTCAAATCTCAAATTAGTCAAAATAACTAGTTCAATAAAAAAGTCAAATGGCATGAACTCAGATTTTTTTCAAAACTTGTGGGATTTTTGTAGAATTGTGTATTAGGTATTAGGTTCTGAAATTTCTTGGGATCATAGTCTCCCACCTCTACTTCAGTGTCCCATAGTTGTCACATTTTTAGGAATTTTCTGTTGGGCCCCACACAACACCAAACACAATTGCAGGGAGGAACACCTCCCCTGCACCAGCAGAACACAGCCAACACCACCACTTGGTGGTGCTTTTCTGGCCACCACAGTGGGCCCCATACCTCCCACCTTGGTCCTTTGAACCCCCCTCCTACCAGGCTCTTAGTTTTGACCCTTTGTTTGACCTTGTAACCTGTGGACCCCACTTAGAATTGCCTATGAATCTTGTCCCTTTTCTGAGTTCAATTTGATTTGGCCTAGTGCTTATTTTGATCATTTAGCTTATTCTGTGAACCACATGTGCTTTTTCTAGCTTATACATGTTTTCTTAACTCATTTGAACCAAATTCAACCATAGTGGGTCCCACTCAAGCTCATTTGAGCTTATTTGCTTAGTTGGTCAACATAAGTCAACTGTGAAGCTATTAAGCTTCCACAGTGCTTATTTTTAAGTTACAAAATAGTGGTTTTTACAAAAGTTAGTTGTTTTTAGATATAAAATAGATTTGTAAAAGAAAAATCAAGAAAAACCAATATAATAGTAAGTGATAGTTTCTATTTAATATAATTTAAATTTAAATTTTCATTTTTAGATTTTTATTAATAATTTGTATTTTTATATTTTTATTAATTTCCTCTTATATTAAAGTATTTTTAGTAATTTTATTAGATTTTTATATTATCATTTGGTATTTATTATATTTAATATTAGTTTTATTAGTAATTAATTAATAATTAAGTATTAAATAGCATAATTAATTTTTATAAGGTAACACCTAGTTTTTATATTTTTACTAGCATTTATATGTTATAAAATAATTTTAGAAATTTTATTATAATTTTACTGTTCATTTACTAGTTTTTATAATTTAAATAGTTTAATTGATAATTAATTAATAATTAGAATAATAATTAGTAAATTAGTTTAAAAATATATAAAATAAACTTTTTATAATTTTTTAGGATTCCTGTGATGGTTAATTAGATTTATAAAAATCTTCTTAATTATCTAAGTCTTTTTAGTATTTTTAATAATTTGAATCATATAATTAGTTAATTAATAATTAAATAGTTAATAATTAATAATAATTAGATAAATAGTAAGAAAAATATAATTTTATTTTTAAAATAAGTTTTATAATATTTTAGACTTTTAGAAATTTTAATTTTATTTTTCTAGACTTATATTACATTTTCTTATTTATTAGTTAATTATTAAATAATTAAAAATAGTTATTAAATAATAAATAATTAATTAAATACTTAGTAATTGTAAAATAAATATTTTAAGTTTATTTAATTTGCATTTAAGCCCCTAAGGCATGCAAATTACTACTTTAGTTAAAATCGTTTTTGTTTCGTACGTTTACGTTGAATTAAACTAGACGTACGCGTTTTTAGGTTTTAAACGTTTTTAAATATCTAGCTTTTACGTAATCATTCAAATAGCTTACTTAAGCTATTTTATTTTATAAACCCTAGTGTAATCACTCACACTCACATTTATACCTTTTCATGTTCATATTCACTCAATCACAGATTCGTTTTTAATACCATCCACACCTCGTCGGGAAATAACGACCCGGGAAAACACTGTATTTCACGGAAGCATTGGCCTAAGCTGTTTGACTATTATAGTTGACCATTCACAAGTGGTTGACCAATAATCGTCTGACCGTTTCACACCAATCAAAATTTGGCGCCGCTGCCGGGTAGGTTGTGCGCTTATTCTAAACGATTTTGCGTATTAGTGAATCTGAATACACGCTCATTGTATATTTATCCATCCTTGTTTATATTATTATTATATAAAAAACCAAAACTGTTCCCGAAAACATTTTAAAATTAGTTTTCAACGAACACAAAAACCCAAAAATATTTTCCTTCTTATTATTATTACAAAAAATTTCAAAAACACCATAAATATTCACCTTTACCCTCCTACCTTTTATTTCTTCATTTCTTACCCTCCAAAACCCTTTGATTCTTTCTATGTCTCATTCTCACATTCTTGTCTGTCAATGGTGTGGTAGTTCTTATAATGGTGGTAATTGCCCCGGTTGTGGCATGGTAGAGTCAGGAAACGGGTCTGTCTATAACCAGAATCCCTATTCCTACTATGACACGACTGATTCATTCCATCAGCTTCCACACCATGAGACCCAACAGTCTTACTGTTGTGAGTATTGTGGAGGCCCTCACTACAGCTCTGATTGTCAAACTAGGAATCAGTTTGTCTATGAACAGGTTCCTTGTAACAATCATGAATTTGATTTTAACCAGCCTTCACAATACACAAACCCTCAACCACTTCCTCCGGACGAGTTAGCTAAAGCTGAATTGATTACTAAAATGATTATGGCTCAAAGTCAAGTCAACAAAACCATTCAAGAGGGAATAAACACTCTTAAGGATCTGATTCTTAAGAAACAAAAACCTCTTGTTAACTCATTATATCTTGAGGATGAAAGTGATGAGAATGAACCAATTGAAGACAAAACCTCAAAGGACCTTTCAGATATCTTGATAATGGGGGGCAAGGAAGTCAAAGTAAATCCTCTTGAGGAAATAAATGACCTTGTTCCAATTCCAAAGGTATCTAAGAAACCTTTTGATTCAACTTCATTTGAAGCTACTTCAGTAGAAATACAGGGAGAAAAGAATATAACTGAATCACTAGCAGTAGAAATAATGGAACTTGTAGAATCCATAACTGCTAGTCCTTCTCAATTTCCTGAGTCTGCTGTTATCACACCCAAGGTTCCCACTCACTCTCTGAGCATGGGGGACGAGCATCTTGACACTGTTCCTGAAAAGGAATCGGACGAATTCATAAAGTCTAGTGTTGAGAACCTTGTCTCAATCCCAAGTGAGTCACAGGGAATTCTTAATCATGTGTGTGATATCCCTCCTCCTCTTGTCTTCCCAAATGATCATATTGAGATGTTCTCTGATTCTGATGAGGATTATTCTTTATCTTGTGGAGACATAAGTTATGTGGGGGAATTACCTTCTGAGCTTGTCAACTCAGAAGAAGAGAATGATGAAGAAATAACCCAAGACGAAGCTCTTCGTCTTACATTATTAAATGCTAATCTTCTAATTTCTAGAATCGAGGCTTTTAATGAAAAGCCTATTTCATCTCCTATCCCCGTCAAGGATAGTGAGGTTTTGATCAATGATTCTATTCAGGAATTGCAAACGTTCCATTTTGATCATACGGGAGAGAAGATAAGTGGTATCACCACTTCTCATTCTTATAATTCTCTTCCCGTATATGAATCATTTACTTTTGAGGAGTTCCCCAGTGAACTCACTCAAATCAATCCCGAATATGAATCATTCACCTTTGAGGAGTTCTCCTGTGAACTCACTCATATCATATTTCCACCGGAGTATGATAACTTTTATTTTGATCTAGACATACCCATAATATGTCTTGATCAAACGAGCTTAAAAGAGGAGATTCATGAAACAATGAATTCTCCTATTGAAGATGAGGAGTTAGTCATGATTTTCATCATGACTTTCTTTCTTTTCTTCATATATCCCGTGGCTTCTCCTGTTCTTCACTCTTTCGGGAGTGAGGATAATATCTTTGACCCAGGCATTCTCATTTATAAATTTTGAGCCGGTGTCTGTATATCTCATCGGTGTGGAACTTTCACGTGCTTCAAATGTTTATCCAAACATCTTGAATGAAAGTCCGATGCAGATTGTTCCTTCCACATCATACTTCCCCATGGACAAATGAATTCGGGGTCGAGTCAAGCTAGCGACTCGGTAAACAAAAACAGTAGCATGCATTAGGGTTTTCACCCTAAGTGTGGGGGAGATACTAACCCACATGTTGTATATATGTATATATCCTTGGAAAAAAAATGTACATAAACTTAAATAAAGGCTATGGAGTATTTTCCTTCTTACGTTCTAACTGTTGGTTTAACACCCGGTACTTTGAATATTGAGGACAAACTTCGGTTCTAAGTGTGGGGGGAGATTCGTTATTCTAACGAATTTAAACACATGTTCCATCAAGAACCCCCATTTTAGCCAAAATTTTAAAATTTTTTCTCACTTAGAACGCAATAAATGGTTATCAGTCCACCATGTCTAACCCACATAAGAATTGGCTAATCCAGGAGCAAACGGCTCTTGGTAAAGATATCTCAAATCCGTTTACGGCTTGCAATTTGCCCAAAATTGTATGGTACCTCAACTCGACATATCCCATAAAGCGAATGAGTTGGCTAGCCCGCAAGATTATGGCTTGTGGTAAAGGCAGTGGAAAAACCATAATTGGTAATCAGCTCACCAAGATGTTGACTATTCCATCAAGAGTTGGCTAGCCCGCAAGATTATGACTTGTGGTAAAGGCAGTGGAAAAACCATAATTGGTAATCAGCTCACCAAGATGTTGACTATTCCATCAAGAGTTGGCTAGTCCAGAAGCAAACGGATTTTGGTAAAGACAAATCAAATCCGTTGACAGCTGGTGGTTTGCTCAAAATCACATGGTTATCAGGTGGACCATAGTTCTTACTTGAATCGATACATCTGGCTACTCCAGAAGTGATGGCTTTTGGTAAAGAGTTTTTCAAATCCATTAAGTTTTTCTCAAAAGATTGCTAGGGACTAGCAATAGTTTAGTGTGGGGGATTGATGAGTGTCTAAATACTCATCATTTTATACCAATCTGAACTGCCAAAACATCCAAAAACACTCAAATATGCATCATAATACTTAAAATATCTTAGAAGTGTGTTTTATATGTTTCAAATGCAAAATGATCAAAAACAGATAAAAAACGTATAAAGTTTGCATAATTGGCAGTTTCAGTCCCTCAAGTTTCAAAAGTTGTCAAAACTAGTCCCTGGTTATTCTAAAAACTTGAAAAAGTCACCAAAGGTCCTTTTAAATCACAAAGTTACATATTTAGTCCTTTGGTGCAAAGTTTCACAGAATTACAAGTTTAGTCCCTGTACTTTGCAAAATTGACATAAATGGTCCCTGGGATGTAAAAACTTTGAGAAAAATAAATTTTGGTCCTTATGCTATTAATCTTTTGCAGGAATGGTCCTTGGTGTGATATTTGGTGAAATGACATATTTAGTCCCTGAAGTTTGGTGAATTGGCAACTTTGGTCCTCGGGGTTTCAAAATTTGGATAATTACATTTATGGTCCTTGGTTTATCATATGTTGCAAGAATGGTCCTCATAAATACTATGGAAACAATACACAACAGGACCCTTCACTTTGCACAAATTACAAATTTGGTCCTTGAGTGAAATTAAACCAAACGGATCCCTTATTATTATTATTAAAGTCCAACATAACCAATTGATGAGGCGAAAAATGATCCGTTTTTAGGGGGTCATTTAAGCCCGAATCCGACTTTATTTGATCAAATATTGCCCTAAATCGTTCCTTTTGTGGATTTAGGTGTTTGGAGAGTGAATTCTGGAAAAGAAGCCATTTTGGACGTTTTTGGAGCATAAAAGTGAAGAAAACGGCAAAGTATCAATTTTCCATGTTGAAGACACTAGGTGACGGCGTCAAGAGTTACATCTTGACGGCGTCAGACATCAAGAATAAAACACCGTAGTTGATGACGGCGTCAAAAGTCATCCTGACGGCGTCAAAGTACCAAGAATAAAATACCGTGGTTGGTGACGGCGTCACATAGGCCGTCATAAGTAGATCAAGGCCGTCCGAGGAAGTATTTGGCGGCGAGGTGACGGCGTCACATGGTTGTCTTGACGCCGTCAGCCTAGTTTTCCTATATATAGTTTTCTAGTTTTTTCATTAAAGAAAGAGAAGTTTTGGTGAAACCCTAAAGACGAATTTGGTGTATCTTTTACAGGTTTTTCAAGGGTTCCAAACCCTTGATACCTTGCATTGTAATTGAGATAAGTGTTCTTCTAATTCAATCAATATGTCTATGTGTTGGTTGTTTATATCTTGTTCTTGTCTCAATTCCATTATGCTAGGCTAGATCTCTTTTGTGTTTGCTTAGATCTAATGAAACCTAGATGTTGATTATGTGTTGATTACTTGTTTATTCTTGTTCTTGGATGAATGATTTATATGTTTGGCTTAAGAAAACTGGCAGATCTCCAAATGGTAACATGCTTGAACGTCTTAAGAAACATGAACCGAGGCATACTAGGTCTTTGTTGGTTGTATTTAATGCATGAGCCACTGTTTACAATCCCTATAGTTGTGCTGGGTCATGGTGTAGGAGGAGATAAGAGCTCATAGAGTTGGGGAGTTATGTATGCCACCCCACGAATGGTATTAAGGAATACAATCCGTCATCCATACAAGTATAACAAGTAATTAACGTGTAAAAGATATCTAGGGAGTAGTGAAGTCTAAGTAAACACAATTTCTCCAATTACTGCTCACAACCTTAGTATAATTTAGTTTAATTTCATTTTCAGTATTTTATTTTGAATATATATTAGTTTTGGGTTAGTTGAATAGCAACTAATTTCGCCCACTCTTCCAAAACCCGAGATTTTACTTGCTTTAATAAAAATATAAAAATACAAAAATAATCATCCCTCACCTTTAGAACTATTAATTAGGTTTTCTAATCCTAGCGACACTATTCCTAAGCTGAACGATCAATCCCTCGGTACTTGTCACTATACTATACTACAACGATCAGGTACACTGCCTGGTGGGGGTTGTAAGCTTCTCGAGATCCCTCGAGAGGTAAAGCCTGTTGTGATTCCCACGCATCAAGTTTTTGGCGCCGCAGCCCGGGGAATAGTTATTGTCTAGGTTAGGATTTCTTTTTATTAGGTCTACTTGCTATATTCCTTTCTAGTAAGATTTTTATTTTTATTTTTTTAGGTCTTCTTTAGTCTATCTTATTTCTTCGTGCCTCTGTTCGTAACTCTTTACCATCCGACATCATGGAAGGTGGTAACATCTTTGAACCCGTCATCCCACCACAACAAAACCCACCACTAGAACCCCTTAGGCCCCGAACCTTAGGAGAGTACTCCCGACCTAGCCATCAAGGCTACCGAAACACCATTGAGCTCACCGGAGCCAATGTGACCCCCTTGCGATCCGACACCATCCGGTTGGTGCAAAGCGGATGTGCATTCCATGGACTTCGTTCCGAAGATCCAAACCAACACCTTAAGGACTTCCTCAAAATCGTAGATTCCATAGACCTAGGTGTTGAAACTAGAGAGACTACCCGTTTACGCCTATTCCAATTCTCTCTACGGGATCAAGCTAGTCAATGGCTTGAGCGTTTACCCGCGGGATCCATCACCACATGGGATGATCTCACCACTCGTTTCCTTGCTCAATTTTTCCCACTGGGGAGAACTACTAAGCTTAGGAATGACATCTTGATGTTCCAACAACGTCAAAATGAATCTCTTTATGAAGCATGGACTCGTTTCAAGGACTTACTCCAAAAAGTCCCTCATCATGGGATAGATCTTTGGCTCCAAGTCCAAATCTTCTATGACCATATCGACATCTCCACGAGGCGAACCATTGACCAATCGGCCGGTGGTAAGCTACGTGATCTTAGTGCGGAACAATCATGGGAACTCATAGAAGATCTTGCTCTCTATGACAATGAAAGTTGGAATGATCCCCGTGATTTGAACAAAACGGTCAAGGCAATATCTTTGCCTTCGAACAATTCAAGCACTCCCGACCGTAGGATCATGGAACTTGAGGACCAAGTCAAGTTTCTCATGAAATCTTACGAAGCTCCGAAGCATTCAAGCCAAGTGAACAAAATCACTTCTTCATGCGAATTATGTAGTGGTCCCCATGACACTCGTGATTGTGTGGAACTCCCCGGAACAGCTTTTGCAGATTACGCATCCACGCGTACCGACGAAGCGGGAGATAAGTGGTACACTTTCAAGCCCGAGCCAAACACATATGGTGATTCATATAACCCCTCATGGAAAAATCACCCAAACCTTAGGTGGAGACAAAACCAACCCAATTCTTCCAATCCGCCTAATCGTTATCAACCAAACGGTCCACCATCCAACCGTACTTTCAACAACAATCCTTCTAACAACTATGGTAGTACCAACAATCTTGAAGGATTGATGTCAAAGTTCATGGCATCTCAAGAAGCTCGCATAGCTAGGTTCGAAACCGAATTCAACCAACAACAAATGGAGATGACCAACAAGATTGACAACTTGTTGAAAGCCCTCAACAACCAAACATTAATCACACCTAGGAAGGACACTAGGGACACCAATAGTGGAAGCCAAATTAAGGACCCCTCATCATCCAAACATGTCCACTTTGTCAATGTTGTCACTATTAAGCCAATAGATAAGGAGATAGAGGAGAGTGACAAGGATGAGGTTAGAATAGAAGCCGAAAGTAAGGATGAGAGTAGGGAAGTTGAGGTTAATAAGGATGAGGAATTAGAGGAGGTAGAGCCTATAGAGGAATACTTTGATAAATTGCCAACCAAGGAAGAACGGGAATACCATAAGGATTTATTCGATAGTCCCAAGAAAACATATATCTTTGGCGACCCCCTTATCAAAATGGGAGACCCTTCTAACATTAACATCCCATGTAATATCGGGCACATGCATATATGGAAAGCTTACATCGACCTTAGATCCCCCGTGAACATCATGACTAGAACCTATTACAATTGGGTGATGAAGAAGCAACTCAATTTTAGGATGATGCCCGGTAAAAATTGGATAAGTAATTTTGCAGGGAGAGTTACATGTGATCATAGGGAATCTTACCTATGAGATTGATTTTATGATAGTGGAAGACACTCGTCCGATGATAGATGCTTGCCTAAGTCAAATAATATTTGGGAAACCATTTGTTGAGGCCACTAGGATGAGTTATGATCCGACTTTAGGGATAGTTAGATTCAAGGAAGAGAATGATGAGGTTGCTTATCAAATGCCCTACAAGATTGAGCAATACCGCCTTCTCTCTAATTTCGAAAAGGAACGCAAGCAAGCGGCTTATTATAGGAATGAGGAGGATAGACGTAGAGGAGTAGAGTATGTTAGAAATAGGATGCTTGGTTTCTACAAAGAGTGCTTGCAACTAGGTCCGGAATACAAAACTGGTTTAGAAGACGACCTAGGGAGTGGAACCAATGATGAAATCACGTGATATCCCATGACTTTGAGTCTAGCTACAAGACTCGTAAATAAAGAAAAGCGCTTCTTGGGAGGCAACCCATGTTTTGTGTGATTTTATTTGTTTGATTGCTATTTGCTTCCGTATGCATGTTTTATTTTTATTGTTGGTTGGTCATGTTTCTCAATTAAAATGTGGAAATACTTTACTATGTTGTTTGGCCTAGTCTTAACTCCAACCTAAAAGTATTTTTGGCAAAAGATAAGTGTAAGGGGAAACCCCAAATATGTTTTTAAGAAACAAACCGATCATGATTCTCCACAATATTAAATGAAAATGTATATTCGTATTTGTTAGACTCAAATGCTTGTATTGAGTCATAATGAAGTTTTGCAGGATTTTCCAGGAAGTAGGACAAAGTTTTTCCAGAAATTTTCCGGAAACTTAACATAAGAATTTCTGCAGGTCCATTCTGACTGCGTCAGAGTATTACTCTTGACTGCGTCAGGAGTTAAAAATCTGGAAATTTTACCGGTTTTGTTTTTCTAACGGAGTCTTATGGTTTTTGTGAATTATTAAGTTTTATAATCTCCAGGAAATCTGCAAACTTCATTCCACAAGCATTATATCTTACTTTGTTTTCTAGGATTTAGTAACTTATATAGGATGCCGCCGATTTTATGCGAGGTTGTCTTGTCTATTGTTGTCAGGATTTACAGGTTATTTATGACAAGAAGATGATTTATATTCTGGAAGGGAAGCTTTGATTGTTCGTTTTCTTGGAGGAAGATTTAACCTGGCCAACCTATAATCCATACCGAGCGAATCAGGGGAGTATTTGATTTCATTCTCTTTACTTCTTAACTTTTACATTCTTTACTTGAACATTGGGGACAATGTTCATCCTAAGTGTAAGGGGAGGGTAAAAAGATGATACCTTACATATGCACTTTCACTTGAGTTTGTTTTGTTTGATAGTAGATGTGTAATAAAACTATGAGAAATACTTGTTAGTGTAATTTTAGCGCCAAATTTAAAATTTTTTACAACATTTAGGAGTGAAACTTTAGCCATAGCAAGCGTCTCATGGATAGGAGGTTGTATGACTAGCACATAACCGTATATTCAGAAAAATTTTCCACCCAAAAATGTGAGGTTCGCCTTTAGATTTGATAGGAAAGGCATTCATTATTAGTGCTTATGAGTGTACCGGTAGCATTTAGATTCTAGAACTTGCGTTAGTGATGCATCCCGAGACCGCTAGTGAGACTACATTCGTGTAGTAGGATTTACTACATGATAAGAGGCATTAGGATCACCCTTGTGTTAAACCCGTATCATAATTTCTTGACCATTTAAGTCATATTACTTGGCTAGTTAAGTCAACTAATTTTTCCCACACCCTTAGCGTTGTACTCATTTTTAGTACACGAAACCCCTAGTACACCCCTCCGAGCCTATCTTTTCGTTTCTAACTTTAAGCATCTTACTTAAAGGAAGAATTTGTTACACCCCACTTAAATGTACACCCAAATCGCCTTAGCCTTCCGTGTATGCGCTCATTTTTAGTGCATTATTGTTATTTGTTAAACCCTAAGTTAACTTTCTAATTGATTACATGGTTGCTAAGTCGAGTCATATCCTTGTACATATTGTTTTGGGACGATTGGGACTCATGGGTAAGTACTTATTTTATGGAGTAATGGGGAAGAACATCATATTATTACCCCCATATGTACGTTAATCTTAAAAGTGCTCCAAGTGTTTTGATTTTCTTAATTCGAGTCATTAGAATAGTTTAATGTAAAGTATGTAAAGATTCAAGTGTAAGGGGAATGTTCATACCCCTATGATGTATTATTTTTTATGGTAGGGTAAGAGTGTATGTCTAAAAAAAAAAAAAAAAATAAAAAAAAAAATAAAAAAAAAATCGAAAAAATCAAGAAAAAGAAAAAAAAATAGAAAAGAAAAAGAGAAAAAACATACGGACTACCATCCCGTTTTTATTCTATGTTCATTTTATGTTTTTGTTATTTTTCATTTGTTAGCTTAAGTCGAGTCTAGTCTTGGCTTAGCAACGCCATATTGTACATGTAATTAACCAAGATTGTTAACTCGCCACTAGTAAAACTTCCTTTATCCAACAAAACCGTGTAATTCATATCCCTACACCTAACGTTATAACCCTTTAAAAGACCTCTTTGATAGTTTATCCTAGGTGCTTACGCCATGTGGTGGAGGTTTGATCCTTTCCCAAGCCTATGGTAATCTATTTTGCTATGACAGGTAGTGAGAGATATCTTCCATTTCCATAATGTTATATTACTTTATTACACCCGAGAGATGTGAGTATCTAAACACTATTTGCGAGGTGCTTGTGTATGACCTCCGTGCTTGTCTATTGGTCTTTAGTGGAACGATTATTTGTTGTAATTACTTTTATATTAGTGTTAAATGACCCCTAACTTGTCTTTTGAGTAGAATAAAAGCTCATTTGCTTGAGGACAAGCAAATCTCAAGTGTAAGGGTATATGATGAGGCGAAAAATGATCCGTTTTTAGGGGGTCATTTAAGCCCGAATCCGACTTTATTTGATCAAATATTGCCCTAAATCGTTCCTTTTGTGGATTTAGGTGTTTGGAGAGTGAATTCTGGAAAAGAAGCCATTTTGGACGTTTTTGGAGCATAAAAGTGAAGAAAACGGCAAAGTATCAATTTTCCATGCTGAAGACACTAGGTGACGGCGTCAAGAGTTACATCTTGACGGCGTCAGACATCAAGAATAAAACACCGTAGTTGATGACGGCGTCAAAAGTCATCCTGACGGCGTCAAAGTACCAAGAATAAAATACCGTGGTTGGTGACGGCGTCACATAGGCCGTCATAAGTAGATCAAGGCCGTCCGAGGAAGTATTTGGCGGCGAGGTGACGGCGTCACATGGTTGTCTTGACGCCGTCAGCCTAGTTTTCCTATATATAGTTTTCTAGTTTTTTCATTAAAGAAAGAGAAGTTTTGGTGAAACCCTAAAGACGAATTTGGTGTATCTTTTACAGGTTTTTCAAGGGTTCCAAACCCTTGATACCTTGCATTGTAATTGAGATAAGTGTTCTTCTAATTCAATCAATATGTCTATGTGTTGGTTGTTTATATCTTGTTCTTGTCTCAATTCCATTATGCTAGGCTAGATCTCTTTTGTGTTTGCTTAGATCTAATGAAACCTAGATGTTGATTATGTGTTGATTACTTGTTTATTCTTGTTCTTGGATGAATGATTTATATGTTTGGCTTAAGAAAACTGGCAGATCTCCAAATGGTAACATGCTTGAACGTCTTAAGAAACATGAACCGAGGCATACTAGGTCTTTGTTGGTTGTATTTAATGCATGAGCCACTGTTTACAATCCCTATAGTTGTGCTGGGTCATGGTGTAGGAGGAGATAAGAGCTCATAGAGTTGGGGAGTTATGTATGCCACCCCACGAATGGTATTAAGGAATACAATCCGTCATCCATACAAGTATAACAAGTAATTAACGTGTAAAAGATATCTAGGGAGTAGTGAAGTCTAAGTAAACACAATTTCTCCAATTACTGCTCACAACCTTAGTATAATTTAGTTTAATTTCATTTTCAGTATTTTATTTTGAATATATATTAGTTTTGGGTTAGTTGAATAGCAACTAATTCCGCCCACTCTTCCAAAACCCGAGATTTTACTTGCTTTAATAAAAATATAAAAATACAAAAATAATCATCCCTCACCTTTAGAACTATTAATTAGGTTTTCTAATCCTAGCGACACTATTCCTAAGCTGAACGATCAATCCCCCGGTACTTGTCACTATACTATACTACAACGATCAGGTACACTGCCTGGTGGGGGTTGTAAGCTTCTCGAGATCCCTCGAGAGGTAAAGCCTGTTGCGATTCCCACGCATCACCAATCCACCTTATGCCTCCCTGATCCAACAAACACCAGCCCACCAGGCCCAATCCCATTTAAATATAAAATCGGGGTCAAAAGACCGGTCAAACCCAACCACTGTACACCCCTCTTCCCCTTCTCACCTTCACTACTTCAATACCTCCATCCACCTCACCCTTGCCACCTCCTTCTACCACCTAGCTTCACCAACTGTCTCTCTACTACCCACCTGTCAAAACAAGTCAAATACTACCCTTATTTTCCTCCTTTCCCTCCACCCTTACAAAACCAATACCACTCCTCCATACCCGCAGTTTTCACTCCACCTGTCCACCCAGCTCATTACCCACTCTCCCACTAGTCACCACCACATCCAAGAATCATTTATGACCCCTGAATTCCCTCACACGCAACTACAACTGCTTTTTGACATTTGGCACCAAAATTGCCATTCAAAGACCAAGATCAACTCAGTCTAATCTAATGGTCTAAAAGTGGTGGGATAGTCTCAGAAGGACACATGGAACCCTGGAAGTCATTATAAATAAAAAGAGAAGCAGTAGAGGAGACTATCTAGAGTAAATTAGGAGTAGTGTAATCGTAGTTAGTGTAAAATCCAATCTAGTTGTAATCTATCTTAATGTAATTTATGCTTTATCCAATTTCAATTTCAAGTTTCAGTTCAATCCTCAGTCTATGCAAATTTTCAGTCAAGAATCTCAAATTTGTTAAAAGTTACTAGTAGTTGTAGTTTTGGATTCTTAGGCTTACATAAGCCTTTGACAAAGCCTATGCAAGTTTTTAGATCGTCTCAAACCAGTTTTAATTAAGAAAAATAAAATACAAAAAGAAACAAGAAAATAAAAGAATAATAAAAAAGTCCAAGAAAAAGAAGAAGAAAGAAGGAGGTGATGAATGATATGGGTGTAGAACTCCTTGGGGAGTAATAGGATTGATTTTTGATTATGCTTTGTTCAGGGTATCACACAGAATCATTGTAAGCCACATTTTCAAGTTACTTAATCATATTTGCTTATATTTTGTATTCCTTAGTTAAACTTGTTTATTATTGTTGATTACTGTTTGTTTAGACTTATAATGGATTAGTGTAATGTTTAGAATCAGTTTCATAGGATAGTTGTTTAATTTGTTTCATTAAAACTTCAATTCAGATCTTAAAGGGGTGTTTGGCACAGGGGAGTACCCTGTGCATTTGTGGTATTTAGTGGTTAAGTGTTGTTTTGACATTCCACATTAGGTCCTAATAGGTTATCTACAACATAAAATCAGTTTGTTGTTTGAACTAAAAGTCAAAATCACAAATACTTTTGGTTATCTGTTAACTGTATGGGCAGTTAACCCATGAACCCCCCACATTAGCTTATAAGTCAAAACTTTAGGCTAGATTAGCTTTAGTTCAGCTTATTACAATCAACTTAGTGAATTAGAAGCTCTCAAATCTCAAATTAGTCAAAATAACTAGTTCAATAAAAAAAAGTCAAATGGCATGAACTCAGATTTTTTTTCAAAACTTGTGGGATTTTTGTAGAATTGTGTATTAGGTATTAGGTTCTGAAATTTCTTGGGATCATAGTCTCCCACCTCTACTTCAGTGTCCCATAGTTGTCACATTTTTAGGAATTTTCTGCTGGGCCCCACACAACACCAAACACAATTGCAGGGAGGAACACCTCCCCTGCACCAGCAGAACACAGCCAACACCACCACTTGGTGGTGCTTTTCTGGCCACCACAGTGGGCCCCACACCTCCCACCTTGGTCCTTTGAACCCCCCTCCTACCAGGCTCTTAGTTTTGACCCTTTGTTTGACCTTGGAACCTGTGGACCCCACTTAGAATTGCCTATGAATCTTGTCCCTTTTCTAAGTTCAATTCGATTTGGCCTAGTGCTTATTTTGATCATTTAGCTTATTCTGTGAACCACATGTGCTTTTTCTAGCTTATACATGTTTTCTTAACTCATTTGAACCAGATTCAACCATAGTGGGTCCCACTCAAGCTCATTTGAGCTTATTTACTTAGTTGGTCAACAAAAGTCAACTGTGAAGCTATTAAGCTTCCACAGTGCTTATTTTTAAGTTACAAAATAGTTGTTTTTACAAAAGTTAGTTGTTTTTAGATATAAAATAGATTTGTAAAAGAAAAATCAAGAAAAACCAATATAATAATAAGTGATAGTTTCTATTTAATATAATTTAAATTTTAATTTTCATTTTTAGATTTTTATTAAGTAATTTGTATTTTTATATTTTTATTAATTTCCTCTTATATTAAAGTATTTTTAGTAATTTTATTAGATTTTTATATTATCATTTGGTATTTATTATATTTAATATTAGTTTTATTAGTAATTAATTAATAATTAAGTATTAAATAGCATAATTAATTTTTATAAGGTAACACCTAGTTTTTATATTTTTCCTAGCATTTATATGTTATAAAATAATTTTAGAAATTTTATTATAATTTTTACTGTACATTTACTAGTTTTTATAATTTAAATAGTTTAATCGATAATTAATTAATAATTAGAATAATAATTAGTAAATTAGTTTTAAAATATATAAAATAAACTTTTTATAATTTTTTAGGATTCATGTGATGGTTAATTAGATTTCTAAAAATCTTCTTAATTATCTAAGTCTTTTTAGTATTTTTAATAATTTGAATCATATAATTAGTTAATTAATAATTAAATAGTTAATAATTAATAATAATTAGATAAATAGTAAGAAAAATATAATTTTATTTTTAAAATAAGTTTTATAATATTTTAGACTTTTAGAAATTTTAATTTTATTTTTCTAGACTTATATTACATTTTCTTATTTATTAGTTAATTATTAAATAATTAAAAATAGTTATTAAATAATAAATAATTAATTAAATTATTAGTAATTGTAAAATAGATATTTTAAGTTTATTTAATTTGCATTTAAGCCCCTAAGGCATGCAAATTACTACTTTAGTTAAAATCGTTTTTGTTTCGTACGTTTACGTTGAATTAAATTAGACGTACGCGTTTTTAGGTTTTAAACGTTTTTAAATATCTAGCTTTTACGTAATCATTCAAATAGCTTACTTAAGCTATTTTGTTTTATAAACCCTAGTGTAATCACTCGCACTCACATTTATACCTTTTCCTGTTCATATTCACTCGATCACAGATTCGTTTTTAATACCATCCACACCTCGTCGGGACATAACGACCCAGGAAAACACTGTATTTCACGGAAGCATTGGCCTAAGCTGTTTGACTATTATAGTTGACCATTCACAAGTGGTTGACCAATAATCATCTGACCGTTTCACACCAATCAGCAAGCGTCTCATGGATAGGAGTTGTATGACTAGCACAAAACCGTACCATTCAGAAAAATTTTCCACCCAAATATGTGAGGTTCGCCTTTAGATTTGATAGAAAAAGTATTTACTATTAGTGCTTTTGAGTGTACCGGTAGCATTTAGGTTCTAGAACTTGCGTTAGTGATGCATCCCGAGACCGCTAGTGAGACTACATTCGTGTAGTAGGATTTACTACATGATAAGAGGCATTAGGATGACCCTTGTGTTAAACCCGTATCATGATTACTAGACCATTTAAGTCATATTACTTGGCTAGTAAAGTCAATTAATTTTTCCCACACCTTAGCATTGTACTCATTTTTAGTACACGAAACCCCTAGTACACCCCTCCGAGCCTATCTTTTCGTTTCTAACTCTAAGCATCTTACTTAAAGGAAGAATTTGTTACAACCCACCCAAATGTGCAACCAAATCGCCTTGGCCTTCCGTGTATGCACACATCTTTAATGTATTATTGTTATACGTTTAAACCCTTAGTTAATTATCTAATTGATTACATGGTTGCTAAGTCGAGTCATATCTTGTACATATTGTTTTGGGACGATTGGGACTCGCGGGTAAAGTACTTGTGTTATGGAGTAATGGGGAAGCACATCATATATTACCCCCATATGTACGTTAATCTTAAAAGTACTCAAGTGCTTTGATTATCTTAATTCGAGTCATTAGATTAGTTTATTGTAAAGTATGTAAAAAGTCAAATGTAAGGGGAATGTATATTCCCTATGATGTATTATTTTAGATGGTAGGGTAAGAGTGTATGAAAAAAAAAATCGAAAAAATCAAAAAAAAATAAAAATAAAAAAAATAATAATAAGAAAAAGAAAAGAGAAAAACATACGGACTACCATCCCGTTTTATTCTATGTTTATTTTAAGTTTTTGTTTTTTTTATTCATTAGCTTAGGTCGAGTCTA